>CM031610.1:3689939-3730654 GCA_018398815.1 Conus ventricosus
TACGGCTCCGCAAGATCATCTTACCTCAAACTCTTGGACCCTATCACCATCAAGGGCTTCGTCTCGTCTTGGAGCGTTCCGCACCACCCCTGTGTAAGCTGTACCAAGGCGGGTGAACCTTCACTGTCCAACCGCAGGCTGAAACTGTCTTGAATTATTACATCCGACGTTCTCAGAACCGCAGAATCCTGCCTATGACTGTGTTTTTGACCCTCCGTTTCCAAAGTAAGTTTGAAAATAACCCGAAATGTATTCCGCCGTTTGGGCTTCGTATGCAGCCTCACGTGCGGAATGCAGGTATAGACCTGGGAGTAGTTTCCGATTTTTTCCAAGTTTCCGATCAACCTCCATGGACCTTTTTCACACCAGAGATTCGTTTCGATCTTGCAGCTTTCCGTAAGGAGTCTACCAGCTCTCTGGCGTACAAGGCTTTGTATGCTGAGCTCTGTTCCAAATTCCCATCCTATCAAAAGTTTTCACTGACGGTTCCAAGTCTGAGGATGGAGTGGCCTGTGCAGCCTACTGCCCTGGGCTCCTTCTCAGATATTGTTGGAACATATACATTCAGATGCTTCTGTCTATTCTGCTGAACTTACTGCTCTAGTACTGGCTTTGAAGATAATCTCCCATTCTTCGAAGAGGGACTTTCTGGTTCTGTCGGATTCGCTGTCAGCTTTGGAGGCCATAGCTGGCCGCAACCTTCAGCATCCAGAACTTTTACTTTTTTTGAACTTTTTAGCAAGTTGAAGGCGGACGGTTACAACATTACTCTTGCTTGGGTTCCTGGCCATGTTGGCATCGGCGGGAACGAAATGGTTGATCGTTTAGCCAAGAACGCCACAAGAGAGAAACTGTCCAACACTTATATCCCCTGCTCAATGTGAAACCCAAAATTAACGATTATGTGAGAGACCTCTGGCAGGAGGATTGGAACACACAGACGAATAACAAACTCTTTCAGATCCGTCCAAACCTTAAAGACTTCCTCCCATCTACGTCGATGGTCGTAAAGAGGAAACGGTTCTGTGCCGGCTGCACACCGCCATTCGTATTTTACCCATTCTTACCTTTTAAAGAGTGAAGAACTCCGTGGTGCATTCCATGTCATGCACCACTCACATTGAAACATGTTCTTTTAGAGTGTTGGGACTTGCACGATGTGAGACACAAACATTTTACGGCGGAGTCCTTGAAGATCCTGTTCAGGGATGTCCGCCTGACGTGATCCTTGAGTTTTTGAGAGAGATTAACATTTTTCATCTGATTTAAGATTTTACGGCAGAAAGATTTTTAACAAAGTTTCTGGTGCGTTTGTAGACGATGTCATTTAACGAGATGTGTGAAAGTTTTTTTTTTATTTTTTTTTTATTTTTTTTTTTTTATGACTGGTGAGTTGATTTTAACTGGTGACAGCCCTGATGTGGCCCTTTGCGGTCGGCTGGGCTATAAGCAACATTATCTTATCTTATCTTCCAATGACACTATCAACGCGCCATCAGTAAACGCAGTTAAAAATCAAATTGACAAAAAGTTTAAAGACCAGGTATTTTCCACTGAGTTGGATCTTTATTAAGATGATGATAAATGTAGTATACACTATGCCTGACTTAAGCCATGGGACTTTCACGAGAAAGTGATCTAAAAGCACATAAACGGATACTGATTATGAGGGCAAAAGGCTATTAGCCTATAGCCATACATTTCTGTGATTCTGTGATTGTGATATAATGTGCTGAATATTGTCCATGAGGCCCTACTACCCCATTTCTCGTATTAAAGAAAGAAATAGTTAAAAAAAAATAATTCAAAAAGGACAGAAAAGAAAAGAAAAAAAAAAGCATCGATCAATTCGCACGCTGCACTTCACGAAACTGAAACCAAACTAGCCCCCCCCCCCCCCCCCCCCCCCCCCCCCCCTACGCATACGGGCACTAACTCTGTGACATCAGAGAAGACGGACAGTGTTACTGAAGGAAACAACAACAACAACAATAACCAAAATTGAAAGAAATATCTCCTTCCTAATTAAAGGCAACTTCTCGTTCTGCTACGCCTTGATCTTTTCCTAATGAAACAAACGGATACAATTTTTACATAAGTTGTGACGTCTCCGTTCCATACTTTTATTTTCCGCTTTGTAAACGGAAAGTTGGAATTTCATCCGAGGGATTTTAATATCGAAAATCCCAAAGAAGATTGTCAAAGATAAAGTTTGAGGCATGAAACCTCCCGTGTGTTCCCGCTGCCAGACAGTGTACAAACTTGGAACCACAGGTTTGTTTTAAGTTTTGTCTGTGAAAGAATTGTAAGTTTCAGATTCATCGAATGATCAAAAGCAAACCAAAAGTACCACTTTTGGTGGCAGTGCAAATGTGACTGTAGGCTGCGGTTAATAGCGCAAGGTGGTATGTCGTTAGGCCGTAACGCCTCATGCGTAAGATATTCTTTTCTATATAATCAGTACTGTTCACAAAGTTCGTGCGAAGATGAGGGGACAGCATTAGTGTAGATCTTCACCTTGTCCTTGCCTTGTTAGGAGTTTCTTCTTCCTAAAAGACTAGTTTCCTAGTTCACTAAAAAAATGAGTAGGTCACCAGCGCGCATGTCGCAAACAGAAGGCACTCACAGTTTGGTGTGATTGCCTGCCGCATTTCACTACTGAGGGTGTCAAATTGTCAAGTCTGAAAGGTAGACACAGAGGTCATGAGCAAGCAAAGGCTGTGTGCTGTGCTAAACCAACGTCGTTTTCTTTCTTCCAGATGGGGATGTTTAACCTGCCCCGTGCTCACAGTCTTCAGGTAGACTATTCTGGCACACAGGTTGCATGCATTGTGTATTTTCGTGTAGCCGGTACTCACCCGTCTTAGGACATGAGCATCGGGATCTTTAGAGTCCGTGTATGATCTTTAGTGCATGTGACACAGACTAGACCTCGGTTTATAGTCCCATCCGAACGACTAAACGAACGTTGAACAGGGGTCAAGAAGAAGCAGGCGTACGCAGTTCCTGAGAGGACGCACCAGTCGGTTGAAGAGTGTTCTCTTGCCATGAAGTGTTTACTTATCTGCACAAATGAACGGGACTTGGACAGAGGCAGATAGTGGGGAAAGGGTGTCCTCCCCAAGGGCCAGCCCAAAGTGGAAAAGGAGGCATCACATCAGACACAGAATCTATGAATCTGGTTATGTCCATAGTCATTGTTCATACTTGACTCCTTTGATGGCCCCCTTCTCTTGAGCCAGTCCTGGAACCTCTGTGGTAGCTGTTGGAGGCATGAAAATGCCAGTAGACATCCCTAACTCTCCTTCCTATCTTCCTTCTCAGCCTGCCCTGCAGCAACGCCAATTGTCCTTTTTTTCTGCTAATGTCCTCATTTTCCAAAGCGGATTCTTTTTTCTTTTTTTTTTAATAAATTGTTTGCTGCTGGGAATCTTCAGAACATGGCCCTGACACCTTGATTTTTTTTTTTCTCTGACGACATAACATCTGAGTGAAAAGTTCTGAAATATAGTTGAAAACAGCAAATGTTTATTTGCAATGGAAAACAGTTGGTCTTGAGCACTGAAATATAGTTGAAAACAGCAAATGTTTATTTGCAATAGAAAACAGTTGGTCTTGAGCACTGAAATATAGTTGAAAACAGCAAATGTTTATTTGCAATATGAAACAGTTGGTCTTCATAGCTGCCAACTGCTACGATATCGCCGTAGTTTGCTACGCCAAGAGAATGCTTGCTACGACGCTACTACGATCATTAAATTGCTACGGCGAAAAAAAAAAATTTGAATATACTTTCGTTTTGTTTGGACAGCGCTAAGTAACGTCTCTATCGGTCTGTCGGAACTGCATTTCCGCTTTCGGTTTTACTGTAGCACGTAGATTTTTTTTTACAATTTGCCCTCTTCCTCTGCTTCATCTCTGTATAATAACATTTATAGATATACTAAGAGTACTGTAGCTTTAATGTGGTCCGTAAAACTGGTTATAGGCCCGATTTCTTTTTAGAACGCGCGCAAAATTAAGTTGCTACTGTCAAATTGGAAATGCTACTGTGAAAATTGTGAAATGCTACTGTAAGCCGCATGAGCAGGTTGGCAGCTCTGGGTCTTGAGCACTGCCGTTTGTTTGTTTCCATTGCCATTTGTTTTTTTCCAGTCTTCCATTGCACATTCCACATCTTCCAGCCAGAGTATGGATTTTTTTCTCCTGAAAAGCCAGGTAAATGGACCAGTGAATGACAAAACATTGTCACACTGTGGAAAATGTTTCTTAATCAGTTTGCAATGCCATGCATTATACAATTAAAGTGGACCTTCAAAGAGAAAAGTACATCAACAAATATCATTGTCAGCACTTGTGTTTTCCAAGCAGATGTGAAGGAGGAGAGTTTAGGGAAACATCTGAGAAAGATTACTTGGTCGGGACATCAGGAGATGCATTGTGTGACTATGAACTGTGAGCTGAAGAGTAATAGGACTTGAAGAAATCATGTCCAAGGACGGCATGGCAATGGAAAGCAACATGAACATGGCATACCCCTGAGGGGGATAAAAAGCACTGAGCGTTAGAGAGGACTAGTTTGAAAGTACAGTCATTTTTGTTGTTTAGAATTAGAAAGACAAGACTCTGTGTGTGTGTGTGTGTGTGTGTGTGTGTGTGTGTGTGTGTGTGTGTGTGTGAAAAATTCACTCCCTAAAGCTGTTAGAATTATGGCCAGTATGCTCTGATTCAATCCTCAGTTTATTAAGCAATCTCTGTAAATATTATCAGACTTATTTGAAAATACAGATAATAACTGGAGCATATTCATAATAATAAGATGTAACTCATAGTTTTTTTGTTTTTTTTTTATACTGTGTGTACTTGCCTTTTTTTTTATTTTTTAATTCTGCACTGTAACATATGAATACAGTTTGCATAAGATTGATTGCTAGTGCTTTGTTTTTATTTTCCAAAGTGTAGGTGAATAGAAAGAGGAAAGAATGTGTATAGTTATCACAAAGAAACTTTGAGGTTTTTCTGTTTTTCATTCTTTATTATTTTTCAATCTGCTCTTCAGAGAGTGGCGGTGGTCAGAGGAGCCGTTGGGACCATGGGAAATATCCGATGCTGCTACGCTGTGGCCACACCTTCTGTCAGCCATGTCTTGGCAAGTGTGAGACCTCTGTGGACACCATCCAGTGCCCCAAGTGCCAGGTACCAGCAGATGCAGGAATGCCTTGCACTGTGTCAACTGTATTCCCCTTGGTTTAGTGGTCACAGTGCTTGGACTTCTGTAAAATGTATACATGGAATCCATTAAGCAAGCTAGGATTGCTTTCATGCAGCCTTAGGACTGGCAAAAATCCACAGTTCAGGTATGCAGCAAAAGAGTGAAGCCCAACTAGCTAGATCTTTACAAGGAGAAACAAAACATACATCATACATAATCCTAGACATAATTTACTGACAGGTACTTTAGTTCATGATTAGGACGATCTTTCTCCCACAGTCGCTAAATACCCACCTGTATGTTTAGACCCTTCCTGCCCTGATCATGTGGTAACCTCAGTTTCAGTCTCCCTTCTCGTCCATGCCTGTCATGAGTTTGTACAAATCTGAAGTGTCAGCATATTCATAGCCCGCTGGATGGAAACAGGGATGTCTCCACTTATAAGAGGATGCACACTTGCCTAGTCACTGAGCATTTATTCCTGTTAGCAGTGGACTTCACAGGCACTGTGCTGCACTTGCTGGGTCACAACAAGTACCACTCAACACCACTGAAGTAAAGGAATTTCACTGCTTTGCCTCTCCCTGTGGATTTTTTCATGATGACCTTATACTGGGTGCACCTTCCAGTGTGGTGATACAACAAACAAAGAACTGGACACCCTGCATAATGTGGAGTCAACGTGAGCACTGTAGAAACAATAAGGCCAAGATGCAGAGGACACCGAAAACCAGACGGAAAGAAAGGAACACCTTAGTTTTTCTTGTAATTATTCAAGGAAAAAAACAAACGGACAAACAAAAACCAAAAAGCTTTCAGTCCTCGTAATAGTTCTCAATACACAATTTGTCTGATTTCTGGATCAAGCAATGAAACTACTTTCTTATTAAAATGTGATCATCTTTGAACAAGTAAATCAAGAATGCACAACAGCCTACGAAAATCTGTTGAAAGGAACTGATAAATATACGGTCACAAATTACTCTGATGTTGGAGAGAAAAAAAAAAAGATAAAATGAAAAGATAAAACTAAAAGATATCTGGAACTTTTCCTATTCTGCCAGGTTTAAGCACTGACAGATCATTTTCGTGTGTATTTTCCAACCACCACCACCATTACAAACTTACTTACCAGTTTTCTTCTGAACTAAACCACTCATACTTTCTCTTCTTTACATGAAGTATTTCCTATTTTCTGAACTACTATAACTTGCCTTATCGAATGTACTTCTATCTCCTCTCCCATCCCCACCCCACCCTTCTCCCTTTTTCTTTCATACATGGACATAATTCACAAGACGTCTCTGGGACTGCACGGGCTTAACTACCACAAGTACACAGCTAAAGGCATGAAGGTACACCAAAAGAGAGGTAAATTATTGTTGATGTTAGTTCTTTACTCGGCCCACTAGTGGCAGCATGGCTGCACCATTTCAAACAGCCAAATGTGAAAGTCAACCTCCATACATGTATGCATGCAATATTGCCTACATAGCAAGGTATTCCATAGAAGTATGTATGTGACATTGTGAAAAATGAATTCTTTGTACAAGAATGTTGTAACGAGTATCCTTGTATAACTCTTGCTGTGCGCTCACATATCTAGAGTGTGTTTTTTTTATTGGGATAGATGCTGGTTCATCAGTGTGAGTGATATGTAGTTATGTTGTTATATCTTCAGGCAAAACATTTTGTGTCACATATATTCCCATGTAATGTTTTGGCAGTGTGACTGACAGTGACTGAATGAGTGTTTCTGTCAGTTTCCTGATATGATAAGGGTGCGTTTGACAGTGATGCTTTGGTTAGAAACTGAACTCCACTGAAACTGAACTCCACTGAAACTGACTCCACTGAAACTGAACTCCACTGAAACTGACTCCACTGAAACTGAACTACACTGAAACTGAACTACACTGAAACTGACTACACTGAAACTGAACTACACTGAAACGGAACTACACTGAAACTGACTACACTGAAACTGAACTACACTGAAACTGAACTACACTGAAACTGAACTACACTGAAACTGACTACACTGAAACTGAACTACACTGAAACTGACTACACTCATCATGTATAGGTTCGGTGTCAGAGCGTATGACAAGGACTGGAAATGAAAACACCTTTTCTTAGTAAAAAGAAGTTAATAAGGGAAAGAGTAATTGATAGAAGTCAGTAAACAATGTTAAAGAAACAGTCTGACTGAAAAGTGTGTGTGTAAGGGGGGAGGGGGACATGTGTGTGTGTGCGTGTTTGAGAAAGAGAGAGAGTACACAAGGAAAGTTTCATTCGAAACAAACTGTACAAACTTCAATGTGATGGACTCTCAAGTGCTATTTCAGCGCGGTTTATAGACTGCAGTTTTTAACATTGATATTCCGTCTTTTCAGTGTTATCTGTTAATTTTAGTCCGGAATTTTGGGATGGATGTATTTTTATGTCAGGGAAAAATTCATCGTACCTATGCATAGCTTAGTGATGACAATGACATATTTGACATGGATAATATCATGTAAGATATTTTTTCTTCTCCTTTCCCTGTTATCAGAAGACAACGAGAAAGGACTTCAAGGGGGTCAGTCCAGACATGTACACTGTGGGTGTGATGTGGGCACGGCGCCAGAACCTGGAGCGGTGAGTTGGAAGGGTGTGGTGCAAGAATGATGAGAGCTTGCCCACTCACGAGTTTAAACACAGTGTGAAAATTGTTAATTTTCATAGGAGGTTCTGGCTGTTAGTCAGTTGTGCTTGCCCTCACATTATCATAAACTTAATTTTAAAATATGTACTGACAGTTGAGGATTTTGACAGTGTTATCATTGTTTTTTCTCCATAAGAACTGTCTTTGCCATCCCTTTTGTGCATGTGCAGATTGTTAAGCGACACTTAGGTTTGGAGAGCGGTTACGTGCACATGTTTGGGTTTTTCTGTACTGTTGGAAACAGTGGGTTAGCAAGACAGAGGAGTTCTCCATGGTTGAAATGGCCATTGCTGGCTTTGGTACAAGCTCACACTGTGCGTTCCTCATGAAGGACCGAGGTTGTTGACATAGAAAAAAGAGGAGTTGTTCTCAGCAGTTTTATTCTGTTTTGTTTTGTTATTTTTCAGAGTTTCATACGAAGAAAGCCTGTTCACTGTTAAACTCCCTAATTCAGTGCTGGTGGACGTCTGATAATGGCATGCAGGTTTTTTTTTTTTTTACACATCTTGATACAAACATAATAGCCTATTATCAAATGTCAACAGGAAGGGTAAGACATTGCACCCAGTATGCTGTTAAATACCTCTTAGCTAGAATCAAAACACTGTTTTTGACTTTTAAAGGAAAACATTTCATTCTAACTGCATGACACAAAAATGCCAGGCAGTCCTTATTCTAAGCTCATTGTATCTGTCAACCTCGGGGTATGTCAGTGGAGGAAGGACTAGCGCACAGCCCAAACACACTCACAGCTTGCTTACAATCTCATTCATATATCATGCATTCGTCACATCAAACCACTAGTAAAGTCTATAACTTTACTACACATGATCATAGAAAGAAACATCAATGCATATGGAATCAAACAAAATAAAACATTCTCTCTTTCCTTGAACTTCACAAAACCATTTATCTAAATCATCATTTAACTAACCCGGGTATAAACAGATTTCTACTTTACCTGGCCAGGTGATCTTAACTATTCACGAATCACTGTCTTTTCTTTTCCTTTTTTTTTCTTTTCACTGTCACTTTCACAAGCACGACACAACTGCTGGCACTGGTCAGGTTGGACCGCTGGCACCGGTCAGGTTGGACTGCTGGCACTGGTCAGGTTAGACCGCTGGCGTTGGTCAGGTTGGACTGCCGATGAAAGTGGCGCTGGCCACGTATGAGGTCGAACCCCGGTTCAGATGGAACAGTGACTATCAAACATCGATCTGTTCTCCTTTCTTTCTTCCTGCATTAACGCATTGCACTCTCTCTCTCTCTTCTAGTCTGCTCTATCAAATGGACATGGTTGCTTTTCTTTTCTTTTTCTTTTCTTTCTTTTTCTCTTCATCAGTTAGCAACTCTCTCTCTCCACATCTCTCCTTAGTCCTTCCTCTGCAGACTATATCTCGTGCTAATGCCTCAACTTGGTTCTCTCCTCTTCTCCCCTCATCTCTCTGCTCTCCTCTCCTGCAGAGCTTACACCCAGAACCTCTTCCTCTCTGTCTGTCTGTTCGTTTCTCCTCTTTCACTCACGCATTCCTATCTTATCCTAAAACCCATCTGTCAAAGGGCGAGTACCATTGGTCAGTATTTTTACCGCCTCGTACCCGAAGTTACCTCCCTCTAATTCCATTGGATATTCAAATCATGACAGTCACGCCTACACGCCTTACTCTCTGTAGTGGTCATTGGGTCATTTAATTAATTAGCTAGATCTCACCCCCACTACACAATACCTTCCCCCTCTCCCTTTCCGGAGACGTCGACTTAATTGTGGACACTGGTCCTACAAATTGGCTAGATCAGTCTGGCCCAGGCGTTGAGATCCGTCTGGGCAGACATCGAGGCATCGGTCAAGCTACTTAGTCCGTCTGGCTGGACCGTACTGTCTCCGTAGAGGATTAGGATTAGTCTCCTCGCTGTGCCCAAATTGGCTGAGGCGATGCTTGAAGGTGTCGGCCCGACGCATGAGGCCATCTACCTGGCGCCCAGGATATTTGAGTTGGAGCTTATGTCCAAACAAACTGGCTGGCGACTAACCACGAGTTCGGTTTTCTATTTTTGTCCGTGACAGTATCAAAAGTACTGTCTCTGTTATTAAAAAGGTAAACCCCTCCCCCACCCCCCACCCCCCAATAGCTAGAACCTATAACGAAATATGAAATATGACTTCTTCTCCTAAATGATAGGGAAAAACAGGAGGCGTGGTTGTTTTTTTTTTCGTTTTTTTTTTTTTAGATTGATGAAGGAATAGTCTTCAAGAAAAGCTGTCTTGCAGTCACATTCACAGCTGGTGGAGAAAAACTAAATTTGAGGTGGCTGAAAAAAAACCTGAACAGACAGCTGGTGTCATCTTTAATGTAGACACTGCCTTTAGCACTTCCATTATTTTCTGTTTTGGGAGGATCATTGCCATGCCGAGGTTGAAGGTAATGTTTTCACTTGTGTCTGTTGGTGGGTTTGTCTGTAAGCTGGATGTACAACTAACAGCCAACCTTGTGATAACCAAATTTTGTCAAAAGATGAAATGTGACCCATGGACAAACTTTGGTGTGGCTCCACAGTGTGGATCCGGGTCATTCGGCAGATCCACATCCGTGATTGTATAGCGAAATAGAAAGGAATTGGAAGTAACTGATACGGTCCACAGCAACAGTGAGTTCTGCAGTGGCAGATGCAGGATTGCACAGCAAGATAACAGACAAGGACAAAAGGGAAGTAACTTATTTTCAAAAAGGACATGAAAAGTAACTTATTTTGTGCAACAGCAGATCTAGGATCTGGTTGCATTATCAATGAAATTATAATGAACTTTCCCTTGAACATGACACTTTGAGCTGACTGATGTAATTGTTTAACAACTGTGACAAATTAATATTGATCTATGAAGTAATATGGTTTTTGTGGAATTTTATGTCTTTTTTGTTGTTGAGTGATACAAATGTTGCTTATGTTGCATTTTGCTTGTTCTATTAAAAGTACACAGGGAATAACAGAAGATGATACAAAGAAGTTCTGCTGTGGTCAGACACAGCATTACAGGGCTCAGCTGTGCTTCCTTTCTTTATACATCCCCATCGTCAGCCAGATCAGTGATGTACACACACCAGCAGGTTTGGTCTGGGAATCTGAGAAACATTCTCAGAGATGCATGGGTGAAAGGGATGAAGCTTTGTGGTTTAAAGTCTTCCCAGTGGAGTCTGTAGCACAAAACTAACTCTTAGGAGTTACGCCAGGGTCACAAGTGCCCTTTGATGCGACTCGAACCCACTACCTTCCAGAGTGCAGAGCTTGGAACTGCTCCATGACGCTGATGGTACCTCTGTGATGTGGAAGGATATCAGTTATCACTGATGGCTGGTGCCTCATTGATATGTAGCGATGTCAGTAGTAAACAATGTTTGGTGCCTCATTGATATGTAGGGATGTCAGTAGTAAACAATGTTTGGTGCCTCATTGATATGTAGGGATGTCAGTAGTAAACAATGTTTGGTGCCTCATTGATGTGTAGGGATGTCAGTAGTAAACAATGTTTGGTGCCTCATTGATGTGTAGGGATGTCAGTAGTAAACAATGTTTGGTGCCTCATTGATGTGTAGGGATGGCAGTTGTGATGATGTGTGATACCTCAGTGTTATGTGGTGATGTCAGTTATGATGATGTGTGATACCTCAGTGTTATGTAGTGATGGCAGTTATGATGATGTGTGATACCTCAGTGTTATGTGGTGATGTCAGTTATGATGATGTGTGATACCTCAGTGTTATGTAGTGATGGCAGTTATGATGATGTGTGATACCTCAGTGTTATGTAGTGATGGCAGTTATGATGATGTCTGATACCTCAGTGTTATGTAGGGATGTCAGTTATGATGATGTGTGATACCTCAGTGTTATGTGGTGATGTCAGTTATAATGATGTGTGATACCTCAGTGTTATGTGGTGATGTCAGTTATGATGTCTGATACCTCAGTGTTATGTGGTGATGTCAGTTATGATGATGCCTGATACCTCAGTGTTATACAGGGATGTCAGTTGTAACAGCATGATACATCAGTCTTATACAAGGAGGTACAGAACTGTGTGATACATCAGTGTTGTGAAGTTTTTACTAGTATATGATAATCTCCCTGCTATGTAAAGATGTAAGTTATACTATGGGGTATCTGAGCATTGTGGAAGGATGTAAATTATTCCTGAAGCATAGTGCCTCATTTTGTGCATGGATGTAAATAATGACTGGTGCATGGTCATTCTTTTTGTGAAAGCAGACAGGTAGGAACTGATTAAGTGTTGTGGAAGAACTCCAGTGGAGCTGATGCTACTTAGCTGTCTTTTGTGAGGGGATTGACAATGAAAGGGACTTGCTGTTTGGTTTGCAGTCAGTGTGAGAAAATCAGGTCTGGCCCAGGCAAAGGCAGAAACATGTCTGCTGCCTCTGACACTGTGGACAAAACAGGAGGTGGGTATCTACCTTGGTGCATGCCGGTCATGAGCTTTTTTTGTTTTGTTTTCCAAAGACAATGCACACACCTGTATGTATGCATGCACTCTCTCTCACTCTCTCTCTCTCTCTCTCTCTCCTCTCTCTCTCTCTCTCTCTCTCTCTCTCTCTCTGTCTCTCTCTCTATCTCTTTTGTCTTGGCTGTGCATGTAGGATACTCCATCAGGATCATGTGATGGAGGTTACTGCTTCAATCCATGGCTCTCTTCTTACCCCCCCCCCCCCCCCTCCCTCTCCATCAACCTGTTCTTGTTCACAACATCCTTCCTGTTGTCATATCTCATGTCAACTCCACCTTTGGGTTTTTTGTTGGTTGGTTGGTTGGTTGGTTTTTTAAACCTTCTGTTTCATGTTCCTCTCAGCAAACAGACATGTAGACTGTCGGCAAGCTAGCAGTTGTAAATCTGTGCGACAATGTTTCATTTACAAAGCTTCTTTTTTGCTTCTGTCGTTTTGAGCCCTGATCTGATCAGTAGCATGGACATTGGTCCACAGGTCATGGTTTCTATAAAACATGTTCTTAAAGTGTTGTGAATGACTGAGAACATCGGGTTGTGAACTATCTCTGATATTTAGTGAATTTGATAACTGAGGTTTCATCCTTCCCTTACCCCTCATTCTCCTCAGCCCCTCCCAAGAAATAAGATTTATTTTTACAAACTTGCACCAGAAGTTTTAAGGGGGGGGGGGGGGGGGGGGGGGGGGGGGGGGGGGGGGGGGGTTGATCCATACCTAGTAAAGGATGCCTTTTTTTATCCCTGAGAGTTTGAATTTCTGTGTGTGTGTGTATGTGCATGTGTGTGTCTGTACAAATTGTAGCAGTCAGCATTTTGTTTTCAACAAGCTGGGTGTAAGGGCCCCTGTGCCTGGCAGGTGAGTAAATCCTCGGTAACCCAGGAAAGTAAGTTATTACAAGCAAAGCTCTGTACACCTACTGCTTTAAGCCACACTAAAGCCAGAACACTGTTTTTGTCATAATTAATCTTTTCAACACAAGCAGCAGTGCAGTGCACGGCACCCCCCACTGAAGGGACTGAAATGTTCTTCAGGGTTTGCTGGATTAGGAGTTGACCACATCACAGGTGAACCAAATAATGCTGTTAGGATCAATCAGTCCATTCATGTTAACCATACTTTTGGATGATCTGTTTTTTTGTCTGAAGTTGGTAGTTTGCATAGTGAGATCCTGTACTCGGTATAAATGCTCTATGTTTTCATTGTCTTTGATCGTTTCTTTGTTCCTGTTCATACCCTTTCACTTTGATCCTGTTCGTGATTTATAGTTGCAGTTGGTGATGTAACTCTGTTCTTGAATTAAAACCATGGATGGCACCGTTTGCTGTAATACTACTGTGCTGAGTTGTGTGTCATTGAAAAGGTGGTGTGTGTTGTCAGGTCAGCCGTGTGTCGAGTGCCAGAAACCTGCCCACTGCCAGTGTCTGAAGTGTGAGAGTGTGCTGTGCCGATCCTGCTTTGACATGGTAATACTGCTGTCTGAATGAGTCATTGGACTGTTACCACTCCCCATAGAAACAGACCCTGCTTTGACATGGTAATACTGCTGTCTGAATGAGTCATTGGACTGTTACCACTCCCCATAGAAACAGACCCTGCTTTGACATGGCAATACTGCTGTCTGAATGAGTCATTGGACTGTTACCACTCCCCATAGAAACAGACCTGCTTTGACATGGTAATACTGCTGTCTGAATGAGTCATTGGACTGTTACCACTTCCCATAGAAACAGACCCTGCTTTGACATGGTAATACTGCTGTCTGAATGAGTCATTGGACTGTTACCACTTCCCATAGAAACAGATCCTGCTTTGACATGGTAATACTGCTGTCTGAATGAGTCATTGGACTGTTACCACTTCCCATAGAAACAGACCCTGCTTTGACATCTGCTGTCTGAATGAGTCATTGGACTGTTACCACTCCCCATAGAAACAGATCCTGCTTTGACATGGTAATACTGCTGTCTGAATGAGTCATTGGACTGTTACCACTTCCCATAGAAACAGACCCTGCTTTGACATCTGCTGTCTGAATGAGTCATTGGACTGTTACCACTTCCCATAGAAACAGATCCTGCTTTGACATGGTAATACTGCTGTCTGAATGAGTCATTGGACTGTTACCACTTCCCATAGAAACAGACCCTGCTTTGACATCTGCTGTCTGAATGAGTCATTGGACTGTTACCACTCCCCATAGAAACAGACCCTGCTTTGACATGGTAATACTGCTGTCTGAATGAGTCATTGGACTGTTACCACTTCCCATAGAAACAGACCCTGCTTTGACATCTGCTGTCTGAATGAGTCATTGGACTGTTACCACTCCCCATAGAAACAGACCCTGCTTTGACATGGTAATACTGCTGTCTGAATGAGTCATTGGACTGTTACCACTTCCCATAGAAACAGACCCTGCTTTGACATGGTAATACTGCTGTCTGAATGAGTCATTGGACTGTTACCACTTCCCATAGAAACAGTCCATGCTTTGACATGGTAATACTGCTGTCTGAATGAGTCATTGGACTGTTACCACTTCCCATAGGAACAGACCCTGCTTTGACATGGAAATACTGCTGTCTGAATGAGTCATTGGACTGTTACCACTTCCCATAGAAACAGACCCTGCTTTGACATGGTAATACTGCTGTCTGAATGAGTCATTGGACTGTTACCACTTCCCATAGAAACAGACCCTGCTTTGACATGGTAATACTGATGTCTGAATGAGTCATTGGACTGTTACCACTTCCCATAGAAACAGACCCTGCTTTGACATGGCAATATCACTGTCTCAACGAAGAACTGAACAGACATAGGGCAGTTATCACTTCCCATAGAAACAGATCCTGTTTTGACATGTCAATACTGCTGTCTGAATGATCACCGGACTGACATAGGGCATTTACCACTTCCCATACAAACAGGCTCTGTTTTGACTATATAAACAACTGAAATTGCATTCCAGTAGTTTAGCAGCTATGTCATAGGCTTTCTTTTTCAGGACATTATTTTTAATGGTGTGACTTTTTCCCTATATATATGTATGAGTTTGACAGCCCTGAAAAGACTGTTAGTGGCTGGCTGGGCTACAATGATTAAAACTTGACATTTGAAACCACTCATCTTGTTTATTAACTTCATTACAATTGTAGGTGACTTAAAATCCCAAGAGCAGTTCTTATGGTCTGCAAAAACAGGTGTTTGTACTCTTCATTTCATTTTGCATGTTTGGTTATTGTCATGGATGTGTGGTGTTTTTTTTGATGTTGTTTTCTTTATATATTGTTATTTAAGTCTTGAAATTGTTGTCAGACCTGTTTCTTTGGAGAATGTATCCCAGGGAGGGTAAGTTGGTTGAGTTGATCATGTCTTGATAGAAAAAAAGTGTGCGTGTGTGTGTGTGATAGAGTGAGAATAGGATAACCTTGATCTACGGGTAATTGCATGCTAATAGTTGTTCATTTCTGTCCATGCAGGTCCACTCAGAGTCGTTAAGTTTCGAAAGCATCAGATGACACATAAAAGGGCAGTGGGATGTTCCATGAAAGGTAATTTGTAACTATCTATGGAATTGGAAAAAGAGTGAAAAGAGACAAAAGGATCAGACTGCTGGAAAACAGCACGTCAAAGTTGTAAAACAGTAGTAGTGGTCTTCCCAGTAAAAACATGTTGTCAATGCTCTGTTATAACTTGATATGTACAGCTGAATGATCATTATTCAAGGGAAATATAAATTATTGTAATCAGTGTGTCAGTGATCATCTCATATGTTCAGAATTTCAATCAAAATTAAAATAGATACTGTTGACTTTCGACATATTTCTGAAGTAAACACAATTTTTTTATTCAGTGCGATTTTATCTGTAAAACTCTGTTGAACTTTTGGTGTGGGCATGGCTACAATAAATGCCTTTGTTGTGGAATGAGATTTGTTGTTACTGCTGCGTGCTTGATGAGGGAATAAAACCTGAGCTGTCTGGCGGTAATGGTCTTAACAAGTCTAGTCCAAAATTACTGTAAAACAGTCTTGAATACTTTAGATTATCACTGTTTTCAGAGATTGCATTGATAGTTCAAAAACATGGTGATATGAAAAAACTTTGTCTGACAGGGGCTTTGGTTCAGGAATGTCTTATCCATAGAACTTCGGCTCTTGCGCGATGTAAATCCGGTCATTCACCTGATCAAAAATATGTCCACTACAACATGGCTTGGAGTCTATTCTTGCATAGAAACATTGAATACGAAGACCGACAGATGTGAATGTTAGAATGGCTTCAAGCTAAAGTAATAGGTGAAAAGTGTGTGGTGTATGCCCTAGGGTAGTGATGACAGTGGAATTTTGGAATAGTATATTATTTCAGCATCCTTTGTTGAGAATCAACTGTCATTTGATAAAACGAATGAATGCATGAAAGCAGGGATGCCGTACAAGAGGTCTGATGTTAAATATTTGCAATCGTTTCGTGTGATCATGCCCTATTTTAATTAATTACTGGTCTTTTTTCACAAAAGCAGTGTTCATTGATTGTAGATTATTTAACACTAGTTGGTGTATGCAACATGTCATGGAACCTTTGTATAGGGTGGACTGCGTGGTAATTTGATTATTTCTGAGCAATGATGACTGTCACATTACAGGTTATGGAGCATTTAATGTTTTGTGAACTGAAATCAGTTGACTGTATAGACAGAATGTTTGTGATGGAGTGCAGCATTTTTTTTTTTTTTTTTGATCAGCAAGAGGTTAAGATCTTCACAGAGTGAAGCATGGCATCCCCAAACGAGCATTTGGCGTAATATACTGTACCATGTACAGGGACAATAGTAATTTCACGGCAGTTAGTCAGATCTGCCAGGCCGAAGTTTTTGTGTGGCTAATGCAGTAATAAGAAGTCACGTGATGCCACCGCTTCCGCCCGTAGGAAGAAGCCAGTGTCAACCTCCCGTACTCATTCTCTCTCGGCCTGACAGTCAAGCAAGATAAGTCTTGTGCTCTGTCTCGCTTCTACTTTGCCGTTGTGTTGAAGATAGCTTCTGTGTTTGCTTATTTGTGTGGTCTTGCTCGCTTCCAACCTTTTTACTCTTGAACCGGTGGGGCTTTGGTTTGGTGCGCTTTATTTACCTATTAACCGCTCCATCCTCGCCTTTGTGCCTTTGGTCTCACGGCACTCGCGACTTCGACTTCCGTTCTTTCGATCTTCGAAAGTACGACCTCTTGGATCTGCCCAATGGTGCGCATTTATGTGTACCAAATTTATCACTGGTATATCGATCTCCTCAATTACTTATCTGGTGCACATTGATTAGTTCATCCTTAGCATTATTACAAGGTACACCAGGGGTACTTACTCTTGGTGCGCCATGAGCGTCACTCTTGACGATCGATCCCTTCCCGGTTCAACTCGATCCGCCATCTTCGATTGTGCCACGCGGTTGCATTCTCCGCCATGTTGCTACTCACACACCTTGTTTGGCAAGTACTCGCTTACCCGGGTCTTTTCCTGCTACCCTTATTTATATGATTACAGTTATAGAGATTGTCTTGAGATCTCTTGATTTCTACCAATTCGTTGCACCATTAGTAGTTCCCCATTAGTAAATTTGTTATTCGATCTAATGTTTCTCGCGTTTGTGTTTATTCTCGGCACTAGCGTTTTCATCTTATTATACCGCACGCCCTGTGCCCTCACGATGGCGGTTCGAGCTATTTTCTATCCTCGATCCACCTCTTTGTCTCCTCTTTGCGATCGTGCGTTTCCGTGATGTCTCGCCACAGTGCCCAAAATGGGTGAAGGACTTTAAGGGTAGAGCCTTTCCTCTGTTTCGGGAGTCGCTCCATTGCCCCGGAGGATACCGCATGTCGATTCCTGGGGACAATCCGCTCGCACTATGTGAGCGTGAAGGCGGTGTGGAGGAGGGTTCCGCGAAGGGTACGCGCCCTCCCCCCGGTCCATCGTTACGACTACACTCCTCTGACCCGTCCGGCTGGGACTCCGATAGTTGCGTTTCGGAGCGTAACAGGCATTCGCCTTTATTGCCAACGGTTTTTCTTTCTTACACTGTAGAAATCAAAGGCTCAAGGACTCCTGAATGACATGCACGTTCAAAATCTTCCTGCTCCCTGGCCAATCGCATGTTCGCATTCGGCTCGCACACAGAGGGAATCTCCTATCAGGCTGCGTCCCGGCGGGGGGTGACCCTCGGCCCCGGTGGATCCTTACCGTGGCGAGGACCGGCACGGGTGACGAATCACGGGCCGGAATCACCGCCCGTCACTCGATAAGATGAGACATCGTGGCGTTAGCTTGCCCACTCTACCATCACGCTGTTCATTCTCGCTATCCCCAACCGTGTCCGAGTGATAGGCCACCATCGGGACACGAGGAGCGTCCATCATCGGTGGAGGTGTTGTGGGCAGTCTTTGGTGGGTCTCCAACCAACTGACCACAACTCCGGGTCAGGACGCAGGCATAGACTAGGTCGGTTATCTGCCGCTTTCACCCCCGACGGTTCGAAACTACCCGATAGACTGTCGCACTTTCCCATAGGGGTTACTGGGGACGTTGGTGAGCGGTCTTCTTTCGCTCCCCTATTGGGAAACGTCAGCAGTTTCCCGTTCCTCAGGGGGGAGGTTCGACACTGCGGCACTAGGGGTATTACTTTGGTCCCTTGAGGTGGTTCGTCATCTGCAGCTTACCAGTCCGCTTCCACGCGGGAAAGGGGGCTCAGGCTAACATGACAACACTCGGCCACATGCAAATGCAGGGGGCCGGCATGGACAGCAACCGCGGAGACGCAGGAGGCAGTGCATTCTACCCGGGGCGGGTACAGAGACCGAGCTCGCCTTCTCGTCTACCCACAAAATGGTGCCAAAGGTTACCAGGGTCCCCGAGCGAAACCCTGCCCCAGGGCCGACAACAGCCCTGCGTACTGTCCCCGGGGGACAGGTGGCTCAATGACAAAGAGTGGAACCGTGGATTAGGGCTGAACCCATCTGACTCCATCTTCGGTCGCATGTGGCATCCGGACTTCTTTCAGCTGGATAGACCTGGGGTCCCCCTCCCTCTCGGGCGCTGTACGTCGGCGATACCCTAGTCTGACTGCGAGTATGGAGCCTCCAGGGACCCGTCCTAGTTATTCTCCCAATACCCCAACGTGGGCGGAATCCCAACGCCCCTGTCCTGGCCCCAATGAAGGTGGATCTGTACATCTTTCAGGAAACACTGACACAAGCTTGAGGACGGGGTTGGGGCTTCCCTCACCATCTAGGTGGACTTTTCCACCTTGGACAGCTGGGGCACAGATTTGTTGTTAAGGAACGAATCCCCAAGCCCTCTGACAACATTTTATCCTTTTCCGTTAAGCCGGGTTCCTCCCTGCCAAGCTTTCACGGCCAAGGTTAGTACGTCCCCCAGACCCTCATCCCCTTGTGGGACAGATCGGAATCTTTCGCCAGGGGTGCACAGGCAGTCACGCTCGCCGGGGATTGAGTATGGTCTGACCCATACGCTGATCCAGTAGGTGTTTTCCTCTAGGACTACGGCACTGCCTCTGTGTCTTCAGACGCTGGACGACACTGAGGACAGACTCTAGCTTGTTTGGCGACCACTTGATGCGCTTTCTATTCACAAGATAGCGCATCTTCTCCTTTCGGCTAGGGGTCAGCGCAGCCAGGAGTCACTTTAATGCCTGTTGCAGTGGAGAGATGCTGTACTATTCACAGGCCAATCTCTCAGGCCGTGCTGCACGGTCCAAACCCTCACAGGCGCTCAAGTCGGCCTTGCGGTGCATCCTGGGCAGGGACCTGTCAGCTGTTCGGCAGCATATTCGGACTGCGATACCAGGAACTGACTCCCGCTCAAACCTATCCCAGGCAGTCACTGCCCACACAGAACGGCCGCCAAAACGCCCTAAATATCCCTCTCTGCCCGCTGTCACCGGTAACGGCTGGTAAATGGGGGAGTCGCCATGGGGACTCCATCCTTATACTCCTATTTCAAGACGCTACCTAAGTCTCGTATGGCAAGAATCAGGTTCCGTAGAACTGGATGCAGTCTGTACTTGCATGATATCTGCTCCGCAATGGGTTCCGACAAAACGGGCCCTAGCCTAGCAGACGGACGCTCGCATTGAAGGTATTGATTTTCTCAAGGTCTCGTCTTGTTTCCCATAGTCTCGTTTCGCGTTCAAAGACGCGATACTTGCTTCGCCTTTTTCCGTCGGTGACTCATGGGCAATGATATGTCAGGAAAGTGTGCATTTCAGGACTGGGGTTCAAGGTAAGCAGTACTGGTTGCTAAGGATCCCATAAACAACATTACGGTTTCTTATGATTCAGTGTGCAAAGATCGCCTTCATTTGCATTATGGGCTCGAAACAAAACACACTCATGCTGACTTATGGCCACACAAGCGCGTGGGCTCGTATCTTTTTTACACGCAGCGTTTCGTGTTCCAGTTCTTTTTTCAAGCTGAATGGGTAGGAGAGTGACACTCAGTTCAACTCAACCCACTACCCTCCAACTCGGGCTCCCACTCAGGCCCTGGCCCAATACCTACTCCAAAACTTACTACTCCTTTGTTCCCTATCTGGGGTTCGTACTCACAACCCCTACAAATGCGAGCTTCGCCCACTCAGCGATTCAACCTCTCTGGGCATGAGCTTCGACACCACCTCCAATGGTAGTCTCCCCGACCCCGGAGATTTCCGCTCGCCTAGTGGACCTCCATCTCCCACCTTAGACCTCTCTAACTTACTTCGGCTAGGACACTTTCGGTCACTTCTGGGGATGATGGAGTCACTGTCTCCTTTAATTCCCCTTAGGCAGAAGTTACCATAGCGACAGCTTTCAGATGGGGAGTTCCGCCGTCATGGTCCTGTCCAAAAGACAGCTGAACCAGGACCATTCCCATGAGGGGCCTTGGTGCGTTGGGGCATGTGGAGGGCTCAGCCCATCCACCCTGGCCCCGGAGAGTTCCCATCTCATCTTCCCAGGCCTGGAACTTTACAACAGACGCCATACAACTCGGGCTGGGGGGACCATTTGGAGAGCAGTCACGCGCCTCGGGGGGTTGGATCCTCTGATGTCGTCTTCAACATCTACATCTTGGAAAGGAAGCAGGTAGGCTCGCCCTACTCCAATTCCAGGTCCATAGTCTCCACGATTCGTTTCTCCTTTCACGGACAAAACTTCACACGGTAGCTTGTTACCTTCAACCAAGGGGGGGAGGGGGGGGGGGGCCACACTCCATCGGCCTCCTACCTCCGTAAAGAGGCCTCCTCACTGGTGTCCACAAGCAGGGGGGCTTCACCCTTCGCGTGAGACACATAGTCAGGGAACACACTAATATCTGGCAGACACTCTCGCCTCTCCAAGTCTGTCCTCCACACGGAATGGACCCTCAGCAGGGCATACCCTAACAACAGTAGTGGGAAACATTGGTTCAGACCCATGGTCGACCTGTCTGCACACGGTTTCATCTATCGTCTGCCAGGGTATGTGTCTCGGTCTCGATCCCCCGGGCTTCTCCATCGAGCCCTCATTCCCCTTCCCTGGTCCGGCCTCATAGCTTACGCACTTCCCTCGCTTTACCGATCACTCAACACAGGTGATCAGGTAGGCGGTCGACTCGATGAGACCCAGGCTCAATTCTTCATAGCGTGTGGCCACCACTCAGTCCTGGTTACCGAGACCTCAGTCCTCACTCACGCACCCCTCTTCGGTTGAACAACAGGTGGGACATTGCTCATGGGCACCCCGGTTCGGGTCTCCCCTCACGCCAATCCCAGATGCTTCGCTCCACGCCTGGCTTCTGTGCCAGCCCGTTCGAGGCAGCTAGATCCACGCTCGAACGGTCAGGTCCAGTCCGTCCTCAATTATCCTCTCTATCTGCTGGGGCTATCAGGAATCAGAGACCAGCACATGTCCTCTCGCGAGCTAGCACTGAGTCCCTTTACATTTACTGGATGGAGAATGGGTTCATGGTGCGAAGACAAGTTCTGTCTCTCACATTAGCCCCTACAATATCCAGATAGGAAATTTCCTGTCCAACCTTAACCTCGCTGCTAGTCCATCCGGGGCTACCAGGTTCGGCCATCTGCTCGACCTTCCGCCAAATGGGCGGACCGTCTTGAGACATGAACTTCCTGCCTCTGACGATCTCCCAGAAGGGGCTGATCTTCGTGAGGCCCATTCCCATAGATCGTGTTCCCTTTTGGGACCTCTTCACTTAACTTGACGTCCTCAGGAAACCCCCTTTGAGCCTGTCTCCTCCATTCCCTTCGGACTTCTGTATATGTAGACTACCTTCCTCAATCGCCACTCGCTTCCGCAGAAGGAGAGGCGAGATCCAATGCCATTAGCGGGGGACCCACAGAGACATTGCCTTCACACAGAGACGGCTCCCGTCTATCTTAAGTTCCTTCCCGAATTCTAGTTAAGATCCAGGAACCCGGGTTAGATAGTGCTCTCTTACCTCGTAATTCCGCCCGATGGCGGATACACTAGGGGGAGTCACCTCGTCGGGACATAGCTCTTTGCCCCTCTCGAGACTAACACACTAATGGGACGATCGCGCCTCAGGCGCGTTTCGCATAGAGACGTCTCCTTATTTCCATAATCCCCCAAGTAAACACGGGAGGAACTCTCAGCTGGGCAATGTCCTAGGTGGCTATTCCAAGGACGGTCAGAACGGCCTATCCCAGCCATCCAAGAACCTCACCGTCTTGTCCCCCGGGCTCATGAGCTCAGAGCGCTCGCCGCTTCGGCAGGGCTTACTGAACTCTGTTCCACATGCGCCACCTCAGGAGGCAGCATTCTGGCGTTCGGAAGGGATAAATCCCTTCATAAAATTTTATTTAAGGGACATCCGCATGACCAGGCAGATGGTTCTAATGGATATCCATTTTGGCGGGCTAATGCATCATATTGTGGTAAACCCAGGAAACCACTAGGGCATCGCCCTCCTCTTTTACTATGAATTCTGCTTTTGTCTGAATGGTACGGTATATGACCCTAAAATGGGGATGTTTGTATTATTACTCCCTGTTTGCTAGTATACTTACCATGTTCAGACTTAATGCCGCCTGCCTTACCACTAGCGCCAAGGTTATCGGGGTTACCTTGCGCGCAGGGCCTCGATTGAATGTGGTTACGGGAGGTTGACCACTGGCTTATTCCTATCGGCGGAAAGCGGGGGGCATTAACGTGACTGTTATTACTGCATTAGCCACACTAAAAAAACTTCGGCCTGGCCAGAGCTGACTACACTGCGTCGTATGCTATTGTCTGACTTGGTAAAGTATACTAGCAAACAGGGAGTATAATTCAATCTCCCATTTTTCAGTGCTGAAAGCTTGGGTGAATGTTTTAACTTAAATTAAAAGAGGAAATTTTGCAGGTTGCAATCCAAATTATAGGTTAGGGGAAAACAGATTCAGATGATTATGAAGGCAAGAGACATTTTATGAACGAGCTGAGTTTTTGGGTTTGTTTTTTTTTATTGAGAGGGGAGCTATTAAACCAGGTCAAAAGCTGCATGCAGGGGAAAAAAACCAAACCAGCCAGATCTTATTGGTATAGAGTGTGGTTTTCGGGTTCATTCGTGGTGAGAAAAGGAACAGCCTTAGTGAGTGAAACGATGAATGTGTTCACTAGGTGTTGGTGTACATTTAGCACAATTTACAATGTTTACCTAAGCAGCTTATGGGAATTTATTGTGTTTTCAGAATAATTGTCACATTACATATGAGTACACATGTGTATCTCATTGTTCTGTTGTTCGTTAACATGCAAAGTATTTTTACGGGGCATTCTCACACAGGCACATACGCGAGCGTTGTGTTGATTTTGATTCTTGGCAGTATGTATTCGAAGCAAGAAGTCATAGGTTTGGGCGAACTGGAATTAGCCTCAACAAAAACACTAATGGTGTTTGACTTGCTGTATGACTGTACAGCATGTAGCTAACTTCTTGTGCGGTCCTTGCTGTGGTCCCAGTCCCAGGAGAATGGAAATACCTGCAGTGACATCACTTGAGTTTTCATTGCAGACTGCTGAGGAAAGACTACCACGTTCAAGATTGTTGCAGCGCTCACGAACAGTGTCAGATTGGTACTACTGTAACCAAGATAACCAGCCATCTGCTCTCGCTGTGGCATCGTGGGGGATCACAGAGGCCATGATGTGTTGGACTCAGGAAGACAAGGTCTGTGTGTGTTTGTGTCTTGGGGGGAGAGAGAGAGAAAGATGTATGAGTGTGTGTTACAAATTTTCATGTACAGTATGCATGCGTGTTTGTGTGTATACTAGCCACTTGCTTATCAGCGAATTTGTGTGTATGTGCGTTTTCGCTGCTTGTTCTGATTGGATTCATGTGCGTAGTGAATGCTTTGCACATGTGACCAGAACTGAAAGCGCTTCCCAGTCATCGACATAAAAGATATTGCAAATCATTTTTTACTTTAGGTTCTCATGTTTATACGGGTTTTATCAGGCCACACCTCAAAATTCTCTTTTTACTATGGTGTTTATCCACTAATTGCAATTACTTGCTACTTTGGATGGAGTATTTTGACTGTTTTGGACCTGACTGTGTTGGCTGTCATGCTAATGTTTGGTTTTAGATGTTTCTGGAGTTGAATATGATCTAGAGGCATTTTTCGCTCTGTCATTGTGAGTGAGAAGTGTTGAAATGCTGTGATCTGAAATGAGATTTATATGCATCATTTAGGTCTTTAATGTGTGAGAATGCTGTGGATTGTTATGGGAAAATAATTACAACACATGTCGTCTATTAATGGTGATGTGGTCTGAAATGGGGACTACTAATTACCGGACAGGTAAGATCTTTAAAAATGTTTGTGGTTTGAGATGGAAGATTAGCGCCAGACAGTAAGATCTAGTTAAAAATGGTCTGTGGTTGAGATGAATGATTATCGCAGACAGGTTGATCTGTTAAAAATGTTGTGGTTGAGATGGAAGAATTAGCGCCTGACAGGTTGTCGATCTGTTAGATTGTTTGTGGTTTTGAGATTGGAAGATTAGCGCCAGACAGGTATGATCTGTAGATTGTTGTGGTTTGAGACTCTGGAAGTTTAGTGCCAGACAGGTTGATCTGTTAGAATGTTGTGGGTTTGAGATGGAGATTAGCGCAAGACAGGTATCTGTTAAGTATGTTGTGGTCTGAAATTGGAATATTAGTAACAGACAGAATGATAAATTGTTTAAGTTTGCTGTTGATCTGAAATGGGAATATTAAGTGCCATTCAGGTTTAATCTGGAGGTTTCGTGATGGTGGTCTGAAATGGGATTACAAAGCAAACCAGACGGTTTCATGTCTGCAAAAACTGATGTCTCGGGTGTGTTGCTTCAAAATCATGACTAACACTGCTGGGTTTGCATCTCTCAGTCATTGTTAAAAGATATATTGAAAGTTGAGTGTGTTGTCTAAGACCTAATGGAACTCAACAGAAATCATTATCATCATCTTCATCCTGGGCGGATGACCAGAAAGATGTTCTTTGTGCTGTTGTTTCTTGTGGTGAGACTGTTGTTGTGTTTTCCTCAACATCCACTCCTGTGTTGATGTCTTCCAGTGTGGGCAGGCCATGGTTCATCAGTGAGATAACGAGGGGACAACTCCCTGCTGGAGACAGAAAGGGAGGGGGAGACAGAAAGGGGAGGGGGCATTGCTCGGTGATGGTGACCCCACCAGTCATCTGTTAGGGCAGATAAGCAGGTTGTGTATGAAGCACAGAAGGCGCTTGTAGTAGACCCCAGAGTGGATGGGAAACAGCACTGTGTCTCGTTGTGTGGCTGCCTCATGAGAATGATAATGAGGTCTCCTTTTGGACTGCTGTTCTGAGGACTATGAAACATGGTACCTGGACATGTCTGGGGGGAGTGGCGTCGGGGAACAATTAGGGCTGACATGTAATGAAGGGTGTGAAGCCAAAAATGATTTGACGGGGCATTGGCAGGTTGTGGGCAGAAGCTGCTGGTTGATGTTGAAAACCTCCAGAGCTGTGGCCGCCAGTGGTGCTGTGGTTTGGACTGGGATGTGGCTTGCAAAGTGGTGGTCTCCTGATAACTCATTGCCTATAAAGTTTGAAGTTCTTGAATCGCTGTACTTATCCTCTTGCAGGGGAAAGATTGTTTCTCTGTTTCCCTACCATCACCTCTGCAATTTAATTAAGCCCAGCCAGGGTGGATCTTGAGCGTGAAAAAAGACATTTCTGACTGGTTTGGAATCACCAACGCAAAAATTCTGCGGGAGAAAGCAGGGGCTACAAGCGAAAGGGTGCAGGGGTTTGAGCTGTGGGGATGCTGCTGATTTGTTCCATGCTCCTCCACTGGCCCACTGTCATGTTCATGTGTCTTTTAAACGAATGCTTGGGAAAAACAAAGTCATGAACATAGAGAAGGGGCATTAAGTTGGCTGAGACAGGCACAGACAGGAGCCCAGTGGAATTTCGTACTGTAACTTCTTTGTAGAAATTGTGACAGTATGTGGAGAGGGGGGGGGGGTGGGGGGTTGGAGGGGGGGGTTGCGGGGGGGGGGGGTTAGCGTTCATCCAATGCAAATTCATTGGAGGTCTTCAGCCATCAAATTTGGAAAGGCAGCTTAAGTAGCGAGGCCGGCCCTGAGTAGTGTACTTGTAAACATGTAAGTTTGATTCAAGATCAGTTTGATGAAATTGAACTATTGAAAAAGAATTTAAAAGATGTAACTCCAGGAAAGCCCAGATGTGTCTTTTGAATATTTGGGGAAATAATACACATAGAAAGCATGCCCCATCCCTCTAATCTTTACATGGCTTTTTTTTTGTTTTTGCGTCGTCAGTGTTCACCCATGGCCTCTTTCAAATGAGCAGTAGGTGTTTGTGTGGAGGTGTGTCATGTGTTGTCAGGATCTGACAGGGGCTGCAGCAAAAGGGGTCTGACTGTTGTTGTGATGTCTGCTACCTTTCAGTAAACATAAGAGTACCTGGCTGATATGGAAGCCTTGCCATGCTGGTGGCCAAGGAAACCTTCTGGAGACTGAGAAGGCACAAACAGGTCCAGTGCACTCTCAGTGTGATGGAGATGATTGGTTGAATAGAGCAGGTGGAGGAGGGAGTGGGGCCGCATGCTTGTGTGATATGTGTGTGCATATGTGTGTGTGTGTGTATGCACACATCTGTCAAGTGTGGTGTTTGCGTTGAGTTGTTTGTTGCCTATGTGTGTGTGTTGGTGTGGAGGCAAATAAGTGAACGCCTGTTATTAGCATATACTTTGAAATGAGCTCTTCAGTGAGAAGGAACCTTCAACTAGTTTCAAAGGAAGTTATGCATGTTGCATTGGAAATGCGAGAATAATTGATCAGATAAACAACAGACAGTGAAAGGGATGGCGTTGTTGATACAGGGAGTCGTGGGTCTTCATTAACTTTCTCTGTTATGATCGTTATTCTGGGGGTTGTTAGAATCACACCTGTGTCTGATGGTGCTGATGTACATGTAGTCTCATTGTGGGGTAATGCTCATACCAAGTTACAACCTCAAAAAACCCCAAAAACCTGGTGTGATAACTTTTCGTATAATGTTGTATAAGACTTTGGCCTTTTGTTTTGAAGCTGCCTCAAAATGTTGAAAGTTCACACATGGCGGGACAGATGTTAATAAGACTTTCCAATCATTTCTTACTCTGACATTCTTGCTAACTAAAGGTCAAGTGTCACCAACATGGCTATAAGGATGGGGGGGGGGGGGGGGGAAACAGAAAATGGACATCCCGAAACAGGAACAACAGAATTTCTTTATTTTTTCTGGCCATCATGTGAATCCAGTCAACCTGAATGTCCAGAACGGGTCATCTGCAGAGCGGTCAGAGTCATTGAGAGTGGGTCACCAGTGGTTAGTGGATGTGGGACATCTTTAAAACTCTCTCTGTCCATCAGCAGGCAAGTGAAGACCTGAATCAGGTCAGAGTGGTCGTGCAAGACAAAGTTGCCCCATGGTTTAACTGCCCCAGCAGCTGTGAGCTTATGAGAGTTGGTTCCCATTGGATTAACCACCTTAAGCCTGTACTGCCAAGTGAAAAAAAGGTGGTGGTTTTCTTTTTAGTCTAAGTCTTCCAATGACCAAACAGGAATTTAGTTTGTAATCATAGTGTGGGCATGTGTTGGCAAGTTTAGTGTGAGTATGTGTTGTTTGTTTTGGTTTTTTGTGTGGTGTGTGTGTGTGTGTGTGTGTATGTCGATGTGTTGTGTGTGGTGTGGTGTGTGTTGGGCATGTGCATTGCACTGATACATATGTGTGGCACTTACGTGTGTGTGTGTAGGAGGTGAATCGGCTGACACCCCTGGCTCTGATCAGGACACCAGCAGCGTGGTGGAAGAGGTGAAACTGCATTAGAGAAGCTCACTCACTTACTTCAGGCCAGGTGAGAGCCTCTGGGGCCACTTCTCTGATGTAGGCCTTGGGACCAGGGAGCAATAATGTCTGTGAACAAGCTTGCTTACAGGAGAAGAGCTCTGAACCATTACAGATATTATCTTTTGGTCAACGCTCTCTCTCAATTCCAAGGACCAAACTGTATGGATACTCTATCCGATCAGTGTTAGACAGCTACCTTACCCTCTTCTTTCAAATCTGCCGTTAAAAACAAATTTCTTTCATCTGTAGTAACCTCCCCCCCCCCCCCTTTAACTTCCCAATCCACTTCCGAATGTCTGAGTGGGTTTTTTGCGTGACGCGTGAGTGCCTGAGTGGTTGTGTCGCTTGTATATTGCTGGCTGTGTTGATGTGAGTGCGTGCGTGCATGCATGCGGTGTCTATAAACGTATGATGTGTGGGTCATGCGGGTGCACGTGTGTACAGCGCGCCTCCTGCGCGTGAGACAGGCACGATGAACATATGTGTGTGTGTGTGTGTTGTTGGTTATGTAAAGCACTTAGTGCCCTTTTTTTTTTTTAACAATTATTATTTTTGTACTGGCAGACTTCCCATCCTTTAACTGCATTTATTTGCCGCCTCAGTCTGTTAACTTAAAAAAGGTACTATGTCTTTCATTTTGTCTTTTCATAGCTAGGACTGCAGTCATTCAGGGGGGCTGCTTTTGTGGGGGCCCAATCCCCTAACGTTTTCCCCTTTTGGGGACCTCTTCATTTACTTGACGCCTGGGAAAACCCCCCCTTGGTGTCTCCTCCTTTCCTTCGACCTTCTGTCTTGAAGACTCCCTTCCCTCCTCCCCCTCGTTCCCCCAAAGGCGAGGCGGCCCCTGCCCTTGCGGGGACCCCAGAGACTTCCCTTTTCCACAGAGCGGCCCCGTCTCTCTTAATTCCTTCCTTTTCCTACTAGAACCAGGAACCCCTTAGTCCCTCTCCTTCCCTCGTAGCCCGCGGCGGATAACTGGGGGGAAACCCCTCTTGGGAAAAACCCCTTTGCCCCTCTCGGTCTAACACACTACGGGAACGCCGCCCCCCAGGCGCGTTTCGCAAAGACGTCTCCTTATTTCCAAAACCCCAGTAGTAACGAAGCCCTTCAGCTGGCACTGCCTGGGTGGCTCCAAGACGGTAGAACGGCCCAATCCCAGCCATCCAAGGACCCCCCCTTTGCCCCCCCGGGGTCATAGTCAGAGCGCTCCCCGCTTCGGCGCATTCCCACCGTTCCCAGCGCCCCCCCCGGGGCAGCCTTGGGTTGGGGAAAACCCCTTCAAAAAAATTTTTTAAAGGGAACCCCCATGCCCAGGGTGAGGGTTTCAAATGGGATATCCTTTGTGGGGCAAATGACCCATATTGGGTAACCCCGGAACCACTGGGGGCATCGCCTCCTCCTTTTCCTATAATTCTGCTATTGTCTGACAGGGTCGTATATGACGCCAAAATGGGGGTTTTTTATACTCCCCTGTTGGCTAGTATATTTACCATGTCGTCAAATGCCCCCCCCTGCCTTCCCACTGCCCAAAGGTTCGGGGGGTTCCCTTGCGCGCGGGCCCATAAATGAGGTCGGAGGTTGACAGGGTTCTTCCTAGGGCGGAAGGGGGGGCCCGTGACTGTTTTTTTTCGCATTACCCACAAAAAAAACTTCCCCCCTGGCAGAGTGCAACTCCCGTGAATGCTATTTTCTGACAGGGTAAGTTACTACCCAAAAACAGGGAGTATAATACAAACCCCCCATTTTTCTGCTGAAAGCTTGGGTGAATTTGAAACTTAAAAATTAAAAAAGAGAAAATTTGCGGGTTGCAACACAAATTTAGGTTAGGGGAAAAAAAGATTCAGATGATTATGAAAGGGAAAAAGCACTTTTTTTTGAGAGCAGAGTTTTTGGGTTTGTTTTTTTTTTATTGAGAGGGGAGCTAATAAACAGGTCAAAAGCATGCATGCAGGGGAAAAAAACCCAAAACAGCCAGATCTTATTGGTAGAGTGTGGTTCTGGTTCATTCGTGTGAAGAAAAGGAACAGCCTAGTGTGTGAAACGATGCATGTGTTCACTAGGTGTTGGTGTACATTTAGCACAATTTACAATGTTTACCTAAGCCAGCATATGTGATTTATTGTGTTTCAGAATAATTGTCACATACATATGTACACATGTGTATCTCATGTTTCTGTTGTTCGTTAACATGCAAGAATTTTTACTGGGCATTCTCACACAGGCACATACGCAGAGCGTGTGTTGATTTTGTTCTTGGCAGAATGTATTCGAAGCAAAAGTCATAGGATTTGGGGACTGAATTAGCCTCAACAAAAAACTAAATGAGTTTGACTTGCTGTATGACCAGTACAGCAGTAGCAACTTCTTGTGGTCCTTGCTGTGGTCCCAGTCCACAGGAGAATGGAAATACCTGCAGTGACATCACTTGTTTTCAATGCAGACTGCTGCAGAAGACTACACGTTCCAGAATGTGCAGCGCTCACGAACAGTGTCAGATAGAGTACTACTGTAACCAAGATAACCAGCCCATCTGCTCTCGCTGTGTCATCGTGGGGGATCACAGAGGCCATGATGTGTTGACTCTGGAAGACAAGGTCTGTGTGTGTTTGTGTCTTGGGGGGAGAGAGAGAGAAGATGTATGAGTGTGTGTTTACAAATTTTCATGTCAAGTATGCATGCGTGTTTGTGTGTCTATAGCCACTTGCTTATCAAGCGAATTTGTGTGTATGTGCGTTCGCTGCCATGTTCTGATTGGATTCATGTGCTGTAGTTGATGCATGCACATGTGACCAGAACTGAAAGCGCTCCCAGTCATCGACATAAAAGATATTGCAAATCATTTTTCACTTTAGGTTCTCCTGTTTATACTGGTTATATCAGCCACACCTCAAATTCTCCTTTTTACAATGGTGTTTATCCACTACTTTCACTTACTTGCTACTTTTGATGGAGTATTTCTGACTGTTTTGACCCCTTCCTGTGTAGGCTGTCATGCTATGTTTTGGTTTTTGAAGTTTCTGGATTTGAATCTGATCAGAGGCATTTTTCAGCTCTGTCATTGTGGTGAGAAGTGTTGAAAATGCTGTGATCTGAAATGAGAATACTAAGCATCATTTAGGCTTCATGTGTTGAGAATGCTGTGGATTGTTATGGGAATAATAATTACCACACACATTTCGTCTATTAATTGTGCTGTGGTCTGAAATGGGACTACTAATTACCGGACAGGTAAGATCTGTTAAAAATGTTGTGGTTTGAGATTGGAAGATTAGCGCCAGACAGGTAAGATCTGTTAAAAATGTTGTGGTTTGAGATTGGAAGATTAGCGCCAGACAGGTAAGATCTGTTAAAAATGTTGTGGTTTGAGATTGGAAGATTAGCGCCAGACAGGTATGATCTGTTAGAATGTTGTGGTTTGAGATTGGAAATTAGCGCCAGACAGGTATGATCTGTTAGAATGTTGTGGTTGAGATTGGAAGATTAGTGCCAGACAGGTATGATCTGTTAGAATGTTGTGGTTTGAGATTGGAAGATTAGCGCCAGACAGGTATCTGTTAAGAATGTTGTGGTCTGAAATTGGAATATTAGTACCAGACAGATATAAATTGTTAAGATTGCTGTGATCTGAAATGGGAATATTAAGTGCCATTCAGGTTTCATCTGGAAGGAGTGCTGGTGGTCTGAAATGGGAATACAAAGCACCAGACGCGTTTCATCTGCAAAACTGATGTCTCTGGGTGTGTTGCTCAAATTCCTGACTAACACTGCAGGTGTTTGCATCTCTCAGTCCTGATAAAAGATATAAAAGAAAGTAGAGTCGTGTCCCCAGACCTAAATGGAACTCAACAGAAATCATTCTCATCATTCTTCTCATCCTGGGTGATGACCAGAAAGATGTCCTTTGTGCTTTGTTCTTGTGGTGAGCCTGTTGTGTGTTTTCCCTCAACATCCACTCCTGTGTTGATGTCTCCAGTGTGGGCAGGGCCATGGTACCAGTAGAACCGATGGCAACCTCCCTGTGGAGACAGAAAGGGAGGGGGAGACAGAAAGGGGAGGGGATGCTCGGTGATGGTGACCCCCCAGTCATCTGTAGGGCAGTCAGCAGGTTGTGTAATGAAGCACAGAAGGCGCTGTAGAAGACCCCCAGAGTGGATGGGAAAAAAGCACAGTGTCTCGTTGTGTGGGCTGCCTCATGAGAAATGATACTGAGGTCTCCTTTTGGACTGCTGGTTCTGAGACTATGACAACATGACCTGGACATGTCTGGGTGGAGTGGCGTGGGAACAATAGGGCTGACAGGTATGAAGGGTGTGACAGCCAAAAATAGACTTTGAGAGGGCATTGGCAGGTGTGGGCAGAAGCTGCTGGTGATGTTGGAAAACCTCCAGAGCTGTGCCGCAGTGGCTGCTGTGGTTGGACTGGGATTTTGGCTTGCAGTGGGGGTCTCCTGGATAACTCATTGCCTATAAAGTATGAAGTTCTTGAATCAGTACTTATCCTCTTGCAGGGGACAGATTGTTCTCTGTTTCCACCCTCACCTCTGCACATTTAAATAGCCCCGGGGTGGAAACTTGAGGTGAAAAAAGACATTTCTGAGGTTTGGAATCACCAACCGCAAAAATTCTGCGGAGAAAGCAGGGGTACAAGAAAAGGGAGCAGGGGTTTGAGCTGTGGGGATGCTGCTGATTTGTTCCATGCTCCTCCACCTGCCCACTGTCATGTCATGTGTCTTTTAACCGAATGCTTGGAAAAACAAAGTCATTGAACATAGCGAGGGCATTAAGTCTGACTGAGAAGGCACAGACAGGAGCCCAGTGGAATTTTCGTACTGTAACATTCTTTGGTAGAAATTGTGCCAGTATTTGGAGAGGGGGGGGGGGGGGGGGGTTGGAGGGGGGTTGGGGGGGGGGGGGGGGGGGGGGTAGCGTCATCCACTGCAAATTCATTGGAGGTCTTCAGCAATCAAATTTGGAAAGGCAGCTTAAGTAGCGAGTGCAGGCCCTGAGTAGTGTACTTTGTAAACATGTAGTTTGATCAAGATCAGTTTGATGAAAATGAACTATTGAAAAAGAAATTTAAAAAGAGTAACCCCAGGAAAGCCCCAGATTGTGTCTTTTGAATCTTTGGGAAATAAATCCCAAAAGAAAGCATGCCCCCAACCCTCTAACTTTTCATGGCTTTTTTTTGTTTTTGCGTCGTCAGTGTTCACCCATGCTCTTTCAAATGAGACAGTAGGTGTTTTGTGTGGAGGTGTGCTCATGTGGTTTGTCAGGATCTGACAGGGCAGCAGCCACAGGGGACTGACTGTTGTTGTGATGTGCTACCTTTCAGAACAAAGAGTCCCTGGCTGAAATGGAGCCTGCCATGCTGGTGGCCCAGGAAACCTTCTGGAGACTGGAGAAGGCACAACAGGTCAGTGCACTCTCAGTGTGATGGAGATGATTGGTGAATAGAGCAGGTGGAGGAGGGAGAGGGGCCGCATGCATGTGTGTATGTGTGTGCATATGTGTGTGTGTGTGTATGCACACATCTGTCTGTGTGGTGTTTTGCGTGCGTGTTTGTGCCTCTGTGTGTGGTGTGTGTGTGGAGGCAAATAAGTGAAGCCTGTTATTAGAAATACTTGAAAATGAGCTCTTCAGTGAGAAGGAACCTTCAACTAGTTCAAAGGAAGTTAAGCATGTTGCATTGGAAAAATGGAGAAAATTGATCCAGATAAACAAACCTCCAGTTGAAAGGGATGGCGTTTGAACAGGGAGCGAGGGGTCTTCATTAACTTTCACTGTACTGATGTATTCTGGGGTTGTTAGAATCCTCACTGTGTCTGATGGTGCTGATGTAATGGTCACAATGTGGTGTAATGCTCATACCACAGTTACAACCAAAAAAACCCCCAAAAACCTGGTGTGATAACTTTTCGTAAAGTATATAACTTTGGCCTTTTGTTTTGAAGCTGCCTCAAATGATTGAAAGATCAAACATGGCTGGACAGATGTTAATAAGACCTTTCCAATCATTTATACTCTGACATTCTTGCTAACTAAAGGTCAAGGTCACAACATGGCTACAAAGGATGGGGGGGGGGGGGGGGGGGGAAACAGAAAAAAGACCACCGAACAGGAACAACAGAATTTCTTTTTTTTTCTGCCATTCACTGTGAATCCAGTCAACCTGAATGTCAGAGGGGTCATCTGCAGAGCGGTCAGTCATGAGAGTGGGTCACCAGTGGTTGTGGATGTGGACATCTTCAAAACTCTCTCTGTCCATCCAGCAGCAAGTGAAGACCTGAATCAGGTCAGAGTGGTCATGCCCAAGACAAAGTGAGCCCACTGGTTAACTGCCCCAGCAGCTGTGAGACTTATGAGAGTTGGATTAACCACTTAAGCCTGTACCTGCCAAGTGAAAAAAGGTGGTGTTTTCTTTTTAGTCTAAAGTCTTCCAAGACCAAACAGAATTTAGTTTGTAATCATATGTGTGGGCATGTGTTGTCATTTTAGTGTGTGTATGTGTGTTTGTGTGTGTGTGTGTGTGTGTGTGTGTGTGTGTATGTGTGTGTGTGTGTGGTGTGGTGTGTGTGGGCATGTGCATGCACTGATACATATGTGTGCACTTACGTGTGTGGTGTGTAGGAGGTGAATCGGCTGACACCCCTGGCTCAGGCGGACACCAGCAGCGTGGTGGAAGAGGTGAAACTGCATTTCAGAGAGCTGCACTCCTTACTTCAGGCCAGGTGAGAGCCTCTGGGGCCACACTCTGATGTAGGCCTTGGGACCAGGGATCAATAATGTCTGTGAACAAGCTTGCAAAGGAGCATTCTTGACCATTATTATTATCTTTTGGTCAACGCTCTCTCTCCTTCCAAGGACAACTGTCTGGAATACACTTCCGATCAGTGTTTAGACAGCTACCTTCACCCTCTTCTTTCAAATCTGCCGTTAAAACAAATTTCTTTCATCAGTCGTAACCTCCCCCCCCCCCCCCCTTTAACTTCCCAATCCACCTTCCGAATGTCTGAGTGGGTTTTTGCGTGCACGCGTGAGTGCCTGGTGGTTGTGTCGCTTGTACATGCAGGCTGTGTTGATGTGAGTGCGTGCGTGCATGCATGCGGGTGTCTATAAACGTGGATGTGTGGTCATGCGGGAGCACGTGTACACGCGCGCTCCTGCGCGGGTGCACATATGTGTGTGTGTGTGTGTTGTTGGTTATGTAAAGCACTTAGAGCCCTTTTTTTTTTTTTACCATTATTATTATTGTAGGCATCCTTCCCATCCTTTAACAGCATTTATTTGCCGCCTCAGTCTGTTAACATAACAAAGCAACCTATGTCTTCCTTTGTCTTTTCATAGCTAGACTGCTGTCATTTTCAGTTGTTCAAACTGTGTTGCACAGTGATATGTGATACTCTGATGATGTGATGGTCATTCTTTTCCAATGCCCTGTGTTTCAGAGAGGAACAGATCATAGAGGACATGATGGAAGCCGCAGTGAGGACCAGAAAGGCTTTGGAAGACACAGTCAGTGCTCTTTGAATTGACACAGGGCGGTGTGTCCATTGTATCATCACCGTTTGTGTCATAGGATGGAATTGTACACACCACGTCATTTTTCACTGTGTTGTCACGATGTGTATTCTGTTGTTATTGTTTTGCATCTTATGTCATTTCAACTTTCGTTAGTATGTACATCAGCTGCTGTAACTTTTACACGCTGTGTCATTTTTCACAATGTTTTCACCATGTGTACACTGTTATTAACTGTCGTGTCTTCTTATCAAGTTGTCATAAAGTATATTCTGTTGTTATTACTTTATACATTGTGTTGATTTTTTACTGTTTCATTAATTTATGTGTTCTGTTGTTATAACTCTGCATATTGATTCATGTGTGCTCTTTACAGTGCATACTTTTCATGGTCTCATAGCTTTTGTGCTCTTTACATGCGTAGTTTTCATGATCTTTGTACACTGTAGTTTACACTGAGTTGTTTAACATCCACATTTCATGAATGTATTTATATTAGGGAAAATTCATAAAGATAAAGAAAACCTGTTGACTGCTACTGTTAATTGGAAAGTGCATTTTGAAGTTGTGGGTGTTGTGTTTGTTGGCATGAGGTGGGGGATCAGCGTGTGTGTCTGTTTGAGCAAAGACACTTTTCCACTCTGGGTTGTTCATATTTCTGTATGTTCTGACTCAAGAGTCTGGTAAAGATTTTACCTTGGGAAATTTTTGGCCAGCTACTGCTGGTCTTCATCAGCCCCGACTGACTGGTGGTTGTGGTGGGTGTTGGTGATCCCTGAGTTGTCCTCACTGGTTGAGTGACAGGTGTTCAGCACAGACTTCACCTGTCACTCAACCAGTGAGGACAACTCGGGGAACACCAACACCCACCACAACCACCAGTCAGTCGGGGCTGATGAAGACCAGCAGTAGCTGGCCGAAAATTTCCCAAGGTAAAATCTTTATCAGACTCTTGAGTCAGAACACACAGAAATATGTGTCTGTTGCAGATTATTCACTGAAGGTTTACGTAGGCAGTGAGAGGCAAATGTATTGTTCAGGTGTCACTTCTGTTACTGGGCAAGACTTTATCTGTCGAGCCCTACTCCTACCCTGGCCTGTTTCTGTGTGTGTCCCTCTCTGTGTCTTTGTTAATGTGTCACGGCTGTTCAGAGCAAGCCACTTAGTTTTGAGAGTAAGGGGAGTTTATAGCTCGCCCACAGCTGCAGAGGCCAAGCCGTGAATGCAGGTCAGGGAAAGGGGTGTTTTCTGCAGGCTGCTCCCCACCAGGGCCTGTATGCACGTCAAACCCGATTAGCTTATTCGCGTTTAGGGCTTAAACGCGGTTAGCTATTCGGAGCTTAAACGCGGATAGCCCCTCTCCGGTTTTGGTATGCACGACGCCCTATTCGCGATTGAATAGCTCTCCGCGTTTAGAGGGCAGGAAACGGCGCTCTATTTATAGATTCTTGGCAAAACCGGGGTGCAGCAGGCACTGCTTTCGGTTTAGTCATCCCCTCCTTCGTGGAACTTCCGCTGGTACGTGCTTCGTCGGTTTTCACGCAAGATTCTTGAATCATGACACTCCCTGGCCACTTTGCGACACAATTGATGAATACAAGGTCTGCATCGCAGATTACCTGAAACCAAATTGACCCCAAAATGCATTTACACTGAATTATTAAAAACAAATCACACACACACACACACACCTCACACACACACACACACACACACACACACACACACTACTTTTAAACTGTTCACTCTGGGGCGATCTACATAGAGACAAAGAATTTTTTTTCCAAATCAAAAGCGAAAAAAAGCCAACCATCTAGAGTGATTAAACATCTTGATTTCGGGAATAAATCTTCAGTGCCGGAGAAGACTGGCAGTAAGTATGGGAAGCTACAAATGTGCACTATCATTGAAAACAACAAATAATAATTGCGCTTGAAAATGTGCTGGAAAGTGGGGCGATTACACACACACACACACACGCACGCACGCACGCACGCACGCACGCACGCACGCACGCACGCACGCACGCACGCACGCACGCACACACACACACACACACACACACACTCACACACACACACACACACACACACACACACACTACTTTTAAACTGTTCACTCTGGGGCGATCTACATAGAGACAAAGAATTTTTTTTCCAAATCAAAAGTGAAAAAAAGCCAACCATCTAGAGTGATTAAACATCTTGATTTCGGGAATAAATCTTCAGTGCCGGAGAAGACTGGCAGTAAGTATGGGAAGCTACAAATGTGCACTATCATTGAAAACAACAAATATGGAAATGTGCTGGAAAGTGGGGCGATTCACACACACACACACACACACACACACACACACACACACACACACACACACCTTTCGGAACAGTTCTAGGTCATCGTACAGGTCAAACGGGTTCTTTCTGTCACGAAAGATGCGGTTTCGTCGCAATTGCCGTCGCTGTCTCACTTGGAAAAACATCAATGCAGCCATATTTATCCGCGTTTAGGCTCGCTATCGGACCCCGAGGCACCAATAACTTTATCCGCGTTTAGCCGAGTCGGATAGCTTATGCGGTCTGACGTGCATACCAAATCTGCCGCCTATCCACCGAATAGGCGCTATTCGCGGACAGCCCTCTATCCGGATCGACGTGCATACAGGCCCAGCCAGCTAACTGTGCTGTACTCGACCAACTGAATGTCATCTGTGTAAAGCCGGTCTGGCAACAATGTGTTCGGCATTGCTGAGCGGCCATTACAAGTGGGGCTGTTAGTTTGATAATTAGTGGTTGTCATGAAAAATGTAATACATCTGTGCTTTTGAGATGACTGAATAGGCAAAATCCCGACAATTCTTTTAATACCAAACTCGACTAGGTTAATTTTCCTGTAGATAATGTAGATACGGCATGAAAGCTTGTACACAAGTGGTCAGGCAATATTCAAACAATGACAACACACACACACAATTGTGCAAAAATGACGTCATCACTTTCTGGGAACTTAATTTTCCCAAATTAACTAGTACACAAGTTTGATATATGCCTCTGCTTGAACTACAACAACAAAACTGTTAGATTAGAAATGTGTAAGCCTTGTTTGTTCGGCCCTTTAACTAAGTGTCTCGAATGGGACGGAAAAAAAAAGCTGTGGTGTCGGCTGTGTGCAGCTTTATTCCTGTGTATATAATCACATCAGCAGGAAGGAAAGCTGTATAGTATGAAGTAAATCTGTAGTTTCATGTGAAGAAAATCTTTATTTTGGGAAGGGGGGGGGGGGGGGGGGGGGGGGGGGGGGGAATTATGTGGTTTAGTGTCATGAAAATTTGTTGTTTTGTATGAAGAAAATCTGTATGAAGAAAATCTGGATAAGTGTTTTGTGTGGAGACAATCTGTGTGAGCAGACACGTATGTGTGTGTGCAGAACTCCTTCCTGGACAATGAGAAGTGCAGGCTGGAGATGGATATGACAGGTATGGACTGCTTGGCACACCACTCATTCCCCTCCCCTTGCCCTCCCAGTCCAGGGTACATTGTATCATCGAGTGCTGGACATAATCCAAATCAGGCTTGACAGTCAGCAGTGAAGGTAGTTCCAACTCTTACACATAGCATCTGCCGCAACATGCAGTGTGTACACAGCTGAAAGTTTGAATCCTGTAAAATCCACATGAATCCAACATGTAAATTCAATCGTCAGCAAACATGTGATGTAGGCAACTTGAATGGAGATGTATTGTGATATCATAAGGCAAAACTTGGCTGTTTTGTGGAAAGAAGAGGAGCATTATGGCAGAATCCATAGGATGTGAAATCAGGGTGTTGCTGTTTCATGGAATGAAGAGAGCATTATGGCAGAATCCACAGGATGTGAAATCAGGGTGTTGAAGACGAGGCGGGAACTTGAGGTCAAAAAGACAATTTTTGAATTGGAAGTAAACAGTTGACATTTGGACGGGGAGAAACATTAATTGTGACCTGTACCCAAAAGCAGGAGAGGGGAAAAAAGGCCTCTTGAAGCCAAGTTAGAAATGAAATAGCTCTTCATTCTAGACACCAGAAACTGATATTGTGGCTGTGTCACTGGTGACACCACGAACTGATATTGTGGCTGTGTCACTGGTGACACCACAAACTGATATTGTGGCTGTGTCACTGGTGACATCACAGACTGATATTGTGGCTGTGTCACTGGTGACATCACAAACTGATATCGTTGGCTGTGTCACTGGTGACATCACAAACTGATATTGTGGCTGTGTCACTGGTGACACCACAGGACTGATATTGTGGCTGTGTCACTGGTGACACACAGACTGATATTGTGGCTGTGTCACTG
>CM031610.1:3731654-3746697 GCA_018398815.1 Conus ventricosus
CATCCGCATGACAGGGGTGGTTCTAGGTTTTGGGGAATCATCTATTGGGAACCCAGAACACTAGGCTCGCCCTCTCTTTTCCTATGTTCTGCTATTTTGACATGGTACAGTATATGACGCCAAAATGGGGAGTTTGTATTATACTCCCTGTTTGGCTAGTATACATTACCATGTCAGATCTAATGCCCGCCCTGCCTTCCCCACTAGCGCCAAGGTTCTGGGGTTACCTTGCGCGCAGGCCTCGATGAATGAGGTACGGGAGGTTGACACTGGCTTCTTCCTACGGCGGAAGCGGGTGGGCATCACGTGACTGTCTTATTACTGCATTAGCCACACAAAAACTTCGGCCTGGCAGAGCTGACTAACTGCCGTGAATGCTATTGTCTGACATGGTAAGTATACTAGCCAAACAGGGAGTATAATACAAACTCCCCATTTTTCAGTGCTGAAAGCTTGGGTGAATGTTGTAACTTAAATTAAAAAGAGGAAATTTGCAGGTTGCAATCACAAATTTAGGTTAGGGGAAAACAGATTCAGATGATTATGAAAGGCAAAGAGCACATTTTATTGAGAGCAGAGTTTTTGGGTTTGTTTTTTTTTTATTGAGAGGGGAGCTAATAAACAGGTCAAAGCATGCATGCAGGGGAAAAAACCCAAAACGCCAGATCTTATTGGTAGAGTGTGGTTCTGGTTCATTCGTGTGAAGAAAAGGAACAGCCTGTGTGTGAAACGATGCATGTGTTCACTAGGTGTTGGTGTACATTTAGCACAATTTACAATGTTTACCTAAGCCAGCATATGTGATTTATTGTGTTTCAGAATAATTGTCACATACATATGTACACATGTGTATCTCATGTTTCTGTTGTTCGTTAACATGCAAGAATTTTTACTGGGCATTCTCACACAGGCACATACGCAGAGCGTGTGTTGATTTTGTTCTTGGCAGAATGTATTCGAAGCAAAAGTCATAGGATTGGGGACTGAATTAGCCTCAACAAAAAACTAAATGAGTTTGACTTGCTGTATGACCAGTACAGCAGTAGCAACTTCTTGTGGTCCTTGCTGTGGTCCCAGTCCACAGGAGAATGGAAATACCTGCAGTGACATCACTTGTTTTCAATGCAGACTGCTGCAGAAGACTACACGTTCCAGAATGTGCAGCGCTCACGAACAGTGTCAGATAGAGTACTACTGTAACCAAGATAACCAGCCCATCTGCTCTCGCTGTGTCATCGTGGGGGATCACAGAGGCCATGATGTGTTGACTCTGGAAGACAAGGTCTGTGTGTGTTTGTGTCTTGGGGGGGAGAGAGAGAGAAGATGTATGAGTGTGTGTTTACAAATTTTCATGTCAAGTATGCATGCGTGTTTGTGTGTCTATAGCCACTTGCTTATCAAGCGAATTTGTGTGTATGTGCGTTCGCTGCCATGTTCTGATTGGATTCATGTGCTGTAGTTGATGCATGCACATGTGACAGAACTGAAAGCGCTCCAGTCATCGACATAAAGATATTGCAAATCATTTTTCACTTTAGGTCTCCTGTTTATACTGGTTATATCAGCCACACCTCAAATTCTCCTTTTTACAATGGTGTTTATCCACTACTTTCACTTACTTGCTACTTTTGATGGAGTATTTCTGACTGTTTGACCCCTTCCTGTGTAGGCTGTCATGCTATGTTTTGGTTTTTGAAGTTTCTGGATTTGAATCTGATCAAGGCATTTTTCAGCTCTGTCATGTGGTGAGAAGTGTTGAAAATGCTGTGATCTGAAATGAGAATACTAACATCTTTTAGGCTTCATGTGTTGAGAATGCTGTGGATTGTTATGGGAAAAATTTAATTACCACACACATTTCGTCTATTAATTGTCTGTGGTCTGAAAGGGGACTACTAATTCCCGGAAGGTAAGATCTTTTAAAAAATGTTGGGGTTTTGAGATTGGAAGATTAGCGCCAGACGGGTAAGATCTGTTAAAAATGTTGTGGTTTGAGTTTGAAATTAGCCCCAGACGGGTAAGATCTTTAAAATGTGTGGTTTGAGATTGGAAATTAGCGCCAACAGGTAGATCTGTTAAAAAGTTGTGGTTTGAGTTTGGGAAGATTAGCGCCAGACAGGTATGATCTGTTAGAATGTTTTTGGTTTGAGATTGGAAGATTAGTGCCAGACAGGTATGATCTTTAGAATGTTGTGGTTTGAGATTGGAAGATTAGCGCCAGACAGGTATCTGTTAAGAATGTTGGTCTAAAAATTGGAATATTAGTACCAGACAGAAAATAAATTGTTAAAAATTGCTGTGATCTAAATGGGAATATTAAGTGCCATTCAGGTTCATCGGGAAGGATGCGGGTGGTCTGAAATGGGAATACAAAGCACCAGACGCGTTTCATCTGAAAAAACTGATGTCTCTGGGTGTGTGCTCAAATTCCTGACTAACACTGCAGGTGTTTGCATCCTCAGTCCTGAAAAAGATATAAAAGAAAGTAGAGTCGTGTCTCAGACCTAAATGGAACTCAACAGAAATCATTCTCATCATTCTTCTCACCCTGGGATGACCAAAAGATGTCCTTTGAGCTTGTTCTTGGGGTTTGGCCTGTTTGTGTGTTTCCCTCAACATCCACTCCTGTGTTGATGTCCCAGTGTGGGCAGGCCATGGTACCAGTAGAACCGATGGCAACCTCCCTGTGGAACAGAAAGGGGGGGGGAGACAGAAAGGGGAGGGGATGCTCGGTAAAGGTGCCCCCCCAGTCATCTGTAGGGCAGCCCGCAGGTTGTGTAATGAAGCACAAAGGCCTGTAAAGCCCCCCAGAGGGGATGGGAAACAGCACAGTTCCGTTGTGTGGGCTGCCTCATGAGAAATGATACTGAGGTCCCCTTTTTGGACTGCTGGTTCTGAGACTATGACAACATGCCCTGGACATTCGGGGTTGGAGTGGCGTGGGAACAATAGGGCTGACAGGTATGAAGGGTGTGACACCAAAAATAGACTTTGAGAGGGCATTGGCAGTGTGGGCAGAAGCTGCGGGTGATGTTGGAAAACCCCAGAGCGTGCCGCCAGTGGCTGCTGTGGTTTGGACGGGGATTGGCTTGCAGGGGGTCTCCTGGATAACTCATTGCCTATAAAGTATGAAGTTCTTGAATCAAAACTTTCCTCTTGGGCAGGGACAGATTGTTCTCTGTTTCCACCCTCACCTCTGCACATTTAAATAGCCCAGGGGTGGAAACTTGAGGTGAAAAAAGACATTTCGAGGTTTGGAATCACCAACCGCAAAAATTTCCCTGGGGAGAAAGCAGGGGTACAAAAAAGGGAGCAGGGTTTGAGCTGTGGGGATGCTGCTGATTTGTTCCATGCCCTCCACCTGCCCACTGTCATGTCATGTGTCTTTTAACCGAAAGCTTGGAAAAACAAAGTCATTGAACATAGCGAGGGCATTAAGTCTGACTGAGAAGGCACAGACAGGAGCCCATGGAATTTTCGTACGTAACATCTTTGGTAGAAATTGTGCCAGTATTTGGAGAGGGGGGGGGGGGGGGTTGGAGGGGGGTTGGGGGGGGGGGGGGGGGGTAGCGTCATCCACTGCAAATTCATTGGAGGTCTTCAGCAACAAATTTGGAAAGGCAGCTTAAGTAGCGAGTGCAGGCCCTGAGTAGTGTACTTTGTAAACATGTAAGTTTGATCAAGATCATTTGATGAAAATGAACATTTGAAAAAGAAATTTAAAAAGAGTAACCCCAGGAAACCCCCCAGATTGTGTCTTTTGAATCTTTGGGAAATAAATCCCAAAAGAAAGCATGCCCCCAACCCTCTAACTTTTCGGGTTTTTTTTGTTTTTGCGTCGTCAGTGTTCACCCAGCTCTTTCAAATGAGACAGTAGGTGTTTTGTGTGGAGGGTGCTCATGTGGTTTGTCAGGATCTGACAGGGGCAGCACCACAGGGAACGACTGTTGTTGTGATGTGCTCCCTTTTCAGAACAAAGAGTCCCGGGCTGAAATGGAGCCTGCCATGCTGGTGGCCCGGGAAAACCCTTCTGGAGACGGGAAAGAAGGCACAACAGGTCATGCACTCTCGGGTGTGATGGAGATGATTGGGAATAGAGCGGGTGGAGGAGGGAGAGGGGCCGCATGCATGTGTGTAATGTGTGTGCATATGGGGTGTGTGTGTAAGCCACATCTGTCTGTGTGGTGTTTGCGTTGCGTGTTGTGCCTCTGTGTGTGTTGGTGGAGGCAAATAAGTGAACCCTGTTATTAAAAAATACTTGAAAAGAGCTCTTTCAGTGAGAAGGAACCTTCAACTAGTTAAAAGGAAGTTAAGCATGTTGCATTGGAAAATGGAAAAATTGATCCAATAAACAAACTCCAGTTGAAAGGATGGCTTTTGAACAGGGACGGGGGGTCTTCATTAACTTTCACTGTACTGAGTATTCTGGGTTGTTAGAACCTCACTGTGTCTGATGGTGCGATGTAATGTCACAATGTGGTGTAATGCTCAACCACAGTTACAACCAAAAACCCCCAAAAACCTGGTGTGATAACTTTTCGTAAAGTAGTAAAAACTTTGGCCTTTTGTTTTGAAGCTGCCTCAATTATTGAAAGATCAAAAAAATGGCTGGACAGATGTTAATAAAACCTTCCAATCATTTATACTCTGACATTTCTTGCTAACTAAAGGTCAAGGTCACAACATGGCTACAAGGATGGGGGGGGGGGGGGGGGGAACAGAAAAAAGACCACCGAACGGGAAACCCAACAGAATTTCTTTTTTTTTCTGCCATTCACTGTGAACCCAGTCAACCTGAATGTCAGAGGGGTCATCTGCAGAGCGGTCAGTCAGAGAGTGGGTCACCAGTGGTTGTGGATGTGGAAAACTTCAAAACTCTCTCTGTCCATCCAGCAGCAAGTGAAGACCTGAATCAGGTCGAGTGGTCATGCCCAAGACAAAGTGAGCCACTGGTTAACTGCCCCAGCAGCTGTGAGACTTAAATGAGAGGGGGATTAACCACTTAAGCCTGACCTCCCAAGTGAAAAAAAGTGTGTTTTCTTTTTAGTCTAAAGTCATCAAGGACCAAACAGAATTTATTTTGTAATCAATGGTGTGGCATGTGTTGTCATTTAGTGGTTTATTGTGTTTGGGGTGGGGTTGTTGTGTGTGAGGTGTTAATGTGTGTGGTGTGGGTGTGGTGTGTTGGGCATGTGAGCACTGATACATATGTGGAAACCTTGTGTGTGTTTAAGGAGTGGAATCGCTGACACCCCTGTCAGGCGGACACCAGCACGCGTGGGGGAAGAGGAAAAACCCTGCTTTATAAAGAGAGCTGCACCCTACTTCAGCAGTGAGGCCTCTGGCCACACTCTGAATTAGCCTTGGAAACCAGGGATCAATAATGTCTGTAACAATTGCAAAGGAGCATTCTTGACCATTATTATTATCTTTTGGGTCAACCCTCTCTCTTCCAAGACCAACTGCCGGAATACACTTCCGACAGGTTTGACAGCTACCATTCCCCTCTCTTTAAAATCTGCCGTTAAAAAAATTTCTTTCATCAGTCGTAACCTCCCCCCCCCCCCCCCTTTAACTTCCCAATCCACCTTCGAATGTCTGAGTGGGTTTTTGCGTGCACCGTGAGTGCCTGGTGGTTGTGTCGCTTGTAAAATGCAGGCTGTGTTGTTTGTGAGTGCGTGCGTGCATGCATGCGGGGTCTATAAACGTGGATGTGTGGTCATGCGGGAGCACGTGTACACGCGCGCTCCTCGCGGGTGCACATATGTGTGTGTGTGTGTGTTGTTGGTTAAATGTAAAGCACTTAGAGCCCTTTTTTTTTTTTTTACCATTATTATTATTGTAGGCACCCCTTCCATCCTTTTTAACAGCATTTTTTTTGCCGCCTCAGTCTGTTAACATAACAAAGCAACCTATGTCTTCCCTTTGTCTTTTCATAGCTAACTGCTGTTCATTTCAGTTTTCAAACTGTGTTGCACAGTGATATTTTGATACTCTGATGATGTGATGGTCATTCTTTTCCAATGCCCCTGTGTTTCAGAGAGGAACAGATCATAGAGGAAAATGATGGAAGCCGCAGTGAGGACCAGAAAGGCTTTTGGGAAAACACAGTCAGTGCTCTTTTAATTGACACAGGGCGGTGTGTCCATTGTATCATCACCGTTTGTGTCATAGGGTGGAAAATTTTACACACCACGTCATTTTTCACTGTGTTGTCACGATGTGTATTCTGTTGTTATTGTTTTGCAACTTATGTCATTTCAACTTTCGTTTGTATGTACATCAGCTGCTGAAAATTTTTCACGCTGTGTCATTTTTCACAATGTTTTTCACCATGTGTACACTGTTATTAAAATGTCGTGTCTTCTTATCAATTGGGCATAAAGTAAAATTCTGTTGTAAATTTCATTATACATGTGTTGATTTTTACTGTTCATTAATTTATGTGTTCTGTTGTTATAATCTGCATATTGATTCATGTGTGCTCTTTACAGTGCAAAACTTTTCATGGTCTCATAGCTTTTGTGCTCTTTACATGCGTAGTTTTCATGAACTTTGTACACTGTATTTTTCACTGATTTGTTTAACATCCACATTTCATAATGTATTTATATTAGGGAAAATTCATAAAGATAAAGAAAAACCCGTTGACTGCTACTGTTAATTGGGAAAATGCATTTTGAAGTTGTGGGTGTTGTGTTTGTTGGGATGGGTGGGGGATCAGCGTGTGTGTCTGTTTGAGCAAAGACACTTTTCCACTCTGGTTGTTCATATTTCTGTATGTTCTGACTCAAAGTCTGGTAAAGATTTTACCTTGGGAAATTTTTTGGCCAGCTACTGCTGGTCTTCATCAGCCCCGACTGACTGGTGGTTGTGGTGGGTTGGTGATCCCGAGTTGTCCTCACTGGTGAGTGACAGGTGTTCAGCACAGACTTCACCTGTCACTCAACCATGAGGACAACTCGGGAACACCAACACCCCACCCCAACCACCCGTCAGTCGGGCTGATGAAGACCAGCAGTAGCTGGGCCCAAAATTTCCCAAGGTAAAATCTTTATCAGACTCTTGAGTCAGAACACACAAAATATGTGGGCTGTTGCAGATTATTCACTGAAGGTTTACGTAGGCCCGTGAGAGGCAAATGTATTTTTCAGGTGTCACTTCTGTTACTGGGCAAGACTTTTTCTGTCGAGCCCTACTCCTACCCTGGCCTGTTTCTGTGTGTGTCCCTCTCTGTGCTTTGTTAATGTGTCACGGCTGTTCAGAGCAAGCCACTTATTTTGAGAGTAAAGGGGGGTTTATAGCTCGCCCACAGCTGCAGAGGCCAAGCCGTGAATGCAGCAGGGAAAGGGGTGTTTTCTGCAGGCTGCTCCCCACCAGGGCCTGTATGCACGTCAAACCCGATTAGCTTATTCGCGTTTAGGGCTTAAACGCGGTTAGCTATTCGGAAACTTAAACGCGGGTAGCCCTCTCCGGTTTTGGTATGCACGACGCCCTATTCGCGATTGAATAGCTCTCCGCGTTTAGAGGGCAGGAAACGGCGCTCTATTATAGATTCTTGGCAAAACCGGGTGCAGCAGGGACTGCTTTCGGTTAGTCATACCCTCCTCGTGGAACTTCCGCTGGTACGTGCTTCGTCGGTTTTCACGCAAGATTCTTGAATCATGCACACTCCCCGGGCCCCTTGCGACACAATTGATGAATACAAGGTCTGCATCGCAGATTACCAAACCAAATTGACCCCAAAATGCATTTACACTGAATATTAAAAACAAATCACACCCCACACACACACACTCACACACACACACACACACACACACACACACACACACTACTTTTAAACTGTTCACTCTGGGGCGATCTACATAGAGACAAAGAATTTTTTTTCCAAATCAAAAGCGAAAAAAAAGCCAACCATCTAGAGTGATTTAAAAATCTTGATTTCGGGGAAAAAAATCTTCAGTGCCGGAGAAGACTGGCAGTAAGTATGGGAAGCTACAAATGTGCACTATCATTGAAAACAACAAATAATAATTGCGCTTGAAAATGTGCTGGAAAGTGGGGCGATTCACACACACACACACACACGCACGCACGCAAAGCACGCACGCACGCACGCACGCACGCCCCGCACGCAAAGCCCACCACGCACGCACACACCCCACCCCACACACACACCACACACACACACACACACACACACACACACACCCACATACTTTTAAAACTGTTCACTCTGGGGCGATCTACAAAGAGACAAAGAATTTTTTTTCCAAATCAAAAGTGAAAAAAGCCAACCATCTAGAGGGAAAAAAACATCTTGATTTCGGAATAAATCTTCAGTTGCCGGAGAAGACTGGCAGTAAGTATGGGAAGCTACAAATGTGCACTATCATTGAAAACAACAAATATGGAAATGTCTGGGAAAATGGGCGATTCACACACACACACACAAACACACACACACACAACACACACACACACACACACCTTCGGAACAGTTCTAGGGCATCGTACAGGTCAAACGGGTTCTTTTGTCACGAAAGATGCGGTTCGTCGCAATTGCCGTCGCTGTCTCACTTGGGAAAAAAATCAATGCAGCCATATTTATCCGCGTTTAGGCTCGCTATCGGACCCCCGAGGGACCCAATAACTTTTATCCGCGTTTAGCCGAGTCGGGTAGCTTATGCGGTCTGACGTGCATACCAAAATCTGCCGCCTATCCACCGAATAGGCGCTATTCGCGGACAGCCCTCTATTTCCGGGTCGACGTGCATACAGGCCCACCAGCTAACTGTGCTGTACTCGACCAACTGAATGTCATCTGTGTAAAGCCGGTCTGGGAACAATGTGTTCGGCATTGCTGAGCGGGCCCTTACAAGTGGGGCTGTTAGTTTGATAATAGTGGTTGTCATGAAAAATGTAATACATCTGTGCTTTTGAGATGACTGAATAGGCAAAATCCCGACAATTCTTTTAATACCAAACCGACAGGTTAATTTTCCCCGTAGATAATTAGATACGGCCTGAAAACTTGTACACAAGTGGTCAGGCAATATTCAAACAATGACAACACACACACACAATTGTGCAAAAATGACGTCATCACTTTCTGGGAACTTAATTTTCCCAAATTTAAATAGTACACAAGTTTGATATATGCCTCTGCTTGAACTACAACAACAAAACTGTTAATTTGAAATGTGTAAGCCTTGTTTGTTCGGCCCTTTAACTAAGTGTCTCGAATGGGACGGAAAAATAAAGCTGTGTGTCGCTGTGTGCAGCTTTATTCCTGTGTTTTAAAACACATCAGCAGGAAGGAAAGCTGTATAGTATGAAGTAAATCTGAGTTTTATGTGAAGAAAAACTTTTTTTTGGGAAGGGGGGGGGGGGGGGGGGGGGGGGAATTAGTGTTAGTGGCATGAAAATTGTTGTTTGTATAGAAAAATGTAGAAGGAAAATGGATAAGTGTTTGTGGGAGACAATCTGTGTGGAAGAACACATGTTGGGGCAACTCCTTCTGGACAATGGAAATGCAGGTGGAATGGATATGAAGGTATGGACTGCTTGGCACCAACCCTTCCCTCCCTTGCCTCCCAGTCCGGGAATTGAACATCGAGTGCTGGACAAATCCAAATCAGCTTGACAGTCAGCAGTGAAAGGGGTTCCACTCTTACACATAGCACGCCGCAACTGCAGTGGGTACACAGCTGAAAGGTTTGAAACCCGTAAATCCACATAATCCAACATTAAATTTAATCGCACAAAAATGTGTAGGCACCCTTAATGAGAGTATTTGGGTATCATAAGCAAAACTGCTGGTTTTTTGGAAAGAAAGGACATTAGGCAGAATCCATAGATGTGAAATGGTGCTGTTTCATGGATGAAAGGCATTATGGGAGAATCCCCGTGTGAAATCAGGTGTTGAAGACGAGGGGGGGAAAATGAAGTCAAAAAGCAATTTTTGAATGAAGAAACCTGAACATTTGGACGGGAGAAACATAATTGTGACCTGTACCCAAAAGCGGAGAGGGGAAAAAAAGGCTCTTGAAGCCCAAATTAGAAATGAAATAGCTCTTCATTCTAGACACCAGAAACTGATATTGTGGCTGTGTCACTGGTGACACCACGAACTGATATTGTGGCTGTGTCACTGGTGACACCACAAACTGATATTGTGGCTGTGTCACTGGTGACATCACAGACTGATATTGTGGCTGTGTCACTGTGACATCACAAACTGATATCGTGGCTGTGTCACTGGTGACATCACAAACTGATATTGTGGCTGTGTCACTGGTGACACCACAGACTGATATTGTGGCTGTGTCACTGGTGACACCACAGACTGATATTGTGGCTGTGTCACTGGTGACACCACAGACTGATATTGTGGCTGTGTCACTGGTGACATCACAGACTGATATTGTGGCTGTGTCACTGGTGACATCACAAACTGATATTGTGGCTGTGTCACTGGTGACATCACAGACTGATATTGTGGCTGTGTCACTGGTGACATCACAGACTGATAGTGGGCTGTGTCACTGGTGACATCACAGACTGATATTGTGGCTGTGTCACTGGTGACACCACAGACTGATATTGTGGCTGTGTCACAGGTGACACCACAGACTGATATCGTGGCTGTGTCACTGGTGACATCACAGACTGATATTGTGGCTGTGTCACTGGTGACATCACAGACTGATATTGTGGCTGTGTCACTGGTGACATCACAGACTGATATTGTGGCTGTGTCACTGTGACACCACAGACTGATATTGTGGCTGTGTCACTGGTGACACCACAAACTGATATTGTGGCTGTGTCACTAGTGACACCACAGACTGATATTGTGGCTGTGTCACTGGTGACACCACAAACTGATATTGTGGCTGTGTCACTGGTGACATCACAAACTGATATCGTGGCTGTGTCACTGGTGACATCACAGACTGATATTGCGGCTGTGTCACTGGTGACATCACAAACTGATATACGTGGCTGTGTCACTGGTGACATCACAAACTGATATTGTGGCTGTGTCACTGGTGACATCACAAACTGATATTGTGGCTGTGTCACTGGTGACACCACAAATTGATATTGTGGCTGTTGCACTGGTGAGACCACAGACTGATATTGTGGCTGTGTCACTGGTGACATCACAAACTGATATTGTGGCTGTGTCACTGGTGACACCACAGACTGATATTGTGGCTGTGTCACTGGTGACACCAGAGACTGATATTGTGGCTGTGTCACTGGTGACACCACAGACTGATATTGTGGCTGTGTCACTGGTGACACCACAGACTGATATTGTGGTTGTGTCACTGGTGACATCACAGACTGATATTGTGGCTGTGTCACTGGTGACACCACAGACTGATATTGTGGCTGTGTCACTGGTGACATCACAAACTGATATCGTGGCTGTGTCACTGGTGACATCACAAACTGATATTGTGGCTGTGTCACTGGTGACACCACAGACTGATATTGTGGCTGTGTCACTGGTGACACCACAGACTGATATTGTGGCTGTGTCACTAGTGACACCACAGACTGATATTGTGGTTGTGTCACTGGTGACACCACAGACTTAATATTGTGGCTGTGTCACTGGTGACACCACAGACTAATATTGTGGCTGTGTCACTGGTGACACCACAGACTGATATTGTGGCTGTGTCACTGATGATACCACAGACTAATATTGTGGCTGTGTCACTGGTGACACCACAGGCTAATATTGTGGCTGTGTCACTGATGATACCACAGACTGATATTGTGGCTGTGTCACTGATGATACCACAGACTGATATTGTGGCTGTGTCACTGATGATACCACAGACTGATATTGTTGCTGTGTCACTGGTGACATCACAAACTGATATTGTGGCTGTGTCACTGGTGACACCACAGACTGATATTGTGGCTGTGTCACTGGTGACATCACAGACTGATATTGTGGCTGTCACTGGTGACACCACAGACTGATATTGTGGCTGTGTCACTGGTGACATCACAAACTGATATCGTGGCTGTGTCACTGGTGACATCACAAACTGATATTGTGGCTGTGTCACTGGTGACACCACAGACTGATATTGTGGCTGTGTCACTGGTGACACCACAGACTGATATTGTGGCTGTGTCACTAGTGACACCACAGACTGATATTGTGGTTGTGTCACTGGTGACATCACAGACTAATATTGTGGCTGTGTCACTGGTGACACCACAGACTAATATTGGGCTGTGTCACTGGTGACACCACAGACTGATATTGTGGCTGTGTCACTGATGATACCACAGACTAATATTGTGGCTGTGTCACTGGTGACACCACAGGCTAATATTGTGGCTGTGTCACTGATGATACCACAGACTGATATTGTGGCTGTGTCACTGATGATACCACAGACTGATATTGTGGCTGTGTCACTGATGATACCACAGACTGATATTGTGGCTGTGTCACTGGTGACATCACAAACTGATATTGTGGCTGTGTCACTGGTGACACCACAGACTGATATTGTGGCTGTGTCACTGGTGACATCACAGACTGATATTGTGGCTGTGTCACTGGTGACACCACAAACTGATATTGTGGCTGTGTCACTGGTGACATCACAGACTGATATTGTGGCTGTGTCACTGGTGACACCACAAACTGATATTGTGGCTGTGTCACTGGTGACATCACAGACTGAATTGTGGCTGTGTCACTGGTGACACCACAGACTGATATTGTGGCTGTGTCACTGGTGACATCACAGACTAATATTGTGGCTGTGTCACTGGTGACATCACAAACTGATATTGTGGCTGTGTCACTGGTGACACCACAAACTGATATTGTGGCTGTGTCACTGGTGACATCACAAACTGATATTGTGGCTGTGTCACTGGTGACACCACAAACTGATATTGTGGCTGTGTCACTGGTGACACTACAAACTGATATTGTGGCTGTCACTGGTGACACCACAGACTGGTATTGTGGCTGTGTCACTGGTGACATCACAAACTGATATTGTGGCTGTGTCACTGGTGACATCACAGACTGATATTGTGGCTGTGTCACTGGTGACACCACAAACTGATATTGTGGCTGTGTCACTGGTGACATCACAAACTAATATTGTGGCTGTGTTACTGGTGACATCACAAACTGATATTGTGGCTGTGTCACTGGTGACACCACAGACTGATATTGTGGCTGTGGCACTGGTGACACCACAAACTGATATTGTGGCTGTGTCACTGGTGATACCAAAGACTGATATTGTGGCTGTGTCACTGATGATACCACAGACTGATATTGTGGCTGTGTCACTAATGATACCATAGACTGATTATTGTGGCTGTGTCACTGGTGACACCACAGACTGATATTGTGGCTGTGTCACTGATGATACCACAGACTGATATTGTGGCTGTGTCACTGGTGACATCACAAACTGATATTGTGGCTGTGTCACTGGTGACATCACGACTGATATTGTGGCTGTGTCACTGATGATACCACAGATATTTGGCTGTGTCACTGGTGACATCACAGACTACTATTGTGGCTGTGTCACTGGTGACACCACAGACTGATATTGTGGCTGTGTCACTGATGATACCACAGACTAATATTGTGGCTGTGTCACTGGTGACACCACAGGCTAATATTGTGGCTGTGTCACTGATGATACCACAGACTGATATTGTGGCTGTGTCACTGATGATACCACAGACTGATATTGTGGCTGTGTCACTGGTGACATCACAGACTGATATTGTGGCTGTGTCACTTGTGACACCACAGACTGATATTGTGGCTGTGTCACTGGTGACACCACAGACTGATATTGTGGCTGTGTCACTGGTGACACCACAAACTGATATTGTGGCTGTGTCACTGGTGACATCACAGACTGATATTGTGGCTGTGTCACTGGTGACACCACAAACTGATATTGTGGCTGTGTCACTGGTGACATCACAGACTGATATTGTGGCTGTGTCACTGGTGACACCACAGACTGATATTGTGGCTGTGTCACTGGTGACATCACAGACTGATATTGTGGCTGTGTCACTGGTGACATCACAAACTGATATTGTGGCTGTGTCACTGGTGACACCACAAACTGATATTGTGGCTGTGTCACTGGTGACAAACACAAACTGATATTGTGGCTGCGTCACTGGTGACACCACAAACTGATATTGTGGCTGTGTCACTGGTGACACTACAAACTGATATTGTGGCTGTCACTGGTGACACCACAGACTGGTATTGTGGCTGTGTCACTGGTGACATCACAAACTGATATTGTGGCTGTGTCACTGGTGACATCACAGACTGATATTGTGGCTGTGTCACTGGTGACACCACAAACTGATATTGTGGCTGTGTCACTGGTGACATCACAAATGATATTGTGGCTGTGTTACTGGTGACATCACAAACTGATATTGTGCTGTGTCACTGGTGACACCACAGACTGATATTGTGGCTGTGGCACTGGTGACACCACAAACTGATATTGTGGCTGTGGCACTGGTGATACCAAAGACTGATATTGTGCTGTGTCACTGATGATACCACAGACTGATATTGTGGCTGTGTCACTGATGATACCATAGACTGATATTGTGGCTGTGTCACTGGTGACACCACAGACTGATATTGTGGCTGTGTCACTGATGATACCACAGACTGATATTGTGGCTTGTGTCACTGGTGACATCACAAACGATATTGTGGCTGTGTCACTGGTGACATCACAACTGATATTGGCTGTGTCACTGATGATACCACAGATATTGTGCTGTGTCACTGGTGACATCACAGACTACTATTGTGGCTGTGTCACTGTGGACATCACAGACTTATATTGTGGCTGTGTCACTGGTGACATCACAGACTGATATTGTGGCTGTGTCACTGGTGACATCACAGACTGATATGTGGCTGTGTCACTGATGATACCACAGACTGATATTGTGGCTGTGTCACTGGTGACATCACAAA
>CM031610.1:3762422-3878378 GCA_018398815.1 Conus ventricosus
CTTACAGTGTCCAGGGTGGTAAAGCAAGTAAAACTTTTGCCACTTAAAAAATATACTCATTTCAGTTTGTTTTGTACCCTTGAAAACTTCATGCAGGAGGTATGATCACCTACTAGATTTCTGAAGAAGTATGAATATGCTTACTCTGAGATAATAATAATATTAATAATTATTTATGGCACTTATCGTAAATCATAAGCCCTAAGTGCTTACAAATACAGAAAATTTAAATAAAACATAAATGAAACCAATAAGAGGATGAATATTACAGTACGTACCATGCACCTACAAACAAGGGTACATATTGACACATGCTCACGCGCGCACACACACACACACACACACACACACACACACACACACACACCACACACCACATACAAACATACATTCACACTCACAACAACAAACACAACAGCATGAAAGCACGCGTGCGCGGGCACATGCATACACACACACACACACACCACACACACACACACACACACACACACACACACACACACACACATTAGTCACAGAATCAATTTGATGGGCAAAGGAAGGGAAGGGCAAGAAAGAACTGCTATTGATAGGTGAAGAAGGTTGTTTTAAGAGATGCTTTGAAGAAAGGCAGAGAGTTTAAACTACGCACAGATATTGGGAGTTCATTCCAAGAAACTGGACCCTGAAAAGGATACGAATGATCACCATAGGTATTAGTTCAAAACAAAGAATTTTGAGCTGAGTGTTGTTGGTAGAAGAACGCAACTGCCTGGAAGGAATATGGAGATGAAGGACAGGCCAGCTGTGTGTTGTGACATGTTCACTGACAGTCGTGCTGTGTGTTGTGACAGGTTCACTGACAGTCGTGCTGTGTGTTGTAACAGGTTCACTGACTGTCATGCTGTGTGTTGATCTGACAGGTTCACTGACAGTCATGCTGTGTGTTGTGACAAGTTCACTGACAGTCATGCTGTGTGTTGTGACAGGTTCACTGACAGTCATGCTGTGTGTTGTGACATGTTCACTGACAGTCGTGCTGTGTGTTGTGTGACAGGTTCACTGACTGTCATGCTGTGTGTTGATCTGACAGGTTCACTGACAGTCGTCCTGGTGTTGTGACAGGTTCACTGACAGTCTGCTGTGTGTTGATCTGACAGGTTCACTGACAGTCCTGCTGTGTGTTGTGACAGGTTCACCGACAGTCCTGCTGTGTGTTGATCTGACAGGTTCACCGACAGTCCTGCTGTGTGTCATGACAGGTTCACCGACAGTCCTGCTGTGTGTTGTGACAGGTTCACTGACAGTCGTGCTGAGTGTTGACTGACAGGTTCACTGACAGTCCTGTGTGTGTTGTGACAGGTTCACTGACAGTCATGCTGTGTGTTGATCTGACAGGTTCACTGACAGTCCTGCTGTGTGTTGTGACAGGTTCACTGACAGTCGTGCTGATGTTGATCTGACAGGTTCACTGACAGTCCTGCTGTGTGTTGATCTGACAGGTTCACTGACAGTCATGCTGTGTGTTGATCTGACAGGTTCACTGACAGTCCTGCTGTGTGTTGTGACAGGTTCACTGACAGTCGTGCTGTGTGGTTGTAACAGGTTGACTGACAGTTGTGCTGTGTGTTGATCTGACAGGTTCACTGACAGTCGTGCTGTGTGTTGTGACAGGTTCACTGACAGTCATGCTGTGTGTTGTGACAGGTTCACTGACAGTCGTGCTGTGTGTTGTGACAGGTTCACTGACAGTCGTGCTGTGTGTTGTGACAGGTTCACTGACAGTCGTGCTGTGTGTTGATCTGACAGGTTCACTGACAGTCATGCTGTGTGTTGATCTGACAGGTTAACTGACAGTCGTGCTGTGTGTTGTGACAGGTTCACTGACAGTCGTGCTGTGTGTTGATCTGACAGGTTCACTAACAGTCATGCTGTGTGTTGATCTGACAGGTTCACTGACAGTCGTGCTGTGTGTTGTAACAGGTTCACTGACAGTCATGCTGTGTGTTGTACAGGTTCACTGACAGTCGTGCTGTGTGTTGATCTCACAGGTTCACTGACAGTCATGCTTTGTGTTGATCTGACAGGTTCACTGACAGTCGTGCTGTGTGTTGATCTGACAGGTTCACTGACAGTCATGCTGTGTGTTGATCTGACAGGTTCACTGACAGTCGTGCTGTGTGTTGTAACAGGTTCACTGACAACAAGCCTGCTGTGTGTTGTGACAGGTTCACTGACAGTCATGCTGTGTGTTGTGACAGGTTCACTGACAGTCATGCTGTGTGTTGTGACAGGTTCACTGACAGTCATGCTGTGTGTTGTGACAGGTTCACCGACAGTCGTGCTGTGTGTTGATCTGACAGGTTCACTGACAGTCATGCTGTGTGTTGATCTGACAGGTTCACTGACAGTCGTGCTGTGTGTTGATCTGATAGGTTCACTGACAGTGGTGCTGTGTGTTGATCTGACAGGTTCACTGACAGTCCTGCTGTGTGTTGTGACAGGTTCACTGACAGTCATCCCATGTGTTGTAACAGGTTCACTGACAGTCCTGCTGTGTGTTGTGACAGGTTCACTGACAGTCGTCTCCTGTGTGTTTGTGACAGGTTCACTGACAGTCCTGCTGTGTGTTGTGACAGGTTCACTGACAGTCCTGCTGTGTGTTGATCTGACAGGTTCACTGACAGTCCTGCTGTGTGTTGTGACAGGTTCACTGACAGTCCTGCTGTGTGTTGATCTGACAGGTTCACTGACAGTCGTCCTGTGTGTGATCTGACAGGTTCACTGAAAGTCATGCTGTGTGTTGATCTGACAGGTTCACTGACAGTCATGGTGTGTGTTGATCTGACAGGTTCACTGACAGTCCTGCTGTGTGTTGTGACAGGTTCACTGACAGTCCTGCTGTGTGTTGTGACAGGTTCACTGACAGTCCTGCTGTGTGTTGATCTGACAGGTTCACTGACAGTCGTGCTGTGTGTTGATCTGACAGGTTCACTGACAGTCCTGCTGTGTGTTGATCTGACAGGTTCACTGACAGTGTGCTGTATGTTGTGTACAGGTTCACTGACAGTCGTGCTGTGTGTTGTGACAGGTTCACTGACAGTCGTGCTGTGTGTTGTGACAGGTTCACTGACAGTCCTGCTGTGTGTTGATCTGACAGGTTCACTGACAGTCATGCTGTGTATTGATCTGACAGGTTCACCGACAGTCGTGCTGTGTGTTGTGACAGGTTCACTGACAGTCGTGCTGTGTGTTGATCTGACAGGTTCACCGACAGTCGTGATGTGTGTTTGTGACAGGTTCACTGACAGTCGTGCTGTGTGTTGTGACAGGTTCACTGACAGTCGTGCTGTGTGTTGTGACAGGTTCACTGACAGTCATGCTGTGTGTTTGTGACAGGTTCACTGACAGTCATGCTGTGTGTTGTGACAGGTCCACTGACAGTCTTGCTGTTGTGTCGTGACAGGTTCACTGACAGTCGTGCTGTGTGTTGTGACAGGTTCACTGACAGTCATGCTGTGTGTTGTGACAGGTTCACTGACAGTCGTGCTGTGTGTTGTGACAGGTTCACTGACAGTCGTGCTGTGTGTTGTGACAGGTTCACTGACAGTCGTGCTGTGTGTTGTGACAGGTTCACTGACAGTCATGCTCTGTGTTGTGTGACAGGTTCACTGACAGTCGTGTGGTGTGTTGTGACAGGTTCACTGACAGTCATGCTCTGTGTTGTGACAGGTTCACTGACAGTCGTGCTGTGTGTTGTGACAGGTTCACTGACAGTCATGCTGTGTGTTGTGATAGGTTCACTGACAGTCGTGCTGTGTGTTGTGACAGGTTCACTGACAGTCATGCTGTGTGTTGTGACAGGTTCACTGACAGTCATGCTGTGTGTTGTGACAGGTTCACTGACAGTCATGCTGTGTGTTGTGACAGGTTCACTGACAGTCATGCTGTGTGTTGTGACAGGTTCACTGACAGTCATGCTGTGTGTTGTGATAGGTTCACTGACAGTCGTGCTGTGTGTTGTGACAGGTTCACTGACAGTCGTGCTCTGTGTTGTGACAGGTTCACTGAGTCATGCTGTGTGTTGTGATAGGTTCACTGACAGTCGTGCTCTGTGTTGTGACAGGTTCACTGACAGTCATGCTGTGGTGTTGTGACAGGTTCACTGACAGTCATGCTGTGTGTTGTGACAGGTTCACTGACAGTCGTGCTGTGTGTTGGACAGGTTCACTGACAGTCATGCTGTGTGTCGTGACAGGTTCACTGACAGTCATGCTGTGTGTCATGACAGGTTCACTGACAGTCGTGCTGTGTGTTGTGACAGGTTCACTGACAGTCATGCTGTGTGTTGTGACAGGTTCACTGGTGCTGGCTCAGTTTTCCGAGGACTTGAACTGGTACCGTGCTGTGATCACCAAAGCGGTGAAGTCGGAGAGGGGGAAGGACAAAGGCGCCACCAGCTACGAGGTTTTCTTCATGGACTATGGCAACTCAGAGAGGCTGCCAACTAGCAGGTAAAGTGCAGGTGTCTTTGAAGCAACGCATGATTGTCTTCTGTGAAATGCACCAAATTTGTTTTGGCAGATTTTTTTCTTGTCTTTCAAGTAGCTGCCTTTAGGTTTGTTGTGAAGATGATCATGATTATATTTTTGGAATTGTCTCTCCTTGAGCACACAAAAAAATAATGGTGGAAAACTTCAGAAAGAAATCAGAAAGGAGGGCCAGAAACTTGGAAACTGTCTATGGTGTCATTTGTGCTGCTGTCACAGATGAATGATCCAAACAGAAAGGCCTGTCCAGAATTGCCAGAGCATGAGGGAAGACCCTTTAACATGACAAAAAAAATCTTGAAGGTGTATGAAATCCCACTGATGCCAGGGATCCAGATCCATATCTTTCGCACTTTATAACTTGTAAATACCTTTTGAAAATGTTTGGAGTACATGGCTGTCATCAGCCCTTATCACGAGTAATTTGTGCATTTGTTCAGCCATTATAACCATCAGAGCTTGCATGAACAGACGTTTGTTTATGTTAGGAGGGACAGGAATTCTGAAGGTCACCAGGGTTTCATTCTTTTGCCCCCAGACTTGCTTGTCATGGTGTTCCCCAAACAAACGACATACAATAGATCAACAGCTTGTGTGTTTGACTTTGAAACCAAAACTCTTATATTGAAGTGTCTGATTGGATGATTTGGCCCATGTTAGAGGTCACGCCCCAGTAAGACTTTTTTTCTCCAAATAGCATTTTGTGCCTTAACAAGTCGAGGAACTCCTTCTCTTGACTCATGGCTAGGACTGCCCATGGCCACTACAGAAATCAGAGCCTTCTGCAGAGAAAAAGAGGAAGTCTGAGTCACTGTAGTGTAGGACTTCATGGCTTTCCAAATTTGGCTGGCTGTAATTCAGCAACGGAAAGCCGGGCTGTGAGGTTTCTGTTTGTGTGCTGAGGCTACTTGTAAGTCCATGTCAAGAAGGTAGAAAAAGGGAACCCCTTTTGCTGCCAGAGGGTCCCAGAACTGTTGCCGGTCAGCCGTAACTCACCATGAAAAACCAAACTCATCCACAGAGTTGGTTTGAGTGGATCACAGTGCTGTTGAAGCACCTTTTATGAGGTTGGACAAAGGGTGAGCCCACCCTGTACAACAGCCTTGGATCTGGAGCCCTGCGTGCATTCTGAAGGCATCTCCTTATTTCCATGTGCATGCAGAGTTTTAAACCCTGTGTAGAGACTCCAGAGACAAGTTCATATCCTGGAGAGGACATTGAACTGCAAAATATTGAACATCTTTCACACAGATCACATTGCAAGTCAGAACATTGGAAACAGCATCACCACCGTGACCATAAGAATGAAGAAGGACCTTTCACCATGATCAAGAGGAAGATGGTGAAAGACATCAGCATCACCCTGACCATAAGAATGAAGAAGGACCTTTTCACCATGATCAAGAGGAAGATGGTGAAAGACATCAGCATCACCCTGACCATAAAAATGAAGGACCTTTTCACCATGATCGAGTGGAAGATGGTGAAAGACATCAGCATCACCTGACCATAAGAATGAAGAAGGACCTTTTTCACCATGATCAAGAGGAAGATGGTGAAAGACATCAGCATCACCCTGACCATAAGAATGAAGAAGGACCTTTTCACCATGATCAAGAGGAAGATGGTGAAAGACATCAGCATCACCCTGACCATAAGAATGAAGAAGGACCTTTTCACCATGATCAAGAGGAAGATGGTGAAAGACATCAGCATCACCCTGACCATAAGAATGAAGAGGACCTTTTCACCATGATCAAGAGGAAGATGGTGAAAGACATCAGCATCACCCTGACCATAAGAATGAAGAAGGACCTTTTCACCATGATCAAGAGGAAGATGGTGAAAGACATCAGCATCACCCTGACCATAAGAATGAAGAAGGACCTTTTCACCATGATCAAGAGGAAGATGTGAAAGACATGGCAAGCAGCAGAGACAGCTGGCCTGGTCAAAGCCATCCTGCGGGGCAGTATGTCCAGTGGACAGAGACAGCTGGCCTGGTCAAAGCCATCCTGCAGGGCAGTATGTCCAGTGGACAGAGACAGCTGGCCTGGTCAAAGCCATCCTGCAGGGCAGTATGTCCAGTGGACAGAGACAGCTGGCCTGGTCAAAGCCATCCTGCAGGGCAGTAATGTCCAGTGGACAGAGGACAGCTGGCCTGGTCAAAGCCATCCTGCAGGGCAGTATGTCCAGTGGACAGAGACAGCTGGCCTGGTCAAAGCCATCCTGCAGGGCAGTATGTCCAGTGGACAGAGACAGCTGGCCTGGTCAAAGCCATCCTGCAGGGCAGTATGTCCAGTGGACAGAGACAGCTGGCCTGGTCAAAGCCATCCTGCAGGGCAGTATGTCCAGTGGACAGAGACAGTGGCCTGGTCAAAGCCATCCTGAAGGGCAGTATATCCAGTGGACAGAGAAGACAGAAAAAGACCTGGAGGGACCTATTGAAGTGGAGAGGCCTGTCCTTGACTGTCTTTCAGAGGGCCACTGAGAAATGCAGCAGGTGGAGAGCGATCGTCTGGCCAGCATGCTCAGTCAGGAGGTAGATGAGAACAGAGACAACAGCCTACCACCCTGGACGTTATCCAGGTGTTGACACCATCACAAGCTCAGTCTTGGTCAGTGAGCACTGACTTTGTGCAGGGTTGACTCCATAGTTAGTGTTGGCTGTCAGTCTTGTGTCATGAGATGTTCACCGTTTTCAGCACCATTGATTGGTCTGTCAGCAGCACATCACTGGTTTGGGCTGTGATGTGATGAATTGTGTAAATTTCCATGTGTTTTTATAGGGAGCAGCACTGCTGCCCCTAGGTGTGGCCTGCTGTGAAAGGGCTTCATGTGGTCAGCTGGACTGCAGTGCACCTGACGGGAAGTGCCCTTCCATGCCTCCCTTACCTTGAACAGTTAACCCTTTAGCCACACTCGGAAACCACTCCCTCTGAAGGCTGGTCTAGGTGTAAGACATTGGTCTTTGGCCAGTATTGAAATATTGTGGATTCATGTCCAGCTGGTGGGTCCTTCCCCCTTCAAAGGGCTCATGCTCTCTCCAAGAACTTGATCAGTGTGGGTTCAGCAGGTTGATGTGGGTGTCGTGTACACTTCATGTTCCAGTGTGTTGTCAGAGAGTCCAGGAGAGGTGGTCTGAGAGGCCTCTGTGTGTGGGGGAGAGGTCTTCTCCTCCCACTGCAGCGCAGGGTAGGAGCAGAACAGTCCTCCACTGAACAGTCCTCCACTGTTTGGCTTCATCTTCACAAGTGTGAACTGAAGGTGGCTTGGTGACTTTGCTCTTTTCTTTCTTTGTTTCTGGGAGCAAAAGAGATCACAGTATCCACCACAAAAAGCTGAAAACAAGCAACAAGTTGAGGAGTTCAGGAAAGATTAGTAGGAAATACTGATTGAAATGAAAACCTGTGAGACTACTCTTTTGGCGCGTTAGGTGCAGATGTGACACCCTCTGTAGAGCTGATGGCATGCAGGTAAGTGGTGTTAAGTGCAGGTGTGACACCCTCTGTAGAGCTAAAGGCATGCAGGTAAGTGGTGTTAGGTGCAGGTGTGACACCCTTTTGTAGAGCTAAAGGCATGCAGGTAAGTGGTGTTAGGTGCAGGTGTGACACCCTCTGTAGAGCTAAAGGCATGCAGGTAAGTGGATGAAGGGAAAAATGAGATTTTCCACTCAGAAATCTTTTTTTTTTTGTTTTGTTTCAATAGAAATTACTTGTTTTTAACACATAGCGTCATTTTGCTTACCCTATTTCATAGGTAGTAAGTGTAGAAAACTGGAATGAACTGGCAAGTAGCCAGTGAGTGGATGTCAGTGCAGAATGATGATTGTTTAGACAGAGATGTGTGTCCCACGTTTGATTTGGAACTGTAAATAACTATTCGTCACATCATCAGAGACATTTGTTTGTGAGGGTGGACCATACCATGTGATCCCCCTTGAGTGTTCACTAGGACAGACAGACAGACAAGTCAACATACAGGTATGATGCGTGAACCTCAAAATGATTGTGTCCACATGTCAGGGTCGGGGGAGTACTCCAGTGTTAGCCCAAGATTGAATAGTTGCAATGACATTTGCAGATGTTGACACGTTTACAGTAGCAAATAGGGAAGCTTTCTTTATTGACAGTAGTAAATGTCTGTGGTTGTGCAGATTGAGATTCATGAAGAAGAAGTTTGAGAACCACCCAGCCTTGCTTACGAGTGCATGCTGTACAACCTGATACCAGCAAAGAAGGTGAGGAGAATGTCTAGTGGGTTGATTTCCTCTGGTGTTATTTCTGCATTGCCACACTGCTGGGCAATTCCTGACAGTCATTGCAGGCGTCAGGCAGCAGTGTGTGTTCAGACACATTGGTAGAAAAGTTACTGGCCAAGTGACTGAGAGAGGAAAACAAGCTCAAGAAAAAAGAAAACAAAGAATGCATGTGGGCATGTTGGAATTTGAACTCTTGGGTTTCTTTCGGCAGTTTGGACATTACTCAAAGGAGAGAAAACACACTGCTGGAAGATTTCCTTTAGGATTTAACCCCATAAACTTTTCACTAAGATCAACAGAGAGCCATCTTCATAGAATGAAATGCCATGAAATCTCGAAATCTCTGTGTCAGATACTGTTGTCTCTACTGGAAGAGACAAAGTGACAGCAAAAGGGCCAGAGTCACTGGGTAAAGAAAAATGGTGAAGAGCCCTGATAATGCTTATAAAATTTCTCAAAGTCCATCACATTCTGATAATTTGCTCTGGAACAAAGTTCCACCAGCTCACAAGAGATTTTTTCCCCCACAAGCCACAAAACTGTCGAGTTATTGAATCAGTCATAAATAGAAACACTCTGCTCCTTTGCAGTAAACGACTGTCTGAGTACCATGAGACTATGCTCCCTTTGAAAGCTTTCTGGGCTGACCTGTTCCCAAGTGGAAGGGGACTAACAGAATGGTAGGAATCATGCAGCCAAACATACATAATACTATTCACGAAGAAAAGAGACGGACAGATGACACACAAATCCATAAGCCTTACTCAGCTTCTCTCTGTTTAAAACCCACTTCACCTTGGATGATGAGCTTGGTAAGAGATGTCTTCCAAGGCTTGTGAACAAAGAGGAAATCTCTGCTGATTACGACTGATCTCTGTCCCTAGGCACCAAAAATAGTAACACTGTTGGAGTGGTAGGTGAGGACTGCTGCGTTCTCTCTCTCAGTGTTCATGGTGGGAAAGCAAGTGAATCGTCATTCCAGTTTAATCCATACCCTTGAATATTGTTGCTTGAGCCCATGAGGTGTAATGAGTTCCAAGTTATGTAGGAAAAAATGCATGTTGCTCTGAGATTGATCTAAAATCTGCAGCATTTTCAGCTTTCTGTTGTTGGTTTTTTCTCTCATTTTTACCTGTCCAAACAAGTGTCTCATTCACATTTGGCATGGAACATCCCCATAATATCATGATTCACAAAAACTGTATTTGGAGAGTGAGGGAGCGCGCTAACCATGCCTCCTGTACTAGATCGATCCACTGCGTTATCACCCTTGAGGCACTACCATCATATCCCAGGGCAAGTGTACAGCTCAAGCTTCTGCACTTTTTCCTGGTGAAATGCATGGGAGGGACCCAGGATGGAATGATCACAGCTTTCAGCTGTTGAACTGACAGGTGTAGGTGGGAATCGGTGGTGGGGTTGGATTTTCATGGCTTGACCTCTGTCTACGGAGCAGTGAAGGGGTGGTAGTTCAGGGAGGGTGAGGGCAGTGGACAGAGGAGGACAGGCTCCATCTTTCATCGTACTGTGCTCTAGACATGGGGAGTCTCTTAGAGTACACTGCCCTGGGGCCGTTTGGGGTTGGGACTATAAACCTTTCATCTGATTTCTGTACTTCAAATGTGATGTACATATTTTTGTCTGATAGGATTCTGTCTAGACAGATAAGAGATAACTCTTCACCTCAAACAAGAGAGTGGAATGGAGATCATTTTCATTTGAGAAGGAGATTGAAGTTGTGACAGGTGAAGGGTGGGACGTTGGATGTGTGTATATGATGGAGGGAACATTACTCTGATGGGAAAACCATCTGATTCTTCCCATGCTGATGAGCACGAAAAACAGTATGCATTTTTTTTTTCTTTTTGATTTCGTGACCTCTTCTTGAAAATTACAAACATTGATAACCAGCACACATGAAAAGTCTTGGTATGGTCAAAATGTTCCATAATGAGATGATGATGATGATGATTTTTGTCGATATGTTGCCACTGAGTAAAGCATTTCACTGGTTGTGCCATTGTTACTGGCTGCATCCATAGTTTCAGTTGCCAGTGATGGACTATCGGTTTGACTTTCAAGGAATGATGACTGGAGGTGGCAGTTAAAATAGGAATATAAATGTTGTATGCTGGGCCACCCAATAAACACGGTAAATACAGTAAGAACCTGGACTCGGTCAGACAGGACAAGATGGGAAAAAAAAACTTAAACAAGTAATGAGGATGAAAACAAGCACAGTACACAAATTTTCATTCACTATAGAAATGACTGAAAAAGGTTTTCAGTAGAAAGGGAGACAAGACAAGATGGAAAAGAGGATGTTAAAGTGTGAGGTGTTCAATCCTTCATGGACGGTGGACTCCTGTAAGCTGTCAGTGAAGGATTTAATGTTTACAGTATAATGCCCTCTTTTTCTTTTTTTTTTCCCCCTTTTTTTTAATTCCATCGCCCACCTCCTCGTATTTCTAAATCTTTGTTACATTATATTCATGGTGACTGATGACTCATTTACCTGTTCGTCTTTCTGTCCCTGTTTATTTTTGTTTGTTTATTTGGTTTGTGTATTGTTTGTTGTCCTGCCTGAAAAAGACCCAATAGGTCAAGGGTCGTCGTTGTTGTGTTCATTTGGTAGCTCGGTATCTCAGTATTTATTTTTACATCTAAATCTAGCTTTGGCATTGTCAGCTTTTGTTTATCAAATTTTCTTCATACTTGGTGTGTGTGTATGTGTGTGTACGTGCGTGTATGAGTGTGTGTTTGAGTGCATGCGCGCATGTGTGTGTATACGTGTGTGTGTGTGTGTAAATGCATGTGTGTGTGTGTGTGTGTGTGTGTGTGTGTGTGTGTGTGTGTCCAAGAGCAGGTGCAAAGCTGGACTGAGGAGTCTGTGAGGGTGATGTTTGACATGACCAGTGTGGGAACTGTTGTCATGAAGGTGGGTGACCGCAGGCTTCTCCCTGTCTCTCTGTGCCCCTCTGGTGGCATGTACACTGTTTGCCATCACAGTGCTACTGTCTTGATCAGTGGTAATACGGAAAGCAACAAGTCTGGCCATGAGAAGACAATGACTGGAGTTCACATGATCGTTTGGTTGTTAGTGTGTCATGAATTCAGATGGTAGGTGGATGAAGGGGAGAAAAAGGAATGTGGTAGTAGACCTGTTCTAGAAAACCAGCATGACCAAAAACTAAAAACTTCACAAGAAAGGAGACTGTTTTCTGATAGCCAGACAAAACTGAACACAAAGCGAAAGACTTGATAGATATATAGATTTTCCCCATTATAGTGGATTTCAGATGATGGTGGTTGTGGTGTTTTGGAAATCATGGGTTTTTGTCCCCTCAAAAAATCTTTAAAATCATTAAAAATGAAGAACACAAAAACAAAAAATTCTACCGACTAAAATGTGGAAAGAAACCTGACAAGTATCCTCCTGTAGGTGTACAGTTGTGTGGTCAGTGGGATCAAATGACAGAAGCAGAAGTACCTCATGTGAAGTATGTGTTTTTGGGTGGTAGTTGTTTTGTTTCGTCAGTTGAGTTCAGTAAATGAAAATGGTATTGGAAAAAAAAGGAGTAGGAATGGTTGAACGGAAAGAAAACCAGATATGCAGAAACCAGGGATACTAATGCCAGAATCAGTTAATACTTTAAGTCCTGTCAACAGTGAACTGGTTCTAGAGTATGGAGACCTGACAGAGTGCTGTTACTGACTCCAGCTATCGTCACTTGATCTCAAAACAGTCACAACATTTTAACATTTCTGACCAAAAAATCTCAAAGGAAAGCAGAGAAAAAAAATGTGTAGAATAGTCTTGAAACGTGTACTGTCCACTACTTCAGTATTAGAACTAAACTGTCTCATGATCTTCAGCAGTTGAACAGAAAATAACTGATCCCACGTACAGGAGCCAGAAGAAGGGGGTGGATTGGGAGTGAATAAAAATGATGGAACCAGGTGAATTGTTGTTTAACCCTCATACTGCCAAGCTTCTTGCAGTGAAACTTTATAAAAAAACAAAACAAAACAGATGAGGTCTGAATCGCACCAAATTTTGAAAGAAAAAAAACATGGTGTAGGTGATGCAGATTAATGTGCATGTGTATGCATGTGTGTTGTTGATGTCGTAAGTTGTAGTCACCTGGTCACAGAAAACCTGGAAGCCATCAGTGGCCTCAGAGCTGCTTCCCCACTTCTTGGGTTTTGTACACAGTCATCACAGCTTTAAGCCACAGCAGATGCTTCTTTAGAGTCAACATGGCTTCCTGAGCCATCGTTGACTCTTCAGTGACCCCTTGGTAGCTCATAGAGTCAGCATGGCTTCCTGAGCCATCGTTAACTATTCAGTGACAGCTTGGTAGTTCATAGAGTCAGCATGGCTTCCTGAGCCATCCTTAACTATTCAGTGACACCTTGGTAGCTCATAGAGTCAGCATGGCTTCCTGAGCCATCGTTAACTATTCAGTGACAGCTTGGTAGTTCATAGAGTCAGCATGGCTTCCTGAGCCATCCTTAACTATTCAGTGACACCTTGGTAGCTCATAGAGTCAACATGGCTTCCTGAGCCATCGTTAACTATTCAGTGACAGCTTGGTAGCTCATAGAGTCAGCATGGCTTCCTGAGCCATCGTTAACTATTCAGTGACAGCTTGGTAGTTCATAGAGTCAACATGGCTTCCTGAGCCATCGTCAACTATTCAGTGACCCCTTGGTAGTTCAGTCATCCACAGTCACGCTGAATGGATTGTAAGCTATCACTGCAATCAACAGTCAGTCTGAACATGAGCTGGAAAATACTTTTAAACATTTAATCATTTATTGAAGCCCTTACATTTCTGCACCAATGAATATCCTTAAAGATTGCGTCTTAACACTCAGAGCTTCCCAGTAAGCCTTATGGGAACACAATGTAAGGTGGATGGGTGGTAAACTTTGGCAGAGAGGCAATGTAGGGCAGGAGTGGTAGTTAAAAGGTGAAAGGTTTGTTTGAGGACAATATTTAGAACAGGATTCTACCCATTGGAAACAGGAGGTTTGCATGCACTAGTGATGACCTTTGTGACCCCAGAGTAGTCCAGACAAAGAGACCCATCTGGCACTGGGGAATTGCTGTAAAAGGCACATGTGGAATTTCCTGCCTCACCAACATGTCGGGCAGAAGAAGAAACATGGCATGACATGAGGTGTTAGAATTGGTTCAGCAACATGTCGGGCAGAAGAAGAAACATGGCATGACATGAGGTGTTAGAACTGGTTCAGCAACATGTCGGGCAGAAGAAGAAACGTGGCATTACATGAGGTGTTAGAACTGGTTCAGCAACATGTCGGGCAGAAGAAGAAACATGGCATGACATGAGGTGTTAGAACTGGTTCAGCAACATGTCGGGCAGAAGAAGAAACATGGCATGACATGAGGTGTTAGAACTGGTTCAGCAACATGTCGGGCAGAAGAAGAAACATGGCATGACATGAGGTGTTAGAACTGGTTCAGCAACATGTCGGGCAGAAGAAGAAACATGGCATGACATGAGGTGTTAGAACTGGTTCAGCAACATGTCGGGCAGAAGAAGCAACATGGCATGACATGAGGTGTTAGAACTGGTTCAGCAACATGTCGGGCAGAAGAAGAAACATGGCATGACATGAGGTGTTAGAATTGGTTCAGCAACATGTCGGGCAGAAGAAGAAACATGGCATAACATGAGGTGTTAGAACTGGTTCAGCAACATGTCGGGCAGAAGAAGAAACATGGCATAACATGAGGTGTTAGAACTGGTTCAGCAAAGGGGTTCAGAGGATGAGGGAGGTAAAGATGTACAAGTTCATCGAAAAGAATCTGAGTTTGATTTATTTGCTGTGTGTATTTAACAGTTTTATATGTCATATTGTCTGAAGCCAAAACGGTGAAAAGTGTGTACAGTGTATAATGATTTGTTTTCATTTTTTGTGGGTTTTTTTTCACTTGGATTACACATTTTGAATACCTCAGGCTTTCTCTGCAACTATTCACAGTAAGAGTGAAATTTCATGCCCCTTTTTACCAGCCAAATAAACGTAAACAAGGTTGTGTACTCCTCTGTTTTAGTTATGTTGTTTCCATAACTGTAGCGTTGCTATTTTACCCAAAATATATTTGAGTCTGTGCTCATTGCAAAGTTTGCGTTTTACCCTTTCCATTGATATATAACAATTGCTTGTCATTATTATTTGGGGATGTAAAGTCGGGGCCGGAATACCTCAGTTGGTAGAGTGACGGACTCGTAATCCAAGGGTTGCGGGTTCAAATATCCGCCGGGCCGTTTTGGTACAGGGGGATTTTCCCTCGGAGTTAACATTAGTTCTGACTCCATTTCCCATACAGTCCTTCGAATGAGACTATAAACCGAGGTTCCGTGTGTGAACGCATGCATAACATCTTGCACACACGTAAAATCCCATCACCAACTTTCGGAAGAGAAGGCCAGTTGGGTCGTTGGTATGGATGACACGTTACACATAGCATGCACCTTCCCTGAAGATGGAGTATGGCTGCCTTAATGGCAGGATAAAAAACGGTCTTGCACACAAAGCTCCACTCCCTTTGTAGGGTAGATGGGATTAATACTTGCCTGTCCATATAAAGAGTGTCCGCAGGAATATCAGCCTGCATACGCTGCAGAAGAAGAAGATGGGGATGTAAAATAAAATCAAAAAGTGTGAAAACTGGGCGTCTGCAGCGGTTGTAAGCATGTGTGGAGGACGTGGCTGCAGGGAAGTGTCATTGTGCTGCCACGCCCATCGTGAAGAATGAATGAGCCCTTTCCTCAACAGAATGACTGGTGTTGTTCCTCAAAGGTTGACAGAAGTGAGGCGTGTGAGGAAGTGAGTTGTTGACTGGTGACGTGGTTGGCCATGTGTTCAGGTGATGGAGGAAGGGGTGGGGGCGTTGTCTGTGGACCTGATGAGGCTGGAGACCAACAGACACTGTGTGGACGACCAGCCCACCTCCCTCAGGGACACTCTCATCTTCCTGGGCCTGGCACACCCAGCAGTCGCCACCCCCACCACCCCTCGGCACTCTCCTGGTAAAGTGTGTGGCGTGTGTGTGTGTGTGTGCGTGCGTGCATGTGTGTGTGTGTGTGTGCTCCTGTGTGTGTGTGTGTGTGTGTGTGCGCGAGCATGTGCATATATCAGAGAAAGACAATTTTTGCCCTTTGGTTATTTTGGGAGTGATTTTTGTTCGCTTTGGTGATAATTGTTTATACTTATACACATCCCTATATGTCTTGGAACAGGATCTTCTTCTGTTCCTGATTTCTCATACAGGTGTTCTTGTTGCTTGTCACCATTCTCCCAGGGAGAGCGGGGACTGATCCACTCACTTCCAGACCAAGCGTGGGGACATGTAGGGTAAGGCCCACAGTGGCCTTTCATTCCAAGTTCTGGGCATGGGGAACTGTGCCATCATTCTTGTGTGGGTGCAGTGGGGAACTATGCCGTCATTGTTGTGTGGGTGCAATGGGGAACTGTGCCATCATTGTTGTGTGGGTGCAATGGGGAACTGTGCCATCATTGTTGTGTGGGTGCAGTGGGGAACTGTGCCATCATTGTTGTGTGGGTGCAATGGGGAACTGTGCCATCATTGTTGTGTGGGTGCAGTGGGGAACTATGCCGTCATTGTTGTGTGGGTGCAATGGGGAACTGTGCCATCATTGTTGTGTGGGTGCAGTGGGGAACTATGCCGTCATTGTTGTGTGGGTGCAATGGGGAACTGTGCCATCATTGTTGTGTGGGTGCAATGGGGAACTATGCCGTCATTGTTGTGTGGGTGCAATGGGGAACTGTGCCATCATTGTTGTGTGGGTGCAATGGGGAACTGTGCCATCATTGTTGTGTGGGTGCAGTGGGGAACTGTGCCATCATTGTTGTGTGGGTGCAATGGGAACTGTGCCATCATTGTTGTGTGGGTGCAGTGGGGAACTATGCCGTCATTGTTGTGTGGGTGCAATGGGGAACTGTGCCATCATTGTTGTGTGGGTGCAGTGGGGAACTATGCCGTCATTGTTGTGTGGGTGCAATGGGGAACTGTGCCATCATTGTTGTGTGGGTGCAGTGGGGAACTATGCCGTCATTGTTGTGTGGGTGCAATGGGGAACTGTGCCATCATTGTTGTGTGGGTGCAATGGGGAACTATGCCGTCATTGTTGTGTGGGTGCAATGGGGAACTGTGCCATCATTGTTGTGTGGGTGCAGTGGGGAACTGTGCCATCATTGTTGTGTGGGTGCAATGGGGAACTGTGCCATCATTGTTGTGTGGGTGCAGTGGGGAACTGTGCCATCATTGTTGTGTGGGTGCAATGGGGAACTGTGCCATCATTGTTGTGTGGGTGCAGTGGGGAACTGTGCCATCATTGTTGTGTGGGTGCAATGGGGAACTGTGCCGTCATTCTTGTGTGGGTGCAGTGGGAAACTGTGCCGTCATTCTTGTGTGGGTGCAGTGGGGAACTGTGCCGTCATTCTTGTGTGGGTGCAGTGGGGAACTGTGCCGTCATTCTTGTGTGGGTGCAGTGGGGAACTGTGCCGTCATTCTTGTGTGGGTGCAGTGGGGAACTGTGCCATCATTGTTGTGTGGGTGCAGTGGGGAACTGTGCCGTCATTCTCGTGTGGGTGCAGTGGGGAACTGTGCCGTCATTCTCGTGTGGGTGCATTGGGGAACTGTGCCGTCATTGTTGTGTGGGTGCAGTGGGGAACTATGCCGTCATTGTTGTGTGGGTGCATTGCCTCCCTCTTCAGGAGAGCATGCTTCCCACCTTGCTTCTCTTTATTCTGGCATTTGCTTGGTCAGGTAGGCATGAGGAAAGGGAATTTCACTAATGAAAAATATGATTACTGTATTATCTGTCCAAACGCTAGGACTCCCTCCCAGCTCCTAGCATAGTGGAGGGAAGGCATGAAAACTGACCTATGTTTAGGTATCATTTATGAAGTGAATTCTCAGAGGGTGATCACTCTGTGAGACTGACTGATTGTGGAGGCATGGTTAGCTCCCTGCTCCCCCAGTTTTGTTTTTTACTTTATCTTGATGGTATTGGAATATCCCGTGCTAAATAGGGATAAGGCATTTGTCAGGACAGGTAGGTATGAGGAAATGTTTCTTGTGCTTTGACGACTGCTATGCTTAGATGTGCATCCACAAAGTTTAAGTGAGTATGTATGTGTGTTTGGTTCTGTGCTGTGCAGGCGTGCGTATGAAAGATGACTACATCTCTCTGGCCAAGGCTCGTGATGGAGAGATGCTGGACTTGGTGGTGAAAAGTGTGGAGAATCCATGCAACTTCATTGCACAGGTCAGCACACACACATGCACACACACACACACACACACACACACACACACACACACACACATCCTCCCCCTGTTCCCACCACTTCCCCACCTCAAACAGTTGTGAGTTTTTCTATCACTTGTGTGTGTTGATTATCAGTTCATTATTTTGAAAGCTTGCCCATTACTAACCATGTCCTCAAATATTGACAAATTTCAAGCAGAATTTTGCTTCCAGACTAATTTTAGCATTGGTAGTTACTCATACTGCAAAAGTTTTGTGCCCTGAAAAGAAAACAAAGTCAGCAAGATCCAACAGAACAGGTAAAGGCTTGCTTACATCTATATGCCATACATTGATATGATATTTGAATGAAAAACTTTGCTTTCTAAATCTTTAGTTACGGATGTTATGTGTATGTCATGAATGGACCACTACATTTTGCAGTTTGGTGAGTTGGGTGAAATCACAGACAGAAATGCCATGGAAAAATGATTGAGACCTATAAATTATGCACTGTCTGGCAGCGTATGAATTTTTGTTTTTTTTAAATTTTTGGACGATCTTTTTTTCTGTTACTTTTTTAACCCTCTTTTGCATGCACTTACCTTAGCTTAGTTACGCCGAAAAACCGTCGGCAAGGTAAGTAACTCCGTAATTTGAACATGGTTACCCAATTAAAAAATTAATTTAAAAGAGAGGAAAGGAAATAGTCAAATGAAAATAATTTTTAAAAGTCCTACGAATATATATGTTGCTACATCATAAGTTTGAAGAATATCACATGAGCCATTTACTCGGGGGGAAAAAAAAAAAAAAAAAATCTTCTTCAGAACTTTCTTCCGAATCATACCTGCAACATCATCCCAGTCGAAATCTAGGTCACTCTAAGCTTCATTACCCAGCACTTTCACTAAGTGTTATGCCCTAAATCCTACAAATCACAGTATCTTCATCACTAGATCTCGTTATAGAACGGCAGAAATCAATGTTAGCGGTGGCGAAAAACAGCATTTCGACCACAAAACTTTAAAAATTCGTAACTCGAGAACTACGGCACGTATCGACTCGCGGTTTTTTGCAAACGGAAGTAAATGGCCACAGGAAGAAGGAAGTCACGTTCTCGCGAGACTTCCTTTTCTACGAGAAATATGGCGGCGCCCATTGTTGCCACGTGTTTTACCGGGCGCTGGCAGGCGCTCAGCGTTTTGGCTGTGTGACTTCCGGTTGGGCGCTAGCGGGCGCTCCGCTGTCAAGAGGGTTAAACCCCATGGTTACGCTGCTGCTTATCATAAACATTGTGTGCATAATGGCATACATTTTCTTTCCCTTCACTGTGTGAAAAGTCATTGCATAATGGCATACATTTTCTTTCCCTTAGCTGTGTGAAAAGTCATTGCATAATGGCATACATTTTCTTTCCCTTCACTGTGTGAAAAGTCATCGCATAATGGTATACATTTTCTTTCCCTTAGCTGTGTGAAAAGTCATTGCATAATGGCATACATTTTCTTTCCCTTAGCTGTGTGAAAAGTCATTGCATAATGGCATACATTTTCTTTCCCTTAGCTGTGTGAAAAGTCATTGCATAATGGCATACATTTTCTTTCCCTTAGCTGTGTGAAAAGTCATTGCATAATGGCATACATTTTCTTTCCCTTCACTGTGTGAAAAGTCATTGGGGCACCACACAAAAGAACAGTTCACCAGGTTCTTGCAGGTCTATTAGTTGTGTGCCAAAGCAGGCACAGAAGTGACATGATGGTACTTAATGACTTTTTGCTGAAACCCCATGCTGCCAGTTACTTTAAACATTGTATGCATAATGGCTCTTTAAAAGAAACGGAAGTTTTCTTGCTTTCTTTGGGTTTTTTTTTTTTTTTTTTTTTTTTTTTTTTTTTTTTTTATTTAGTGAGTGTAATTGGACAATTAAGATAGGTGACCTTGAGACGGAGGTGTAAAATGATGGAGGAAAACGATGTGTTGGCACAGTGGAGGGTGAAGTCCAGCATGGAGTATCTACACCGCCTGAACTGGAACTTGCAGGACATTTATTCAGGGGAGAACAGTCAGAACTACGCCATCTTCTGCCCCAAGAAGGGTGAGGGGTACTTCAGTTGTCTCCTGCTGTGTTGATGTCTGTGTGCGATGATTGCATTGTTACTTCACTGGACGCATCAGTAATATCTTATCTTTAATTTAAGAATTACTGCATAATGGTTTACTTTGAAGTGAAGATGTAAATGAAGCAACATTGATGGTGGATATAACACCATTGGGGAACAAAATCAAAATTTGGGTATTCTTTCATTTTTTTGTGTGTGTGTTCTTTTTTTTTCTTTTCTTTTATGACGTTTCTTACCTTCTACTCATATGAGAACAGTATGCAAGCATGTGTGAGAGAGAGAGAGCGAGAGAGTATTCTCCCAGGCTGATGGCACCAGTGATGACCCAGACATGACAGGCCAGTGCTGTGTGTGTGTCAGGCATGAAGTGTGTGGCCAAGAGCCAAAAGGACGGCCGCTGGTACCGGGCCCTGGTCACAGAGGTCATGACAGGAGGCTGTGTGAGGGTGTGGTTTGTGGACTGTGGCCACACAGAGTGCCTGCACCACACGGACGTCTGCAAGATCCTACAGAACCACATCAAGCTGCCTCGGCAGGTCAGGCTGCGGGTGGTGTTGCTGTGGTAGTGTGCAGTGGGACTGTGTGGCTTCACTGTGGGGTGTGGGAAGGCATGTGTCTTGATGGTGTGCTGTGGTGCATGGTGTGAAGTGAGGTATGGTGTTGTGGTGGAGTGTCTGTGCACAGTGTGAAGTGAGGTGTGTGTGTGTGTGGTTTTAGTGTGCTGTGCACTGTGTGAAGTGAGATATGGCGTGTGTGGTGTACTGTCTGTGTGAAGTGAGGTATGGCGTGTGTGGTGTACTGTCTGTGTGAAGTGAGGTATGGTGTGTGTGGTGTACTGTCTGTGTGAAGTGAGGTATGGTGTGTGTGGTGTAGTGTGCTGTGCACGGGGTGAAGTGAGGTATGGTGTGTGTGTGGTGTAGTGTCTGTGTGAAGTGAGGTATGGTGTGTGTGGTGTACTGTCTGTGTGAAGTGAGGTATGACGTGTGTGGTGTACTGTCTGTGCACTGTGTGACGTGAGGTATGGTGTGTGTGGTGTACTGTCTGTGTGAAGTGAGGTATGGTGTGTGTGGTGTACTGTCTGTGTGAAGTGAGGTATGGTGTGTGTGGTGTACTGTCTGTGTGAAGTGAGGTATGGTGTGTGTAATGTACTGTCTGTGTGAAGTGAGGTATGGTGTGTGTGGTGTACTGTCTGTGTGAAGTGAGGTATGGTGTGTGTGGTGTAGTGTGCTGTGCACTGGGTGAAGTGAGGTATGGTGTGTGTGGTGTACTGTCTGTGTGAAGTGAGGTATTGCGTGTGTGGTGTACTGTCTGTGTGAAGTGAGGTATTGCGTGTGTGGTGTACTGTCTGTGTGAAGTGAGGTATGGTGTGTGTGGTGTACTGTCTGTGTGAAGTGAGGTATGGTGTGTGTGGTGTACTGTCTGTGTGACGTGAGGTATGGTGTGTGTGGTGTACTGTCTGTGTGAAGTGAGGTATGGTGTGTGTGGTGTACTGTCTGTGTGAAGTGAGGTATGGTGTGTGTGGTGTACTGTCTGTGTGAAGTGAGGTATGGTGTATGTGGTGTACTGTATGTGTGAAGTGAGGTATGGCGTGTGTGGTGTATGTCGTGTGAAGTGAGGTATGGCGTGTGTGGTGTACTGTCTGTGTGAAGTGAGGTATGGCGTGTGTGGTGTACTGTCTGTGTGAAGTGAGGTATGGGTGTGTGGTGTTACTGTCTGTGTGAAGTGAGGTGTGGTGTGTGTGGGTACTGTATGTGTGTGAAGTGAGGTATGTGTGTGTGGTGTACTGTCTGTGTGAAGTGAGGTGTGGTGTACTGTCTGTGTGAAGTGTGGTGTGGTGTGTGTGGTGCACTGTGTGAAGTGTGGTGTGTGTGTGTGGTGCACTGTGTGAAGTGAGGTATGGTGTGTGTGGTGTACTGTCTGTGTGAAGTGAGGTATGGTGTGTGTGGTGTACTGTCTGTGTGAAGTGAGGTATGGTGTGTGTGGTGTACTGTCTGTGTGAAGTGAGGTATGGTGTGTGTGGTGTACTGTCTGTGTGAAGTGAGGTTATGGCGTGTGTGGTTGTACTGTCTGTGCACTGTGTGAAGTGAGGTTATGGTGTGTGTGGTGTACTGTCTGTGCACTGTTGTGAAGTGAGGTATGGCATGTGTGGTGTACTGTCTGTGTGAAGTGAGGTATGGTGTGTGTGGTGTACTGTCTGTGCACTGTGTGAAGTGAGGTGTGATGTGTGTGATGTACTTTCTGTGCACTGGGTGAAGTGAGGTATGGCGTGTGTGGTGTACTGTCTGTGTGAAGTGAGGTATGGTGTGTGTGGTGTACTGTCTGTGCACTGTGTGAAGTGAGGTATGTTGTGTGTGGTGTACTGTCTGTGTGAAGTGAGGTGTGGTGTGTGTGGTATACTGTGTTGAAGTGAGGTATGGTGTGTGTGGTGTACTGTCGGTGCACTGTGTGAAGTGAGGTAGGTGTGTGTGTGTGTACTGTCTGTGTGAAGTGAGGTGTGGTGTACTGTCTGCGCACTGTGTGAAGTGAGGTATGGTGTGTGTGGTGTACTGTCTGTGTGAAGTGAGGTGTGGTTGTACTGTCTGTGCACTGTGTGAAGTGAGGTATGGTGTGTGTGGTGTAGTGTGCTGTGCACTGTGTGAAGTGAGGTATGGCATGTGTGGTGTGTACTGTCTGTGCACTGTGTGAAGTGAGGTATGGTGTGTGTGGTGTACTGTCTGTGTACTGTGTGAAGTGAGGTATGGCGTGTGTGGTGTACTGTATGTGTGAACTGAGGTATGGTGTGTGTGGTGTACTGTCTGTGTGAAGTGAGGTATGGCGTGTGTGGTGTACTGTCTGTGTGAAGTGAGGTATGGTGTGTGTGGTTGTACTGTCTGTGTGAAGTGAGGTATGGTGTGTGTGGTGTACTGTCTGTGTGACGTGAGGTATGGTGTGTGTGGTGTACTGTCTGTGTGAAGTGAGGTATGGTGTGTGTGGTGTACTGTCTGTGCACTGTGTGAAGTGAGGTATGGGATGTGGTGTACTGTCTGTGCACTGTGTGAAGTGAGGTATGGTGTGTGTGGTGTAGTGTCTGTGCACTGTGTGAAGTAAGGTATGGTGTGTGGTGTGTACTGTCTGTGTGAAGTGGGTATGGTGGTGTGGTGTACTGTCTGTGTGACATGAGGTATGGTGTGTGTGGTGTACTGTCTGTGCACTGTGTGAAGTGAGGTATGGTGTGTGTGGTGTACTGTCTGTGTACTGTGTGAAGTGTGGTGTGGGGTGTGGTGTTACTGTCTGTGCACTGTGTGAAGTGAGGTATGGCGCGTGTGGTGTACTGTCTGTGCACTGTGTGAAGTGAGGTATGGTGTGAGTGGTGTACTGTCTGTGCACTGTGTGAAGTAAGGTATGGCGTGTGTGGTGTACTGTCTGTGCACTGTGTGAAGTGAGGTATGGCGTGTGTGGTGTACTGTCTGTGCACTGTGTGAAGTGAGGTATGGTGTGTGTGGTGTACTGTCTGTGTACTGTGTGAAGTGAGGTATAGCGTGTGTGGTGTGGTGTGGTGTACTGTGCAATAGGAGTGAATGGCTTCGCTGTGGGGTGTGGGAAGGCATATGATTGTGTTGATGGTGTGCGGTTCTGCACGGTGTGAAAGTGCGGTGTGGTGTAGTGTCTGTGATAATGGTGTGCTGTTGTGCATTGTGTGAAGTGGGGTGTGGTGTAGTGTCTGTGATATGGTGTGCTGTTGTGTGAAGTGTGGTGTGGTGTAGTGTCTGTGATAATGGTGTGCTGTTGTGCATTGTGTGAAGTGCGGTTGTGGTGTGTGGTCTGTGATAATGGTGTGCGGTCTGCACGGTGTGAAGTGTGGTGTGGTGTAGTGTATGTGATAATGGTGTGTGTTGTGCATTGTGTGAAGTGTGTGTGGTGTAGTGTCTGTGATAATGGTGTTCTGTTGTGCATTGTGTGAAGTGTGGTTGTTGGTGTAGTGTCTGTGATAATGGTGTGCTGTTGTGCATTGTGTGAAGTGCGGTTGTGGTGTAGTGTCTGTGATAATGGTGTGCGGTTCTGCACGGTGTGAAGTGTGGTGTGTGGAGTGTATGTATGTGATAATGGTGTGCTGTTGTGCATTGTGTGAAGTGGGGTGTGGTGTAGTGTCTGTGATAATGGTGTGCTGTTGTGCATTGTGTGAAGTGCGGGTGTGGTGTAGTGTCTGTGATAATGGTGTGCTGTTGTGCATTGTGTGAAGTGGGGTGTGGTGTAGTGTCTGTGATAATGGTGTGCTGTTGTGCATTGTGTGAAGTGTGGTGTGGTGTGTGTGGTGCACTGTGTGAAGTGCGGTGTGATGTAGTGTCTGTGATAAATGGTGTGCTGTTGTGCACTGTGTGAAGTGCGGTGTGGTGTAGTGTCTGTGATAAATGGTGTGCTGTTGTGCACTGTGTGAAGTGTGGTGTGGTGTAGTGTCTGTGATAATGGTGTGGTGTGGTGCACTGTGTGAAGTGTGGTGTGGTGTGTGTGGTGCACTGTGTGAAGTGTGGTGTGGTGTAGTGTCTGTGTAAATGGTGTGCTGTTGTGCACTGTGTGAAGTGTGGTGTGGTGTGTGTGGTGCACTGTGTGAAGTGTGGTGTGGTGCACTGTGTGAAGTGATGTGTGGTGTTGTGGTGCACTGTGTGAAGTGAGGTATGGTGTTGTGGTGCACTGTGTGAAGTGAGGTGTGGTGTGTGTGGTGCACTGTGTGAAGTGAGGTAGTGGTTGTGTTGTGGTGCACTGTGTGAAGTGTGGTGTGTCTGTGCCTGTGTGAGTGATGTGTGGTGTGTGTGGTGGCATGTGTGAGTGAGATGTGGTGTGTGTGGTGCACTGTGTGAAGTGTGGTGTGGTTGCACGTGTGAAGTGTGGTGTGGTGCACTGTGTGAAGTGTGGTGTGGTGCACTGTGTGAAGTGTGGTGTGGTGCACTGTGTGAAGTGTGGGTGGTGTGCACTGTGTGAAGTGTGGTGTGGTGTGTGTGGTGCACTGTGTGAAGTGTGGTGTGTGTGGTGTGTGTGGTGCACTGTGTGAAGTGTGATTGTGGTGTGTGTGTGGTGCACTGTGTGAAGTGTGGTGTGGTGCACTGTGTGAAGTGTGGTTGTGGTGCACTGTGTGAAGTGTGGTGATGGTGTGTGTTGGTCCACTGTGTGAAGTGTGGTGTGGGTGTGTGTGGTTGCACTGTGTGAAGTGTGGTATGGTGTGTGTGGTGCACGTGTGAAGTGAGGTGTGGTGCACTGTGTGAAGTGTGGTGTGGTGTAGTGTCTGTGATAATGGTGTGCTGTTGTGCACTGTGTGAAGTGTGGTGTGGTTGTAGTGTCTGTGTAATGGTGTGCTGTTGTGCATTGTGTGAAGTGGGGGGTGTGGTGTAGTGTCTGTGATAATGGTGTGCTGTGTGTGCACTGTGTGAAGTGCAGTGTGGTGTGTGTGGTGCACTGTGTGAAGTGAGGTTATGGTGTGTGTGGTGCACTGTGTGAAGTGAGGTATGGTGTGTGTGGTGCACTGTGTGAAGTGAGGTGTGGTGTGTGTGGTGCACTGTGTGAAGTGAGGTTGTGGTGTGTGTGGTGCACTGTGTGAAGTGAGGTATTGGTTGTTGTGTGGTGCACTGTGTGAAGTGAGGTGTGGTGTGTGTGGTGCACTGTGTGAAGTTGTGGTGTGGTGTGTCTGGTGCACTGTGTGAAGTGTGGTGTGGTGTGTGTGGTGCACTGTGGGAAGTGTGGTGTGGTGTGTGTTGGTGCACTGTGTGAAGTGAGGTGTGGTGTGTGTGGTGCACTGTGTGAAGTGTGGTGTGGTGTGTCTGGTGCACTGTGTGAAGTGTGGTGTGGTGTGTGTGGTTGCACTGTGTGAAGTGTGGTGTGGTGCACTGTGTGAAGTGTGGTGTGGTGTGTGTGGTGCACTGTGTGAAGTGAGTATGGTGTGTGTGGTGCACTGTGTGAAGTGTGGTGTGGTGTGTGTGGTGCACTGTGTGAAGTGGTGGTGTGGTGCACTGTGTGAAGTGAGGTATGGTGTGTGTGGTGCACTGTGTGGTGTGGGTGTGTGTGGTGCACTGTGTGAAGTGTGGTGTGTGGTGTGTGGTGCACTGTGTGAAGTGAGGTATGGTGTGTGTGGTGCACTGTGTGACGTGAGGTGTGGTGCACTGTGAGTGTGGTGTGGTGCACTGTGTGAAGTGTGGTGTGGTGTGTCTGGTGCACTGTGTGAAGTGTGGTGTGGTGTGTGTGGTGCACTGTGTGAAGTGAGGTGTGTGGTGTGTGTGGTGCACTGTGTGAAGTGTGGTGTGTGGTGTGTGTGGTGCACTGTGTGAAGTGAGGTGTGGTGTGTGTGGTGCACTGTGTGAAGTGTGGTGTGGTGTGTGTGGTGCACTGTGTGAAGTGAGGTGTGGTGTGTTGTTGTGTGCACTGTGTGAAGTGAGGTATGGTGTGTGTGGTGCACTGTGTGAAGTGAGGTGTGGTGTGTGTGGTGCACTGTGTGAAGTGAGGTATGGTGTGTGTGGTGCACTGTGTGAAGTGAGGTGTGTGTGTGTGTGGTGTCTGTGTGAAGTGTGGTGTGGTGTGTGTGGTGCACTGTGTGAAGTGAGGTGTGGTGTGTGTGGTGCACTGTGTGAAGTGAGGTATGGTGTGTGTGGTGCACTGTGTGAAGTGAGGTATGTGTGTGTGGTGCACTGTGTGAAGTGAGGTGTGGTGTGTGTGGTGCACTGTGTGAAGTGAGGTATGGTGTGTGTGGTGCACTGTGTGAAGTGTGGTGTGGTGTGTGTGGTGTACTGTGCAGTAGGACTGTGGGGGGCTTCACTGTGGAGTGTGGGAAAGATGTGTGATGATGATGTGCTGTTTTGCACAGCGTGAAGTGTGGTGTGGTATACTGTCTGTGCACTGTGTGAAGTCTAGTGTGGTGCACTGTGTGAAGTGTGGTATACTGTCTGTGCACTGTGTGAAGTGTGGTGTGGTTGCACTGTGTGAAGTGTGGTATACTGTCTGTGCCTGTGTGAAGTGTGGTGTGGTGCACTGTGTGAAGTGTGGTATACTGTCTGTGCACTGTGTGAAGTGTGGTGTGGTGCACTGTGTGAAGTGTGGTATACTGTCTGTGCACTGTGTGAAGTGTGTGTGGTGCACTGTGTGAAGTGTGGTATTGTGTCTGTGCAGTGGGAAAGAGTTGTTTGGGAGGATGAAGCGATAATGAAAACACTGGATCATTTCATCAAGTTGACACACTGTTTCTAGGCAGAAATCGTGACAGATTTTTTTCTTTTTTGTTTTAAATTGAGGAGGAGAACAAGAACCTTTCGCCTCACTGTAGTCCTATCTACTCTACAACTGCATATGCTCTTCAGATACCTGGACCAGTGTTTCAGAAGTGGTGCAGTGAAATGAGGGTGTGACATTAAAACATTTTGATTGCTTATTTTTAAGGTGTTTTCATGGAACGTTCTTCAAATAACCTTTAGCTTTGTGTGACATAATGACATTTAAAATAGTCTTCAGTATTGATACAGTGTATTGTCTATATTATTGATTCCTTGAAATTGTTCAGTATCAATGAAATGAATATGTAAACAAAGACATGCGTGCCATCTGCATCGCAAACAGGGATACCGACAGCCTGTGTGGATTGAAACAGGAGAGTTTTTCATGCAGCAGACCATGTTCATGACAAGATGGTTTTCACAACACACTGGCTGTGTGACATGGCTGTGTAGCACACTGATGGTTTGAGGTCATATGTACGATGATGCTGATGTCACAAGATTATGAGATCATGTGATACATACAGTACATTGATGTGGCATGCTGATGGTTTTAGGTCATACATACTGTGATGCTGATGTCACAAGATTATGAGATCAAGTGATACATACAGTACATTGATGTGGCATGCTGATGGTTTCAGTCATACATACTGTGATGCTGATGTCACAAGATTATGAGATCAAATGATACATACAGTACATTGATGTGGCATGCTGATGGTTTCAGTCATACATACTGTACCGCTGATATGACAGGACTATGAGATCATGTGATACATACAGTACACTGATGCTGCGTGCTGATGGTTTCAGTCATACATACTGTACCGCTGATATGACAGGACTATGAGATCATGTGATACATACAGTACACTGATGCTGCGTGCTGATGGTTTCAGGTCATACATACTATAATGCTGATATGACAGGACTATGAGATCATGTGATACATACAGTACACTGATGCTGCGTGCTGATGGTTTCAGGTCATACATACTATAATGCTGATATGACAGGACTATGAGATCATGTGATACATGCAGTACACTGATGCTGCGTGCTGATGGTTTCAGGTCATACATACTATAATGCTGATATGACAGGACTATGAGATCATGTGATACATACAGTACATTGATACTGCGTGCTGATGGTTTCAGGTCATACATACTGTACCGCTGATATGACAGGACTATGAGATCATGTGATACATACAGTACACTGATGCTGCGTGCTGATGGTTTCAGGCTATACGATGCTGTCTGGTGGACGTGGCGCCCACAGGCCTGAACTGGGAAAAAGAGGTCAGTGCTGAGCCAACAGTTTTTCAATTCTTTTTCTCCCTTCTCTTTTCCTATTTGTGTCGTATGTTTTCTTACCCTTTCCTGATTCTACCTTTTCCTGCTTACCATACTTTTCAAGCTATAAGCCGCAAGGTCTTTTTCCTTAAACTCTCAGCCACTATGGTTACTACACTGGTACTAGTGGTAGGGACCTGTTTATGGATTTTCCTGTTCTGTTCTTAGCTGGCCGTAAAGTGTGTTCCTCTTATCTGCAGTTGATCAGACAAAGTTAATACCAACATTTTCTTAAATCAAATTTGACCGCTTCTCGCGTAAAGAATGATTCATGCACAAGGGATGTGCAAAATGAGGGTTATTAGTGAAAGCTCAGTACTCTTCTTGCTTGATCTGTTGCTCATCAGCACCACATGATCACGGAAAAATGCCAGAGTCTGTGACACAGATTTCAGGTTGAAGGCTATCAGTCTGGCTCATCAAATAGGGAACCACATGGCACCTCAAGCCGGCGGTCCAGTGGTAGCGTATTCAGCATGGCAAACTTTCCTGCTGCAAACAGATCACAGCAGTCCACAATAACTCATGGGTTAAAAAAAAAGCATGCATAGTCCTGACAGCAGACAACCAAGAAGTCGCAATGAGTACAATCATGGAAGCAAAAGTACTGGAAGTCGGTGGATGACATGGCTAATGTTGATGAAGAGTTCATGGAATCCATCATGTCTGACACTGAAGACAGGTCCTTCAGTGATTTTAATGCTGCTGAAGAAAAGCAAGAAAACAAGAATCTGACAGCTGCCACTTTTTGTTGTTGTGGTATGCATTGCCCTTTCCTGTTGGCTGGCCAGCTCACCGTCCTCATTCCTTACAGTGCACAGGCTTTCTTACACTGCCATTTTCCTTATCGGGTTTCACATCTATTTTCTTGTGACTAATGGATTGGTTGCAGTATATGTTGTTAGTTTGGTTTTTTTCTGATTAAAAAGAAAAAGTTGGCAGATGTGGCTTACATAGTGGTGCAGTTTATCGGTTGGAAATCACGGTAGATTCAGGCAATGTTGCTGTGTGAAAGAAAAGGTAGCAACTTTGTCAGGCATATCCCGGCATATGATGGTTTTGTTTGAACGCTAATTGACATTGTGGTAGTTTGATACCTGCTGTTCAGAACAAAAACACTATTCACTTTTTCAAGCAATTTATGCTGACATTTACTTTGACCTGCTTCAGTCTCCTAATGTTTGAAGAATATGCAGATCGCAGCACACAGCACTGTTGTTCCATGTGACACTGTCTGCCATTTTGTAGTCATCAGGCTGTTTTATGATTATGTCGCCACAGAAACCAAACTATCTTCTACAAGAGTAAGTTCCTTTTGTTGTATGAAACGGCCAGCTCACCTCCGGTTTGCGTGTGGTTTAATTAAGCTGTTACAGATTGTGTGTGGTGTGTGTGTGTGTGTGTGTGTGTTGTGTGTGTGAGAGAGAAATGTGGATGTATTTGAGAGCAATATCTTGTGGATGATACTGACACTTGTGTGTGTGTGTGTGTGTTGCAGGCCATAGACTGGTTCACAGCAACAGTACTGGAGCGGAATTCACAGATAAGGGTGGTTGGAGAGAGTGAGTGATGGCGTATCTTCATGCATGTCTTGTATTCCTTATATGTCCATGCACTTACACTTCTGCATTCTAGATCTTCCTCATTCTAGATCTTCCGCATTCTAGATCTTTCTCTCTCTCGCTTGCTCGCTCGCTCTCCTCTCTCTCTCTCTAATATTTCCTTCAGCCACTGCCCACCCCCCTCCTCCATCCCTTCCTGCAAACCCAACGACCAGCACACCCACAAACATAGACAGTTTTCTGACTATGCTTGAAACAGGTTTAGTGTTATGGCAAAGTTCTTCAGCAGTCCCTGTCAATGCCAGGTTGATCAGCAGTCATTGTCACTGCCAGGTCTCTGTCTGCTGTGACTACATGATGTGTGACATCCCTTTGTGCCCTCTGTCTGCTGTGACTACATGATGTGTGACATATCTTTGTGCCCTCAGTGTCCTGATGTTCTTGATCAGTGTCTTCTGTTCCTGAAGGACTGATGGTCTCTGGCTGGTCAGCTGCAGTGTCCAGTTCATCAGGCTGGTCTGCCGATTCTTTCCCATGATACTGCATGGGGCAGATACCACCTGCAACGCCATCCCTCTGTCTGCACTGCCTGACAAAGCTTTTCCTCAGCTCTTCCAGCTTGTTTCCCAGACAGGGCTTCCAGGACTGACAGTGCTTCTGTGCAGAGGGAAAGTGATTACTGAGATTTCATTTTGATCCCTTATTTTCTCACCTGCATCCTGTTACAGGGAAGTTTCAAGAGTCCTTTACTTGAGGTCAGAACAGTTTTGAATTTAAGAATGTTTTGTTAATTTAAAAAAAATCTCCTTTTTTGTTGGTTATTTGCTTATGTCTCATTTCTCTTGTGTCCTCCTTCCTTTCAAATTATCAAATAGTCCAGACTGATCATCTGCGTGAACAAGAAAGTGGTAGATAACACTTACACAGTCTGACACACATCCTGGTAGCTTTGGTCCAGCCCTGTGCTGGAGATCAATGTGTCATCAAGATGAATGGAGTCAGGAGCCATGCAGAAGTGATTTGCTTTATAACATGCCTCAAGTGAACAAGCTGTGGGTATAAAATTCAGAGCTGTGTGTGTGTGTGTCAGGTGAGGACAATGTGGTGGCGGGGGTGCTGTACGTGATGAATCCAGAAAACAAGGAGCTGTGCTGTGTCAATGCTGAGCTGGCACGAGGAGGTTTTGCCCGTGGCACAGGAATTTGGTGGGTCACCATACCTCTGCTGGTTATAGAGTCAGAATTTCAGTGAATTGGTCTGCATGTATGTGTGTGCTCATTTCCATGTCTGCTGGAGTGCATGTGTGGTATGTTTTGTGGCTGTGGCTAGGTTTGAAGTTTGTTGGTGTTGTGTATAAAGTATGTTTAGTGGCTATGCATAGGTTTGAGGTTTGTTGGTATTGTTCTGTAAACCGGTGACAGTGGGCACACATTCTGTTGTATTCTATCTTGCTTTGCTTGTTCTGGATGCCATGCAAATGGCTGTAGCCGGAATTGCATCTGTCTCATCAACATGTTGTGTTTTAATGTTCACCTTTCCAACGTTAGCCTGTATAATGACAGAACGTAGACTGACTCTTGCATGGGAGGAAGAGGACCAATGAGTACCTGGCAAGCAAGGGTGGATTGGTGGATAAAACCTTCATCCCTTCTTTTATCAAAAGTTGTGTATTTGGTAGACTACCACATATTTTTTTCTCTCGTAACATGACTATATTTTTCATTGAGTGATGACTGATTCAATTGTGGCTCTGTGCCGTCATCTGACTTACAGTCTCCAAAATGTCAGAGCAGATGATCTGTAAGTGTTAAATCCCCAGGTTCACAGCCATACAGAATCCAGTCCAGCATGTGTTCTTAGAGAGTGGTGAAGGAAGGAAAAGGAGAGGGGTAGTGCAGATGATGCTGTGTGGGTAGATGGGTGGAAATGACGGCAGTGTGATGTGATCCATGGGTTGGTGGTTCCAGGTCATCAAGGGCAAGTTTTAAAGGTGTGACCCTGCAGCCTGACACGGCCGTGGTAAGTCTCCCTCCCTCTGTCCTTACAACTCTGACCCATGTACAGACAGGTTGTCTTCTACCTGTGACCACGCATACAGACTGGTCTTCTGCCTGTGACCCTGTGTACAGACAGGTCTTCTACCTGTAACCCCATGTACAGACAGGTCTTGTACCTGTGACCCTATGTACAGACAGGTCTTCTACCTGTGACCCCATGTACAGACAGTCTTCTACCTGTCACCCCATGGACAGATAGGTCTTCTACCTGTCACCCCATGGACAGACAGGTCTTTTACCAGTGACCCTACATACAGACAGGTCTTCCACCTGTGACCCCATGTACAGACAGGTCTTCTACCTGTGACCCCATGTACAGACAGGTCTTCTACCTGTGACCCCATGTACAGACAGGTCTTCTACCTGTGACCCCACACACAGACAGTTCTTCTACCTGTGACCCCATGTCCAGACAGGTCTTCTACCTGTGACCCATGTCCAGACAGGTCTTCTACCTGTGACCCCATGTCCAGACAGGTCTTCTACCTGTGACCCCATGTACAGACAGGTCTTCTACCTTTGACCCCATGTACAGACAGGTCTTCTACCTGTGACCCCATGTCCAGACAGGTCTTCTACCTGTGACCCCATGTCCAGACAGGTCTTGTACCTGTGACCCCATGTACAGACAGGTCTTCTACCTGTGACCCCATGTACAGACAGGTCTTCTACCTTTGACCCCATGTACAGGACAGGTCTTCTACCTGTGACCCCATGTACAGACAGTCTTCTACCTGTGACCCCATGTACAGACAGGTCTTCTACCTGTGACCCCACATACAGACAGGTCTTCTACCTGTGACCCCATGTACAGACAGGTCTTCTACCTGTGACCCCACATACAGACAGGTCTTGTACCTGTGACCCATGTACAGACAGGTCTTCTACCTGTGACCCCATGTACAGACAGTCTTCTACCTGTCATCCCATGGACAGATAGGTCTTCTACCTGGGACAGATAGGTCTTCTACCTGTCACCCATGGACAGACAGGTCTTTTACCAGTGACCCTACATACAGACAGGTCTTCCACCTGTGACCCCATGTACAGACAAGTCTTCTACCTGTGACCCCATGTACAGACAGGTCTTGTACCTGTGACCCCATGTACAGACTTCTTCTACCTGTGACCCCATGTACAGACAGGTCTTCTACCTGTGACCCCACGCACAGACAGTTCTTCTACCTGTGACCCATGTACAGGTAGGTCTTCTACCTGTGACCCCATGTACAGACAGGTCTTGTACCTGTGACCCCATGTACAGACATGTCTTCTACCTGTGACCCATGTCCAGACAGGTCTTCTACCTGTGACCCCATGTACAGACAGGTCTTCTACCTGTAACCCCATGTACAGACAGGTCTTCTACCTTTGACCCCATGTACAGACAGGTCTTCTACCTGTGACCCCATGTACAGACAGGTCTTCTACCTATGACCCCACATACAGACAGGTCTTCTACCTGTGACCCCATGTACAGACAGGTCTTCTACCTGTGACCCCACATACAGACAGGTCTTGTACCTGTGACCCATGTACAGACAGGTCTTCTACCTGTGACCCCATGTACAGACAGTCTTCTACCTGTCACCCCATGGACAGATAGGTCTTCTACCTGGGACAGATAGGTCTTCTACCTGTCACCCCATGTACAGACAGGTCTTCTACCTGTAACCCACACACAGACAGGTCTTCTACCTGTGGCCCCATGTACAGACAGGTCTTCTACCTGTGACCCCATGTACAGACAGGTCTTCTACCTGTGACCCATGTACAGACAGGTCTTGTACCTGTGACCCCATGTACAGACAGTTCTTCTACCTGTGACCCCATGTACAGACAGGTCTTCTACCTGTGACCCCATGCACAGACAGTTCTTCTACCTGTGACCCCATGTACAGGCAGGTCTTGTACCTGTGACCCCATGTACAGACAGGTCTTCTACCTGTAACCCCACACACAGACAGGTCTTCTACCTGTGGCCCCATGTACAGACAGGTCTTCTACCTGTGACCCATGTACAGACAGGTCTTCTACCTGTGACCCCATGTACAGACAGGTCTTCTACCTGTGACCCCACACACAGACAGGTCTTCTACCTGTGACCCCACACACAGACAGGTCTTCTACCTGTGACCCCATGTACAGACAGGTCTTGTACCTCTGACCCCATGTACAGACAGGTCTTCTACCTGTGACCCCATGTACAGACAGGTCTTCTACCTGTGACCCCATGTACAGACGGGTCTTCTACCTGTGACCCCACACACAGACAGGTCTTCTACCTGTGACCCTACACACAGACAGTTCTTCTACCTGTGACCCCATGTACAGACAGGTCGTCTACCTGTGACCCACACACAGACAGTTCTTCTACCTGTGACCCCATGTACAGACAGGTCTTCTACCTGTGACCCCACATGCAGACGGGTCTTCTACCTGTGACACAGACAGGTCTTCTACCTGTGGCCCCATGTACAGACAGGTCTTCTACCTGTGACCCCACACACAGACAGGTCTTCTCCCTGTGACCCACACACAGAGGTCTTATACCTGTGACCCCACGTACACACAGGTCTTCTACCTGTGACCCCACACACAGACAGGTCTTCTACCTGTGACCCCACATAATAATAATAATAATAATAATAATGAATACTTATATAGCGCCTATTCTCGGCTAGAGGCCAAGCTCTAAGCGCTTTACAATCAACACTCGTTTACACAACGGGCTGCCTACCTGGGTAGTGCCGACTGAAGAGCTGCCAGCTGGCGCTTCATTCAGTCGTTTCCGTGTCATCCAGTCAGTATCGCTCAATATCGATCACTCATTTTCTTTACTTCCTTCATTCTTTCCATTTCTCACGCAGGGCACATGCTATGTGTAACGTGTCATCCATACCAACGGCCAAACTGGCCTACTCTTCCGAAAGTTGGTGATGGGATTTTACGTGTGTGCAAGATGTTATGCATGCGTTCACACACGGAACCTCGGTTTATAGTCTCATTCGAAGGACACACAGGTCTTCTACCTGTGACCCCACACACACAGAGACCACACATATAAACAGTTTCACTACCTGGGAGCACACAAACAGTTCTATGTGTGACCACAAATTCAGACAGTTCTTCTACCTATGACACATGTACAGACAGTTCTTCTGTATGTGACCACACAGTTCCTCTACCTCAGATGCATAGTGTTATGTCTGTGATGTTCCTGTGTGGGTGGCACTAGCAGGGAGTTTTAATGCTTTGGTGCATATCTGTTTGTGTGGATTTGGGCAGAGAGAGGGGGCTGGGTGTACATGGTTTAAATGCTTACAGTTTGAATTCTGGTATACAAGGCGCTTGGAGTTGAGAGATCTGAGAGAACGTGACTTTATGTTTTGTGAATGTGCAATGCAGCCTGATGGCGCAGGACTGATTATTCTTTGATCACATGATTGTGTTGAAGCAAGTTAGGTGAATAAAGGAAATGGTAAGGTTGTTAACGTTATTTCTCTGTGCCACCACACAATGCATTTGCTAACAGCAAAAGACAAACGAATTGTCATCTGTCTTACACACAAGCCATCTTCCTCTCTCCACTCGGGGATACTGTTGAACTCCATCCAGCCACACAGAAACACATTTCAGGTCTTATTGCTAGTGGAATGCTTTGTATTGTCCTTCATCCAACCACACAGAAACACACTTCAGGTCTTATTGTTAGTGGAATGCTTTGTATTGTCCTCCATCCAACCACACAGAAACACACTTCAGGTCTTATTGTTAGTGGAATGCTTTGTATTGTCCTCCATCCAACCACACAGAAACACACTGCAAGTCTTATTGTTAGTGGAATGCTTTGTATTGTCTTCCATCCAACCACACAGAAACACACTTCAGGTTTTATTGTTAGTGGAATGCTTTGTATTGTCCTCCATCCAACCACACAGAAACACACTTCAGGTCTTATTGCTAGTGGAATGCTTTGTATTGTCCTCCATCCAACCACACAGAAACACACTTCAGGTCTTACTGTTTGTTAGTGGAATGTTTTGTATTACAGCCAGTGAATGAGTAGGTAGTCAGCCAGGCATGTACCACTACGTTTGGCCATAGGAGATGGATCTGTTGTCTTTGTCTGTTCCTCTGTGGAAAGTTTTTACTTTACATGGTCAGGCAACCCAACTCACCAAATAAATTCTCTCTCTGTCTCTCTCAGTCTCTCTATCTCTCTCTGTCTCTGTGTCTGTCTCTATCTCTCTCTCTCTGTCCGTCTCTCTCTCTCTCTTTCTTTCTCTCACTGTCTCTCTCTCTCTCTGTTTCTCTCTGCCTCACTCTCTCACTCTCTTCAAAGAAAAGAACTTATGTGGGTTTAATTCATTATATGCTTTAAAAGAAATGAAATCATGATATATTCCATTTAGTATAATCTTGTAAGAAGTGATTATAGAAGACAGATTCTGGTAAAATATCATCATCAATACTTATAAAGAATGCTCTTGGCATGTATATACATAACAAAAGAAAAAAATTGTGACAAAGTTATCAATTTATTAATTAAAATCCTTTCGCTTGAATGTGTAAAGTCAACGATGCCTTCAGGGGTTTTTCCCTGTGTGTATGATCTTGTGCGCAACCCTGTATTCTTCATTTTGTGTGTTGCATCTTTTTGAATGGTGACATTGGCCTCTACATCAATACATCATCTGAATCTGTCTGTGTCAAGAATGAAGAAAAATCGCCCACCCCATCCCAGTCAAGAAAGGAAAAGAATCGCCCTCTGTGTCCCCAGTGAAGAAAGGAGAAAAATCAGCCTCCCCATCCCCCATGAAGAAAGGAGAAAAATCAGCCTCCCCATCCCCAGTGAAGAAAGGAGAAAAATCGGCCTCCCCGTCCCCAGGGAAGAAAGGAGAAAAATCGGCCTCCCCATCCCCAGGGAAGAAAGAGGAAAAATCGGCCTCCCCAGCCCCAGGGAAGAAAGAGGAAAAATCGGCCTCCCCAGCCCCAGGGAAGAAAGAGAAAAATCGGCCTCCCCAGCCCCAGGGAAGAAAGAGGAAAAATCGGCCTCTCCAGCCCCAGTGATAGAAGGAGAAAAATCGGCCGCCCCAGGAAGAAAGAGGAAAAATTGGCCGCCCCAGGGAAGAAAGAGGAAAAATCGGCCTCCCCAGCCCCAGGGAAGAAAGAGGAAAAATCGGCCTCTCCAGCCCCAGGGAAGAAAGAGGAAAAATCGGCCTCCCCAGCCCCAGGGAAGAAAGAGGAAAAATCGGCCTCCCCAGTGATAGAAGGAGAAAAATCGGCCTCCCCAGCCCCAGGGAAGAAAGAGGAAAAATCGGCCGCCCCAGGGAAGAAAGAGGAAAAATCGGCCTCCCCATCCCCAGGGAAGAAAGAGGAAAAATCGGCCTCTCCAGCCCCAGTGATAGAAGGAGAAAAATCGGCCTCCCCAGGGAAGAAAGAGGAAAAATCGGCCTCCCAGCCCCAGGGAAGAAAGAGGAAAAATCGGCCTCTCCAGCCCCAGTGATAGAAGGAGAAAAATCGGCCTCCCCAGCCCCAGGGAAGAAAGAGGAAAAATCGGCCGCCCCAGGGAAGAAAGAGGAAAAATCGGCCTCCTCAGCCCCAGGGAAGAAAGAGGAAAAATCGGCCTCTCCAGCCCCAGGGAAGAAAGAGGAAAAATCGGCCTCCCCAGCCCCAGGGAAGAAAGAGGAAAAATCGGCCTCCCCAGTGATAGAAGGAGAAAAATCGGCCTCCCCAGCCCCAGGGAAGAAAGAGGAAAAATCGGCCTCCCCAGCCCCAGGGAAGAAAGAGGAAAAATCGGCCTCCCCATCCCCAGGGAAGAAAGAGGAAAAATCGGCCTCCCCAGCCCCAGGGAAGAAAGAGGAAAAATCGGCCTCCCCAGCCCCAGGGAAGAAAGAGGAAAAATCGGCCTCCCCAGCCCCAGGGAAGAAAGAGGAAAAATCGGCCTCCCCAGCCCCAGGGATGAAAGAGGAAAAATCGGCCTCCCCATCCCCAGGGATGAAAGAGGAAAAATCGGCCTCCCCAGCCCCAGGGATGAAAGAGGAAAAATCGGCCTCCCCAGCCCCAGGGAAGAAAGAGGAAAAATCGGCCTCCCCATCCCCAGGGAAGAAAGAGGAAAAATCGGCCTCCCCATCCCCAGGGAAGAAAGAGGAAAAATCGGCCTCCCCATCCCCAGGGAAGAAAGAGGAAAAATCGGCCTCCCCAGCCCCAGGGATGAAAGAGGAAAAATCGGCCTCCCCAGCCCCAAGAAAGACGCGACCAAGACCATCACTCTGAGGAACCTGCACAAAAGTCCAGAGAGGACGGCGGAGAAAGGGCCTGAGGAAGGGGAGCAACAGCTGAAGAGCGTGGGGGTGGAGGTGGTGGTGACAGGCTACTGCAGCCCCTCCCACTTCTTCATCCAGCTGAAGGAGAGACAGACAGCGCTGTCCCAGTGAGTCTTGTTTGTACTTGTGTCATCTGCATGGTTCACTCCCTCTCTCTCTTGTACTTGTCATCTGCATTGTTTTCTCTCTCTCTCTCTCTCTCTCTCTCTCTCTCTCTCTCTCTTTCTCTCTTTCTCTGTCTCTCTCTCTCTCTCTCTGTCTCTCTCTTTCTCTCTCTCGCTCTCTCTCTTCTCTCTCTTTCTCGCTCTCTCTCTCTGTCTCTCTCTCTCTCTCTGTCTCTCTCTCTGTCTCTCTCTTTCTCTCGCTCTCTCTCTCTCTCTCTCTCTGTATCTCTCTCTCTCTCTGTCTCTCTCTCCCTCTCGTTGTCTCTCTCTCTCACTCTCTCTGTCTGTCTGTCTGATTCCACTTTCATTTGTTGCTTTGTCTCTCCCACTGCTCTTTCTCTTCCCTCAACCACCACACCAACACATACCACCCTGTCTGTCATCTGTATCAGTATACTGGTTCAGGTTGATAGTGCCAGATGTGTGTGTGTGTTATGTCTCTCCCACTGCTCTTTCTCTTCCCTCAACCACCACACCAACACATACCACCCTGTCTGTCATCTGTATCAGTATACTGGTTCAGGTTGATTATGCCAGATGTGTGTGTGTGTTATGATACAAGTACAGAAGTCACTTAAGAATATGATGATCACAATTACTGACATATTTTAGGCACAGCAAGACGATCTTTGCACACTAAGTCGGAGACACTACAACTGCAGACATGAAACTTCATTTTGTTACAGAAAAGTTACAACTGTAAAATTACAGACATGTAACACACTAAAGTTGCAGACATAAAGCTACATTTTTATTATGGAAAAGTTACAACAGAAAAATTAGACATATAACACACTAAAGTTGTAGACATAAAGCTATATTTTTATTACAGAAATGTTGCAACAGTGAAATTAAACATGTAGCACACGAAAATTGCTGACATAAAGCTACATTTTTATGACAGAAAAGTTAAACAGTAAAATTACAGAAATGTAACACACTAAAGTTACAGACATGAAGCTACATTTTTATTATAGAAAAGTTACAACAGTAAAATGACAGACATGTAAGACACTAATGTTGTAGACATGAAGCTACATTTTTATTACAGAAAAGTTACAACAGAAAAATTACAGACATATAAGACACTAAAATGGCAGACACACAGTCACACTGTCAAAGGGAAGCAAAAACTGGAAAGTTAAACTTTGCGGAGTTTGAACCCAAAGTATTTTTCTTACTACTGGAATTGAATTTCATGCAGTGTGATGATGTGTTTATGCTGTTTAACAGACTTTTATACACACTGCCTATCTGCTGTAGCAGTGTATGTATGTCCAATGTTGAAAATGGTCCATTCCACAGTTTGCCATACACTTTCATCAGTAAAGCTGTTGATAGTTTAAAAACCTAAACATACCAATATCTAATTAAACAATTTGTCACCTGTCATTCTTTGAAAGTCTGGTTTGGATCTTGATTGTATCATCTGTTTGAAGAGTTTCACACTCCTGCACACACAGAGACAAATACTTTTTGGCACAAAATATGTGAAAAGTGATAATTTCAAAAGCGCAGGTAATGCAGATAAATCCTGTTTGCTTGGTGTTGAGATGAAGACCTGATACTGTGTCAGTGAGGAGTGATGACTGTGTGGGTGACAGGCTGATGACGGAGCTGGTGGCCTACAAGGCAGAGCCTGCCCCAGAGCGGGACTGGAGGGTGGGGGAGTGCTGTGTGGCCCTGCAGACCCAGACTGGCGTCTGTCACCGCGCCTACATCACCGCAGTGCTGGACGACAGGAGGTTGGAGGTCAGCGCTCTGTGCACCTACAGCCCAGCTTGTCAGTTGTCTTTGAGGCAGTTTATTCTCTTTCTCTCTCTCTTTCTCTCTCGCTCTCACTCTTTCCCTCTGTCTCGCGCTTTCCCTCCCTCTCTCTCTTTTTCTCTTTCTTTCTCTTACAATTTCTCTCTCTCTCTCTCTCTCTCTCTCTCTCTCTCTCTCTCTCTCTCTCAAACAACAGGGACAGACAAACTTTCTAGTAATTTGTTTGTCCATGTCTTTGGCGGACTTACTAATAAATCTTTTTAAAATTTTGAGATCTGATTGATTGAGCTGTTTTCTTCACAGCTCTAATGATGGGCACATTCCTTACCTCAGAGACATTTGTTTCTTGTGCAGTGCTACAGAATCGTTCAGCATCCAACAAGTTACTGATCTTTTTGGCCATGATGTTTTATGACTAATGCTTTTGCAAAGTTGTTGATTGAAGAAAAAGCAAGAGAGCTATTTTAAAAGAAATTCTACTGTAAACATCATGCTAGTCAGTGTTAAATCCGCACAGCAATATTGAAGACAGCTGAGTGATATAGCTACTCGGAGATCTTTTGCTGTAGAAGGCAGTCTTGCAATGACCAGACGCTAACAGCACCTGGACTGCCAGCCCTTGAACTGGCCAAGGATCTCTCTTGGTGGGCTGTGTATTGGAGAAGGAGGATGAGCATGGTGGTTTAAGAGCACTGTGGGCTGTGTATTGGAGAAGGAGGATGAGCATGATGGTGTAAGACCTCTGTGGGCTGTGTATTAGAGAAGAAGGATGAGCATGGTGGTGTAAGAGCACTGTGGGCTGTGTATTGGAGAAGGAGGGTGAGCATAGTGGTGTAAGAGCACTGTGGGCTGTGTATTGGAGAAGGTGGAGGAGCATGGTGGTGTAAGAGCACTGTGGGCTGTGTATTGGAGAAGGAGGGTGAGCATAGTGGTGTAAGAGCACTGTGGGCTGTGTATTGGAGAAGGTGGAGGAGCATAGTGGTGTAAGAGCACTGTGAGCTGTGTATTGGAGAAGGAGGATGAGCATGGTGGTGTAAGAGCACTGTGAGCTGTGTATTGGAGAAGGAGGATGAGCATGGTGGTGTAAGAGCACTGTGGGCTGTGTATTGGAGAAGGAGGATCAGCATGGTGGTGTCAGAGCACTGTGGGCTGTGTATTGGAGAAGGAGGATCAGCATGGTGGTGTAAGAGCACTGTGGGCTGTGTATTGGAGAAGGAGGATCAGCATGGTGGTGTAAGAGATCTGTGAGCTGTGTATTGGAGAAGGATGAGCATGGTGGTGTAAGAGCACTGTGGGCTGTGTATTGGAGAAGGAGGATGAGCATGGTGGTGTAAGAGCACTGTGAGCTGTGTATTGGAGAAGGATGAGCATGGTGGTGTAAGAGCACTGTGGGCTGTGTATTGGAGAAGGAGGATCAGCATGGTGGTGTAAGAGCACTGTGAGCTGTGTATTGGAGGAGGATGAGCATGGTGGTGTAAGAGCACTGTGGGCTGTGTATTGGAGAAGGAGTATCAGCATGGTGGTGTAAGAGCACTGTGGGCTGTGTATTGGAGAAGGAGGATCAGCATGGTGGTGTAAGAGATCTGTGAGCTGTGTATTGGAGAAGGATGAGCATGGTGGTGTAAGAGCACTGTGGGCTGTGTATTGGAGAAGGAGGATGAGCATGGTGGTGTAAGAGCACTGTGAGCTGTGTATTGGAGAAGGATGAGCATGGTGGTGTAAGAGCACTGTGGGCTGTGTATTGGAGAAGGAGGATCAGCATGGTGGTGTAAGAGCACTGTGAGCTGTGTATTGGAGGAGGATGAGCATGGTGGTGTAAGAGCACTGTGGGCTGTGTATTGGAGAAGGAGTATCAGCATGGTGGTGTAAGAGCACTGTGGGCTGTGTATTGGAGAAGGATGAGCATGGTGGTGTAAGAGCACTGTGGGCTGTGTATTGGAGGAGGATGAGCATGGTGGTGTAAGAGCACTGTGGGCTGTGTATTGGAGAAGGAGGATGAGTGTGGTGGTGTAAGAGCACTGTAGGCTGTGTATTGGAGAATTAGGATGAGTGTGGTGGTGTAAGAGCACTGTAGGCTGTGTATTGGAGAAGGAGGATCAGCGTGGTGGTGTAAGAGCACTGTGGACTGTGTATTGGAGAAGGAGGATGAGCATGGTGGTGTAAGAGCACTGTGGGCTGTGTATTGGAGAAGGAGGATCAGCATGGTGGTGTCAGAGCTCTGTGGCTGTGTATTGGAGAAGGAGGATCAGCATGGTGGTGTCAGAGCACTGTGGGCTGTGTATTGGAGAAGGAGGATCAGCGTGGTGGTGTAAGAGCACTGTGGGCTGTGTATTGGAGAAGGAGGATCAGTGTGGTGGTGTAAGAGCACTGTGGGCTGTGTATTGGAGAAGGAGGATCAGCGTGGTGGTGTAAGAGCACTGTGGGCTGTGTATTGGAGAAGGAGGATCAGCGTGGTGGTGTAAGAGCACTGTGGGCTGTGTATTGGAGAAGGAGGATCAGCGTGGTGGTGTCAGAGCACTGTGGGCTGTGTATTGGAGAAGGAAGATCAGCATGGTGGTGTCAGAGCACTGTGGGCTGTGTATTGGAGAAGGAGGATGAGCATGGTGGTGTCAGAGCACTGTGGGCTGTGTATTGGAGAAGGAGGATGAGCATGGTGGTGTAAGAGCACTGTGGGCTGTGTATTGGAGAAGGAGGATCAGCGTGGTGGTTCAAGACCACTGAGTGCAGTGGGGAGAGGATGGGGCTGGGGTAACAAAGACATGTCAGGACGGTGTGGCTGTTGTGCAGGTCAACCTGATGGATTACGGGCTGACGGACATCGTCCCCGCCAGTGGTCTGCGCCTCCTCAAGCAGGCTCATGGGACGGTGGAATGCTTCGCAGAGCGCTGCCACCTGGTGGACCTGGTACCTTACAGCTCCAGGGACAGAAGTCAGTGGTCAGCCGCTGCGAAGGAGTTGATGTCCAAAGTGATTCAGACCAAACGACTCTTCGTCAGAGTGGAGGTGACTCGGAGAAAGTCCTGTAGTGATAGTATAGTATGAAACTTCATCTTTGATAAGAGCCTTTCCAAACAGCTCGGCATCAAAGTGAAGCAGATCTCTATACATTTACAGTTACACTGTAATTGTCACTGCATTGACAATTTATTACAGTTGTTTTAAACAAAGAGGATAAATTCCAGTAAAGAAAGAGAATGGGGAGGGTAGTGATGCCATTCTACCTTCATACTGTTTCAGTAGGAAGAAGATCTTGAGAAAAATGTGGTCATGCAGATGTTAATGTTTTCCCTGTTATAGTTATTGCATAAATCTCTCCTCATTTGGCACCTTCTAGGCACAAGATTTGAAATATGAGAAACTGTTGTTGTTTATTGCCAGAAACAATAACAACAACAAAATTGAAGAAAATGACCAGTTGAATGATTCTGCATGCATTTGGCATTTCAGTATTTTTAACAAATCTGCAATTTCAAAGTTCAGCCAGTGCAGCTTCATCACAAATATTTTAAGTGTGAAAGTGACGGGAAGTTTTTTTTTTTTTTTTTTTTTTTTTAGATCTATCAGATGGACTTCATTGATGTCAGTCTCCTGTTTTTTAAATCACAAAAATGACTTCTTTTTAATGTGAAAGCCATGATGAAACACATTTGTGACCACCTCTGAATTCATGTTTCTATATAAATCTGCCATTTCCATGAAATTACTGATACTGCTTTTATCACTCTTGAACAAAACCTTGGTGTCCGCCATTTGTTCTGTCAAAGTCTGTGAAACAGATTCTCCCTTCTAATCTAATCAGCCTGGTAAAAAAAAAATCTTGCTGAATCACAGCTGATTCCAATGATGTAGACGATCACCATTGGAACATACTCACAACCAATGTTTATCATTTGACTAAAGATACCTACTAGAGTGGAGTAGTGGGAACCTACTAAGTTTCATAGCTGATGAGATCGGGGCCAAATGATTATTGGTCAGAGGGCAACTACTTCATTGTGGTGTGTCATATCAGGGAATATATTATGTTGTGGGCTTTTCATTGTTTGTGTGTGATCTTTGGCTAATTGCGTCAAGTTTATCATTCAGTCTTCAGTCTCTTATTTTCAGACTCTGACAAAATTTCATCTTTAGGAAGATAGGAGGAGGGAGACTGAGATTTTGTCCATGAGAAAGGGAACAGGGTTTACACATGTCCTGAAAAGTCCTTGAATGTTCAGGACCTTTTTAAAAAGTAAAGAAATCCTTGAAACTGGAACTTTGGTGCTTAAAAACACCCCAGACTGCTTGAAAGTGGCTGAAAAATGAATATTTTGATGGAGCAGTTTACGTTTTGGTGAGAAAATAACAAAATGATAGAAAACACTGATCAGGAAACATTTTCAGTTTTTGTTAAAATACATGTGCTGAAAATGTCTATGTCCCTGTCATTTGCTTCTGACTGGATTCTGCTGAACTGTGAAGCTACTGAAGTTCGCATAAAGGCTTAGATTTTGCAGATGTCAGACCTTGAATGTTATGTGAAAAGTCCTTGAATTTTTTGTGTGTTAAGAACTCCATATAACCTACCGGCTTTGTGGTTGTATGAGTGTGTGCAGGGTGAGAAGAGCAGTGACCAGGGACTGCCGGTGGACCTGCTGGTGGAAGACATGATCCTGCATGTGGTTGTATTGGTGTGTGCAGGGTGAGAAGACCAGTGACCAGGGACTGCCGGTGGACCTGCTGGTGGAAGACATGATCCTGCATGTGGTTGTATTGGTGTGTGCAGGGTGAGAAGAGCAGTGACCAGGGACTGCCGGTGGACCTGCTGGTGGAAGACATGATCCTGCATGTGGTTGTATTGGTGTGTGCAGGGTCAGAAGACCAGTGACCGGGGACTGCTGGTGGACCTGCTGGTGGAAGAGATGATCCTGCATGTGGTTGTATTGGTGTGTGCAGGGTGAGAAGACCAGTGACTGCCGGTGGACCTGCTGGTGGAAGACATGATCCTGCATGTGGTTGTATTGGTGTGTGCAGGGTCAGAAGACCAGTGACCTGGGACTGCCGGTGGACCTGCTGGTGGAAGAGATGATCCTGGAGACAGCGCTGGACCCCCTGAGATACCAGTACATCTCCCTGGTCAGACAGCTGCAGGACCGGGCCCTGGCCGTGTCCTTGAGGACGCGAAGGTCAGCTGTCACTGATCATTGTGTGTCTCTGGCCATGTGCCAGTAGGATAGAGGTGTAGCATGCCTGTGAAAAAAGGCCGAGGTCATTAAGATGGATTGTAGAACAGACGACTCAAATTATGAAACAGGCAGGGGACAGGAGTCAGGTCGTGGGACTCATGCAGTGGCAGGAAAGGTTGGGCATTGGTCGTCTTCATTGTTGTGGGGCTCTGACTACAGTGGGGTCCATAGTGTCATACTTCAAGCTGTTGATCATATTTTTGTATTTCTCAGTCTTTGTGGATTTTATTGTCTGTGTTTTCTTTGGAGTTTGTCTTTTTTTTCTCGTGTTTATTTGTTTGTTTCTTTTTTTTTGGAGTTTGTGTCATTTTTTCTTCTTCTCATGTTTATTTGTTTCTTAGTGGCATTACTCTCTCACCGCTGATTCCAGCTAAGTCGGACAAAACCACACCAAGAGTTGTCCTGTCACAGCCTCGCCAGCATCAAGCGTTGCTTATATTTGTCTGTAGGAGGCATTCTTTCAGATCCTTGGTTACCCGGCATGTCAATGCCATCTGAAGGCAGCTGCAGACAAAGAGTGCACAAGCTGCAGATCCTTCCCCTTGCTCTGTCTGTGGCTCTGTATGGATTCTGTGTTCTTTTGTGTCTGCCTGGACAAAGGGGCAATGCTGGGATGATCAAGGACACTCTGTGAGCATTGCATGGCTAGAATGGTAAAGCTTTGCTGTCAGCTTGGGGTTCACCATGAACTAGGAGGAGTGCAGACTCTTTAGGTCTTCTATATCTAGGGATGAGATTTGACATATTGTTCACAACATCCTCTGTAACATTCACTCTTCATATTTTACTGTGCTGCTGACAGAGCTGGACCATTCCCTGTGAATCAGTGGTCACTTTCTATGTTCCATTGCCTACAAACACAGTGGAGTTCAGAACTCTTAGTATCTTGTGTGGCCAGGCTCTTAAGCTCCCCACACAAAGAGAGTGGTCCCAGTAGTTTTAGATCTGTGACACGTATACCTCGGGGAGCATGGTTCCCAGGTGAGCAGCTCAGAAGCTTTTGGATTGGATATCGTAATACTGGAGTGGAAGGCCTTAAACATACTCTTCCACCCATCCTCAGTCCTCTGTAGTGATGAGGAAGGGCAAGCTGGGATGCCTCAGTCTCACTGTGCTTACTCCAAAAAGATCATTGCTGGGTCACTCACATGCTTATTTTCAGTCATAGCTTTGGAGTGACTAGCAAAGTGGGATCTCTGGCCACAGCCCCACAATGGGTTTCTCCTCCGGCACCAACAGGATGTACACCAACACACACAGACTGCTTGCACCTGACCAACTGCCAAGGTGCCCCGTTCCCTCAGTCCAGCTGGTCCATACTCGGGCACTTCCTCACTCCAGTCCTGAAATCCTTTGTGACCTTTTGTGAAGAATAGGTATGGCGTCCTTGTTTAGTCCAGTACAGCTGGTGGAAAAATGTTCCTTGATGTGAAGAACAGGAGTGGCGTCCTTGTTGAATCCAGTACAGCTGGTGGAAATAGGTTCCTTGATGTGAAGAACAGGAGTGGCGTCCTTGTTGAATCCAGTACAGCTGGTGGAAATAGGTTCCCTAATGTGAAGAACAGGAGTGGCGTCCTTGTTGAGTCCAGTACAGCTGGTGGAAATAGGTTCCTTGATGTGAAGAACAGGAGTGGCGTCCTTGTTGAGTCCAGCACAGCTGGTGGAAATAGGTTCCTTGATGTGAAGAACAGGAGTGGCGTCCTTGTTGAGTCCAGTACAGCTGGTGGAAATAGGTTCCTTGATGTGAAGAACAGGAGTGGCGCCCTTGTTGAATCCAGTACAGCTGTTGGAAATAGGTTCCCTAATGTGAAGAACAGGAGTGGCATTTTGTTGAGTCCAGTACAGCTGGTGGAAATATGTTCCCTAATGTGAAGAACAGGAGTGGCATTTTGTTGAGTCCAGTACAGCTGGTGGAAATAGGTTCCTTGATGTGAAGAACAGGAGTGGCATTTTGTTGAGTCCAGTACAGCTGGTGGAAATAGGTTCCTTGATGTGAAGAACTGTCAGTGCCCCCTGCTGGTCCCTCTGACAGAAGTCTGGCTCACTCTGTCAAAAGACCAAGGTCACCTGAACACTGCATTGCTCACTTGTCCTCTGTATTGAACTTGTGTGTGGGACTGCCATTCTGCTGTGTGTAGCACGGAGAGGTAGCTAGGTTCCCATTGTGTCAGGATGAGGCCACTCTGACCATTCTGCTGTCTGTAGCACTACTAGGTAGCTTGGACCCCTTGACATCAAGGTAAGGCCACTCTGACCATTCTGCTGTCTGTAGCACTACTAGGTAGGTAGGACCCCTTCACACCAGGGTGAGGCCACTCTGACCATTCTGCTGTGTGTAGCACTACTAGGTAGCTAGGACCCCTTCACACCAGGGTGAGGCCACTCTGACCATTCTGCTGTCTGTAGCACTACTAGGTTGCTAGGACCCCTTCATACCAGGGTGAGGCCACTCTGACCATTCTGCTGTGTGTAGCACTACTAGGTAGGTAGGACCCCTTCACACCAGGGTGAGGCCACTCTGACCATTCTGCTGTGTGTAGACTACTAGGTAGCTGGGACCCCTTCATACCAGGGTGAGGCCACTCTGACCATTCTGCTGTGTGTAGCACTACTAGGTAGCTAGGACCCCTTCATACCAGGGTGAGGCCACTCTGACCATTCTGCTGTCTGTAGCACTACTAGGTTGCTAGGACCCCTTCATACCAGGGTGAGGCCACTCTGACCGTTCTGCTGTGTGTAGCACTACTAGGTAGCTAGGACCCCTTCATACCAGGGTGAGGCCACTGACCATTCTGCTGTGTGTAGCACTACTAGGTTGCTAGGACCCCTTCACACCAGGGTGAGGCCACTCTGACCATTGTGCTGTGTGTAGCACTACTAGGTAGGTAGGACCCCTTCACACCAGGGTGAGGCCACTCTGACCATTCTGCTGTGTGTAGACTACTAGGTAGCTGGGACCCTTCATACCAGGGTGAGGCCACTCTGACCATTCTGCTGTGTGTAGCACTACTAGGTAGCTAGGACCCCTTCATACCAGGGTGAGGCCACTCTGACCATTCTGCTGTCTGTAGCACTACTAGGTTGCTAGGACCCCTTCATACCAGGGTGAGGCCACTCTGACCATTCTGCTGTGTGTAGCACTATAGGTAGCTAGGACCCCTTCATACCAGGGTGAGGCCACTGACCATTCTGCTGTCTGTAGCACTACTAGGTAGGTAGGACCCCTTCACACCAGGGTGAGGCCACTCTGACCATTTTGCTGTGTGTAGCACTACTAGGTAGCGAGGACCCCTTCATACCAGGGTGAGGCCACTCTGACCATTCTGCTGTGTGTAGCACTATTAGGTAGCTAGGACCCCTTCACACCAGGGTGAGGCCACTCTGACCATTCTGCTGTGTGTAGCACTACTAGGTAGCTAGGACCCCTTCATACCAGGGTGAGGCCACTCTGACCATTCTGCTATCTGTAGCACTACTAGGTAGCTGGGACCCCTTCACACCAGGGTGAGGCCACTCTGACCATTCTGCTGTGTGTAGCACTACTAGGTAGCTGGGACCCCTTCACACCAGGGTGAGGCCACTCTGACCATTCTGCTGTGTGTAGCACTACTAGGTAGCTGGGACCCCTTCACACCAGGATGAGGCCACTCTGACCATTCTGCTGTGTGTAGCATTACTAGGTAGGTAGGACCCCTTCACACCAGGGTGAGGCCACTCTGACCATTGTGCTGTCTGTAGCACTACTATGTTGCTGGGACCCCTTCACACCAGGGTGAGGCCACTCTGACCATTCTGCTGTGTGTAGCACTACTAGGTAGGTAGGACCCCTTCACACCAGGGTGAGGCCACTCTGACCATTCTGCTGTGTGTAGACTACTAGGTAGCTAGGACCCCTTCATACCAGGGTGAGGCCACTCTGACCATTCTGCTGTCTGTAGCACTACTAGGTAGCTAGGACCCCTTCATACCAGGGTGAGGCCACTCTGACCATTCTGCTGTCTGTAGCATTACTAGGTTGCTAGGACCCCTTCATACCAGGGTGAGGCCACTCTGACCATTCTGCTGTGTGTGGCACTACTAGGTAGCTAGGACCCTTCATACCAGGGTGAGACCACTCTGACCATTCTGCTGTGTGTAGCACTACTAGGTAGCTAGGACCCCTTCATACCAGGGTGAGGCCACTCTGACCATTGTGCTGTGTGTAGCACTACTAGGTAGCTAGGACCCCTTCACACCAGGGTGAGGCCACTCTGACCATTGTGCTGTGTGTAGCACTACTAGGTAGCTGGGCCATCTTCATACCAGGGTGAGGCCACTCTGACCATTCTGCTGTCTGTAGCACTACTAGGTAGCTGGGACCCTTCACACCAGGGTGAGGCCACTCTGACCATTCTGCTGTGTGTAGCACTACTAGGTAGCTGGGACCCCTTCATACCAGGGTGAGGCCACACTGACCATTCTGCTGTGTGTAGCACTACTAGGTAGTCGGGACCCCTTCACACCAGGGTGAGGCCACTCTGACCATTCTGCTGTGTGTAGCACTACTAGGTAGCTAGGACCCCTTCACACCAGGGTGAGGCCACTCTGACCATTCTGCTGTGTGTAGCACTACTAAGTAGCTAGGACCCCTTCACACCAGAGTGAGGCCACTCTGACCATTCTGCTGTGTGTAGCACTACTATGTTGCTGGGACCCCTTCACACCAGGGTGAGGCCACTCTGACCATTCTGCTGTGTGTAGCACTACTAGGTAGGTAGGACCCCTTCACACCAGGATGAGGCCACTCTGACCATTCTGCTGTCTGTAGCACTACTAGGTAGGTAGGACCCCTTCACACCAGGATGAGGCCACTCTGACCATTCTGCTGTCTGTAGCACTACTAGGTAGCTGGGACCCCTTCACACCAGGGTGAGGCCACTCTGACCATTCTGCTGTCTGTAGCACTACTAGGTAGCTGGGACCCCTTCATACCAGGGTGAGGCCACTCTGACCATTGTGCTGTCTGTAGCACTACTAGGTAGCTGGGACCCCTTCACACCAGGGTGAGGCCACTCTGACCATTCTGCTGTGTGTAGCACTACTAGGTAGGTAGGACCCCTTCACACCAGGGTGAGGCCACTCTGACCATTCTGCTGTCTGTAGCACTACTAGGTAGCTAGGATCCCTTCACACCAGGGTGAGGCCACTCTGACCATTCTGCTTTCTGTAGCACTACTAGGTAGTGAGGACCCCTTCACACCAGGGTGAGGCCACTCTGACCATTCTGCTGTCTGTAGCACTACTAGGTAGCTGGGACCCCTTCATACCAGGGTGAGGCCACTCTGACCATTTTGCTGTCTGTAGCACTACTAGGTAGCTGGGACCCCTTCACACCAGGGTGAGGCCACTCTGACCATTCTGCTGTGTGTAGCACTACTAGGTAGGTAGGACCCCTTCACACCAGGGTGAGGCCACTCTGACCATTCTGCTGTGTGTAGCACTACTAGGTAGCGAGGACGCCTTCATACCAGGGTGAGGCCACTCTGACCATTGTGCTGTGTGTAGCACTACTAGGTTTCTAGGACCCCTTCACACCAGGGTGAGGCCACTCTGACCATTTTGCTGTGTGTAGCACTACTAGGTAGCGAGGACCCCTTCATACCAGGGTGAGGCCACTCTGACCATTGTGCTGTGTGTAGCACTACTAGGTAGCGAGGACCCCTTCATACCAGGGTGAGGCCACTCTGACCATTCTGCTGTCTGTAGCACTACTAGGTTGCTAGAACCCCTTCACACCAGGGTGAGGCCACTCTGACCATTGTGCTGTGTGTAGCACTACTAGGTAGCGAGGACCCCTTCGTATCAGGGTGAGGCCACTCTGACCATTCTGCTGTGTGTAGCACTACTAGGTAGCGAGGACCCCTTCGTATCAGGGTGAGGCCACTCTGACCATTGTGCTGTGTGTTGCACTACTAGGTAGCGAGGACCCCTTCGTATCAGGGTGAGGCCACTCTGACCATTGTGCTGTGTGTAGCACTACTAGGTAGCTGGGACCCCTTCATACCAGGGTGAGGCCACTCTGACCATTTTGCTGTCTGTAGCACTACTAGGTAGCTGGGACCCCTTCACACCAGGGTGAGGCCACTCTGACCATTCTGCTGTGTGTAGCACTACTAGGTAGGTAGGACCCCTTCACACCAGGGTGAGGCCACTCTGACCATTCTGCTGTGTGTAGCACTACTAGGTAGCGAGGACGCCTTCATACCAGGGTGAGGCCACTCTGACCATTCTGTCTGTAGCACTACTAGGTTTCTAGGACCCCTTCACACCAGGGTGAGGCCACTCTGACCATTTTGCTGTGTGTAGCACTACTAGGTAGCGAGGACCCCTTCATACCAGGGTGAGGCCACTCTGAACATTGTGCTGTGTGTAGCACTACTAGGTAGCGAGGACCCTTCATACCAGGGTGAGGCCACTCTGACCATTCTGCTGTCTGTAGCACTACTAGGTTGCTAGAACCCCTTCACACCAGGGTGAGGCCACTCTGACCATTGTGCTGTGTGTAGCACTACTAGGTAGCGAGGACCCCTTCGTATCAGGGTGAGGCCACTCTGACCATTCTGCTGTGTGTAGCACTACTAGGTAGCGAGGACCCCTTCGTATCAGGGTGAGGCCACTCTGACCATTGTGCTGTGTGTAGCACTACTAGGTAGCGAGGACCCTTCATATCAGGGTGAGGCCACTCTGGGAGAGCTATGAAACTCCAGGAGAGTCCTCTCCATGGATCTCATCCTTGTTTGGCATTGCCAGTGGAGAGTTCTGCAGGAGCTTCTGTTGACTGTTGTCTTCAGCAACCTCATAGAGAAGGTCACCACAGTATCCCACATTCAGTGGTACCATTTATCTTGTGGACAGTGGCAATGCAGGGATTTCTAAACTGTGTTGGTGAAGTCCACATTATACCATCAGGAAGACTGCTAGTTGATCATTTTGAACAGCAGCTACAGCCAGCCACACACGGCTCTTGCTCAAGGAAGCAAAAGTATCTTTGGTGTGGTGGTGTGCTTGATGACTGTGATGTTTGTTTTGAACATTGAAAAACTAGTCTTTAACCTCTCCTTTTCCTTTGTCACACCTGCAGACGACCCATTTTTGGGGACTGACCAACAGTGCCTTAGACAAAACCACAGACAGAATTCTGTTAATACATACTTGGTTCACATGAGCAAGCAAGAAAGGACACTGTTGACTTTGGAATTGTCAGGCTAGAATACTGTATGTATGTTTTCTTCCTACAGTGTATACATATCCTCCGTAACACGGTCATTTGTAATGGTTTGCACACACACAGACACACACATACACACACACACACGCATGCACATACACGCACACACACACATGCACACACACATGCATGCACTCATAGACGTGCGCTCAGGCATACGATTACACATGCACGCTCACTCATTTAAGGTGGAAATTCTAGAGAGGTAACTTTTTCCTTTTTGGATATCTTAATCAATCTTTTTTTTTTTTACTCCTCGAAAACAAGGAAAATTTTGTTTTTTTGTCCCTTTTTAAAACTTGTCATTCTGTACAGGCATGCGTGCAGTCACATACACGTATAAAAACACACTAGGGCAAACAGTCCCTAAAGCAGCATATATGCAGTGCATTTCATTTCAGCCAACTGCCAGAGCCAGAAGTCTCTGAATCAGAAACTGTCCATCCTGAGGAGGTAGCGCCCTCTACTTACCCACAGCCAAGCCAACATCTGTGGGGGTTGTGGAACCCAGAGAGAGAGAGGCAGGATGCCATCGAGCAGCCTGACATTGAAGTGCTGCCCCACCCTCCCCCTACCTCCACCACCCTGACCGTCATGCCCACCCACATCGACCCCCAGGGGATCATCTACGCTCACAACCTTCAGAATGGTGAGGAGAGAAGGGGGAGACAACATGCAAAGTGGGGGGCCGGGAATGGCATGGGACATGTTTTAATTGTGCTCTGTGTGTGTGCGTGTGTGTGCGCGTGCGCATATGTGGTGTGTGTGTGTGTGGTTGGGGGGGGGGGGGGGGGGGTATTTGCATATGAGTGTGCATATGTGTGTGTTGGGAAAGAATTACTGTTTTTATTGTATTGCTATGTTATCATAGACAAGCCATTTCTTGTGAGAACCTTGACTTAAAGATTGTTTTCAGTACTTTCCCCTTTTCAGTTCTCTTGTTCTCTCTGTACTTGTAGTGTATCTGTTGCTTTCTGCCATTGTCTCCTCTCTGTGGAACCAGAGTCCACCAGGCCCCAGTGTTTTCTCTTGCTTGCCTGCTCATCCCGGCCATTGTGCCCGTGTTCTCCCATTCCTTACTGTGGAAACAGTTTTTCAAACTGATCAGGTCACTGTTGCTAGAGAAGATTATCATCATGTAACAGGATCTCCTGTTGGTTGTCGGTAATCTCTGAGAACATTGCAGTGAAGGAATAGAAAATTGTGTGATTCAGGGACTTAAATATTTGGCTCCAGTTATGCATCTGTTAAATAGTACTTTTGTTCATGTATTTGCTTTGTCCAAATTCTGGAATATCATCAGTCATTCAATTTTTTTTTATTCTTGCAATTATTGCTGTTGACAGATCTGTTTACCCATATAAATTCATTCTATCTCGTATGCATGTTTAGTGAAAATATAACAAAGTTTAAAAGGAAAAAATAAGAGATAAAACCACCAGTAAAATATCTAGAACGAAGTTGAGGAGATTAACCATGATAGTGTCTCCAGTGTTATCAGTCAGCTCACTCTCTGCAAATTGTCTCCTGGCTAAGTCTGTTCTTCAACAACATGCTAACACATAAGAACAACAGTGGGAATTTTAGAGCTGTGGGGGGAGGGGGGGGGGAGAATGCGAGAGAACAGGATTTGTCCCAAGTATGCCAGTGAATCAGGTAGGAAAGAAATATGTGTTGGAACAATCTGTTCTGAGTGTAGTTACTTCAAGTTCAGGAACATGGTTTTTCGTTATGCAGTGTTGGAAATAGGTTGAATGCCTAACCTCACACCTGCTTTCACCAGAAAAGAAAAGAAAAATTGAAGATCTCACATATCCCACGTAGTACCCCAGCTTTTACAAAGATTTAGGAGCTTTGCACACTTGCTTTTTAAAAACAAAGAAAAAAAAAATTCTTGTAGAAAAGTATACCAAAAGGATCTTTAGGATAAACCTGTCTGTGTCAGTCACATGTACCCCACTGCCACTAGGTACGTCAAAGACCTCTGGCAAGAGGAATGAAACTCACAGATGGATATGAAACTGTTCAAAATCTGTCCAGACCTGAAAGAGTTTTTGCTGTGCTCCTGAGGCAGCCATAGAGAAGAAACAATCTTGTGCCGTTGGCATACAGGCCACTCCTTTTACACCCATACTTATGTTTTAAAAGGTGAAGAAGCTCCATGGTGCATTCCGTGACATGCACCATTCACACTGAAAGGTGTTCTTTTAGAATGTTGGGACTTGAATGATGTGAGACATAAACATTTTACAGCAGACTCCATGAAAACCTTGTTCAGAGATGTTCCACCTGATGTGATCTTTGAATTTCTGACAGAGATTAACATTTTTCAGCTGATTTAAGATTTTACAGAAGAAAGATTTTCAACAAACTCTCTGGTGTATTTTTAGGTGTGGTTAATAGGGTTGTGTGAATGAAGCGTGTGCGTGTTGCAAGTTGATGTCAAGACAGTGATGGCCATGATATGGCCCTTGGCGGTGGACTGGGCAGTAAGCAACAGTACCTGACCTTACCTCACTGGCACTAGTGCTGTGAAAAGCAAATTCAGATGAAAGGTGTCAGTCAGTTCCTCCGTCTCTCCCTTTCTCCCTTCATTCCTCTGTTTTTCCTGTTCTGTTTCTGCCTCTTGTTTTCTCTCTGTTCGTTTCTTTGTGTAAATGAGTGAACAGTTGTGTATATGTGTTTGGTGGGATATGATTATTGCCATATATTTTCATTTTGGGCTGTAGATTTTCATGTGGAGATGTATATGTGGCTATGAGTTTTCACACATAGCTTTTGTACATTTCATGTATGTCTATAAATGTTGATCTGTGTCTGTGGATGTCCATGTGTGGCTGTCTTTTAGAAGCTGAATGCACAAAATTCATGGACAAGATTGACGACTATGGCAAGCTGAGAGCCGACCGTAGTCCAGTGGACGTCCGGGTGGGTCAGGTGTGTCTGGCCTTCTTTAGTGCTGACGAATCATTTTACCGGGCCCGCGTGCTGGAGCACAATGAGACCGGTGTCAAGGTCAGTGAAGGATAGTGAAGTGGAAATTCTCTGAACTGTCCATTTCCACTCATTGCTTGTTCACAACTGATCCCTTGGTCTGGGGATCAGCCATTCTTTATGAGTGTAGCTGCTATTTTGTAACAGTTGTGCACTGAGATGCAGGACTTTGAGTAGTTAGTTGTATTTTATGTCAGTGCCGTTTACAATGTTACGTGAATGAGCCATAAAGGAAATTGTTTCATCTTTTATTGACTATGACAGACAACAACAGTGAAATGGGAATTCGGTAAATCTGAAACAGAAATGAGGCCAACACAACACCCTCACCCAGTACCTTCTGTCAGACATGAAATCTCAATTTTTGCATCCTTACACACAGAAGGGTGTGTGTTCAGTCCTTTTATTGATGTATGCTGGAATGGCGCCCTATCATATAAAGCTTATTTATCAGTAGTGGTTGTTGTATATGATTTTGCTGTTGATGAAAACATTGAGAGCGTTTTGAAATGAAAAATCAAAGCAGACAAGTTTTAGATACTTCAGCAGTGTCAAAGGCACTCGGATATCATTTGATCACAGAACTTTCGTCCACCTTCAACAGTACTTATACCCTGACAGGAAAACGGCTACAACAGTACTTATACCCTGACAGGAAAACAGCTACCAGCCTGTTTTTAAGCTTGTCAGAAAAGATCCAACAAAGATCTGAAAGAGTTGCCAAGAGATATGTCCACAAGACATCTGTTCTTATACATGCTGTCAGTACCTGGATAGTAGTGGCATGTTTGTACATTTAAGAGGTTAATGGGGGGGGGGGGGTCCTTTATTGCATACACTATATACAGTGCTCAGCAAAATATAGGTATGGACTTTGTGTTGGGTGGAGTGGGAAAACTTGTCATTTTATCCAGCTGCAGATAGGAGTAATTTCCTAATATGATGTGTGTGCATGCTTGCGTGTGTATGTGTTTGCATGCGCATATGCGAGTGCATGGTTGCATATGTGTATTTCTCTTTCTCTGTATGTATGTTTCTGTGTCTGTTTCTGCAATTGTGTATTTATGTAGTTTGTATTATTTGAATAGTATAGCCAAGCCAACCAGAAAGGTCGTCTTCAGGGCTTCCCATTTACACAAAAAGGTGCAGTTCTCATAAAAAAGCAAGGAAGACAATGTGTAAATATTGATATCAACCCACAAGCATAGTAGCTTGACTGTTGACAGACTTCAGGCAACTAATGTAAGGTCCTTATGAGGATGCATACCATGCTGCTTAATATATATGTCTGTCTGTTTATATGTATGTATGTGTGTGTGTGTGTGTGTGTGTGTGTGAGGGAGGTTGAGAAAGAGATGTGCTCAAGCAGGCACATGTGTTTATGCTCTTGTGCATGTGTGTGTGTGTGTGTGTGTGTGTGTGTGTGTGTGTGTGTGTGTGTGAAAAGTCAAGTCAAAGTCAAAGTTGCTTTGTTATCTCAAAAACGAGAAATGAAGACCAGATGCAACAGTGAAGATACATGTAACAGGAGACAGCACTTGAAGTAATCAGTGAACAGTTCTCTGAACAGTGAAGATACAGTAACAGGGGACAGCACATGAAGTAATCAGTGAACAGTTCTCTGAACAGTGAAGATACAGTAACAGGAGACAGCACATGAAGTAATCAATGAACACTTCTCTGAACAGTGAAGATACACATTACAGGGGACAGCACATGAAGTAATCAATGAACAGTTCTCTGAACAGTGAAGATACAGTAACAGGAGACAGCACATGAAGTAATCAGTGAACAGTTCTCTGAACAGTGAAGATACAGTAACAGGGGACAGCACATGAAGTAATCAGTGAACAGTTCTCTGAACAGTGAAGATACAGTAACAGGGGACAGCACATGAAGTAATCAATGAACAGTCCTCTGAACAGTGAAGATACAGTAACAGGAGACAGCACATGAAGTAATCAGTGAACAGTTCTCTGAACAGTGAAGATACAGTAACAGGGGACAGCACATGAAGTAATCAGTGAACAGTTCTCTGAACAGTGAAGATACAGTAACAGGAGACAGCACTTGAAGTAATCGGTGAACAGTTCTCTGAACAGTGAAGATACACATAACAGGGGACAGCACATGAAGTAATCAATGAACAGTTCTCTGAACAGTGAAGATACAGTAACAGGGGACAGCACATGAAGTAATCAGTGAACAGTTCTCTGAACAGTGAAGATACAGTAACAGGGGACAGCACATGAAGTAATCAGTGAACAGTTCTCTGAACAGTGAAGATACAGTAACAGGAGACAGCACATGAAGTAATCAATGAACACTTCTCTGAACAGTGAAGATACAGTAACAGGGGACAGCACATGAAGTAATCAGTGAACAGTTCTCTGAAATGAAACAAAATGACCTTGCACTGCACCCACATCACTCAACCTGTGTACATGTACCCCAAGATCTTTGACAACATTATGATGTTAGCATTGTTTGTTTTAAAGAAGATTAAATGTTAAAGATTAAATGATACAACAAAGAAAGTTCCAATACATATATAGTAAACAGAGAACAGTAATATGCCGACTCTACCCCACTTGCTCCTCCACCGAGTTTTCGGGCGAAAGTGCCCTAGAATCAGCATATTACTGTTCTCTGACAAGTAAGACGTCAATAACCAAAAAATAACGATTATCTACAAACAAACATACTGTGCAGGGTTATCCATTTTAATACTAATTTACTAAAGTTTTCAGAGAGTAGCGTAGGGAAAGTAGCCGGGATGAACATCTTTTTTTTTTTTTTGCCCCTTTGTTTTCTCTCTGTTCGTTTCTTTGGTAAAGATGAACATTTGTGTTTTTGTTTTTGGTGGGATATGATTTTGCCATATTTTCATTTGGCTGTAGATTTTTCATGTGGAGATGATTATGTGGCTATGAGTTTTAAACAATAGCTTTTGTACATTTCATGTTGTCTATAAATGTTGATTCTGTGTCTGGGGATGTCCAGGGTGTGGCGTCTTTTAGAAGCTGAATCCCACAAAATTCATGGAAAAGATTGCGCTATGGAAAGCTGAGAGCCGACCGTAGTCCAGTGGACGTCCGGGTGGGTCAGGTGTGTCTGGCCTTTTTAGTGCTGCGAATCTTTTCCCGGGCCGCTTTGCTGGAGCAAAAATGAGCCCGGTTGTCAAGGTCAGTGAAGGATAGTGAAGTGGAAAATTCTCTGAATGTCCATTTCCACTCATTGCTTGTTCACAAACGGATCCTTGGTCTGGGGATCAGCCATTCTTTATGAGTGTAGCTGCTATTTTGTAACAGTTGTGCACTGAGATGCAGGACTTTGAGTGTTAGTTTTTATTTTATGTCAGTGCCGTTTTACAATGTTCGTGAATGAGCCATAAAGGAAATTGTTTTCATCTTTTATTGACTATGACAGACAAAACAGTGAAATGGGAATTCGGTAAATCTGAACAGAAATGAGGCCAACACAACACCCTCACCCAAGTACCTTCTGTCAGACATGAAATCTCAATTTTTGCATCCTTACAACAGAAGGGTGTGTGTTCAGCCCTTTTTTTGATGTTTGCTGGAATGGCGCCCTTCATAAAAAGTTATTTATCAGTAGTGGTTGTTGTATATGATTTTGCTGTTGATGAAAAAAATTGAGAGCGTTTTGAAATGAAAAATAAAAGCAGACAAGTTTTTAGATACTTCAGCAGTGTCAAAGGCACTCGGATATCATTTGATACGAACTTTGCCCACCCAACAGTACTTATACCCTGACAGGGAAACGGCTACAACAGTACTTATACCCTGACAGGAAAACAGCTACCAGCCTGTTTTTAAGCTTGTCAGAAAAGATCCAACAGATCTGAAAGAGTTGCCAAGAGATATGTCCAAAAGACATCTGTCTTATACATGCTGTCAGTACTGGATGTGGGTGGCATGTTTGTACATTTAAGAGGTTTAAGGGGGGGGGGGGGGGGGGGTCCTTTATTGATACACTTTTATACATTTGCTCAGCAAAATATAGGTATGGACTTTGTGTTGGGTGGAGTGGGAAAACTTGTCATTTTATCCAGCTGCAATAGGAGTAATTTCCTAATTTGATGTGTGGCATGCTTGGTGTGTATGTGTTTGCATGCGCATATGCGAGTGATGGTTGCATATGTGTATTTCTCTTTCTCTGTATGTATGTTTCTGTGTCTGTTTCTGCAATTGGTATTTATGTAGTTTGTATTATTTGAATAGTATAGCCAACCCCAACCAGAAAGGTCGTCTTAGGGCTTCCATTTACACAAAAAGGTGCAGTTCTCATAAAAAAGAAAGGAAGACAATGTGTAAATATTGATATCAACCCACAAGATAGTAGCTTGTTTGTTGACAGACTTCAGGCAACTAATGTAAGGTCCTTATGAGGATGCATACCATGCTGCTTAATATATATGTCTGTCTGTTTATATGTTGTAGGGTGTGTGTGTGTGTGTGTGTGTGTGAGGGGGGGTTGAGAAAGAGATGTGCTCAAGCAGGCACATGTGTTTATGCTTTGTGCATGGTTGTGTGGTGTGTGTGTGTGTGTGTGTGTGTGTGTGTGTGTGTGTGTGAAAAGTCAAGTCAAAGTCAAAGTTGCTTTGTTATCTCAAAACGAGAAAATGAAGACCAGATGCAACAGTGAAGATACATGTAACAGGAGACGCACTTGAAGTAATCAGTGAACAGTTCTCTAAACCCAAGTGAAGATACAGTAACAGGGGACAGCACATGAAGTAATCAGTGAACAGTTCTCTGACAGTGAAGTTACAGAAACAGGAGACAGCACATGAAGTAATCAATGAACACTTTCTGAAACAATAAAGATACACATTACAGGGGACAGCACATGAAGTAATCAATGAACAGTTCTTGAACAGTGAAGATACAGTAACAGGAGACAGCACATGAAGTAATCAGTGAACAGTTCTCTGAACAGTGAAGATACAGTAACAGGGGACAGCACATGAAGTAATCAGTGAACAGTTCTCTGAACAGTGAAGATACAGTAACAGGGGACAGCCCCATGAAGTAATCAATGAACAGTCCTCTGAACAGTGAAGATACAGAAACAGGAGACAGCAATGAAGTAATCAGTAAACAGTTCTCTAAACAGTGAAGATACAGTAACAGGGGACAGCACATGAAGTAATCAGTGAACAGTTCTCTGAACAGTGAAGTTTACAGTAACAGGAGACAGCACTTGAAGTAATCGGTGAACAGTTCTCTGAACAGTGAAGATACACATAACAGGGGACAGCACATGAAGTAATCAATGAACAGTTCTCTGAACAGTGAAGTTTCCAGTAACAGGGGGACAGCCATGAAGTAATCAGTGAACAGTTCTCTGAACAGTGAAGTTACAGTAACGGGGGGACAGCACAGGGAGTAATCAGTGAACAGTTCTCTGAACAGTGAAGATACAGTAACAGGGACAGCACATGAAGTATCAATGAACACTTCTCTGAACAGTGAAGTACAGTAACAGGGGACAGCACATGAAGGTAATCAGTGAACAGTTCTCTGAAATGAAACAAAATGACCTTGCACTGCACCCACATCACTACCTGTGTTACATGTACCCCAAGATCTTTGACAACTTTTATGATGTTGGGCATTGTTTGTTTTAAAGAAGATAATTTTAAAAGATTAAATGATTCAAAAAAAGAAAGTTCCAATACATATATAGTAAACAGAGAACAGTAATATGCCGACTCTACCCCACTTGCTCCTCCACCGAGTTTTCGGGCGGAAAGTCCCCTAGAATCAGCTATTACTGTTCTCTGCAAGTAAGACGTCAATAACCAAAAATAACGATTATCTACAAAACAAACATACTGTGCAGGGTTATCCATTTTAATACTAATTTACTAAAGTTTTCAGAGAGTAGCGTAGGGAAAGTAGCCGGGACTGAACACGCCCATAGAGTAACGTAGGGGGAAAAGAGTTGTGGCTGAACGCGCCCATATAAAAACCCGTCTAGCCTTTAATTGTAGTTGAGGGCCTACCTTAAGGACTCTGCACTACCCGATTACTTACCGGTGACTGGGCATGGCGATTTTGAACCACGCAGTTTATTAAATTAAGTGCAGGGCTTACAAACGCAGCTCTGCCTCGTCATTTCCATTGTGGTGTTGAGTTGTGAAGTTGGTGTTGAGTTGTGAAGTGTATGTGTTTCTGGAGACTTAAAAACTTTGGCTTGGATTGGGACAACTGTAGTGGGGTGGGCATATTTTTGCTGTGTGCGTGTTAATTTTTGATTTTTTTAAAAAAAAAATAATGGCAGCACGCTACAAACATATATATTGTAGATAAATAAAAATACAATTTTTTTTAACATAAAAAATAGCAAAACCCCCCCCTCCCTGAGCATGGCCGACTGTTGATTTAATTTTATTCGCAGGCGTCACTTGTGTCGACCATGCTTTTCAGGGGGGGGGGAAACCCCAGGAGTATGTTTGCCCTGGGATTTTTGGGGTGGTGGTGGCTGGCCTCTGGTCGGGAATGGCTGGCACGGTCTTATTCTGGATGGGGTGAACTTGACCCCCAAGACTCTGGTCTCACTCAAAACTCGAAACTTTTGTGACCAACTAATGAGGGAAGTGCACCCCTGAACTCAGAAACTCCAAACTCCGAAAGGGGTGCGCCTGCGGTGGCCAACCAAACCACCAATAGCGAGTAGTTGAATTCTTTATTTAAGTTTTACTTTTGGTGGTGGTGCAATCCACGTGTACAGGGAGCCCAAACCCCAAATTACTCTTTTCGTGATGCAATCGTAAAGCTGCGTGCGCGACCTCTAGTCAGGTGGCCTTTTGTGTGCGGTGCAAATGCTGCGTGTTTTCTGTTTAGCAGGCTTTTGCGCGTAAGTATGTGTGTGTGTGTGTGTGTGTGTGTGTGTGTGTGTGTGTGTGTGTGTGGTAGGTGCGTGCGTGCGTGCGTGTGTGTGTGTGTGTGTGTGGTGTGTGCAAGCAACGGCCAAGGCCTAACGCTCAACGCTCCCGTTCGTGGTTGTTTGATCTGCTTTAAAGCTGAAACACCAACACGGTACAATTAGCCGAAAGGTAAAGCCTGTTTAACACCCCACAACACACATACACACAGCGTTCGCTCGCCGCTTGCCGTGTAATTATATGCTCCCTGTCAAATTTACCGTCTCATTCTCACCTGTCGTTCTCTTTCTCTCTCTCTTTTTGTGTGTGTGTGGGTCTGGCTCTGGTGGTCCCCGTAGTAAGTAATTGGATAGTGCGTAAGTCCTATCACATGATCCCCCCGGGGCGCCGTAAGGGTTACATTGGGCGGGCATTGTGTGTGTGTGTGTGCATGCGCGCGCGTGTTGTGTGTGTGTTGTTGTTCTTTGATTTACGTCTTTTCACTTTAAAGTGATATTAGACAGTGTAACGGGTGTGTGTGTGCGTGTGTGATGACCACTGTCACCAGCCGACAAAACACAGGGCTTACACATAATGGGACGCGGCCAAGTTCACAATAGGCCACTGAAAGTAACTCGTTCTAACACCCCCAAAGACTAGTTACAGCGCTTTTTTCCCCTTGGGTTTCATTTTATGGAAGTGTATCCTGTTACCCCTTTTGAACGATTTGGGGTGGTAAAGGTTAATTAAGTTTACCTCAAAGTTCTTATTTTAAGTTTTTAATTAAGCCACCCCAAGTTCTTAACCCAAGTCACTTCCAAGTTTTTAATTAAGTCACTCTAGTTTTTAATTAAGTTACCCCAAGTTCTTAATTAAGTTTTTATTAAGTTACTTCAAGTTCTTAATAAGTTCTTGATTAAGTTTTTAATTAAGTTCTTGATTAAGTCCCCTCAAGATCATAACTAAGTCATCCTTTAAAGTACAACCAAGGTCTTATTCAAGTTCTTATAATTATCAAAAAAATACAATCTATGTTTTTATTTTAAAAGCAGATGTCTCATTGTACACACACGCCTCAAAAAACGCGTCATCGTTGGGATGTCTTGCTCAGCGTTTCTGCATAGATCTTAAGGGAAAGGTCTTACTCCGAAGAAACCCGCATTGATTACAATTTGGTCTATGGAAATGTCTTTTAAGACTCCAGGTTTTATTTATTGACTTCATCATTTTATAATACGCCATGATCTATTTTTAAAAAAAAATTTTAAAATATTTTCCATTATAAATGGATCAAAATGATGCTTTTTTATTGGCGGTTTTGGCGTGCTGGTGTCTTTTTCTGCATTTTAGTGGCTCAGATTTTTTTGATAGCTTTCGTTTCTGTTGCCATTGTGTATATTTTATAACCGTAATAACCCCCCCCAACAGCAGCAATGGCGCCAAAAATGGCAACAGTTTTAAGTTCATTTTTCATGAAGACTTTGGGGCCCTTGTTTCACATGGTTTTTTTTTATAGCCGGCATTGAATCAACTTGTTCTGGCGTTGGCGGCGTTATGTTTTCATGATGGTGATATTCTGCAACATTAATTTTTTTTTGTCTGTTCCCTCTGCTAATTTTTTTCCTGCTTTAACACCCCCAGGATGAGGATGCTTTCACTGGTCCCACCTGGTTCAGTGTTTTCTGATTCTGCTGATTTTCTGGCTTGGTTACTTTCTCCACCTGATTCAATGTTTCTGATTCTGGTTCTGATGATTTTCCAGCTCGTTCATTTTGAAGGGAAACAAATTATATGATTAAAAGTTATTAACCCCATGATTAAAATTGGCGAAAAACAATGTTCCAAATCTGTAGTATAGATCACAGCTAGAGACTTAATGACTTTGTTAAAACTGGATCTTGCGTTAATCATACGTAAGATTCTTGTTCAGAATCAATGGGAGCAAATCTACTGACTATTTTTGTGTACAAACTAAGAACCTTTTTGCCCCCACTTTTCACCATTCTGGGACCCCAGCTGCGCTTCATTCCTGTTTGATTACTTTATAATGTCTTGCGGCGACATCTGTTGAATTTGTTCAATGCTAAATTTTCGTTCGAGGAACTGTTTTGTTTTTCCACACGCTGCCAAAGAATACAACCTTCCTTTTGGGGGCATAACAGCTTGGCCTTCAACTTGGTCATTCATAAGTTCGGGAAGGTTTAGGCCGCCTTGTAGCTGTGTAGATCATCACTGTTCATGTTTTTTATTAAATTTTTAATTATTTTATTTTATAAAAATTAGCACCAAAAAAAAACTGTTACCAACCTTGTATACCATTCTGCTGTTATTGGGGACTAAGTGTAGGATACTCAATGCTTGGTAAAAGCCTTTTAAGAATTAAACCAGCAGATCTTGGCAAACTAGACTTTGAGGATTCAGCAAAGCTGATTGTATCATTGCAGCTTCGGTTGCCCGAAAGATTTTCTATTTCAAGAAAGGAATAATTCCAGACAATATAAATATGAAAGAAAAAAAAATACATTTATAAAAATGGCTTCACTGTAATGTTTGATAGGCGGCGCTGTGGTGAATGCGCTCGTTTTAGTGGAAGTAATTACGCATTTGTAAACTGCGAGATGAAGGGGGAGAGAAAAAAGACATAACAAAGCTGGGAGAAAACTAGTGCAGCACAAGATCGCTATGAAAAGCAGAGAATTGAGCTTTAGATTTTATTAATGATACTCTAAAAAAACAGGGCCATGCAGCTTACACATTTAAAGATGTTGTTTCAAGCAATAAAACAATATTATCTAGTAACAGGCCAAACCAATCGAGACATTGCCCCCACCAAAATTTAGCGACTTTTATCATCCATCAGAAAAAAAAAGATGCAAGAAATCGCGTTTTTTGCCGTTGGTATGACGTTGTGTATTTTGTTGCACATAATATTGGCTGAATAAAAAATGAACAAAATTATTATTCGCCCAAAGGATATTGGAAGGGAATAACAGCAATTAAAAAGCTAAGCCAAGCAGCTGGAGTCAGTGAACAACAGCAAAGGAATGGTTATCTAAACAAGCGATTTGGCAAATTTATTTACCTGCGCCTAAACGAATACAGGACCACACTTTGTGAACGCAATACGAACGACACCCATCAAATGGACCTTCTATATTTACCCTTGATACGATTAGGCGAAAAAGATTTAAGTACGCACTCACAGTCATTGACATAGCTTAAAGTTTATAAGATGCGGAACATTAACACAAAAGAGTGCTTCTGCTGTTGCTGTTGCCATACAACTGATATACCAACGAGGCCCATTAACTTTCCCTCGCATGATTCAAGTCGATGATGGAAAAGAATTTAAAGGCAAGTGAATCAATTATTGTTAAAACATAGAGTTACCATTAAAAGAGGCATTCCGGGGAGTTCACAGATCACGGCTTTAGTTGAAAACTTTAAAAAAACAGTTAGCCGAAAGACTTTTCTCCTACCAGTATCACAGAGAGCTTATTGACAACTCTCGCAACCCCAGAATGGGTTAAAAGGGACTGCCCTCAGTTTTGCGCGCAATGAATAATGAAGAATTTAAAGGCCTAAAAACCAGTACAAGCAATCAAAAGAAAAACAATAAATGTTGTTGAAGGAGAGACTTCATCCGGAAAAACTATTGCCGTTTGGATTAAAAGTAAGGTCCCTTTTATTTACCGGGGGAAGCAGAAGGGGACACTCGCTCAGGGCAACTGACCCTGTTTGGAGTGTTGACCCGTATGAAATAAAAAGAATTGTAAAAATGAATCCGCCGTGTATTATTTACGAGAAACTGGACACAACAAAAAACCAGCTCCTCAAAGATCTTTGCGAAGGAAGAACTGCAGATATTCCCGCCAGACACATTTTCCGCTTTTAATTAATTTACGTAAACATTTTTTGGGTTTTTAAAATGGAAGGCCAGAAGGAAGCGCGAACGAAACAAGAATGGTAAAGGAAAAGAGACCTTAAAAATGATACGGGAATATTTCATGCGTGTAATGCTATTAAGGAAACATTTTCGGGGATTAATCAATGCATGCTAAATCTTTCCAGATCACCTACACTCAAACCCCCAAATTGGGAAAAAAAAATTATCTTGAAATAATAAAAAATTCAAAAGCATCAAGCAAACATGAGAAAAGATTTAAATGAATTGGATGAAGCTATGATTGATCTTATAACAAAAGTTGATGAAAAATAAACCCCTGTTTATGCGGTCCTCAGTGCCGTTTGCATTATGAAAACTCTGGATTAACAAACACCGTTTTGTGTTTGTTCTATCTAAGGGCTTCTTTGTTACAACAGTTGTGTTGATCTCATGTAGATTAGATCGTAGTTTTACGTTGTCATGATAAAAAAGGTCTTATTGCCAAACAATGCTTCTTTGTAGTTGTCATGTGATATGTTTGACTGCACAACGCTGCGAGATATTCCCTTTGCTTTCTTAATGATTTTCTCCTGGCTCGAAATACTGTACATTTTTCGATCTTAACCCACATACTCCTTGATCACCTTTCCAGATAATTCATCCTTCATCTTTCCTAAACCTTCTTATTAGTAATTGAATGCAAAGGCAAATCTTTAGGGTAATAGATGTGTCGTACCACCCTGATGCCACTTTAGCCACTTCCATTTCCATGTCTTTATAGATGTTTCAGTAGGGTTATCTATAACAAACTATCTGTATCTGTGTAAAGTACTCTGGATCTGGATCGAAGATTTAATATAGTCAAAAAGAAACTCTAACATCAAAAGCTTTGATAATTCTAAAACGGTAAACCCAATAAATACAGGTTTGTCCAATTTGACTTTCTTTTTTTTCATCATTATGCCAAAAAGTGATCATGAAATCTTCTAAAGTCCTGAAAATTAGGTTTTGAAGTCAGCTTAATTGCTTCATTCTCTCTGGTGACCAATCTAACATCTTTACGCTTGTGCGGATTCTCCATAGTCTTACCGAAAACAGCTGTTGTTCATCAGCTTGAAAAAGTCTTTTTCTGAAGCATCTGTGGATTTAGTTCTGAGATCAGTGTTTTCATGATGTATGGTTTCATGAATGTTCTTGATCGAAAGCAATAATACGATGAACAGCTGTCAACTTCAAACCATGTCTTAAATAAAATTGTAAAAGTCTGTAATGACAGACATAATTTTTTTTGCCTCGAAGATTAGGCCAAGTTTAGGTGGTTCTCTTGGATCCATCTTTAGACTTTCTGCTGCTAATGGTAGTCTTTTATGCAGGTCATGGGTTCATGAGGTATTCTAAATCAATTCTAGAATGAAACCCGCTGTTGGTCAGGCGTTAAACTGCCCAACCACTTTAATGCCTTTTGAATATTATTCGGATCGCGCCTGTGTACATTTTAAAGTTGCGTAATGGAAGCGATTGCGCCATTGCCCATCCATACAGATTGTTTGCATCTAAATACTGAGATAGTTAGACCTTTTACTTGGATCATAGTCGTCCAAGTATTTGTTGTTTGCTTTACAGTAATGGTGCGGACGCCATACTATTCCCCCACGCAACCCGGGTTTTCAATCATTGAATCATTGGTAAATCAGACTATAAATCCAATCTGTACTCCAGTAATTTTTAAGAAAGGCCCCAGCTCACCCCGGGGGGCGCGAAATGTAATGCGCAGGACCCAGGCTATAATGTTTCTGCAGGTCTTTCTGTAATTTTCAAAGACGTCCCCCAAAAAATACATCGGCCCATTAAGTAGGAGTCATGATAGTCTCCCATTGTTTTCACTCTAACTTCTCCCAGCATCTTGAGCATGCTGGTAATCGGAATCCATGATGTCCTTTCCTCTAAGACTAAAAAAGAACGCCTTTAGGCGGAGTGTATCTTCGTCAAACCTTTCCCAACTGTTCATGTATTCATAAGGGTAAACCCCTTTCTAACAAGAGTTGAGTCAAAATATTTTTCCGTTTTTGGGGCCCAGGATTTTTAAGGACATAGCCAGTGCCTCTAATGACCCCATCATGTGTTCCCATAGAGTCGTAGAAAGACATGTTATTTAAAGTGAAAACACTGTACTTTTCTGAGGGACTGTGCAATGCATGCTACCCTGAAGGCGTGGTTACTGCTTGCATTATAAGGTGAAATGTAACCCCGCAAGTTGTGAAAGGGAAAACAGGCAGCTTCCTGTCTTTGGGTCAAAACTTTAGTTGAAGATTGCATTTACTGTGCGCTGACTCTAAATTCCCACTAATGTGTCATGGTCTCTTACTGTGGGGTTTACATCTTGGGCGTTAGCTCTTTAAACCCCAAATCCAACAATGCGTGGCTGAGTCATACTGTTGTTGGTCTTCAGGCGCCATTATGATTTCAGATAAGTTTAGATTATTAGAACAGGCGTTACGCACTTGCTGCATGCGTTTTAAGAATGTTTCTGCAGCATTGGTCCTCTATATAATTCTGGCTCTGAAATAAACGCCATCCGACCTAACAATAATGAAGGCAAATGAACAAATCTGATGATTACTCATTAAGACTGGTTTTCGAAGTTTTTGTGGTGCTTTTGGGCCCCTTTATAAGGAACAATGAGTGTTCAAGTCTGCGTAAACTACGTATGGACTTGTTTGCAGCCCCTTTCAGTTCTTAAAAATAACTTTAGATCCTGGCGGGGGGGTAGTTAGTTCTGTCTTACAGTCTACAGAACTTTTACAATGTTTCTTATGTTCAAGCGCGGCTTGAGCGGTTGGAATTCTTGTTAACATTTTCTACGAATTCTTGTTTATGTTCATGCTTTGAAGTATGCGCTATAATTGCTCATTGTGCGTATCAATGTGTAATGGGGCAGCCCTGCTGGCGAAAACATTAGGAGTAAGTCACATGACTTTTGGCTGGTTCGCCTATTGTTGGACTGTTCTTGGACACTTTAATTGGCACCAATTTGTTTCCTCATCCCCTGTGTATACTTTAACAGTTATTGGGTTGTTTTGTTCTTCAAACTGATCAATTTGGTCTACACTAACAGGAAAGGTTTTCCATTGAAGTTAAAAATCTTTGGCGTATTGCCGATAGTTAGTCACTCTTTCTGCGTGTTCGCGGACATGATGCGCCTTGCAAGAAAGCACACATGAACATTTGTTGTCTGATTTTTTATGTTTAAAATGCTCTCTTTAAAACCAAAATCCGAGGTAGCGGAATGTAAGCCTTGCCTACAATCGGTGCATACTTAGCCTGTTTTAAAACTAATCTCCAAAGACTTCGCCCTTGACCAACCAGAGCTCTATTTTGGCTTCTTCAGCGGCAGCGTCAAACTGTGCAAGCAGTTCGTTGCCCAACCGGGTGTTAAGTCATTAGAGGAAAGTATAGTTGTTTTTAGTCGAGGGCCCAGACTTCTAGATTTTCTTCTTTATTGTTACATAGTCGATTAAAACAGCTAACATTACTTTAAAATGGCGGGTCTATTTTTTAGTTTGCCTGGAACTTGAGAAATTGCATGTACAACGCTTGCCTGTTTGTTTGTTGGGTCAATGACTTCTAAATCAATATCATTCAGTGCTCTTGATAAAACGCTCTCTCTCAAGCATTCCTTCAAACAATTGTTTTTGTCTCTATATCTTAGCCATGCTGTCTTTCTTTTCTAAGCCAAATATTTATTTAATTAAAAAAAAATACTTAATCAGAAAAAAATATCAACGGTCTTTTTGCGCTTGGAACTCATAAACTAAAGTATAAACCCTTTGGCGTTGTTAATGTGAGTGTTTAGAACAGAGTTTAATGTCTCGTTTACTTTTTTTAGCATTCCTTTTTTATCTGCTCGGCGTCTGGCTGTTGAGAAAAACTTGCCCCCGCCTTTCTTTGAAGATCAAACTTTGTCTTTTGTAGTCATCAAAATCGGCCTGTAAACGATTAAATTCTTCATCCGTGATGTTTGAGTCAACAAGCGCTTTATTTATTGTTTAGTTTAAACGAACTAAGTTTGCGTATTAGTTGAACCCTAGTGTGTGCTTTTGGAGTTTAGTTTTTAATTTTTTGCCAGCCGCACTTACAGCTAATGAACACAGACCGAGAGCTAAAGACAAACCTCTAGAGGTAAAGCTGCGGGTGCGCCTATGCCGTGCTAAGAGACCAACACTCGTTCCTGCTGATAGAGCACTTATAGTCGATGCTCCAGTATTAACATAAGTAACGCATTAAAGGCAGCAGAATACCTTCGTTTGGTTTTGCTGTATTTTGAAAGGTCCTGCTCTAGTTTTTGTTGCATTTGTGTAATGTTGGTTAATCTGAAGGTTTTTATGTCAGGGGTTTCTACTATCTCTTCTCTTGGCGACTCTGGCGCTGTAGGTACTTTTGGATAAACGTGAACAGACATGCTTTTTTTAAAATAAAATAATTTGTATTGTATATCTTTTAATCTGTTATTTTCAATATTCAGCTGCGCATCTTTTATTAAAAAAAAATGTCATTAAGCGGTTTTATCGGCTTCTTCTTCTTTATCAATTTGAATGTTTATTACGTCTCTCACAGTTCTCCCGCTTCATGTAACCGTTATCCTCTGTTGACCTTAGGTCAATCCATAAACCGTATTTTGTTGTTAAATAATCATCAAGCTTACACTGTGAAGGTGTAGATCTTTAGCCCAAGGTCAACTGTTGGATTTCTACACTCCCCCCTCCAACAGTTTTCTTATTTCATCAAAATGTGATAAGGTTTTAAGCCGCTAGCAAAAGATTTGGTTTGGACTGCCCCCAATCGAACATTGTACTTTCGTTATTTTTGGATTAAAAAACTTTTCACTTCCTCTTTTTAATGGTTTTCATCTTCACACAGCAATAAATTACCTTTAAGCGATTTGTGAGACGCTAAAACTAAAATTCCATATAGTGTCTGCCCTGCTTCTAGGATATGTTGTATGATGAATCACTCTTTCGTAATATATTGCTAATTTTGACTGATATTGTTGCTCAATCAGCCTTGCTAAATTAGGGTTGCTAACAACGTCAAACTTAACGAGAGTCAGAAATGCTGTACTTTTCTTCGGTGTCTGATGATTTGATAACCCCTTTGTATTCATTAAAAGTTAGTTCATATGACAATCTGTCTTTTAATGCCCTTGAAAGTATGGTGCATGCGCTTTTAACAATCAAAAAACTAAGGGGGAAAGGAAAAGCGATTTCCAAACGCAAAATTTACAGCACATATTTTTGCCGTCTTTGTATCTGCGGCACCTATTCTATGTTTTAGGCTTCTTCATTTTCTATTCCTTGAAACGCAAAATCAGCCTTTCATTCCCGGTTAGCCATGATCAGAATAGGTTAAAAATATGTTGCATTGTGTAAAGAAATATTTCTTGCCCCTCAAGTTTTATTAGAAATTTTCTTAACGATTGCCCGCCCCAGATTCTGTTTCAACTGTCCTGTTTGGGTCTGTTGTTGAAACGAGCGCTATTTTGAAAGTAAGACGCGCAGAGCCTGGCACAATCACGTCATTTGCTCCCAGGTCTGGAAATTTGACAGTAAGAATTTGATCTGCATCAATAGTAGATGGATTATTTGGAACAGTAATAGTCCGCTTATTTCCTTCACGCCAAAGGGTTCTTTCAGTCTTCTATGGGGTCAAGAATCGAGCCATGTGCTTGTGACATTTTTTTTTTTATAAACAAAATAAAAAATTAATTAATTAATTAAAACCATGGGAGGCATTGAAGATGCAGAAGATTATGATGTTTTTGATCTTGGGACGACATGAGTGAAATGATCCTTTGACACAGCATCGCTCAACGCTCTCAATGCCCGGGGTGAATTAACAAAAAAAAGTACGGATCGAAGCATTTTACAAAATTTAGGCCAAGAACCTCCCGAATTTATGACCAAATGATTTTGAAATTTGAAGAAAGGTCAAATTTTTCTGTGAAAAAACGACCAAAGGGCAAATTGTTCGGCTTACATCTAAAACCAGACCCCCTCAAAGTTTTTAGCCAAAAGAGTACAATTATACCCGACTCAGTGTGAAAGATCAAAATCGCCCTTTGGGCTTGTTTTGCCGAAATTTAAGGGCGGAGGCAGTTTCTAAACTTCAAAACACACTGCAGGAATCCAACAGCTAACCAAATACAAAACATGGAACTTGGGAAAAATTTAAATCAATCGGCAGATGAAATAATAAATGCAATAGAAGCAGAAAACCAGTTTTTCAGAAGAAACGCATTAAAGACTATACACGACTCACCGCTACCATGCCGAGAAATAACGGCCCCTTGATCTGCTTTAAGAACCATTAGAGGCGAATTAAAACAATTTTTGCAAAACTAGGTGAACTAGATGGGCATATAAAAGAGAAAAAGAAAAACTCGTTGAGGCTGATGACGCCAACTTAGGGCATGTATTAAAGAAAGAATAACCCAAAGACTAAAAGATCTTGAACAAGAGAGATCGGCAAAAACTAGAAGCGTGGGCTATAACCGAGACCAATTACGGAACTCAAAATGAATAGAATAAGAGAAACTATCGAAAAATTTTTTATGAAGACACAACACTTTGCAGAACGAATAAAACACTGTTTAGAGAGCAAGGCGTCACATTTAGCAAGCGTTATTTAAAGGCCTTAGGATTTGCAAAAATGTACCCTGGTGTTGGTATTCAGGCGGCGGTGGCCAAAGTTCAGTACCTCCGCCGCCATCGCCCCCACCTGAAAATCATGGGTTAAAAAAAAAAACTTGATCATCTTGCGAGGTTTATTAAAAAAATTAGCCAGTAAAGCCGTAGACGCTTTACCTGGTATATTAGGCAGTATTGTTAGCTGGCTTTTGTCTACTGCAAGCAAAGTAGTTGGCTTTATGGCCGAGCACTTATGGGCATTAGCTCTCTTTATGTTGGGTTAATATTTAGTAAAAATAAAGGGCCAAATAATCCTATGCCAGTTAATCCAAGAACAAGCGCTGTCTTTTCATTTTTCATGGTCATCGCGAACAGAGTCCGCGAGCTTTGCTGAGTCTTCAATGACTTTGGGGGTTTGGACTTCGGGGATTAGATGGGCTTAAAACCCTTGGGTGTTCTTTTATTGTTTGTAATTTACTGGCTCAGAATTTATGTCGTTTTTTTCCCAACCTTCTGTTCATTGCCGCTATAGAATTTCTTATTATAGTTTATTATTGTACCTATCTGGAGTTGAGGTCAGAAGGCAGCATGTATAAACCCGTGCCAACAGCAAAGTCTACTTTCGATCTTGCATTTTTGTAAAACATGTTGGTACCTTTTAATACTTGAAGGCAAATCAACAGTAGAATTTAAAGGCGTTTCCCCTAAATTTGCTAAGTATTGTTTTTGTGCGTCAAAGCCAGTAGAAGGATCTGTTATGTTCGATCTTGTCTGTGCTTGCGAACCCAGCAAACACAAACGTAATACGAACAGAGTCGTTTATTCGTTCTATTTCCTGCTTTGGTTAGGCCCTTAGAAGTGTCTAAGATAAAATGTTGTCCATGCTGATTTTTGCTCTTGCTCTATGGACCGAGGTGAACAGTGGTGCCTGAAGAGAAGATGTGTAAGGAGGATTCCAGTCTAGTTAATTTTTCGTGCACGCCCCAATAATAAGGGGTGCCTAGCCATGATTGCGGTCCAACTTTTGCCTAAAGTCTGTCTTGATGTTAATATTGAATTCGTTACAGATCCTTTCAAAAGCCTTCATGTTTATTCTGTTTGCTGAATGGATTTAAACGGTTTGTCATTCGGTATGGCGCTTGCAGTTCAGTCAAAATACGTTGAAGGTGTAATAGAAATGAAATCTGTCACTGACCCCACCAAAGGATCAGGGTGATTTAATGATCAGCTACGCACTCCAACCAGTTGAAGCACAAAAACCAGCAAAGTTTAACTGGTTCTGATTTAAAAATGCATCGGATGGGCTAAACCACACTTTTGGGATGTGGTCGTTTTTAATAGGGGGGTTAAAATATCTGCTTAAAGGTGTACTTACCTTTTTATGAAAGGTGTCAGTTGGGTCACAGCAATGTCAAGTATCAGTTGCTATATTTTTAAGATTGTAGTGCGGCCCAACAGAATTTTTTGCGCCAGCATATTTGAAAGCACTCATTTTTTATTTCGTTTAAAAAAATGTTTGTAACAATAACAAAACCCAAGACCGTCCTTCGTTTTTAGAACATGCTATTGATACAAATGCGGAACCCGAAAAGGTCGCACTCCCTGAAATTTTTTACAAAGTTGTATGGTTTAATTATAGTGAAAAAAAAATAATAATCGATTCTAAAAGTTAATAAAGCAGGAGACAAAATTAGCCAGTTAACCATACCTGATGGTTATTACGGGTTTTGCTCGCTAAAAGAAGCAATGAGTAACTTTAACATTACTCTCAAACTTAACAATGCAAATCTAAAAACAAAGTTAACATTCAAACTGAAGAAGAAGTAGCACATTACCTTTTTTGATGTAGAGCTAGCTAAAATGTTAGGCTTTGCAGTGAAATCATAGGTTTAGGTTGTGCCAGACAAAACTACTTATGAGGGGAGAAAAACCGCTCGATCTTGCATTACATTCATTACTCTATGTTCATTTGGACGAATAAGCCTGATGAAAACTTATATGATGGAAGGCCCTCAACTGTTTTAAGAGCTCTTCGTCAGGGAAAGCTGCATATTGCGATTATGAAATTATACAATTCCCTAATTTACAGTTTAAAAGATTAGTTTGTGGGAGGGTCGGATCATTTATTATAAAAATCAAAGACAAAACAGGGAAAGTCGTGAAATGTGATAACCTGCACATTGTTTTGGAAATAAAATTTTACGCTACTAAAAAAATAATGTCGCGTGGGCCAGAAGAACCAGGGGGGTTACATTAGCGCTGTGAGGTGTATAACTTTAGAATTAAAAGACCTTGCAGACGTTGCGGACTTTGAACAGAACGGTGAGATAGGCACTTTGTATGGGTTTGAGTACACTAAGTGGTGATTATAAACGCAAAAGGGTTGGCGACAACAAAAGTTTCCTAAACTAGAACAACTGGCAATCTAGAGGCAAATAATGTTGGCCAGTTGAATATAAAATAGTTCGAAAACCTGACCTCAAATGGCACTTAGAACCATATTTAGAATGGGAAATAAAATTTGAATTCATAAGCCCATTTAATATTTTAGCCGTCAAAAAAGTTTCAGAAAGCATTCAAAATTGGCCCCTTTTCATGTAAGTCTTATGCCAGATGACAATAGTCGGAAAGAGATTGAAATAAAGCCCTATGGAAATAAACAGTAATCCTCCACAGAAGAGAATCGGTTTTAAAGATGCTTCTACAAAATTACAATTCATTCCACAAATGAAATTAGGAGACACGTTCACAATGATATTTGAAATTTCTGTCTTTAAAAAATGTGAAAAGGAATGGGGCTGTGGGTGTGAGTGACGTTTCCCTTTTAAAAGGAATTCTAATTAGGGTGGCAAAACTTAGACGTTGAAAAACTTAAAGTTACCGTCGTCGTTCTTAACAATGGTGAGGATATTAAAGGGCATAACAACAAGCAACAAAATCAATATTAGTCTGAATAGAAACCCAAACTTACAGACTAAATTGGATTAATCTTACACATTTAGACCTTATAGGATTTTATTATATGAAAAAAGTTTTTTAAAAGAGAAGCATGATAAAAACAATAACTGGATTAGATTAAGTTCTGTTATAAAACTATGGAGCAGTTAAACTTTATGACAAAAACCCTCATTGTTATTAATTTGTGGACAAACTGGTTGTGGAAAAAAATATTTATCCTTGACCTGTTACAAACAGTTTATCGTTATAATTTTAATCATATTGTGGTTTTTTTGTCCAACACTTAAATGGAACAAAGCATATCATAATAAAGGTTTATATGGACGATGATGACATATATTTAGTTAATCCCAGCAATAAACTGAGTGAGTGTTTAGAAAAAGTTTTATAGACTGTTTGAAGGAAGCAGGGCACTATTTATTATAGATGACTGTTCGGCAGAAAGAGCATAGTTAAAAGAGAAACACTTTGTCGAAACTAGCTTTCAGCGGAAGACATGCTGGGATTAAATGTGTGGATTTTATGCCAGAAATATAATCGGGTTTTAAAAGACTTTAGAGAAAAAGTTAAAGACTGTAGTTTTATTTCACATGAAAGACAGAGACTCATTGAAGAATGTTTGCGCGAAAATGATGTTATTGAAAACGACCAAGAAAAACATAGGATTAAACAAAAACTAAAATCTGAAAAGTTTAGTAAATTAGTATTAAAAACGGATAACCTGCACAGTATGTTTGTTTGTAGATAATCGTTATTTTTTGGTTATTGGGCGTCTTACTTGTCAAGAACAGTAAAATGCTAATTCTAGGGCACTTTCGCCCGAAAACTCGGGTGGAGGAGCAAGTGGGGTAGGTCGGCATATTTATGTTCTCTTAAACACAAAAGTGTGTGTGTTTACCTGAAAATGTGTATGTGCCTTCATCATATGTGTTCCATTAGGAACTGTCATATTTGTAGGATGGCAGGCACACCAGGATCCTTTTTGCCCGTGGTTGTGATCATGGTTTGTCCTGTGTAGGCATGTCAGCCAAATGGGATGAAAGTGGGAGAAGATTCGTATAGCATGATGATGTGGTTTGTTTTGCCAGGTCAGTACGTTGACTATGGCAACACGGAAGTTGTGGACAGACAACCTGCTGCGATTTCTCCACCTGAGATGAGTGGGCAGGACACAGGGTGGCCTATCAGTTCAGCCTCTTCAACCTGAAACCGTGGGTGAAATTGGACTGGCCCCTCACTCCTTTCGGGGGGTTTTTATTCATATATAAAAATGGGTATTGCTTTTCCAGTCTTCACCACACACACAAAACACACACACATGCACGGAAGAGGGCTGATGGCCCCACACACACACACACACACACAACACACGTGGAACAGACGATGGGACAGAAAGTATGCATGGAACATTTTGTACCAGAATATACCCGCTGCTGTGACAAAGCGGTTAGCGTCACAGACGCCCCTGGGAGGTCGTGGGTTCAGATCCCTCAGAAACATTTGTTTGAGGGATTTTTTGCTTTTACCCAGATCGGAGTTTTTCTGAGGGCTTAGCTGGGAAGACTGGACCACGCAAAGGGTTTTCATACACTTAATGGATGGTCTTTTAGAGTGTTGCTCAAATTTAATGACCAACTCAGCAGGTGTCTGTATCTCTCAGGCCTGGTTGATGCCAGGGGTATTTAATATGAAGTAAGTGTAGAGCACGTCCAGTCCAGACCAGAAGAGAGATCCCGGGCATCCCTTTATCACCCTTATCTTCATGGATCAGCAATTAAAGAGAAGTCTCAGATGTTTTTGGGCATTCATGCCCTGCTGTCATGTTGATCTGGGTTTTGATTTCCTCTTCAGGTCTATGCCCCTAGAGCGGCTCTGTCAGGGTCTTGGCAGTGGCAGGGTTCATGGGGACTGTCACAGGACAGACATGGTAGCAATCTCCAGAGTAGAGCTCACTCATTTGAAATGGGAAAAAAGAATAAAAGAGAGGGGGGGAACGCGTTACTATCAGGGAGGACGCGTTAGAGAACCCGGGGAGTAAGGGCGGAAAAAGGAGACAATGGAGTGAAGAGAAATCGTGGCAGTCACGCCGTTTTTTGAGCGTGAAAAAATGAAATAAAACGCCATCCTAAGCTCACGCGGCAATGGTACCATGGTCTAACGTAAGCCACAATAGAACAAGCAACGAAGGCAAGCACACAAGCAATCTTTACAAAACAGAAGTACAGGGAGCAGAGCAAAAAACCTGTCCTTGTTTGGCAGGAAGGGCCCAGGTTTAATGAGGAAGGAAGTTTACACCGGCTTCTTCCCTGGCGGAAGTAGTGTGGGGGTCATTGTGATGGTCTATTACTGCATTAGCCACAAAAAATCTCGGCCTGGCAGAGCTGACTAACTGCGTGGAATGCTATGGTCTGACATGGTAAGTATACTAGCCAAACGGGGAGTATAATACAAACTCCCCATGTTGGTGTTGTCAGTAGGTAGGTGGTGTCCTGCATGTGCTGGTCATCATGAACCAGCAGAGAGCTGAGGCAGTGCAGAGTTTTCTGGTGGGGTGGCCTTGTGAGAGCTTGACATATGCTCCCGTGGATTGCCGTGCCCGGGAGGGCAGGAGTGGGTGAGCGGTGTTCCGAGGACAGGAGTGGGGGGGGGGGGGTGAGCAGGCTGTTGCCCGGGGGGGGGGGGAGTATCAAGAATGTAGACAAAGTCATAAAGAAACTGACTCAACGTTTTTGAATGAGAGCAGGATAAGTAGGAGACATATCAGGTGCAGCAAGTAGGAAACAGCCTGCAAACTTGAAGATACTTTCTGAAGCGCTTTCCTGCCAAATGTGATCATGGCACAGTGCAGATTAGTCCCACATCAACTCAACAGGCTTCTTGTTTCCATACCAAGGCAAATACAGGTCTCATACATGCTGAAGGTCACACAAGTTGATTCAACAGTGACAGTGTGTTGAAATCCAGTACACTTTGAAATTAACGCTCTGGGTTTTGATTGACCTTTTTGTGACAACATTTGACCCTTACTCAGCATCTTTTGATATTTAAGAAATAAAGGTCATGTTGTCTTTATATTGCTTACTTATGCAAAAGGTTAAGAATGAAAATGCAAAAAGCAAGAAGAAATTGTTTTCAGTGTGTGCAGGTTTGCATTTTAGACTGCTGTTCTTACTTGCCGAGTGTTGTGTTTAAGCCTGCTTTCATCTGCTGGAGTCACTGGTGGCAGGAACTGAAAGGTTTGCTGTCTGACTGACTGTAAGCCTCCTTTCATCTGTGGAATTCACTGGTGGTGTAAACTGAAGGGTGGACTGTGTGTGACTGACTGTAAACCTCCTTTCATCTGTGGAATTCACTGGTGGTGTAAACTGAAGGGTGGACTGTGTGTGACTGACTGTAAACCTCCTTTCATCTGTGGAATTCACTGGTGGTAGAAACTGAAGGGGGGGGGGGGGGGAGGGGCTGTGTGTGACCGACAGTAAACCTGCTTTCATCTGTGGAATTCTGGTGGTAGAAACTGAAGGGGGGGGGGAGGGGCTGTGTGTGACCGACAGTAATCTGCTTTATCTGTGGAATTCACTGGTGGTAGAAAACTGAAGGGGGGGGGGGGGGGGGCTGTGTGTGACCGACAGTAAACCTGCTTTCATCTGTGGAATTCACTGGTGGTAGAAACTGAAGGGGGGGGGGGGGGGGGGGGGCTGTGTGTGACCGACAGTAATCCTGCTTTCATTGTGGAATTCACTGGTGGTAGAACTGAAGGGGGGGGGGGGGGGGGAGGGGCTGTGTGTGACCGACAGTAATCCTGCTTTCATCTGTGGGAATTCACTGGTGGTAGAAACTGAAGGGGGGGGGGGGGGGGGGGGGGGGCTGTGTGTGACCGACAGTAATCTGCTTTCATCTGTGGAATTCATGGTGGTAGAAACTGAAGGGGGGGGGGGGGGGGGCTGTGTGTGACGACAGTAATCCTGCTTTCATCTGTGGAATTCACTGGTGGTAGAAACTGAAGGGGGGGGGGGGGGGGGGAGGGGCTGTGTGTGACCGACAGTAATCCTGCTTTCATCTGTGGAATTCACTGGTGGTAGAAACTGAAGGGGGGGGGGGGGGGGGGGGGGGGGCTGTGTGTGACCGACAGTAATCCTGCTTTCATCTGTGGAATTCACTGGTGGTAGACTAGAACTGAAGGGGGGGGGGGGGGGGGGGGCTGTGTGTGACGACAGTAATCCTGCTTTCATCTGTGGAATTCACTGGTGGTAGAAACTGAAGGGGGGGGGGGGGGGGGGGGGGGGGGGGGGGGGCTGTGTGTGACCGACAGTAATCCTGCTTTCATCTGTGGAATTCATGGTAGTAGAAACTGAAGGGGGGGGGGGGGGGGGGGGGGGGGGGGGGGGGGGCTGTGTGTGACCGACAGTAATCCTGCTTTCATCTGTGGATTCACTGGTGGTAGAAACTGAAGGGGGGGGGGGGGGGGGGGGGCTGTGTGTGACCGACAGTAATCCTGCTTTCATCTGTGGAATTCACTGGTGGTAGAGAAACTGAAGGGGGGGGGGGGGGGGGCTGTGTGTGACCGACAGTAATCCTGCTTTCATCTGTGGAATTCACTGTGTGGTAGAAAACTGAAGGGGGGGGGGGGGGGGGGGGGGGGGGGGGGGGGGGGGGAGGCTGTGTGTGACCGACAGTAAACCTGCTTTCATCTGTGGAATTCACTGGTGGTAGAAACTGAAGGGGGGGGGGGGGGGGGGGGGGGCTGTGTGTGACCGACAGTAATCTGTCTTTCATCTGTGGAATTCATGGTGGTAGAAACTGAAGGGGGGGGGGGGGGGGGGGGGGGGGGGGGGGGGGAGAGGCTGTGTGTGACCGACAGTTAAACCTGCTTTCATCTGTGGAATTCACTGGTGGTAGAAACTGAAGGGGGGGGGGGGGGGGGGGGGGGGGCTGTGTGTGACGACAGTAATCTGCTTTCATCTGTGGAATTCACTGGTGGTAGAAACTGAGGGGGGGGGGGGGGGGGGGGGGGCTGTGTGTGACCGACAGTAATCCTGCTTTCATCTGTGGAATTCACTGGTGGTAGAAACTGAAGGGGGGGGGGGGGGGGGGGGGGGGGGGGGGCTGTGTGTGACCGACAGTAATCCTGCTTTCATCTGTGGAATTCATGGTGGTAGAAACTGAAGGGGGGGGGGGGGGGGGGGGGGGCTGTGTGTGTGACCGACAGTAATCCTGCTTTCATCTGTGGAATTCACTGGTGGTAGAAACTGAAGGGGGGGGGGGGGGGGGGTGTGTGTGACGACAGTAATCCTGCTTTCATCTGTGGAATTCACTGGTGGTAGAAACTGAAGGGTGGACTGTGTGTGACTGACTGTAAACCTCCTTTCATCTGTGGAATTCATGGTGGTAGAAATTGAAGGGGGGGGGGGGGGGGGGGGGGCTGTGTGTGACTGTAAACCTCCTTTCATCTGTGGAACTCACTGGTGGTGTAAACTGAGGGGGGGGGGGGGGGTGTGTGTGACTGACAGTAAACCTCCTTTCATCTGTGGAATTCACTTGTGGTGTAAACTGAAGGGGGGCTGTGTGTGACTGACAGAACTCCAGGGATGGCACCTGGTCCCTGGTTCCTTGGAGTTCATGGAGAAATGGCTGCTCAACGACGAGTGTACTGCACTCATCAAGGTACTGCTTCTGCCACTGTGTATGGTTCTGATGTGTTTGTGAGTGTGTGTGTGTCAATGTGTGTGTGTGTGAGTGAGTGTGTGTGTATGTGTGTGTGTGTGTGTGTGAGTATGTGTGTGAGTGAGTGTGTGTGTGAGTGTGAACAATAATGGTGATGAATATGTAGCATATCAACATGGGGGACTGTGTGTATGTTTTTGTGTGTACGAACCATTGGTAATGAAGGTGTAGCATGTCAGCAGAGGACACTCTGTGTGTGTGTGTGTGTGTGTGTGTGTGTGTGTGTGTGCACTCGGACCATTGGTAATGAAGGTGTAGCATGTCAGCAGAGAACACTATATGTAGTGTATTATACATTAGGACCTAGTTATTACAACTGTGAAAAATCAGGTCTTAATTGCTAAAGAGAGGTTTTAATAGGTAGAATGGTACTTACAGTACAAGTATTCTTGACCAACCATCCACAGGTGTCCGTCCATACAGTAAATCAAACTTTCAGGACTTGTTTAGTTGACACACTGTGAATGAAACTCTCAAATAAGTTGGGTTTTTTTCCTGTTTAACAAAACCACTCCCAAATCATGTTGCCAGCATCCATGTTTGTCCTTTTTGAATTATTTTTTACGTTTTCCCTGTTCTTCACACTCCCATCCACTTGAATCTGATTCTTTATCTTTAATGATCTTCCCTAAGTTGAGTGAGTTAATGATACTCCCTATATAGACAGGCAAGGATTAATCCCATCTACCAACAAAGGGAGGGGAGTTTTGTGTGTATGACCATTTTTATCCTGTCAGTTAGTGATTGAAATGACAGTTTTGCCTTTTGCATGTCGTTGGATTTGATTTGCTCTTTTTAAAAGAATCTGTTTCTTTGTGATAATGACTGTTTTGCAGGATGAACCTCTTGATAGCAGCATAAAAGTGACACAGGGAAAGAATGCCATGTATGATGGCATAGTGGTTAGCATCATAGATTCCGGCTGGGTGGTGTGGTAGGTTTGATTCCTGACACATATTTGTGGGATTTTTGGTCCCGTGACCAGACCTACCAGAGTTGAGTTTGCTGTAGGCTGAGTTGTGACTGGAGTCACACAGTCCTTTTTCATCAGCTTAACGGATGTATCTCGCTTCCCTCCAGATCTCATCAGGGAGGCAATGGTAACGGGGAACGTCAGAGCAAGGAAGCTCCACTGCACTGCAGTGCATTGTATAAGTTTCCTTCCGAGAAATTCAGATTACTCTAGCTAATGATTAGCATGGCAACAATTGTAGGACAGTGCCCTCTGAGGATTTTGTTTTGATTTGTTTATTTGCATGTTTGTTTTTCTGGTCTGTCTGTAGTTTTAAAATGGATCAGCCTCTTGATGCTGTGGGTTCTTTCACGTGCGAAATACAAATTACGCTCAAGTCTTGTTGTGTCTTCTCCACTGCATGTGTGGCATTCAGACTGTGGTTGTGTATTTGGTGGCTCCAGTGAAGAGGGGAGGAAAGACCTGTGTGGCCTGTGAGAGGCAAACTAGGGACACGTGTATACACAGTCTCCACCCCACTGTTCAGTGCCTGTCACAGACAGTGACCACAACCTAACCCACGGTCTGAGTCGGGGGTTTGCGTGCTAACAGGGCAGCCCAGACCAGCAGCCTGTGGAGGTGGACTTGCTGTACAGAGAGGGGAGGAGCATCAGTGCCGCCTTGGTGACCAGTAGGATGGCGATCAAGGTGGACGACATGGATGACTTTTACAAACGGGCCGCCGACATCGGCAATGTTCTGCAGGTTGGTTTTATCTGTGGCATGGAGACTGGGGAGGGTTGAGGTGTACACTGCAAGTGTTTATGTCTGGTGACATCTGTTGTCAGGAGACATGGTGACATCTTCCATGGTATGTCTCATGGTGACAGTGTGAAAGCATGAAGGTTAGACTGTCCAAAACTGAGGTGAACCTGGTAGGTCAGCTAACCATATATACACACATATTGTGACAGCCACACGACCTTTTATGCTTGGACAGACAAAAAAAGAAAAACTGGTACTGGGTGTAGAATATGGTCTTATGAGTTCATTTACCAAATCTCATAATTGTAGAGTTTCATGTATGTCTAAAACATGAATCACACGCATTTGATTTTAAGGTAAAAGTACCTATAAAATGCTAAATCAAGGGGGCATGTCCCTTCAGAGAAACTGAATGCAAGAAAATGGAGGGCTCTGATCAGTGTCTTTACATGTACTGGTCTGTATTGGTTTGTGGATTTGTGTTCATGCATTTCTGTTTTGTGTACATATTGATACTTATACATGAATTTGTAAGAACTCCAGGAGAATTGCTCACACGAGCTCTTTCTGAATAGAAGTTCTAGGAATCTTCAGATGTGTGTGTATCAGGCTGCTCAAATAGTTACCAATGACTAGAAACCCTGTACTGAGCTGTTATCAGTCACAGGAGATACTGTGCTGCTGCTGCACTGACTCTGTCCATACGACTGTAGAGGATGTTCTCATTCCCCTGATGGCAGTTCCAGAATAAATCCTCTGGCACTTATCTGTCTGGTATCCATGTGATTCATTGCGGTACACGTAGAGACACAGATCAGTCCACTCAGTCTTCTTGCATTCAGTTTCTCTGAAGTGACATGCCCCATGATGGCATCTCTGTGACCAATACTTCCCTTTGAGGTATCAAAATATAATGTGACACGTTTCATCTCTCTGACCAATACTTCCCCGTTGAGATGTAAAAGGATGATTTGAACATTTTTCATCCCTCCAGTTCACCCGTCCACCCCATCATACAAGATAACAGAAATCATTCTTTATAATTGGTGGACGATCATTTGTGTGAGTGATGTGATTTTGTGATGTCCAGATGCCTTCCAACATGAAAAGAGAGTTTACTGATACACATTTCTCCTCTTGCACACATGGCATTTGTTTTGGTTGCTTTAAAAAAAAATACAAGAAACAACTTTATTTTATCACTCCATCCCTATGTTCCCTTCAGGTGTCAAAAGGATTTGACACATATGTCACTCTGACCCTGCTTCCCTCTAAGATATAAAAGGATAATTTGACATGTTTTAGCACTCTAACCCCTACTTCCCGTTGCGATGTAAAAGGAAAATTTGACATGTTTCAGCACTCTAACCCCCACTTCTCCGTTGAGATGTAAGAGGATAATTTGACATGTTTCAGCACTCAAACCCCTACTTCCCCATTGAGATGTGAACGGAAAATTTGACATGTATCATCTGATTCTTACTTCCCTCTGTGATATAAAAGGATAATTTGAACATTTTTCATGACAGCCCTGATATGGCCCTTTGCGGTTGGCTGGGCTATAAGCAACATTTCCTTACCTTACCTCTCTCCAAGCCTTGCCTCCCTCTGTGGTGTCAACTGATGATCTGACACGTTTCAGCATTCCAACCCCTACTTCCCTCTGCGACTTGGTGAGACAGGCACCATGCTGACGGCGCTGGTCACACACATGGATCTGCCCAACATGGTGAGTTCATGTCACAATGTGCTGACGGCGCTGGTCACACAATGGATCTGCCCAACATGGTGAGTTCATGTCACAATGTGCTGACGGCGCTGGTCACACATGGATCTGCCCAACATGGTGAGTTCATGTCACAATGTGTTGACGGCGCTGGTCACACACATGGATCTGCCCAACATGGTGAGTTCATGTCACAATGTGCTGACGGCGCTGGTCACACACATGGATCTGCCCAACATGGTGAGTTCATGTCACAATGTGCTTTGTGTGTTTCTGTTCCAGGGTATGGTCTGTTCAGGGTCTGAAAAGGTGGTGGCTGGTAAGCTGGGCTATAACAATAAAAACTATCCTCTATAAACTTCTGTTTTGCAACATCATTCTACAAAACCACTGGAAATTGCCTGGAGTGACACAGTTTTCTCCTTCACAGAGTTTTGTGTTCAGTTTGACCTCTCAGTGAAAGAGAATAAGATAAGATAAGATAAGAAACACTTTATTATCTCATCATGAGAAATTTGGTCCAGGTGCATTTCACACAAAAAACACAGCACTAAAAACCGACCAAACACAAAGCAATATTTAAAAAAAAAATAAAAAAAAAATAAAAAAAAATTTATCCACATCACAGAACACAATCATTTCATAAACTCATTGCACATTATATTATACATAATATCATTTATATTGCACATTCATACATAGTCACATCATTTACATTGTGTATTATCAAGAGAGAAAAAAAAAATCACAATAAAAATGTTTATAAATGTAAATTTAACGATTAAATCAAACAAATTTGTGTATAAATGATATTATATGACACATTTACAGCCCCACAAATACACCCATGCACATACACAAGTTTGCACAAACATCCCCACACTCACAGACAGGTATCCATCCATCCCTGCTCACCACACGCACGTGCACGCCCTCGTGCGCGCACACATGCATACACAAACATACACTCACATGTGCACACGCATGCGCACACAAACATGCACATGTCACAATGTTGAGAAAGTATGAGACTGTGCTTTCCTGCAGAACGATAAGTGACTTGAAATAATACTTAGTGTGGAACAATCACACATTACTGTTTTCATGTATAATTTGTGCGCAGCATATCTCTCACAGATACGCATCTTACAAAAACGCTAAATTTGACTTTTGAGTTTCATTCAGTCTGCAATTGCCATTGAAAAAAAAAGGAAAAAAAATGAAGGCTGAAGACAAATTAACATCTGAGTGATGCCTTTGGTTTGTGTCATATTGTTGATCTTAACATAATGTTGGCAGTCTTTGTGTGGTTACATGTACATGCCCATACACACATGTATATATGTAAGCACATGCTCTCTCTCTCTCTCTCTCTCTCTCTCTCGAGCTCCGTTGCACACTCACTCGTCTGATAATCGCATAATTTTGTGAAAAGATGTAAAATGAAAGTACTACTACTACTACTACTACCACCACATAAAACAAACGGACAACAACACAGCAGACCTCACTGCTGGTCTCCTCCCAGCCTCCTCTGTAACCACACCATGTGCAAAATGTGCATAAGGAATAGGACCTCACCTCCAGCAGGTCAGTGTAGTTAGACACTGCCCACACTGTCGATAGATCTGTCAGCTCTGATCTAATGGTGGTGATTCCCTCACAGATAGTGACAGTGTGACTCAGGATGGTTGACTGGAACAAACTGCACTGTACCAAAACCAGTTGGCTGCAGTGCCTAGTTGCACATGATAGAAGTGAGAATGATGATATTAATCGATTTTACTATATCCACAGCCTTCTAATTCGACAAAACTTAGACGAGAACAGCAGCCATATGGTGACTGTGATGGTGATCGTGATTGATTGGCTCCACGGCACCAGATAGGAGAAGTGAAGGGTGTGTGTTGGGGGTGGGGGTAGGATGTGACAACAGTTCAACAGTAGGAATTGTTCCCCCAGGTGACGACTGCTTTCCTGTCATGCTGCAGGTATACCTTCAGCGCTGCCCGGCCTCCTCTGACAACGGCCTCCCTGAGGACCTGCTCAGGTTTGCCCACATGATGGACAAGCTGAACGACGGCGTTGGCCACAAACCCCAGCTGAAGGAACTGCCGTCAGTCGGGGAGGTGTGCTGTGCGCAGTACTCCAGTGACCAGCGCTGGTACCGCGCCCTGGTGGCCAAGACCTTCCCCGAAAACCACACAGTCCTGGTCTACTATGTGGACTATGGCAACTCTGAAGTAGTCTCCCTTGACAAGTGAGTAGTCCATGAGAGGAGACAAACAACGGGAAGGAGCGGGGGTGGTGGGGTTGGGGGGAGGTGGGATTGTGGGGGTGATAGCAAGGACAGGTTAGTGGTCTCAGAGAAGAGGTAAACACTTCAGGAGAGTGAGGTGAGGAAGTGGAGTACCTTCATGCAGGTCAGTTGTTCCAAAGAGGAGACCTAAAAAAAATGGGTTTTATTGGAAGTTGGGGGGGGGGGGGGGGGGGGCAGAATAGCTCAGCTGGTAGAGTGCCGGACTCATAATCCAAGGGTTGCGGTTTCAAATCTCCACCAGGCCGTTTCGGTACAGGGTGATTTTTCCCTTGGAGTTAACATTGGTTCTGACTCCATTTTCCCATACAGTCCTTCGAATGAGGTTCCGTGTGTGAACATACGCATAACATTTTGCACACACGTAAAATCCCATCACCAACTTTCGGAAGAGAAGGCCAGTTTGGCCGTTGGTATGGATGACACGTTACACATAGCATGCACCTTCCCGGAAGATGGAGTAGGGCTGCCTTAATGTGGGATAAAAAACTGTCATACACACAAAACTTCACCCCTTTGTTGAGCAGAAGGGATTAATTCATGCCTGTCTGTACAGGGAGTGTCCGCAGGAGTATCGGCCTGCGTACGCAGAAGAAGATGGAAGGTGTAGAAGTTGGTGGAGGGGGGGAGGGCTAAGGGGTTAGCACCTTCTACAAGTTAGTAGTCTTAGAGAGGAGTTTAACAACATGGTTTTCTGGGTGGTGCAGACATAGGAAGGTTGTGGGGGTGTATCTACACATTAGTTGTTTGAGAGAGGAGTTTAACAACATGGTTTTCTGGGTGGTGCAGACATAGGAAGGTTGTGGGGGTGTATCTACACATTAGTTGTTTGAGAGAGGAGTTTAACAACATGGTTTTCTGGGTGGTGCAGACATAGGAAGGTTGTGGGGGTGTATCTACACATTAGTTGTTTGAGAGAGGAGTTTAACAACATGGTTTTCCAGAGGGTGCAGAAAGAACGGAGGGAGAGGGGGCGGGAGTACCTGCTACAGGCGAGTTGCTTCAGGGAGGAGTTAAGCAACCTGATATTCTGGGGGGTGCAGAAGTGGACAGTTGTGGAGGAATATCCACGACAGGTGATTTGTTTCAAAGCGGAGTTAACATGATTTTCTGAAGGGTGCAGAAATAGAACAATGGTTGGGGAGTACCCTTATTAGTTTCTTCAGAGAGGAATTGAACAACATGACTTGTTACGGGGCGCAGAAAGAGGAATGTGGAGTCATAAGCCCTGGACAGGTGAGTTGTTTGAGAGAGGAGTAAAAGAACAAGGTTTTCCAGAGAGTGCAGGAATAAGATGTGGGTGAGTGCCTCTACAGGTGAGTTGTTGAAGAGAGAACTGAAACAGCATGCCTTTCCAAAGGTTACAGAGACAGGGTGGTGGTGGGGGAGTTACCCACGACAGGTCAAAGGTCTCCAGACCTGCCTACCCTTCCGTAATCGTCCGTAATCTTACGGAAATTAACCCCCATTACGGAGGTACGATTTTCCGTGCGAAATTACGGAAAAGAAAATTGAAAAACTACGCAAATTCCAGACTCGAAAAATTGTCGACTGCTAGACCTTTCCGAGACCACAGAGTAACTTCCCTTGACTCAAGCCGAAACCACAGATGGTTCGGAACTTGCGATTGGTCAATGTGGTGCTGTGGGCCAACACGACGCGCCATCACATCTGTGCGCGCCATTCGAAGCCTTTTGTTCAGCCATTGTAAGACAAAGTTTCAACCGATTTTTTGCCGGCGATTGTGAAAATGGCGGAGAAATCTTCTAAACGTTTGCATGAAACCGACGTCGAGAGTTCGAAAACCACTGTGCCACAATGGAAGAAGGTGAAGAAGCAAGTGTTCCGAAGTAAATACACGCGGACTTGGCCTTGTCTTTTGCAATCCAAAAAACATGGACCTGGATTTGTATACTGCATACCTCCTGAAGGAACTGCCACTCCAAGATCCGTTGCTGCAACATGCCCGCATAGTGGATCCAGAGCTGCAGATGACGGCAAGTCTGGATGACCTGAGGTTCTTGCTCCAGAAATACCCTTGCCTTCTTCCCCATGGCACTGCACCAGAAACAGTGGAGGAAGAGTTTGCCACTTACCAGCTGACAGACGTGGCAACTCTGAAAACCAGCTGTGATAGGGTGGATGTGTTCTGGGCAGGGGTGAAGCAGCAGCACCGAGACCTTGGGAACCTTGCCGAGGTCATGATGGGGATCTGCACCATCCCACACAGCAGTGCAGCATGTGAGCGTGTCTTCAGCTGTGTGAAGAAGAACCTCACTGACCAAAGGTCTACCCTGCACCAGGTCACCATTGAGGCACTCCTTGTTCTCAAATCCCGGCCTGCAGAGAACACAGATCTTGAGCCAGAGGAACTGGACCATCTGAAGAGTGCCTACTCCAAGCAGCAGGCACAATACAAGGCTTAGTGCAACACACACACACACACACACATTTTTTTTTTTTTTTTTTTGGGGGGGGGGGTTGGGGTTGTACATTAGGTTCTTCATCAGTGGTGTCATCTGTGGTGACTGCTGTGTAAGTTACAAACTGTCAAGTATATCACCTTTGAATTGACCTGAAACTCCTGTCCTGAGTCCGTCATCAGCCATCATCCCAAGGTATTTTAATTCTGCTTTGTTGTTTTTGTTCCTTTTTTACTGTTTATATTTTTTGTTAAAATGTTAAAAATGTAGTTGGAGTTTTGTACACATTATTTGTTCAAAAACGCCGTGTATTACGCGTCCGTGGAATTACTGAAGGAAAATGCAAAATTACTGAAAATCTCTGTGGTTAGTACTGATGAGCATAACATGAGGTAGGCAGGTCTGGGTCTCAGAAGCAAGGAAGGGAATTGTCCCTCGACAAGTAGTGTTCAGACAGTTTTACTAGTCAAAACGAGCGTCTTCTTCAGGCATGGGAATTGGAAAATTCAAAATCAGCTGAAACTAGGGGGGTCCGGGGGCATGCTCCCCCGGAAAAAAAATTGAAATTTATGGTAAAATCTGTGCATTCTGTGCACATAATTCCTTTATTTTTAAACAGCAAACATGTGTATTTTCTGGACTAAAAACAGTGATTACAAAAGTATTCATTCTTTCTTCATGTTCATTCTCTCTGTAATAGACTGTCATACCTGTTATTAATTTAAAATAATAATGACAATTAATATCTTCATGCAAGCAATTTTTTTTTACCTTCATCTGTTGAATTCAATAAGCACTTGTGGAAAGTGTTGCCTGACAAGTTTGCAGCAGTATCCTTGGTAAAAAAAAAAAGCAGATAAAAAACCCCAAACCATTTCATTTCACAATACTTTCCCGTAATTTCCATCTGTCTATTGTCAAAATTGCCCGGTAAGCGTTGGTTGTTTGCAAGAGTAGCACTCTTCTCCAAGTGTCGTTTGCCGGCCAGATGGTCCGTCAGCACAAATGGACTGCCTACAAGTAACACAACCCCCCACCCCCCCCCCACCCCTTTATGTGCCATAATGGTCATCCTCATGATCGTGGGCACCAAAGGAAAGAAGAAGAAGAAGCGCTACCAATCCACGACTTCCATACTGGACATGCTTGTTGCAAGTGACGCATCGTGCCTCGCCTGGCAAGTCCACTTTACGGAATCGCGTGCCGACACGTTCTTTCCTTAACTCTTCTTTCCATTGTACTTCGTGCACAACTACCACCCACTCCCACCTCTAGGCGTTCGCATACGTTCGCACACGAAGAGTCGAATTTATTGCCTCGTTCAATGATAGGGGCCCTACGCGTCGCCATCGTTCTCTTTTCTCGAGCGGAAGCGGAAAGCAGAGTTAGCTGAACACACACCTCCGGGCATGCGCGAGACGGTGCACAGGATTTTTCCCCCCACGCGGAAAACTTACTCGGCGGATTTTTTTTTCCGCGGACAGATTTTTTTTTTTCGCGGACAGAATTTTTTTCCCAGCTGAAATCCGCGAATCCGCGGCCAATTCCCATGCCTGCTTCTTAATTGGCATGAATTCATTCCTTACTATCAGGATCCCCAACTTTGAAAATGGGATCCCTTGAAAAGTCGACCTCCTACAGTGAACTTCAGTTTTCTGCATCATTCCTGGCACTGTGCTGGGAGGTGAGGAGTCCTAGTGTCTGGTCATTAAAGTCTGTTTAGAAACGACTGCCAGTTCCACAGTTCTGTTTTCTGCAAGTCCAGGCCTGTGCCAGATCAATGAAAAGAATGGTGGGTCATTGCACATTCCAGCGCTGCTGCAAGAGTTGCCAAGAGGTGTCACATTGTGTCGACTAATGCCTAAGGGGCTCCACTCCGGATTTTCTTTTAAGGTTTACTCACCTAGTCTTTGTCTCTCTTGAGACGTCCACAAGGCAGTGAAGGTATTTGACCCACAGCTGGGAGTCTGGTTCATGGGCACCAGGGCGTATTCATGCACCGGTTGGCCTGTATGCCACACATCTGCGGGCAGATTTCCTCCGAGTGTCTGATTATTTAGCCACAAGGAGGCACTATCAATGAAGAAAGTCCTCATCAGGAAGATGCTCTTTGCAGACGTCGCTACCCTCACTGCCCACAGCTATGAAGTACTACAACAGCTCATCACCTGCTTTGCTGATGCCTGCAACGAGTTCAGCCTCACTTTCAGCTTGAAAAAAAACAAACATCATGGGCCAAAGGTTCAGCAGCACTCCCCGCATCTCCAATCTCACCCTCGAAGTGGTCAACGACTTCACTTACCAGGGCTCCACCATCTCCAGCAGCACTCCCTGCATCTCCGATCACACCCTCGAAGTGGTCAACGACTTCACTTACCTGGGCTCCACCATCTCCAGCAGCACTTCCTGCATCTCCGATCACACCCTCGAAGTGGTCAACGACTTCACATACCTGGGCTCCACCATCTCCAGCAGCACTCCCTGCATCTCCGATCACACCCTCGAAGTGGTCAACGACTTCACATACCTGGGCTCCACCATCTCCAGCAGCACTCCCTGCGTCTCCGATCACACCCTCGAAGTGGTCAACAACTTCACTTACCTGGGCTCCACCATCTCCAGCAACCTCTCCCTGGACGCCAAGCTGAACTTTCGGATCGGCAAGGCAGTAACAGCGATGGCCGATCTAGTGAAGCGAGTCTGAGACAACACCATGCTAACATCAACCACCAAGATGAAAGTGTACCAAGCCTGCATGATAAACACTCTTCTCTATGGGAGCAAAGCATGGACTCGGTACTCACTACAAGAAGGCAGTAACAGCGATGGCCGATCTAGTGAAGAGAGTCTGAGACAACACCATGCTAACATCAAACACCAAGATGAAAGTGTACCAAGCCTGCATGATAAACACTCTTCTCTGAGGGAGCAAAGCATGGACTCGGTACTCACGACAAGAATGCAGACTGAACGCATTCCACCTGCGCTGCCTCAGAAGACTCCTGAGCATCACCTGGCAGACGGCATCCCCAACAAGAACATCCTGGCTCAAGCAGGGATGCCTAGTATGTTCACCATGCTGACATGGAGATGCTTGCGCTGGCTGGGCCAAGTCAGCCGCATGGATGACGGTCGCTTCCCAAAGGATATGCTGTGCAGGGAGCTGGCTACAGGCTCCAGACCTACAGGACAGCCCGCCCTACGCTACAAGAATGTGGTCAAGCACAACCTGAGGGCAGGCAGCCTCGACCCAGCAGACCTGGAGACAGCAGCTTCACACCGGGTCAGCAGGTGGTCCACCATCAAGGCCAGCATCAAACAAGCAGAGCAGAGGAGAGGAGAGAGGCCCTGTGGGAAGAATGGAGGCACCGCAGACAGCAAAGAATTGCGTCGGCACAAACAGACACTCATGACTGAGACTTCACCTGCAGCAACTGCAACAGAGTCTGCTGCTCAAGGATGGGGCTCTTCAGCCACAGCAGGTGCTGCAACTCCACAACTGACTGATCCATGGCACAGCGTCATTGTCTCTCAAGACAAAGATGAAAGAGATGCCACAGACTGCACATTCTCCCCATGATTAAGGCAGACAGCAGCTGTACCAGATGAGACTTGGAAGACTCCATTGTACCAGCAATTCTTACTGAACTGGCCTGCAAAAAGAGGTAATCAATCAGTTATCTTCCTTGAACAAGAGTACAGGGTGAAAGGAGTTCACAACAAGAACTAGCAGGTTTTACCCAATATGCTAAGTCACTTCCCAGGTGGACCAACTAAAAAGAATATTTCAATGACAGGACTATACTGCCAAAGTGCGTCTGGTCACATGGGAATTTTCCACTTTAGAGTTGAGTTTGCTATGGGCTCAAACAGGAAGACTGGGGTATATTATGAAAGAAAGCATAAAGTACAGCCCTGTCATGCAGTCTCGGACCAGAATGGAGATCCGTCGTGTCATCTTCATCATTCTCATTGATCAGCATTAACAAAGTCTCAAATTCAGTGGCCCTTCATTACCTACTCTTGTGATGACCTCAGTTTCAATTTCTTCTCCATGTCTGTGCGTTTGCTGAAGTTCTGTTGGGTTCACTGGTATTGGAGAAATGAATGGGGACCGTCACTGGACTGACACGGGGGGGGTCCTCCAGAGGGAGAGTTCATTCACGCTGTCTCTGCAACTAAGCAGTTACTGTCCTCAGTGATGGTTTTAATAGTGGGTGTCCTACATTTGTTGGATGGGAAGAGATGCCACCAAACACTACCCAAGTGATGCAGCAGCAGTGCAGCGTCTCTTCTGGCGGGTTCCCTCATGACGACTTGATGCTGACTGCACCCTGTGGATTGCCGGTGCTGGGCTGTGGCAGGACACAGCAGGCTGTGGACAGGCAGCCAGGAAGAGGGCCATGGGTGCAGTGCTACTCCATGGCATAGATGATGAGACCTCCCAAAAACCCAACCAAACAACAGAACGAACAAACAAAATCAGAGAGGACCAGAATCAGCAGAATCTATAGTGAGAGGTCAACATACAAAACAAACTGGAAATTTCTCTCATGTCCCAATACTGAAGTTCTAAGAAGATAACAGCAGGAAAGGGAAGCCTTTTTATGCAACAGAAGTATGTCTTGCATGAATCAGCAGGAATACACAAATTGGTCCCAGGTGAATGCAGGTAGCAGGCAAAAAGAGTGGCTGACGAATCAGAAGACATAGGAGGTATGATAATATAGCGTTGATATATAAGTAAGGATATCTCAAATGCCGAAGGACATTTTTGGGGGAGGTTCCATTGGTCGAGAGAAGGCCAAGTCAAAGCAAATATTCAAGGTAAGAGCGTGTTCAAAGACCAGGGAAGAATGGAAAACTGAATGCAGTGTTCACAACCAGAAGAGATCAGCTTTACAAGGGAGATCACTCAGTGTACATGTGAAGAGGTTTCCTATTAGCTCTGTCAAACATTTTTAACTTTTTAGGATCCTGATGGTAAGGTGTGAATTCACACCAAGTGGTAATAAGACAACTGTTTGCACAGTTAGGTACGAAAGATGAGGATTTATGGGAGGCGGTAGAGAAAGGAACAGAGAACACCAAGTGTAATAAGACAACTGTTTGCACAGTTAGGTAAGAAAGATGAGGGTTTTATGGGAGGCGGTAGAGAAAGGAACAGAGAGGAATGGTTCCCTCCACAAGTTAGTAGCTCCAGACAGGATGTAAACAACAGTGTTACTGATAGGAGTGGAGAGGGAGGAGGTAGGGCGGGGATTGAGGGTGGGGCGCATAGAATGTCGTTTTGCTAGTTCCAGAAGCAAGGTGGGAGAAGAGTGGATGGCCTTCCATGATATTTGGTCTGGCTTAACTCTACTGCTTTTACTCGCTCCCTCAATGTCTGTATTGCATGCCAGACATCAGAATGTTCCATAGTTACTGTGTCAGCAATAACACTTTCTGTGGTGAAAAGATTCTACAGATTTATTTACAAATTTGAACTTTAAAGACATTTACCTACATTTTGATTTATTAATGACGTTTCTTGCATGAAAAGTATTTTAAGAGTTTTAAAACTGTCATGACCCGGTTCTTTTGAAAATTTAGTACCAAAAGTCCAAACTAGAAAGATTTCAAATGTATATACAGAACAAATTGTACTAACAATTTTATATGTTTTGTGGCTTTTCTCCTGTGCCAGTTCAATCAATACATACAGAGCATTTCTCATAGTTCTACAGCAGCGGGCAGATCGGCTTAATGCCTATGTTAATCATTTTACCAACAGTTTTAATAAATGCTACCTGACAAACATTTGTAGAGTGTCTCAGAAGTTGATTCTGATTTTGCATCAGTTCAAAACTCAGAAATGAAAACTGAAAAGGGAAGGTTGAGTAAGCTGCAAGCCAGAAGGTTGTCATGTGACTGTGAATGTCACTGTCCTGTTATTGTGCTGTTGGCAGACTGCAGGGGCTGCCCGACCAGTTCCAAGACATGCCAGCCCAGGCCCTGCGGGCGTACCTCAACATAGGCCAGCCTGACTCCGCCCCCAGGTGGACACTGGATGTGTACAAGGCCATGGGGGAGGCAGTGTACATGCGGCGACACCTGGTGCTGATTAAGGTAGGCAGGTAGCATCACCACCCCACCACCCCCCACAGTTGGACAGGCAGACTGACTGTCCACTGGCAGTTCAAAACTAGATCATCCCAAGACTGAAAAGAATGAAGTACGCATGGGTTCACTCGTTGTCTGTTTGCACCCTATGATGAATGGTTCAGTTAACCTCTTGACCGAGAGTTTTTGTGTACATTCTGTCAGGGCAGGGCTTTGTGCAATGTTGGCAGCAAGTTGGCCGACACACAGTGTGAGCAGACGGCATGTGGCAGATGGTAAAACTAAACATGTACACAGTACTTACAGCAGGGTTGCCAAGTACTGCGTTTTGGGCGTAGCTTGTGGCGAATTCTTTGACAGTGCTATGCTGTTAACTTCATTTTATAACGCTATGCAAAAAGAAAACAAACAATACAAAACAAAACATGAGGCTTCATGGGTAAGTAGCAGCTTAAATGGAATCAAGACAATGTGGACCTTTAGCTTGTTGACCTGTGTCTTCAAAAAATGGCTGGATTGAAAAAATAGTGAAGTGGACAACATATGCAAGACATCAAGGTTGCCCTCCATGAACTCTCAAAACAGTCTGCCATTACACTTCAGTGGATTCCGTCTCACTGTGGGATCATGGGCAACAAAAAAGCTGATGCTCTCTCCAAGGCAGGCAGCAAAATGGAGCAGTTCAGCCACCCCGTGACCTACAGGGAGGCCAAGACCATCATCCACAACCAGTTTCAGTCCCAGCAGGAGAGAAGTCTGGGTGCAGAGAGTGGTGCTGACCCGATCCACCAGCTCCAAAGGCACCAGCAGACAATCCTCTTCAGACTGAGGACCGGCCACTGCAGACTGCTGAGCCACCTTAACCGCCTGAAGATCACCTACACTGACCAGTGTCCATGCGGCACTGGACCCCAGACCCCTGAACATGTCCTCCTGTGCTGTCCTACTCACGCAGCTCTACGACACAAAACCTGGCCGGGGGGAGCGGAGTTACAGGCGCAGCTTTGGGGAGCCCGTTCTGGCCTGGAAAAGACCGCGGGCTTCATCATGGCGGCCGGGTTATATGTCTGACGCACCCAGCTCCAATCGAATGCAGAGAGAGAAAAAAATAGAGGAATGGTCGCTAAAAAAAACACTGTGATTTTGCAGCCTTATCATTTTTTTGTTGTTGCCAGCCATTTTTGTAGATGAAGTCAAAACCACTTGATATCTTGTGAGATTTCTGTCTTCTTCGTTCATCATTACATTGTGAAGATGAATGTGACTGACAGTACTGTTGAGACTGACGCTTTGCATCAGATACAGTTGCTTCACTTCAATTTGAAACACTGCACTTAATGCTGTACTTTGCAAGTCTGTGTCATCACCCTGTTTCAGTCGTCTATTCTTGGATGTTTGTGGTAAACGTTGAGATTGGTATTTTGTCAGCAGTTACAATGGTATTTTGTCAGCAGTTATAAATGCTAGTGTAACCTACCTCAGTAGAATGATGAATTTGGGGAAGACTTGCAGTCATTTCATACAGGAAGATGCCACTGACTGGTAAAGGCTGTAAATCCAACGTTTATATTTTCCCAACAATTTTAGATAAGAAAAGAATCATTTTCTTATGAATTGTCATCAGTTACAGTTCCTGGTTTATTCACTGATACAATGTGCCTTAAATACTATTTCAGGGGTGATTTTCTTAAACTTTACCAATACTGAGTTTTTTTTTCTCCTGTTCATGGGTGAAACCTCAATTAAGTGTCATCCTTCAAAAAACATTCATGCATCGATGGAAACCAGATTTAAACACTGCAATGATGTTTTCTGATGTGTTTATGCATTTTTGCGATTACCTTTGTGTGTATGTCTTGTATTTACCATTCATTTTAATTCAGTTTCCTCAAACCATAACCGAAAGACCTTGTATGTAAGCATGTGTGTGTGTGTGAGTCACTTGGTGTGTGCGAGTTTCTTGGTTTAAATCCCTTTTTGTTGGCCTTTAACCCAATGCCTACCAGATCGACCGCGAGATTTCATCTTTCTGAATACCGGATCGACCGAGATCGACCGCTGAATACTCGGTCAACGACTTTCGCCTTCACCATCGCATATCCCAGAATGCAATTGCGACAGAAGAGTCTTCCGGTACTTCCGTTTCTGGACGCCATTTTGGTTTTTGTTGCATGAGTTTTGGTGGAGTAGTTTCACTGCTGTGAATTTTCAAAGTTCGGCTTTTTTTCGCGAAGATTTTCTGGGAAAATGGCGGATCAAGTAACTATGCAACTCGCAGAATTCATTTTCTGAAGTGATATTGATGAAGAGAGCGTATTTGCGGGCTACACTCTTGAAGAAGATTTGAAGCAAGACGATTCGGACGTCAATCGTGACCTAGTTATGAATAAAGATCGACTGCTGACTGATTTTGAGGCCGGAATCAATAATGATTCAGGCGATGATAATGACGACGTCGAATAACCCATTGCTGCTGGGCCCAGACCCCCAAAAAAAGAAAATTCGAAAAACAAAACTTGCTAGAGATTCTTTAATTCTTGACTGGACTGGTTGGCTACAAGAAGTGAAGCCCCCAAAAGTTTCCCTTGTTTTGATAGCCAGGAAACCGGGTCAGTCAGTGGGTGTGTCCCACGATTTGCCTGTAGGAGCATCACCTTTAGCCTTTTGATTTCAGAAGAATTTTGGCAGACTTTTAACGAGAAACAAATTTATTTGCTGCACAAAAGCAAGCAGAAAAGAATGAACATAAACTCTGGCCTGAAATAAAAACTGCCTGTTTATAAAAAAGCAAAGAGGAGCCGGACAAGAGGTACATCATCACCACAGTGTATGTGTGTGTGTGTGTGTTGGGGGGGAAGGGGGGGGGGGGGGTGCTCAGTGCACTTGTGCAAAAGCACATTTTTGTTGAATTCCATCACAATCTAGAAGCCCAGTATTCAGTAATCTGTTCTTGTTATTTTTTCCCCTCAGTAGTTAGAAGACAAATCTTCTTGTATGTGATGCCTTCAGTTTAACAAAATTGTTGAAGTTTGGGTTGTTGTTTTTTGCTTCACAACAAAAGTTGATTATTTAGTGTGCATACCATACAGAATGACTTTATTTTGTTCCTGAAGGTTTCAGTACTTTGTTTAGACTTGGAAAATCACTCTGTGCTCCTAATCCATGATGTTCTGTGGGTACAGTGAATTTAGGGAAAATTGTTTTAGCACTGAGAACACCGAATTACAGTTAGTCTGTTCGTTTGTGTTTTTTTTCCTCCTGTACCAGTTCACTATATGTGGGGGGAAATGGCTCTTTTGGATGGAGTGATGTCTTTGAATTTTTTTCATTACCTTTACAGAATAGATAAGTAAAAAACAAATTTTCTATTGAGGTTTCTTTATGGCAAGTGTGTATGTGTTGCGGAGTTACCTCTCTTGGCATGGTATTCTCATAGTCATATAGCACAAAGTCATGCGGTAGGCAGAGGGTTAAGACCCCACTCCCCTCACCCTACTCCCCATTTTCTGTGCCTGTGTGTGCAAGTGTGTTCAAAATCAATTTGGGGCTGTAGCAAGCTCTGTATTGGTTTCTTTGTATATAAGTAATGTCTGTTTGAGAAAGGGGGAGGGAGAAAGTAGGGGGGGAGGAAAGAGTGGGGGGAGAGAGTGTGTGTGCAAGGGTGTGTGTGAGAGATTCATATTCATTTGATTTGTGTGTGTAATCACATGATTTGAATTAGTTTGTTGGTCATAGGACACACCCTCCCTCCATCTCTTTCTCTCTATGAGAGAGAATAAGAGAAAGAGTGTATGTGTGTGTGTGTCATTTTTCCCATGAGCAGATGACATCATTTTATGTACAGTTTACTGACTGACTGCTGATTGTTTACCATTCAGTTATGACTGAAGGTTATGTGCGGTTCAGTGGTGACCGACTGCTGTGTGCAGTTTAGTGATGACTGAAAACATTTGTTGTATGCAGTTTAGTTGCGATGCGTTTTGTGTGCAGTTCATTGAACATTTGTTGTGTGCAGTTCATCAGTGACCCAATATTTTGTGGTGTGCAGTTCATAAAGTGTTTGTGGTGTGCAGTTCATATATTTGGGTGTATTTTATTACTAATTGAATGTTTTGTGTGTGCAGCTCTTAGATGACTGAAAGTTTGGCGTGTACAGTAAATGTTTGTGTGCAGTTCATCGATGATAAAATGTTTTGTTGGGAGTAGTTCATTGATTATAATTCGTTTGGTGTGTGCCGTTCATCAACAGGGTTCCTACAGACTCCAAAGAACAAAATTCAAGGAGTTTTCAAGGAGCGTTTATTTTATTTCAAGGCAAGGTGGCATGAAAACTACACCATTGTTCTTTTAAAACTTTATTTTTTTCTATTGTTTATGTTAAAAAAAATTTTTTTTTTAACATGGAAAAATGGGGAGTTTGTATTATACTCCCTGTTTGGCTAGTATACTTACCATGTCAGACCATAGCATTCACGGCAGTTAGTCTGCTCTGCCAGGCCGAAGTTTTTGTGTGGCTAATGCAGTAATAAGACAGTCACGTGATGCCCAACCCGCTTCCGCCGTAGGAAGAAGCCAGTGTCAACCTCCCGTACCTCATTCATCGAGGCCTGCGCGCAAGGTAACCCCAGAACCTTGGCGCTAGTGGGAAGGCAGGGCGGGCATTAGACTCTGACATGGTAAGTATACTAGCCAAACAGGGAGTATAATACAAACTCCCCATTTTGGCGTCATATACTGTACCATGTCGGACAATAGCAGAATTCATAGGAAAAGGAGGAGGGCGAGTGCCCTAGTGGTTCCTGGGGTTACCCGATATGGATGCATTAGCCCGCCCACCCTCACCCGTCATGGGTAAAAACCTAAATTTAAAGTGTCAACCTTAAAAAAATTTTTAAATGAAACGAGGGAAAACCCCCAGTTTAAAACTCCCAATGAGGGTTTTCTGTTTTTTTTTATGCATTTTTGCGATTCCCTTTTGTGTGTATGTCTTGTTTTTAAACCCTTCATTTTTAATTCAGTTTCCTAAAAACCTAACCAAAAGCCCTTTTTGTATGAAAGGGCATGTGGTGTGTTTTAGTCATTTGGGTTTGTGTGCGAGTTTTTTGGGTTTTAAATCCCTTTTTTTTGGGCCCTTTTTCCCCAAAATCCCTTTCCAGACCGACCGGGGAGTTTCATCTTTTGAATAGGAGACCGAGATCGACCCCCCTTTGAATACTCGGTCAACGACTTTCCTCCCCCAATCGCATATCCCCCAAGAATGAAATTTGCGACGAAGAGTTTCCGGTACTTCCGTTTTTGGACCCCTTTTTGGGGTTTTTTTTTTGCATGAGTTTTGGGGGAAAGTAGTTTCACTGCTGTGATTTTCAAAGTTGGGGTTTTTTTTTTCGCAAAGGGGTTTTTTGGGAAAAATGGGGGATCAGAAAAACTATGCAACTCGCAAAATTCATTTCTGAAGTGATTTTGATAAAAGGAGCGTTTTTGGGGCTAAAAACTTTGAAAAAAGGGTTTTGAAGAAAAGACGATTCGGACGTCAATCTTTCCCTTTAGTTATGAATAAAGTCGACGGGCTGACTAAATTTTTACCCGGGAACCCAATAATGTTTCGGCATGATAATGAAACGTCGAATAACCCTTTGGGCTGCGGGGCCCCAGACCCCCAAAAAAAAAATTCGAAAAACAAAATTGCTAGAGATTTTTTAAAAATTTCTTGACTGGACGGGTTTTGGCTACAAGTTTTTAAGCCCCCAAAAAGTTTCCCTTGTTTTGATAGCCGGGAAAAAGGGGTCAGTCATGGGTGGGGCCCACGATTTGCCTGTAAGCATCACCTTTGGGCCTTTTTGATTTCAAAAAAGAATTTTGGCAGACTTTTAACGAAAAACCAAATTTTAATTTGCTGCAAAAGCAAGAAGAAAAGAATAAAACATAAACTCTGGCCTGAAAAAAAAAATTGCCTTTTTAAAAAAAACAAAGAGGACCCGGGAAAAGAGGTACTCATCACCACAGGAATGTGTGTGGGGTGTGTTTGGGGGGGAAGGGGGGGGGGGGGGGGGGCTCAGTGCACTTTTCCCCAAAAGCCCTTTTTGTTGAATTCCATCAAAAACTAGAACCCCCAGAAATTCAGTAATCTGTTTTTGGTTTTTTTTTTCCCCCTCAGTATTTTAGAAGACAATTTTCTTGAAAGTGATGCCTTCATTTTAAAACAAAATTGTTTGAATTTTGGGTTGTTGTTTTTTGTTTTCACAAACAAAGGGTTGATTATTTATTGTGCTTTACCTACAAATGACTTTATTTTTTTTTCCTGAAGGTTTCAGTACTTTGTTTAGATTTGGGGGAAAATCACCTGTCTCCTAATCCAGGATGTTCGTGGGTACAGTAAATTAGGGAAAATTGTTTTAGCACTGAGAAAAACCGAATTACAGTTAGTCGGGTTGTTTGTGTTTTTTTTCCTCCTGTACCGACACAAATTTTGGGGGGGGAAAAATGGCTTTTTTGGAGGGGAAGGAGGGTTTTTGGGAATTTTTTTTTTCCAATTTACCCCCTTTTCGAATAGATAAGTAAAAAAAAAATTTTTATTGGGGTTTCTTTATGGAAAAAGTGGTATGTGTTGCGGAGTTACCTCTTTTGGCCCGGGTTACCTCTTAGTCATAAGCACAAAGTCATGCGGTGGGCAGGGGGTTAAAAAACCCCACTCCCCTCACCCAACCCCCCTTTTTCCGACCCTGTGTGTGCAAGTGTGTTTAAAAAATAAATTTGGGGTTTTAGAAGCTCTGTATTGGTTTTTTTTGGTTATAAGAAAATGCCCTTTTTTGGAAAGGGGGGGGGAAAAGAAAAAAGTGGGGGGGAGGAAAGAGGGGGGGGAGGGGTTTTGTTTTGTGCAAGGGGGTGGGGTGAGAGTTTCCCAATATTCTTTTGATTTGTGTGTGGAAACACTAAATTTGAATTAGTTTGTTGGTCATAGGACACACCCTCCCTCCATCTCTTTCTCTCTATAAAGAGAGAATAAGAAAAAGAGTGTTTGTTTGGTGTGCTGTTTTTCCCATGAAAAGATGAAATCTTTTTTAATTTTACAGTTTACTGACTGACGGGGGGGGGGGGGGGGGGGGGGGGGTGTTTTTTACCATTCAGTTATAAATGAAGGTTTTGTGGGGGGTTTTCCAGTGGGACCGACTGCCTTGGGGCGGGAAAGTGATGACGGGAAAACATTTTTTTGTATGCATTTTAGTTGCGAGGGGTTTTTGTGTGAGTTCATTGAAAAATTTTTTGTGTGCAGTTCATCAGGGGACCCAAATTTTGGGGGAGGCATTTCAAAAAAGTGTTTGTGGTGTGCTTTTCATATTTTTGGGGTTTTATTTTTTTTCAAATTGAATGTTTTGTGTGTGCAGCCCCTTAGATAAACTGAAATTTGGCTTTGTACTTTTAAATGTTTGTGTGCATTCATCGATGAAAAATTTTTTTTTGGGGATAGTTAAATTGATTATAATTCTTGGGGTGGGGCCCTTTCATAAAACGGGGTTTCCTACAAAATCCAAAGAAAAAAAATTAAAGGAGTTTTCAAGGAGGTTTATTTTATTTAAAGGAAAGGGGGCCCAAAAAAAAACTACCCCTTTGTTTTTTTAAAAAATTTTAATTTTTTTTTATGTTTATTTTAAAAAAAAAATTTTTTTTTTTAAACAGGGAAAAAATGGGGAGTTTGTATTATACCCCCTTTTTGGGTAGTATATTACCATGTCAGACCATAGCATTCACGGCATTAGTCTGCTTTTAAAGGCCGAAGTTTTTGTGTGGTTTAATGCAGTAAAAAGACAGTCACGTGAGGCCCAACCCGCCTTCCGCCGTGGGAAAGGGAACCCCAGGAACCCCTCCCGTACCTCATTCATCAAAAAAGAGCCCGCCCCAAGGTAACCCCAGAACCTGGCGCTAGGGGGAAGGCAGGGGGGGGGCATTAACTCTGACATGGAAGTAACTACCAAACGGGGAGATAAATACAAACTCCCCTTTTTGGCGTCATATACTTTTCCCATGTCGGACAAAGCAGAATTAAATGGGGAAAAGGGAGGGGGGCGAGTGCCCTAGGGGTTTCCTGGGGTTACCCGATAGGGGGATGCATTAGCCCCCCAAAAAGGAAAATTCCCAAACCCCGAACCATCAGCCCGGGGGTCTGGGGGTTTGCCCTTAAAAAATTTTTTATAAGGGTTTTTTCCGAACGCCAGAAGGCTCCCCCTCCAGGAGGTGGCGCAGGGGAAACCCGAGTGCGGGAATGTTTCCCGAAGCGGCCACCCCTCTGCCCCTCATACCCCGGGGGGCCCAAAACGGGGGGGCCCCTTGGAGGCCGGGAATAGGCCGTTCTCCCGTCTTGGAAAACCCACCTAGAGACGGTGCCAGTGAGATGCCCTTTTGTTTTTCGGGGGTTTAGGGAAAATAAAAAGAGTCTTTGCAAAACGCGCCTGGGGGCGGAGTTCCCAGTAGGGGTGTTAGACTTCGAGGGGGCGAAAAGGGGGCCATGTCCGAAGAGGTGCCCTCCCCCCTAGGGAATCGCCAGAGGGGGGATGACGGGTTAAGGAGAGGACTCCCGGGTTCCGGTTTCGCTAGGAATTCGGGAAGGAACTTCAGAGAGACGGACCCGTCTCTGTGGAAGGCAATGTCTTGGGGGGCCCCCCCGCAAAGGGGCATGGATCCCCGGCCTCGCCTTCGGGCCCGGAAAGCGAGGGCGAGGGGGAAAGGGGAAAGCTTCATAACGAAGGTCAAAAGGGAAAAGGAGGACAAAGGGCTAAAAGGGGGGGTTTTTGGGACGTCAATACGTGAAGAGGGCCCCAAAGGGGGAACGCTCAGTGGGGTTTGGGCCTCACGAAGAGTAGCCCCCTGGGATTCTCTGAAAAAGGAAAAGTCATTTAAAAGGAAAGGTCTGCCCATTTGGGGGATGGTCGTGAAATTTGGCCGACCTGTAGCCCGGGATGGAGCTAGCAGAGGGGTTAAAGGTGGGACGGGAAAAATTTTTTTTGGATATTGGAGGGGCGATTGTGGGGGACAGAATTGTTTTTGAAACCTGAGACCCTTTTTCCCCACCATGGGTAACGAAAAAGGGACTCGTGTTTAACTTGCGAGGGAAACATGGCTAGGTCTCTGAGTTCCGGGAGCCCCCCGGCGATGGGGGGATACTGCGGACGGACTGGCCCCGGGTTCGTTCGAGAGGGGGAAATTTAGATGCTCGCAACCGGGCTGGACAGAAGCCGGCGGGGAGGCGAACCCCCGGGGGTTGGAGTGAGGGGACCCGAACGAGGTTGCCTGAGCAGTCCCACCGGGTGTTCAAGGGAGAGGGGGTGCGTGATTTGAGGGACTTGGGTCCGGGAACCGGGAAATGAGGGGGCCCACCAGGGGGTATGAGAATACCTGGGTTCTCGGGTCTCCCTTTCCGATCCCCTTGTGGAGGAGGGAAAGGGGAGGGAAGGAAAAAGGGCTTTTGGGGGCCGGACCGGGAAAGGGATAGGGCTTTTTTTTGTTTGGCGTAAGCCGGGGGGCCCCGGGCCCGGGAGACCATACACGGCAGACGGGGGTTGAATCGTGTGGCAAAAGGGGGGATCTTTGGGTCTAAACCCCATTTTTCCCCAAGGGGTTGTTAGGGTTGCCTGCTGAGAGCCTTTTCCGTGGGGAGGACGGGGAACTTGGAGGGGGCCCTAAAGAGAGTCGCCAGGATGTTGTGGGGCCCTGCAAAGGTTTTTCCGGAAAAAGGGTGCCCCCCCTGCGTGGGGCCCACCAGCGGAGGGGGGCCCTCTTTTGGAGGGAGGGGCCCGTGGAGTGTGCCCCCCCCCCCCCCCCCCCTTTTTTGATGTAACAAGCTCCCAAAGTTTTTGTCTTAAAAAGGAGAAAATCGGGGGGAGACCAGGGACGGAAGGGGAGGAGGGGGGACCCGACCCCCCCTTTCCAAGATTTTGATGTAAAGACAAACAGTCAGAGGATCCCAAACCCCTGAGGCAGGGGACTGCCCTCCAAATGGGCCCCCCCCCCCCCGAGTGGAGGGGGCTGTGTAAATTTCCAGGGCCTGGGTTGGGGGGGAAAGGGGAATCCGGTGGCCAGGGTGGGGGGGCCGGAGCCCTCCTCCCGTGGCCCAAACGAACCAGGGCCCTAGGGGAATGGTCTGGTTCCAGCTGTCCTTTGGTTGGACCAACGACGGGGAAACCCCCTCAAAAGCTTCGCTTGGGAACTACCCTGGGGGAAAGAGAGGAAAAAGGGGACTCCATAAACCCCAAAGGGGGGAAAAAGTGCCCTTTGGGGGGCCGAAGTAAAGGGAAGGGGTAAAGGGGGAGATGGGGTCCACTAGGGGGGCAGACCTCCCCGGGGGCCCGGGGGAAAACTACCATGGAGGTGGTTTTCGAAGCTCATCCCCGGGGGAAAAAGGTGAATCGCGGACGGGGCGAGAGCTCGACTTGGGGGGGTTGGGAAAAAGGGGATAATGTTTTATAGCCCAGCCGCCGCAAAGGGCCATTAGGGCTGGCCCAGTTAAAAAAAAACTCACAGGGGTTGGTGACGAAACCCAGAGAGGAGAAAAGGGGTTTAAAAAAAAAGAGTTTGGAGGTTTGGTTTGGGGCCCAAGGGCCTGAGGGGGAAAGCCAAACGACCCAATGCGAGGTAACCAATGGGCGAATGTCCTCCGGGCTGGCAAGGGGGGCCCATCTCCTTTTGATTTCCTTCGTGAAGGGGAAAGGGGGAGCCCAGGGGAGCCCAAAAGGGGGAGACCCTTGAATTGAAAAAAACCCGGCCCCACCAGACAATCAAAGGGTATCGTCTGGGGGAGGGTAAATTGAGGATCTAAAAGTGGGTTTTCTTTCAGATCATGGAATTTGGCCCCGCCCAATGGTGGGAGGGAAAGTCCCTGATCGGGCCCGGGGGGTCCCCACCCTTGAATTTGGTTGGCCTAAAGAATTTTGGGGGGGGAAAGGGTCGAGGAGGGGCCCCCAGCCCCCCGGGATTTGGGGGACTAAAAACAGACGGAGTAAAACCCGGGGGTTGGGGGGGTTTTTCTCTTTGATTGGGCCCCTTTCCCGGGAAAAGGGCTCCGGAGAACCCTCCTCGTTTTTCCCCAGGGAAGTGCCTCCCCCCGGGGGCGGGCGGTGGATGCAGGGGAAGGAGGAGGGGGGGCCCGGAAGGGGGGGGCGTTCGTGTGCCCGGGGTAGAGGAACCCCCCCTGAAGAACAGATACTCCCCAAGGGTTTGAGACCCATGCGCCGCCCCTGGTGGGGGGCCCCCCCGCCCGGGGCAGACTGCCTGCCAGGGGGGCAGAGGGGCCGAGGGGGGTAGAGAGGGGTGGGCTTTTCCCCCCCCTTTGGAAGCAGTCTGCTAGTCCCCCTCCGGGGCCGGGGCCTGTTGGGCCCAACCCCGAAAAATTTTGTTTGGGGGTTTTTTGGTTTTGGGGGCCCAGGCAGGGGGGAAGTAGGGTGTTTGGGGGGGCCTTTAGGGACCTGCTTGGGGGAGGGCTGGGGTCCCGGCTGGGGGGAGGGCCTGACGAAAAAATGGTTTTTAGGGGGGCGCTCCCGACGAGGGGGCTTGGGCGCCAAAAAAAAGGGGGCTGTTTTCGTCCTCGACGGCATGGTTAAAGACGCAGCAGAGTAGTCCCCGGAAAAAAAACGGGGTGCCCCTGACCCGGGAAAGCATGTAAGGGGCCCCCTTTGAGCCGCGGGGGAGAGATGGGGGCCCGTGATGCCCTAGCATCTCCCCATGCCAAAAAAACATTAAAGTGACTCCCGGGGTGCGCTGTCCCCCCGCAGCCCCAAAGGGGGTGGCTATCTTGTTGACAATAAAAGCATCCAAAGGGGGCACAAACAGGGTGGGGTCTGCCCCAGTGTCTCCCGGGGCCCAAAAAACGCGGGGACAGTGCCGCCCCCCCTTTTGGGCCCGGTTTTCCCCAGCTTTGGGTGTAGGAAAAATTTCAATGAAAAACGTGTCCCCCCGGGGTGTTAGAAAAGCCAGCCCTGGCCCAAATTCCCGTCCCCCTGTATCAGGGTTTTGATAGAAAGAGAGGGGGAAGTGGGAGGGGGGAGGTTGGGAATGAGCCTGAGGCAGCCAGGAAAAGGCAATCCCCTGGTGGGGCCCATTGCCCGAGAAAAGAAAAAGGGCATGGGGGGCCCCGACGCGAGTCCCTTTAGGGTACTCCCACTGGGGCCGGTTGGGGGCTTTACAAGAAGTCAATCCCCGGCGGGGGACGGCATGTGCACCCCTGGCGAGAGAGGGCCCTCCGGGCCCACAAAAGGGGTGATGGTCTGGGGGGCCCGGGTATCCTTGGCCGTATCGCTGGGTAGGGGGGAACCCCGGAAAAAGGGAAAAAGGGGGAAGATGTTGTTAGAGGGGGGGGATTTTCCCCAAAAAACAAGATCAGGGCGCCAGCCCCCAAAAAGGGAAAAGGGCCCCCGACTGGGGGAGGGGAAACCTCGAAACCCCCCTCAAGTTGGGGTTTAGTTTTATTCGTGAAGGGAAGTTCAGGTCCACCTTCGGAAGGCCAGGGGCAGGGGTTGGGGGGAGTCCCCCCCCGTTGGGAAAAAAGTGAAAAACGAGACGGGTCCCCCGGGGGTTCCATAATCGGCAAAGTAAACTAGGGGACCCCCCGAAACGGGCCGCCCGGGGAGGAAGGGGGGGCCCCCGGGCGAAACCAAACTCTGGGAGGCCCGGGTGCCAATGAACCGAAGATGGGGTCAGGGGAAGATTTCCCAGCTAAGCCACTGATTCCTCTCGGGGGGAAAAGAAACCCCGGTCCCCCCTGGGAGAAAGACGGGCTGGGCGGGCCCCGAGGGGGAGTCTCCTCGGGGGGCCCGGGGAACCTTGAACACCCAAAGGGGGAGCACTGCCTCCTTCACTCCCAGGGGGTCCCTGCCCGGCCCCCCGCGTGGCAAGGGGGGCCGGGTGGGTTTTTACGGTCCCCCGAGTCCTGGCCGTGTGGGACGGGGCGGGGGTGGGTGAGTCCCACGCGTAACCCCAAGGGACGAAAGGTTACCCCCGGGTTCCCCCTGGTCGATCCTCCCCCCCGGAAAAGAACGGGACCGGGACGTTGCCCAATAGGGGAGCGGAAAAAGTCCCCCCTCCCCAACGGGCCTGTAACCCCCCGGGGGAGATTGAAACGACGACGGGGTGGTTTTGGAAACCCTCGTGGGTGAGGGCGCAGATCCGAGTAGGCGATCCTGCGTACCTGACCCGGGTTGTGGGGCAATGGGGGGGTACCCCCAAAGACTGTCCCCCACCCCCCCCACCGGAAGTGGTTTACGCCCCCTGCTCCGGGGGGTGGCTGAAAACCCCCCACGGTTGGGGAAACGCGATGAGACTGGGTGACGTTAGTGGGGGAGGTGCCCGCGTCCGAGTCTCATTAGATTTGGGTGACGTTTCGGTGAAATTTCCGGGGGCCGGGTCTCCGGAAAAGGGGCCCCCCCGGGGGGCCGGGTGATCGCCGGACGCCCGGGATGATAGGAGAGGGTTCCTTTCGCAACGAAAGGGGAACAGGCGATCCGTCGGGGAACGGGGAAAATTTAGAACGGGGAGGGCCTTTTATGGGGGGCCCTTTCCCCCTTTGGGTTTGGGCTTAGGGAAAGATGAGAATGAAAAACAGTCGGCGAAGACGGCCCAAATTTCCCCCTTTCCCACTGAGACTGCCTGTTGGGGCTTTGATCCCGACGATCGTGTGTCCCCGCCGATTGGGTAGGGGGGGAATCGTAATGATGGTCGCGGTCCCTGCGCGGAACCCTCCCCCCTAACCTCGGTCGGGGGGGAAAAGCTCCAAACTTTTGGGGGTGACGGTTTTTCCCCGGGAAAAACGACAACCGGCCCCCCCAGGGGAGGAGGGACTGCCGACAAAAGCGTCCCCGGCCGTTAGTTTCCCCTTTACCCTGTTGGGCAATGGTGGTGGGGAACAAAAAAAACCCGGGAAAGCAAAGATCGCAAAGGGGGGACAAAAGAAGGGGGGGCGAGGGATAGAACGAGTTTAACCAAAACCCCGGGAGAGACACTGGGAAATGGGAGAAAAAATAACGAATCTCAGTGTTAGGGTCGGGAAGGTCGATCGTAAGGACGCGGGTTTTGGCCGGTCGAAACAAAATTTGGGGGAACGACCGGCGAAGAAATGGGAAACCCACGTCAAGTTGACGAAAAAAGGGGGGTCCCAAAGGAAGGAGAAGGGACTGAGATTCGGGGGAAAAAAGGGGCCGTAAAGGCCAAAAAAAGGGGGGGGGAGGGTGAAACCCCGGGGATGGGGCTGGAAATTCCGACTTTCGAAAAATCGAAAAGGGGCGGGGGGGCGAGGGGCGCGGGTTTCCCAGGGCAAAGGCACAAAAGGCCCAGGTTTGGGGTGGGTTAAAAAAAAACAATAAAACCCCACCAAACCAAAAGCCCACCGGGTCAAAAGTGAAAAATAAAGGGGCAACCACAAAAAAATAACCCAAAAAAGCAAACACAAAGCTAACTTAAACAACGGCAAAGAGAAGGGGAGAAGAGCACAAGAAATTCTCTTGCTTGGCCGGGAGGCCAAGAAAAAAAAAAAAGAAAATACGGGAGGTTGACACCCGGGGGTTCTTCCTCGGCGGAAGGGGGTTGGGCAACACGGACCGTTTAAATTTCTGATTAGCCCACAAAAAAACTTCGGCCGAGACAAAAATAACTGCCCTGAAAGCTATTGTCGACATGGACAAAATATAAAAAAAGCCAAAAAAAATTTTTTGGGGAAATTTTAAAAAACTCTTGTGTAATTTTGGGGGGCCCCAAATGGGGGCAAAATTATGAAAATTGAAAAAAAAAAAAAGGGCATGACAAGAAAATGTTTTTTGTTCCCTAGGGAGAATAAGGGACTTGAAGAATGACTTTTCTTGTTTTGCGAGCTATAGTAAAGAATGACAAAAGGATTTTTTTTAAACTGTTTCAGGGGTTCCACTGCCCTTTTTTGTTTTTGCGTCAAGAAAAGCCCCGCCTCCGCAAAAAAATTGGGGTCCCGCGGGGAAAAAAAAAAAGTAACAAAGTAAAAAAGGGACTCACTCCCGCAAAACAGCTCCCGAATCACCCAAATTAACACCGCTGAATTTCAAAACAGCCCCGCTTTAGCAAAGGTTTTTTTGTGCCAAACGAAATCCGGGGCCCTTTCCCTGGCAAGCGAAAGGGAAATTTTCCCCGTTAATGTCACTAGCCGCGACCGCGACATGTCTTGACCCGGGGTTTTTGGGGGCTGAAAACCACGTTCCATGGCAATGCTCACGGGAATAACAAGGGCAATTTTTTGCGAGGGGGGATATGTGTGTGCGTGGGGAAAACAAAACGAAATTCCATTGGAAAATGGGCCCCCATCCCGGGCCGGGGGGAAAATTTTCCCTTTTATTTCGAGGGGGAAAGGGTGAGGCTTTTTTGGAAAATTCCCTTTATCTAGCAAAAAGTCAGCGAGTGCCACAGGGGTAAAAAGTGCAGCAAATCACTAAATTTCCGGGGTCCCAAGGGGGGTCTGCGGGAGGTCTGTGCCGTGTTTTTCCCCTCTGGGCATAGGCTTTCGGTTTAGAACAGGGTCCCCGGGGAAAAATTTCGTGCTAAAAAGCACGGCCCCGAAAAAAATGCGTAGGAAAGGGAGAAAAACCAATAATTACGCAAAATTTTTCAATAAATGGAACCCCCGTGTTTTGGCCCAGCTATATAAAAGCCTTTTCAAAAGGGTTTTCCCTATATCTAAACTGCTTTTTTTTTAATAATTGTTTTTCCCCTATGGTGGCCCCAGGCTTCCTTTCATTGCCCTTTTTTAATTTTTCCCAAAAGAAAAAGCAAATGTACGTGCTGTTTTTATTAAAATAAAATAAATTTTCCCTGCAGAAATCATTTCTGATCAAAAGGAAAAAAAAAAATTTCCAAGCTAGCTATTTTGGATCCAGAGATATTTTAATGAAAGGAGGTGCAAAAGCCAAATGGGCGCCCAAAACTTTGTTTTCCCCCACCAAACGAAATCCTTTGGGGATTTGACCAGCTGGGGAAAAATGTTAGAAAAAAAACTGGAATTCGTTCACAAAAGGGTGAAGCTTTGGTGGGGGTTTTTACAAGTGTTCAGTTCCACAGAATTTCAGATTTCGCACAACGTTTTGACCCCCAAAAAAGTTTCCCCCTGTGGCTGAAAGACGGGAATGGTTTTGTGCAAGGACACATTTACGATTTAGGAATTTTAAAGGGCGATACAACTTTCGCATTCGACCCTGCTGCGGGGGTCTTGTTCGTAAGAAAAAAAAGAGATGGGGATCGCTTTTGAAATCTCCGGGCCCCCAGTAGAGCCCCAACTTTTTTCCTTTGCTGTGGCTAGTTTAGGCACGCTGCCCCCTTTCTCCACAACCAAAAATTTTTTTTGCAGGGCTGTGCGTAAACAAGGGTGTTTTTGGCTTTGGGCTTCTCCCCGCCCATCAGGGAAAAAAACCCGGGTTTTATCCAACCACAGACGGTTGAAAGGGACGTTTCCCCCCCCGGCATTTTTTAAACCCGTTCACAATGAACTGAACAAAGGCCGGGAAGCGCAAGACCTTTTCCCTTTGCGCCCTGCATAGAAAATTTTAAAAAGCGGAAAAAAAAAAAATTAACTCCTTGGTTCATTTTTTTAGCAACAAGGGGATCGCGAGATGTAAAAATTTTTAAAATAATTTTTTTATCAAACCCGAAAAAATAAAGTCAAAAAGCCTTTTTTTTTTCTTGCCCCCATTAAAAAAATTTTGGGGACGTTTGGGTTTTATTTTCAAGGGGGTTTTTAAGGTTTGGTCAACATAACCACATTTTTTGATTTTCAAGGGGGTTTCAAGGTCTTTTAAAATTGGCTCTCAGAAATCAAGGGGTTTCCAAAAAAGCGTCGAAACCCCCTTTAATGGGAAAGTGTTCATTTTTTGGAAAAATAAACTGAATTCGGGGGTGTGCAGTTTATTTTATGAAATGAAATTTCATGTTTTTTTAGCAATTCTTTTATGCCCCAAATTGAAATTTTTTCAGTTCATCGGGGTGGGCAGTGGATGTTTTGGGGTTGCCATTCATTGACGATAATTTTTGTGGAAGTTTATTGATGACTGAATGTGGTTTTTGGGGCCGTAACGGACCCTCTGAGGGGGCTGGTTTAGTAGCAGGACAGTCAGAATGGAGCGGGCCCCCTTTCCTACCCGCCCCGGGCGACCCGGGAATTTGGGCGTCTTTCCCAAACTGTAAGTTTCCCCTTTAGCACCTCCCCCACTGTCAGTTCCTAAAACCATCACTTGGTGTCCCTATGTCAGACTCTGGGGCTTCCCCGGGAAGTTGGGCCGCCCTGTTCGCCCGTGGGCGGGCAGAGCAATTTGGCTGAACAGTCAGTTGGTTTTTGTTGCCTTAGGGTGAAGGGGATGTGCCCGCCCCAAAAAAACAAAGAGTGCTTTTGGGGCCAGTGTCAAACTTTTTAGATGTAAACTTCCGCACTTTTCCAAACAATTTACAGTCGGGCAAGGGAGTTGGGATGGTGTTGAGAGAACAGGGAAAAAGTCCCGTTCTGGGGGCCCCTTTTCTCCTCCCCCAAGTTTTCGGGCGGGAAAATGCCCCGGATTGGCATTTATAGTTTTCTAACAAGCAAGACTTTTAATAACCAAAATAACGAATTTTTACAAACCAAAATATGTGTAAGGTTTTTCCCTTTTCCCATAATAATTTTTTCTAAACTTTTCAGAATTTTAGGTTTTTTTTTTAATCCCCGGTTTTCCTGATCTTTTTTTAATAACATCATTTTCCCCGCAAAAATTCTTCAAATGAAATCTCTTTTCTTTCATGTGAAAAAAACACTACAGTCTTTTTAAATGTTCTCTAAAGTTTTTAAAAACCCAGTTTTATTTTTGGAAAAAAATTTCCCCACACTTATTCCGCATGTCTTACTGAAAGCCGGTTTTGACAAAGTATTTTTTTTTTTTAACTATTCTCTTTTGCCGAAAAGTCATCTATAATAAAAAAGGTTTGCGTTCCCTTCCCAAAAGTCTATAAAATGTTCAAACACTTTTACTCAGTTTAAATTTTAGGGTCAATAAATATATGTCATAAACTGTCCCTATAAACCTTCTATTATGATATGCTTTGTTCCTTTAAGTGTTTGGACAGAAAATCAAATTTGATTAAAATTATAACGATAAACTGTTTGAAATAAGTTTTAGGAAAAAATTTTTTTTTCCCACAACCGTCTCCCCAAAAACATTGAACAATGGGGGGATTTTATCAAAAAGTTTAACCTCCATATTTTTTAAAACAGAATTTAATCTAACCAGTTATTTTTTTATTTTCCCCGAAAAACTTTTTCAGATATAAAAACCCCGAGGCCTAAAATTGTAAGTTTAAACCCAAATTCATTTCTGTAAGTTGTTTTCTATTTAAGTCAACAGGATTTTGTTGCTTTTGTTATGATTTTAAATATCCTCACCTTGTAAAGAACGAGACAAAAAAGTTAAGGGGTTTAACGTCTAAGTTTTGCCAGTAATTTTTAAATTTCTTTTATAAGGTCATCACTAACCCCACAACCCCCTCCCCCTTTCCCCCTTTAAAGACAAAATTTAAAAATCATTGTGAAAGTGTCCCTAATTTTTTTGTTGGAAAAAAAAGAAATTTTTTAGAAGCTTTTTTACAACTGTTTTTTTTTCTGTGGAGGATTTTACTGCTTTTTTCCATAAAAGGGGTTTTTTCAATTTCCTTTTTCCGACTATTTTCGTCCGGATAAGACTTACATGTAAAAGGGCCCGGTTGAAGCTTTTTTTGAAACTTTTTTTTACGGCTAAAATATGTAAATGGGGTTTGAATTCAAATTTTATTTTTTCCCCTTCAAAAAAAGGTTTAAGGCCCTTTGAGGGGCAGGTTTTGAAAATTTTATTTCATACTGGCCAAAAATTATTTGCCCCCTTTGTTGCGCAGCTTCTGTTTTGGAAACTTTTTTTGTCGCTAAACCCCTTTTGGTTTTTAATCACCCTTTAGTGACTCAAAAACCCTAAAAGTGCCCATTACCGTTTGTTTAAGTCCGCAACGTCTGCAAGGGTTTTTTAATTTAAAGGTTAACCCACAGGGCGCTAAAGTAATCCGGTTTTCTGGCCCCCGCGACATTTTTTTTAGTGCGATTTTTATTTTCCAAAAACAATGGCAGGTTCACATTTTCGACTTTCCCGTTTTTTTCTTTGATTTTTTTTATTAAATGTCCGACCCCCCCACAAATAAAACTTTTAAACTGTAAATTAGGGAATTGTATAATTTCATAATCGCAATATGCAGCTTTCCCTGACGGGAGAGGTCTTTTAAAAAAGTTGGGGCCCCTTTCCCTTTAAAGTTTCTCAGGCTTTGCTCATCCCCAAATGAAAAAAGAGTAATGAATGTAACAAAGATTG
>CM031610.1:3880978-3920978 GCA_018398815.1 Conus ventricosus
TCAGTTTTTGCATGCGCGCCGGTGTACACTGTGCATGTTTCTTTTCTTCCCTATTGATTTTATAAGTGGTAAATTTGCGTGCAGTGTCTTGTGTAGTCATGTTTACTCAACCATTCCTCTCATTCTCTTCTCTTTCTCGTTCTCTCTCTCTCTCTCTCTCTCTCAGACACACACGCGCACACACACACACACACACACACACTCGACTTTGGGTTGCAGCAGTTTTTCGTCAAGTGCTGGTCTTGTTTTTGTTTTGTTTTTTTCCATTAGTCAGGCTGTTAAAAGTTCATACCTAAACCCACATCTGTAATGTTAATAATCATAATGGGTATTGACGGTAAGTTTCTGCTTTTATGTACATATTGTTAGTGCGCGCGAATGCGTGCATGCGTGTGCGCATGTCTGTGTGTGTGTGTGTGTGTGTGTGCGTTCGTGTATGTGTAAGAATTCAAGCGCTTCTGAACAGACACTTGTTCGGGCAAGCGAAGGATGGTGAATCTGTCTGGCACTTGACGATATTCCCGCCACACTGATAACCTTCGCAGAAAATAGCTCACAGGGTGTTGTGGACAGAGACAATTCCGCTTTTCTCGGTTCAAACTCTCCAAGTCAAGGAAACGACTGTGTGTAGTCGTCGTTGTGTAAACATTGGTCAGCCATTGGCGCGATACAGACAGCAAAGCAATGTGTGGTTCGCTATTCTCCACGCTTACAGATACAAGACCCCTCACAGACCAGGGCTTGTTGGCTGCGCGCAATTTGTTTCTTCTGTTTTCCGTCTCACGCTTTTGAAGACTTTGACTCAAGCGACTTAATGCAGCAGTAAGAACTGCCGTGAGGTGGGTACGGGGGGAGGGGGCGAAGTGTGTGGGGTATGTGTGTTGTGGGGTGAGGGTGGGGGTTGGGGGAGAAGGAGGAGGAGTAGAGGAAGTATATAGGTAGTGGGGGGAGTGGGCTGGTGGGAAAGGATTTCATAGGGGGGCTGTTAGCAGACACCTAACAAATGTAGCAAACGTTTGCATTATACCTGGGGAAAAGTGTTACACAATACTGTTGTGACATCAGTTTATTATGATGTCATTTGTTCTTTTATATTCTTTTCGTAACTTTGACGTTTTTCCCTTGCTTTGAAGACTCTACGAGTGGAAGTACTTAGAGTAGGAGTCAAACTATCTTTGGAAATTAAACGTAGATTGTTGCATACCCAATGATCTGAAAACATGCTGTAATGGTGTGGGAAACACACACATTTTCTGTTGGTGACTGGGACGCTCGATGTGATCTCTGATTGCCACAAAGCCACGACTACCAAAGTAGACACGTTTTTGGCAAGGCTCGCAAAACACTTCAAATTCGCCGTCTTTGTCATGTTTTCTTATTGCATCCGCGACTCTGCGGTCACACACGTCCTTCTGCTGCCACTCGGTCTTCTAGTGGTTCACATACTTCTTTCTTCTTTTTTTTTCGTTTTGTTTGCACTCACTAGCGGCAAACTCTCACTGTGAATCGACGCCGTGATGAGAAATGATACTGGAAGGAAACAGAATGAGAACTACGCCGTTTGAGAACATTACTGACAGAAGAAGAATTCGCTGTGCAGACAAGTTGAGATCGTTTCTGCGCATCATTCTTCGAATAATTTTTCGGCAGAGACTTTTTCTTTCGGCGGAGATGCGAAAAAATAACGGCGGAAACGGCGGAGGAGTTTTCATCCCTGGTGCATGTGTGTGTGTCACTGGGGGGGAGGGGGCATGGAGGGCTGCTGAAAAAGATTTTACTGAAATTCTCACCTTCATGCTTTTAATATGGTCTGGACTTCTGACATGCTTTGCTAGCCGAGATTTTCCATTGGATCCATACTTGAGGTCCGAGTTGCACACATGGCAAAACGCTACACCAGGTTTGTTCGTTTTCAAACACCAAACACGATCCTGTCGTTTTTCATCATCTATTTCGTTCAGCCAAGCCCATCGCCACTTATTAGTAATGCCAGCGTCGATCTCTTCAACAGAATCGCCTTCTTTAAGATAGGACATTGTCACGGTTTCCAACGAACTCCAAACTCGAAATCTAGATTTCGGCAAATGGTGCTTTATCTTTGTTCCCTAAAATAAAGAGTACTACTGAATCGGCACTTCCGTTTTATGGTAAGACGCACTCATTACGTAATTTGCACAATTTTAGAGACTGTTTTGAATTTTTTTTTTTTCCAGATTTAGGAAAAATGGAAAATTCCGTCTCGAATAATTTCATAAAACGGATTCCGTCTTCAGACGGAAGAAGTTTCACCCATGTATATACTTTTATATGTGCATACTGACTCATTCACTCAAAACAATGAGACAGCCTTCATCACAACATTGATTCATTCAGTCAATCTTTCCACATGGAACACAAAATGCAGCGCCTTTTTCGTCTAATTTGCGAAACACATCACCAACTCGAACATCGTCCACTTCCTGGTCTAGCCAGTCCCACCTCCAATCGTTTCTCATCCCTTTTTTTTTTTGGCCATGAAATCGTGACGCGCTTGACAAACTTCGCCAATTGATGTCCGACGTTCGACAGGCACGAAAAGACCAGATGTTGATTAACGGCGGAAGTGACCGGTTGACTCTTTTTGAGAATAACAGAGTTGCAAATTGTCCAAATGGGAATAGCATCGAACGAGTTTATTTCAGGATTTTATTGGGGGGGGGGGCAGCATTTTTTTTGGAGGGCGCCGCAGATTAAAAAAAATGGGCGGAAAATCCGCCTTAGGCGGACAAATTTCATGCCTGATATATGCATTGAAGGACTTCATGATGATATATGCACTGAAGGACTTCATGATGATATATATGCATTGAAGGACTTCATGATGATATATATGCATTGAAGGACTTCATGATGATATATATGCATTGAAGGACTCATGATGATATATATGCATTGAAGGACTTCATGATGATATATATGCATTGAAGGACTTCATGATGATATATATGCATTGAAGGACTCATGATGATATATATGCATTGAAGGACTCCATGATGATATATATGCATTGAAGGACTTCATGATGATATATATGCATTGAAGGACTTCATGATGATATATATGCATTGAAGGACTCATGATGATATATATGCATTGAAGGACTCATGATGATATATATGCATTGAAGGACTTCATGATGATATATATGCATTGAAGGACTTCATGATGATTATATGCATTGAAGGACTTCATGATGATATATATGCATTGAAGGACTTCATGATGATATATATGCATTGAAGGACTTCATGATGATATATATGCATTGAAGGACTCATGATGATATATATGCATTGAAGGACTTCATGATGATATATATGCATTGAAGGACTTCATGATGATATATATGCATTGAAGGACTTCATGATGATATATATGCATTGAAGGACTTCATGATAATATATGCATTGAAGGACTTCATGATGATATATATGCATTGAAGGACTTCATGATGATATATATGCATTGAAGGACTCATGATGATATATATGCATTGAAGGACTTCATGATGATATATATATGCATTGAAGGACTTCATGATGATATATATGCATTGAAGGACTTCATGATGATATATATGCATTGAAGGACTTCATGATGATATATATGCATTGAAGGACTTCATGATGATATATATGCATTGAAGGACTTCATGATGATATATATGCATTGAAGGACTTCATGATAATATATATGCATTGAAGGACTTCATGATAATATATGCATTGAAGGACTTCATGATGATATATATGCATTGAAGGACTTCATGATAATATATGCATTGAAGGACTTCATGATGATATATATGCATTGAAGGACTTCATGATGATATATATGCATTGAAGGACTTCATGATAATATATGCATTGAAGGACTTCATGATGATATATATGCATTGAAGGACTTCATGATGATATATATGCATTGAAGGACTTCATGATGATATATATGCATTGAAGGACTTCATGATCACACACACTATTGAAAGACTTCAAAATGACACACTGAAGGACTTGACTAAAACGTTCATGATGTCGACTTCAGTAATGCTGGAAATGGGTATATGCCTCTCTTTCAAACATAATTTCTTTACCGTTTATGAAGAAATGTTCATCCAACTTAAAGATTATGTGAAGAAATCATTGTTGTGCATTCCACAATCGTTCTACAACAGCATGGTGTTCTCACCACTCATACTGGACTCTTCTAGGACCAGTCTTCTCTTGACAGCTTTTTCCGAACACCATTCTGCCACTTCCTCAAAGATCAACAATTTTAAAACTTTTCCCCCAGCCAATTATCTTCATTCACGGCGGATTAACAGAGTATCTGCATTTCTTCCACTGCGTCCTTGTGTACAAAATTCCTGTTCCAAGCATGTTGCCAAACTGGACTGAAAGTACATGTCATTCAAATCCTTCTGCCTTGGCTTAAAAGCTGTGTCAGGCCAATTGACATGGGCTAGAACACCAAGGCTACATCAAAATGTTGTTATGCTCTGCATAGGTATGCGGGGATTGTCTTCAGTTGTGACAAGCTCCTAGCATAACATTATCAGTCTCCAAAATCCCCCGAAGTCGGAGTGTGGCTGCCCACGTGGCGGGGTAATCAAAAACGGTCACACACGTAATGTTCTCATCCCTAGCTGATGCATTTGTACCATAGTGTTCAAGTGCTTCGGCTGTTTGGATGATCCCTGGAGTCTTTTAGCCAGGGTACGACAACAACAACAACAACATTCAAATCCTTGAATTAAACGCATACCCAGAGCATCCGTTTATCAATAATAATTCTGGTAAGTCCGTTTACTTTAAGTTACAAAGCTTGCCAACGACATTTAAGAGAGAAAATAATGCAGATTTCTGTGAGCCATATTTCAAGAAAAACCACAGTAAGGAAGTCTTGACTGACCTAAGCCAACAGTCTTCTGGCCTTGAGTGTGAGCAGCTCTCATTCTGGCCACAAGGTCAGCGCTGTCATAACCGGCATTGTCTGCGATGATGGTGGGCAACTGAAACAACACAACATGCACCACTTCATGAGAACAGTACATGGGCACTGCTGAACAGGTAGTTCCTTTCTGCCCCTGGGACACAAGACACTGCCATACACCTTTCTGCCCCTGGGACACAAGACACTGCCATACACCTTTCTGCCCCTGGGACACAAGACACTGACATACAATCCTTAATGGTGATGGGCACTGCTGAACAGGTAGTTCCTTTCTGCCTCTGGGACACAAGACACTGCCATACACCTTTCTGCCCCTGGGACACAAGACACTGCCATACACCTTTCTGCCCCTGGGACACAAGACACTGCCATACACCTTTCTGCCCCTGGGACACAAGACACTGCCATACACCTTTCTGCCCCTGGGACACAAGACACTGACATACAATCCTTAATGGTGATGGGCACTGCTGAACAGGTAGTTCCTTTCTGCCCCTGGGACACAAGACACTGCCATACACCTTTCTGCCCCTGGGACACAAGACACTGACATACAATCCTTAATGGTGATGGGCACAAGACAGGTTACCGATACGACCAATCTTTTCAAACATGTGAAAATGCTGATCTTTATTCAAGTTTGTTGATCCTTAACCTCACTTAGTGTACTTACTTTTCAACTAAAATCAGTGAATTTTCTACAGAATACTTTTTACACAACTTCCAAATGTTTGTGAAAGCAGGGGGAAGGGATTCCCTTTCATCTTTCATTACACAGCAGAGGGTCTAAAGGGATTCCTGCTGTTCTTCCAGTAACTAAGAGTAGAAACAGTTTCTCCCTATGCAGATTACTTTCAAATCTCTGGCACAGACTCCTGCTTCTTCCTCAGTGTTTTTTTTATATTCCTGGGTCTGTTGTTCCCACCACAGTTCTTACGTGAAAGCTAGTCTTAAGATTCAGGCACAGACGCGTTACCACACACCTGAGTTACCTGGTTGTCGCTCTTTCAGTCTTTGGTCAAGGTACACCAAGACAACACAATGGTTATACACATCAAGTGCAACCACCACCCAAGAACCATATCTCCAGATTTTGTTTCAAAGTTTTTTTGTTTTTTTTTTCCAGTTTGTTGTATTTCTCGTAATTTCACTAAACATGTACAAAACACAACATCATATGGATAAACTGATCAATTTCTCTGTTTCTTTCAATACAAGAAAAGTTCTTTTTGCCACACAAAGGGCTGACAATCTGAGATATGGTTAAACGGCCTTTTTCAAACCTCCCTGCCCTAAACAGTCATTCACACCATCACCTAAGCCTTCCCCTCCACTTTACCTATCCTTATTAACAATCCCTCTCCTTGTCTATCATTTTCAATAACAACTCTTGTTCTAAATCTATCATATTATTTTAAAACCTTCACACCTACAATTTTTTTAACCTATCACTTTCAATCCTTCACACCTACAATCATCAACAGTCACTCTAACACCTTCCAATCTAAATGGAACAGGGCAGGACACAGGACAGCAAGGACCATCCAGACAGCTCTGCCAATAACACAGTGGCGGACAGAACACTGATTATACTGACAGCCCTTTTCAATAACATGGTGGAGGACAGATTACACAGAGAAAAGAATGTTGATATAACAGTAGAAAAAAAACCCAGCACCGATTGTGCAATGTGCTTTGTCATGAACATAGAGGTGACATGACAGAACTGGTTATACAGAGAATCCTGTCGCACAGTTGAGAGGACCGAGAACATTGTGCACTGAGCTCCTCTTACATGTATCATCCACCCAATCATCATTCACATGGTTCTTTGAAGATGAATAGGGGTAAGGACAGGTCAGATAATAAGCTGGAAAGGGGGACAGATGAGAAAGAAGTTGAGGGGGTGGTACTAGACTTGAGGCCTGGGATGGGTGGGGCTTGGGATGGGTTGTATCTGGGCTTTCAAGTCCTCTGAAATTGTTGAAATTGTTTCCAATCACATGCAGTCTTTGGGGGAGGGAGGGAGGGAGGACTTTCTGTAACTATTTTTACAGGCAGGAAGAAAGCAGCTTTCCTTGTGCGACCGTCTCGTCTGTCCAGCTGCCTGGTGAAGCACTGGCCCACATGGAGTGTTGATGGCGCCCTCTACCTCACAATTCTCCCATCCTTTCAGTGGGGACCAGAGCATCTGGGTGAGCATGTGGTCAGCACAGGATGTCTGGTGACAGCAGTTCACCACCCACAGGGCTACACACAGCTGGACTTCCCCTGTATTTCTGATCTGTATGGGGCCCCAGGCACGGCACTGACTTCGGGCTGACAATCTACACTCTGACCGGCTGACCCTAAAACTGATTATGAACACAACTACAGCAAACAGTGTGTATGAACGTTACTTTTTCTTTTTTGTAAGTATAGAGGAGGGAGGTGGTAGCATCTTCCAAGGTTTTGAAGTGGGGAGGAGTCGTTTTCACCTGCTGTTGCACAGCGGTGCGTAGAGGCTCTGTTAGAGCGATACCTGATCTTATTCCAACTACAGTAATATAAGGTTCTTCCAGCACTAATTAACCTCATTCATCAGCATACTTTGGCACAAATTCATGACACTTAATAGGGTTTTTTTGTTCTTTTTTCCAGAGTCTATTACACATTCGCGGCTGTTGTTCCAAGGTAGCGCCATGTTTTGGGAAGCATACACAGCCAGACACAATTTTGAATGCAAGAGTTGTCACTCTTTGGTCAAACCATCCAATTTAACACATCAACATGATTATTATCCGCAAGTACATCTACCACTCTCAAGGAACTTCCTCTCTTGATTCTTCTTTTCTCCCTCCCCCCCCCCCCCCCTCCAACTCCCCTAGTTAATTGTGTTCATTATATTTTCACCAAAATTAGTACAAATTAGGCTGAAATCTTGCAGGTAAAACAGGACTGTACACTTCATACGCCAGCTCTGTCAATAACTCGGTGGAGAGGACAGAGAACTGTTTACACAGAGAGCTATGTTGATAATACAGATGACTGAGAACCAATTATAACGAGAGCTCTGTCAATCTACACAGGAGACCACGGAGAACCTCTGACAATACATGCAAGAAGGTGAAGATGGAAGATAGTGTATCGTACAGACAGCTCTAATAATACATGCAAGATGGTGAAGAAGACGGCAGATTATTCAGAGATCTCTGTCAGTAAATGGTGGACAGGACGGTGAACTGACGATTGCACATGGAGCTCTGTCAACAGTACAGTGGAGAGGACAAAGCACTGACCACACTTACAGCACTTTACACAAAGAAAAGAAATGTTTAAAAAATAAGAAACAAAAAAACAACAGAGAGTGGATGCACTGACCATTCGGAGAGCTCTGGCAAAAGCTTCCATGGCGATGGCCTCTTTGCCTGGTGTCTTGGCAGCCAGTTGGGACACGGCCTCTGCCATCAGCATCTCTGAACAGCCTGCAACACACATGTACCCCACACTATGATTATCTCTGAACAGCCTGCAACACATGTACACCACACTATGATTATCTCTGAACGTCTGTAACACACATGTACACCACACTATGATTATCTCTGAACAGTCTGTAACACACATGTGCACCACACTATGATTATCTCTGAACAGCCTGCAACACATGTACACCACACTATGATTATCTCTGAACAGCCTGTAACACACATGTACACCACACTATGATTATCTCTAAATAGCCTGCAACACACACATGTACACCACACTATGATCATCTTTGAACCTCTGTAACACACATGTACACCACACTATGATTATCTCTGAACGTCTGTAATACACATGTACACCACACTATGATTATCTCTGAACAGCCTGCAACACACATGTACACCACACTATGATTATCTCTTAACAGCCTGCAACACACATGTACACCACACTATGACTATCTCTGAACAGCCTGCAACACACATATACACCACACTGATTATCTCTGAACAGCCTGCAACACATGTACACCACACTATGATTATCTCTGAACAGCCTGCAACACACATGTACACCACACCATGATTATCTCTGAACGTCTGTAACACACATGTACACCACACTATGATTATCTCTGAACAGCCTGCAACACATGTACACCACACTATGATTATCTCTGAACAGCCTGTAACACACATGTACACCACACTATGATTATCTCTGAATAGCCTGCAACACACACATGTACACCACACTATGATCATCTTTGAACCTCTGTAACACACATGTACACCACACTGATTATCTCTGAACAGCCTGCAACACACATGTACACCACACTATGATTATCTCTGAACGTCTGTAACACACATGTACACCACCACTATGATTATCTCTGAACAGCCTGCAACACACATGTACACCACACTATGATTATCTCTGAACAGCCTGCAACACACATGTACACCACACTATGACTATCTCTGAACAGCCTGCAACACACATGTACACCACACTATGATTATCTCTGAACAGCCTGTAACACACATGTACACCACACTATGATTATCTCTGAATAGCCTGCAACACACACATGTACACCACACTATGATCATCTTTGAACCTCTGTAACACACATGTACACCACACTGATTATCTCTGAACAGCCTGCAACACACATGTACACCACACTATGATTATCTCTGAACGTCTGTAACACACATGTACACCACACTATGATTATCTCTGAACAGCCTGCAACACACATGTACACAACACTATGATTATCTCTGAACGTCTGTAACACACATGTACACCACACTACGATTATCTCTGAACAGCCTGTAACACACATGTACACCACACTACGATTATCTCTGAACAGTCTGTAACACACATGTACACCACACTATGATCGTCTCTGAACAGCCTGTAACACACATACACCACCCTATGATCATCTCTGAACATCCTGCAACACAACATACTATGATTATCTCTGTACAGCCTGCAACACACATGTACACCACACTACGATTATCTCTGTACAGCCTGCAACACACATGTACACCACACTATGATTATCTCTGAACAGTCTGCAACACACACACATACACCACCCTATGATCATCTCTGAACATCCTGCAACACAACATACACACTATGGTTATCTCTGTACAGCCTGTAACACACGTACACCACACTATGATTATCTCTGAACAGTCTGCAACACACACACACATACACCACCCTATGATCATCTCTGAACATCCTGCAACACACAAATACTTTGGTATCTCTGAATAGCCTGCAACACACATGTACAACACACTATTATTGTCTCTGAACAGCTTGCAACACACATGTACACCACTATAATTATCTCTGAACAGCTTGCAACGCACATGTACACCACTCTCGGTCTCTGAACAGCCTGTAACACACATGTACCCCACTTTATGATTATCTCAGAACAGCCTGTTATGTACATGTACACTACACTATGATCATTTCTTAACTGCCTGTAACATACACAAACATCACACTGATGATCTCTGAACAGCCTGCAACACACACATACACCACTCTATGATTATCTGAACAGCCTGCAACACACACATACACCACTCTATGATTATCTGAACAGCCTGCAACACACACATACACCACACTCTGATTATCTGAACAGCCTGCAACACACACATACACCACACTCTGATTATCTGAACAGCCTGCAACACACACATACACCAGTCTATGATTATCTGAACAGCCTGGAACACACACACACCACTCTCTGATTATCTGAACAGCCTGCAACACACACATACACCACTCTCTGATTACCTCTGAATAGCCTGTAACACATGTAAACCACTCTATGATTATCTGAACAGCCTGTAACACATGTAAACCACTCTATGATTACCTCTGAATAGCCTGTAACACATGTAAACCACTCTATGATTATCTGAACAGCCTGTAACACATGTAAACCACTCTATGATTATCTGAACAGCCTGTAACACATGTAAACTACACCATGATTATCTCTGTAACAAAAGTCCCCCTGACATTATATGCCTCCTTCACCTCACTCACCTCCCCATACACGGTGCGTGTCTCCTTCACGGTCTGGGCCAGCACACACAGGGCGTCGTGCAGGGAGCGGTCCGCCTCGTCCAGGATCTGCTGGGTGGCACCACGCAGCACGATGGTGCAGGCCTCCCCCAGCGCCACACCTGCACACAGCCCAGCCACCATGTGAACCCTCCACCAGCAGGGTAGCACCAGTTCTCATACACTGCCAGTCTGCACAATCCTGTAGCACTGTTGAATGCTGAGGGCACAAAATGAGACGGCTTTCCCCCCTGATCTTTAATGGATGGGCAAGACAAAAAGAGAAAGAATACAAAGGCAAAAAGAATTCAATGGTGCAAGTGTTATCCAACAGAAGACATTTCAAGCTCAAAATGTCCAGCTGGTGGGAGACAATGTGTACTGAAGAAGGCCCCAGCATCCCTACAGCCACAACAGCCTGCATGTAAGGCCTTGCTCTTCACCCTGTGACAGGCACAGACTAGCATAGTATGGAGGAACTGGTCTGTGCTGCTGTACACGTTGGCAACATTCTGACCTCAGCATCACAGTCAATATCCATTATAATCTAAGCAAGATGAAAATTCTTTTTTTTTTTCAGATCAAAGGATATAATATATCTATATTATAGGCTTCTCTGTGTTTTCCTGCAAAGTCTCTAGTCTTTTGCAAATGAGTGTGTGTGTGTATGTGTTTATATCTTTCAGTTGTGACATTTTGACAAAGCAAACTGCAGGGGCCTGCTGAACACTCGGCAAGCAGCTGGCAGTCTCACCTGAGAACTTGATGAGCTTGTCCTCCCCAATCATGACCTCTTCAATCACATCACACTGTCCAAGTTTGGTCTTCTCTGGGCAGTCAAAGGTGGAGGTGATTTCCCCACCTGCACACAATGGGTACATGTCACAGGTACATGTCACAGGGTGCGTCTGAAATGGTGGGACTGCCCCTTCCACATCATCACAGCTCACCCAGTATCTGTCCACATTCCATCAAAACAAGGAAGCTAAATCTTTTTATAATCTATATCTTTATGGAGCATTAAGCAAAATCTTCAGTTTACTTTACAGAATATCTTTCCAGAACAGAACAACAAATCTTCCAGTAACACACAACACTTTCACAGAACAGCAAACCAATATTTCACACGTATGTTGCATTTCTGAAAAATAGTAAATTCATACAATATCTTAGCAGAACACTAAGCCAGTATTATATCACTGCATATCCTTCATGCACAGAACAACTCTTATTTATCAATAAAGCACAAAACCCATAAAAAATAATCACAAAGTAAATTACTTAACAACTCGTAAATCTGAAATTCCATCAAAGCACATGCTTTAGGAAAGTGTGCATGTCTGATTCACTACGACTTGCGAACAGACCAACAGCTCACACATTCACCGGGAGTACCATATCACAAAAAAAGTCAACAGCTCACACATTCACCGGGAGTACCATATCACAAAAAAAGTCAACAGCTCACACATTCACCGCTCCCTACCATATCACAAAAAAAGTCAACAGCTCACACATTCACCGCGCCCTACCATATCGCAAAAAAAGTCAACAGCTCACACATTCACCGCTCCCTACCATATCACAAAAAAAGTCAACAGCTCACACATTCACCGCGCCCTACCATATCACAAAAAAAGTCAACAGTTCACACATTCACCGCGCCCTACCATATCACAAAAAAAGTCAACAGCTCACACATTCACCGCTCCCTACCATATCACCAAAAAAGTCAACAGCTCACACATTCACCGCTCCCTACCATATCACAAAAAAAGTCAAAGTTCATTGTTGGAAAACTGCACCCATGTTGCGCAGCACAGAAAAAGGCCTGTGTAGAACAAAAGCACTGATCATTTACCTTTCACTTTAGAGACTACAGAGTCTAAACGTACAAGATAGATGCACTCCTCACTGGTATTTCCTCTCACACATCTGACTGAATGAGCTTCCTGAAGAAACATTTCAATTCATGTTGTTGACTGCCCTGCTGACTGCAAAGGGCATATCACACCTGTCACGTCATTTAAGTCAGCACTCTAGGTAATTAAAAACAAACACACAAAAATACACACACAACTCATCTGAACAGATTTTCTAAAGCAGGGTTCCTACAGACTCCCAAGAACAAAATTCAAGGAGTTTTCAAGGAGCGTTTATTTTATTTCAAGGCAAGAGGTGGCACGAAAATTAAACCATTGTTCTTTTAAAAGTTCATTTTTTTCTATTGTTTGTTAAAAAAAAAAGGAAAAAAACATATTTGGGCGATTTCAAAGCTCTTGTGCGATTTGGGGACCACAAATGGTGGCAAAATTATGAAAACTGAAAAAAAAGGTTCATGACAAGAACTGTATTTGTATCATAGCAGACGTAAGGCACTTGAAACATGACTTTTGTTTTGCTGAGCTATAGTAATGCAATGACAAAAGGATTTTTATATACTGTTTTGCTGAGCTAAAGTAATGCAATTACTAAACTGCTTTTTTTTTTTTCAATTTTTTTTCCATAAATGGGCCATCAGGCTTTGCGTTTCATTGCTTTCGAATTATTCCAATAGAAACAGCAAATGATATGTGCTGTTTTGACTTATAAATAAAATAAAATTGCATGCAGAAATCATTTCTGATCAAACAGGGTTCATTGCCTAAGAGCATCCCAAAATTCCCAAACTTTTCCCAAACTTTCAAAACCACTTTCTGGATTTTTCAAAGACCTTTATTTTATTTAAGCAGCCCTAAAACTGAAGTTAGGTAGATAAAAGGGACATGTAAATAAGCACAAACACAACAGACAGACAGATTACCTTTTAATAGAACAGTTCCTTGTTATCACACCAATCTTCTAGCCTTATTATTGTCTGTTTGTGATGACCCACAGAAAATGTAAACTATTATATTCCTTTTTTTTCAGCCACAATGCACTGCCGTTGTTTGAAAAATGAATCAATGGATTCTGTCCTATATGTCACAAGACTTACAACAACTGTCAATTCCAAAGGCAGCCAATGTGTTGTAGTGGAGATTACCTTTTAATAGAACAGTTCCTCGTTATCACACCAATGAATTTGGAGTCAAAGTATCTTGTAAGAACACAATTACGGTCCCAGAATCTGACATACACATCCAACTGTTTTTCCTGGAGATTCTGGTTCAGCGTTTCATCAAAAAGAAGCACATAGTTTTCTGCTGCCTTTACTTGTTTTGTAAGCTCGGATGAAAAATATGGCCCAAGACCAAAAGTACACAAGTATCTTGCTTTTGCTTCTCCACAGGAAAACGCTGCAGCAATGTTGCTGTCAGGAAACATGGCTTGAAACAGCTGTTTCATGCCATCACATAATTTCATACTGTAATGGGATGTTATGCACTTCATTGCCCACAACACCTCGGCTTTCAACACTTCTGTGCCAGACACGTACGATGCCAAACTACCACACTGTTTTTCTTTCTGCGTTGCAGCTGATGAGACGGGAACCTCTGAAGATGTCACTGGTGCAACAGAGGAGGAGCTGGTTGTGGAAGACTTCTTGCTGTGGATGCCCATGAAGTCACCAATGGGTGCAACCACTTTGTCAATGGAAGCCACATTCTTCTTGTGCTTTGCACCTGAAATACAAATTTTCTTTTGTGTTTATAAAAGTTTTAATCAAGACACCAAAAATCGTTCTTGTTTATCATCATATCAATTTTATTATTACTAGTACTTAGGCAAAATCTTTATAATCATCACAATCATTATCACTATTATCATTATCATCCTAATTATTGTCACAATTATATGTCTTTAACATTGTTTAAAGAGAGTGTATGATGTTACTGCTATATCTGTATCAGAAATTTTATAAAAAATTGTAAATATTGATTGATCATTATAAAATTCTGTCAATATACTGTTAAAATAATATTAATTAAAATGAATGTTCTTGTTATTGTGAAATAAATACCAGTATAACTTACTGTTTTATATCAATTGCTATTAATGGTATTAACTTTAAAAAAAATCACTATTACATTTACAATTATGTACTCTCTATATGGAAAGAAATACTATCTTCATTTCACATTAGTATTAATTATAACATGATTATAAGTTCACATGAATATTTCCTATTAGTATTGTTCCCAACCTTTTAAAAATATAATTAAAAATAGTATGAATGAAAATAGTGGGTAGCAGTGGTGGTAGTAAACAGCGTAAGTACAAGTAGTAGTATAATAATATCAGAGCAGAAGTTCTAGGAGAAGCAGTATTAGAACAGAAAGTAGTAGTACTAGTAGTAGTTGCAGTAGAGCATGAGGTAATCACCACTTTGCAAATTCTGGCAATATTTGTAACAGTGTTTCCTTCAAAGCGCAGGTCACATGGTCACATTCTTTTTTCTTTTCTTTTAAAGGGCAAAAACGTCAACCTGAACAACGTAAAAAAAATTAAAAAATCAAGTAGGTTGAGGTATGGCTGATGGGAGAGCGTTTGGATAGCTTGGCTAACTACTGAAACAAAAGGTTCACCAAAAATCATTTTCCGTCTTCGTCTCATTTTTCTTCCTGTGACCAAGAGAATGTGACCGGTGATCCCACGCGATGAACACTGTATTGACTTACCGCCGTTATGGCTGATGAGGGCTCCTTCACCCATCGATCCAATATCGATGTTTTTTCTGCACGCTGCACAGTACGCAGACCCACTTGTTGCCAGCATTTTTCCGCAGCCATCGTTTGTAAGTCGAATTTTCGAGCCAAAGTTCGTTGAAAACGCACTGGTCCGGCATTTTGTTTTCTCTGAGAGACCCGGATATTCCAAGGGAAGAAACTCGCGTTGCGCTTGAAATCGAGAGTTCGTCTGCTACTCAATTCGCTGCGGTTCATCCGATCGCATTTATTATATTTTATAGTTGTTTCCTCTTGTATGTTAAAATTTCATGGTCCCCGATTTTTTTCGGAGTGGATATTTTATATTGGTGACATAACTCTAAATTCACAAACTTTCACAAACCATATTCATGTTTTCTTATTTTTCAAAGACTTTCCAGGGCCTGGAAAATAACATCTTTTTTCCCCAAACTTTCCCAAACTTTCCCAAACGCTACGAACCCTGTCAAAAGAAAAAAAATGACCAAGCTAGCTAGTCTGGATCCAGAGATATTGTACTCCTTGCACATCAACCATTGTTGAAAAAAGTGATTTTGAGAAAGTGGCGTTTGAAAGTAAAAAAGTTTAGCAATTTTCACACACACCTCCTTCAAATAAACTCATTCTTTTATCAAAGAAAAATGTGAAAATAGACAAAATGAACACCACAGATGGTTTCAACAGACATTCTTGAGCACAAAAACACATAAAACCCAAACACAATTTTTGAAAGAAAATGGTCAAATTTTCGTACCACCTCTCTACACTACTTGCATAAAAATTGAAAAAAGAAATGGCAGTTTGATTTTTCTGTGTTCAGGTAGATGAAAAAATCATTTAAAAACATTTTTACAACCGTAGTCACGATCCTGGATTGCCGTCGGCGATTCAACCAAGGGAGATAATTTGTAACTTCATCAAACTGATGAAGTTACAAATTATCTCCTTTGATACAATCGCAGACAATCCAGGATCGCGACGTTTGTAAACATTTGTTTTCAAATAGTTTTTCATTAACCTGAAGGCAGAAAAATCAAATGCCATTTCTTTTTGCCACATTAAAGATTTTTGGAGCTGATGGCTTGATTTTCAAAGGTTTTCAAGGAGGTTTGGTCAACAGAACCACATTTTACTTATTTTCAAGGGTTTTCAAGGTCTTGAAATTCCCTGTCAGAATTCAAGGAGTTTCAAGGAGCGTACGAACCCTGTAAAAGCATCAAGCATTTTGTCAAAATTTTTCTCCTGTAGAATCCTAGATCAGATGAAAAACGTTATCTCTTTCAAAAACTCAAAAATCTCATCAAATGGAACATCTCTGTACAGGGTTTTCATGGAGTCTCCAGTAAAATGTTGATGCATGATATCATGCAACTCTGAACATTCCGTAAGAACATTTTCTGTATCACATATTGAAATGCACTACCGAGTTTCTTCACTTTAAAAGATTCAAGTGGATGTATAAGGAGTGGCCTGTGTGCAAACACCACCAGACTGTTTCTTCTTTATGGCCACCCACAGCACACACTTAAAAACTTTTAAGGTTTGGATGAATTTGGAAGAGTACGTTATTAGTCTGCAAATTCTATTCTGTTACCAGAGGTCTTCACAGGGGTGGGACTCTCCATAAAGGAAAAAAGAGGAAACAGTCTAGGGGGGTCCGGGGGCATGCCCCCCCGGAAAATTTTGGGTTGCTACATTCAATTCTGTGCAATCTGGTGCATTTTCAGACTGAAATTAACAAATTTTAAAGGAAAAAGCCAATATTGTTGTTGTTTTTTAATTTTTTTTTTTTTCAAATTGGAAATGAAATGAGGCAGGGAACAGTAAACAAACAGTAAACAAGTGGGGTAACGTTTGCTCCCATAAGAAAACCTGATACAGAGTAACTTTTATTCAAGACTGGCACAGCCTTTTAAACTTGAATAAAGTCAGACAAATGCATACAGACGAACAATCTAATAGTGCGGGAAAAAAACAAGGGCAGGCCAACAACTGAACTGTCCTCACAATAATGACTTGGCAAAGATTTGGACTTAAGGAGGGGGGGGGGGGGGGGGGGGGGGGGGGGGGGGGGGGGGCAGTTCGAAGATGGAGAAACTGGGAACATGAAATTAAGAAAATGTATTACAGATATAAAATCTCTTCACTAGCTGCACAAGGGAACCATTGCAATCCCTTTTGAAGGCAGATATATTTGTATAAAAAAGGCAAATATATCTGCCTTCAAAAGGGATTGCGATGGTTCCCTTGTGCAGCTAGTGAAGAGTTTTCATATCTGTAATATATTTCTTAATTTCATGTTCCCAGTTTCTCCATCTTCAAACTGCCCCCTCCTTAAGTCCAAATCTTTGCCAAGTCATTATTATGAGGACAGTTCAGTTGTTGGCCTGTGCTTGTTTTTTCCCCCACTATTAGATTGTTCGTCTATGTATTTGTCTGACTTTATTCAAGTTTAAAAGTCTGTGCCAGTCTTGAATAAAAGTTACTCTGTGTCAGGTTTTCTTATGGGAGCAAACGTTACCCCACTTGTTTACATTTTTTTTTCTTTCTTTTTTTTACACAAAAAGCTATAAAAATCAACTATACTAATACTTACTATCTTTCACAACTTGGACCAAGTGTAGATGAGAGGAGTTCCTTTTCAACCTAATGGCACACAAAATTTATGCATGATGTCCAGCTCCCAAGTGTGGAGCTGGACATCTTGCATTAATTTTGTCCGCTGATCCAGAGCTGTCTTGTGCTTGTTGCTTTTAATGTGATACACCAAAGCAACTTTTCCGCGTGAACAGTAATTTATTTGCACTCGGCACAGATTGCAGTAAGCAAGGCCACAGGCATTAAGTTTGGCTATGAATTGGCCTATCACTTCATCATCATCCACCTTACTCTCCAACCAGTCCCCACTTCCACTTGTTCTTCAAAGAACTGTCGCAGGAAACATTTTCTCCGGGTGAAACGACGTCTCTTCGACATGTCGCCATTTTGAAGGTCGCAAAACCGGAAGGAGAAAGTTACCAAGTTAACTGCGAATCCAAGCCGTTTAAGAACGTCGACCAGCTTGTGGATAAATGACACACGATGTTTTTGAAGACATGAATGAGAATCACAGATCGCTTCCGCGGAACTAACACGCTGTTACGCGGAACGAACAAGGATCTACCGCGGAAATCAGCGGATCCGCGGAAAAATCCCACCCCTGCTTCAACATACAGATGACAGATGCATGGTTCACACAGCCCATGCCACTGACCTGTGACCAATGCTAGACGCTCCACTCCTCAAAGTCGGCATGTTCAATGGCCATGACACCGGAATCCGCAAACAGCTGCTCAGGATAGTTGTAGATCAGCTGCCTGTGACACATCATCACACAACATAGGGCCTTTACTTGCCTTGCACACAATTTCTTCTCTTTGTTACACGTTTTCACCTAATTCCATGTCACCTACACTTGAAGACATTAAAGTTATATAAGATTCAGAAATGGCAATATCATTTCAAAACTAGAAGTGCAATAACACAAAAAGTTATATAAGAATAAAAAATGGCAATATCAGTTCAAAACTAGAAGTGCAATCATAAAATTGCACATATGCACCAACGTCCAGCAGATCAAGGATTTCCTTTTTGATGTATCAAAACCTGATGGGTTAATTCTGGGACTACTTACTACTTTACCTCTAAATTCCCTTAAAATCAGTTCGTAGCTTTCAAGTAATCTTGTCAACGGACAAACAATGCAACAACTGCAGGGTGGGCATGACTTTCTGGGGGAAGTAATAACAGTAAAATCAGAGCCTGTAACACACAGAACTTGGGACAGGAAAAAGTCAATTCCTTCTGTAAGACAGGCCTTCAGTTCACCCACTTTGACACAGCCTGCTACAATTTTATTTCTACAGTAACCTGTAACATCCAACACTTGGATAACCTGAATTTTTGTTCACAGAGATCACTCTTTCGAAGAGGATGGGGGGGGGCAGAAAGACCGGGCTGTTCATTTTTATCAGCACTGGCGGTTGAGTGGTGCCTTCTCTCACCTGTTGATGAAGACGTTGCAGCCATGTTTGAGGATCCTGCCCACCTTGTCCTTCATCTTCTCCTTCTCTGCCAGTTCCAGCTCTGCCACTTTGGACACGGCATCCACACGCACTCTGGACCCAAACACCTGACACACACAGGTACACAGACACATCACCCCATGGTTTATAACACAGCCACTTTGGACACGGCATCCACACGCACTCTGGACCCAAACACCTGACACACACAGGTACACAGACACATCACCCCATGGTTTATAACACAGCCACTTTGGACACAGCATCCACACGCACTCTGGACCCAAACACCTGACACACACAGGTACACAGATACATCACCCCATGGTTTATAACACAGCCACTTTGGACACAGCATCCACACGCACTCTGGACCCAAACACCTGACACACACAGATACATCACCCCACAGTTTATAACACAGCCACTTTGGACACAGCATCCACACACACTCTGGACCCAAACACCTCACACACACACACACACACACACACCACCCCATGGTTTATAACACAGTCCCAACAGGCACAACTGTTGCAACATCTCTGAAATATGTCAGTAAAGTCTTGGTTGTGATAAATGTACTTTTCTTGTCTACATGAACAGACCAACTCAAACATGCTTAGCTGATAAGATATATATACCACTCAGTGTTCAACACACAAAAATATACACTAAACAAAAATTCTGTACCAAAATGATCACACAGGTAAGATTTTATGCACAACTCCAGACAGACACATAAAAAATTCTGCATAATATTCTTTGGTATACAAGCGCAATTTTTCTCTGAAACAGATCTGCACAGATATACAAATTGAGATAACATGGGAAGTATATCAACAACAAATATTCATTAATTTCAACAATAAATATTCATCAATGCACACACACACACACACACACACACACACACACACACACCAGGGCTCTCACTAAAAAAGAAAAATTGCTTTAATTCTATGGGGTGTCCAGAAGGCATGTCTGCCTTCATCCGGAAAAAAAAAAAAAAAAAGAAACTAGCTTTCAGAAAAGTGTAGTTTGAAACACTTCTGAGCACTGAATGGTGTATTGTCAATTGAAACACTGAGCACTGAATGGTGTATTGTCAATTGAAACACTTCTGAGCACTGAATGGTGTATTGTCAATTGAAACACTTCTGAGCACTGAATGGTGTATTGTCAATTGAAACACTTCTGAGCACTGAATGGTGTATTGTCAATTGAAACACTTCTGAGCACTGAATGGTGTACTGTCAATTGAAACACTTCTGAGCACTGAATGGTGTATTGTCAATTGAAACACTTCTGAGCACTGAATGGTGTATTGTCAACTTTTTGTTCCAATCACAATCAGAACCATTTGTTGATAAAATCATCACTGACATTTTTCACTTTAACACAGGGTTCCTACAGACTCCCAAGAACAAAATTCAAGGAGTTTTCAATGAGTTTTCAAGGAGTGTTTATTTTATTTCAAGGCAAGAGGTGGCATGAAAATTAAACCATTGTTCTTTTAAAACTTCATTTTTTCTATTGTTTGTTAAAAAAAAAAGGAAAAAAAACATATTTGGGCGATTTCAAAGCTCTTGTGCGATTTGGGGACCACAAATAGTGGCAAAATTATGAAAACTAAAAAAAAAAAGGTTCATGACAAGAACTGTATTTGTATCATAGCAGACGTAAGGCACTTGAAACATGACTTTTGTTTTGCTGAGCTGTAGTAATGCAATGACAAAAGGATTTTTATATACTGTTTTGCTGAGCTAAAGTAATGCAATTATTAAACTGCTTTTTTTTTTTTTCAATTTTTTTTTCCATATGGGGGCCATCAGGCATTGCGTTTAATTGCTTTCGAATTATTCCAATAGAAACAGCAAATGATACGTGCTGTTTTGACCTATAAATAAAATAAAATTGCATGCAGAAATCATTTCTGATCAAAAGAAAAAAAAAATGACCAAGCTAGCTAGTCTGGATCCAGAGATATTGTACTTCTTGCACATCAACCATTGTTGAAAAAATGATTTTGAGAAAATGGCGTTTGAAAGTAAAAAAGATTAGCCATTTTCACACACACCTCCTTCAAATAAAGTCATTTTTTTATCTAAGAAAAATGCGAAAATAGACAAAATGAACACCACAGATGATTTCAACAGACTTTTTTGAGCACAAATACACATAAAACCCAAACACAATTTTTGAAAGAAAATGGTCAAATTTTCATGTCACCTCTCTACACTACTTGCATTAAAATTGAAAAAAGAAATGGCAGTTTGATTTTTCTGCGCTCAGGTTGATGAAAAAATCATTTGAAAACATTTTTACAACCATAGTCACGATCCTGGATTGCCGTCGGCGATTCAACCAAGGGAGATAATTTGTAACTTCATCAAACTGATGAAGTTACAAATTATCTCCTTGATACAATCGCAGACGATCCAGGATAGCGACGATGTTTGTAAACATTTGTTTTCAAATAGTTTTTCATTAACCTGAAGGCAGAAAAATCAAATGCCATTTCTTTTTGCCACATTAAAGATTTTTGGAGCTGATGGCTTGATTTTCAAAGGTTTTCAAGGAGGTTTAGTCAACAGAACCACATTTTACTACTTTCAAGAGGTTTCAAGGTCTTGAAATTCCCTGTCAGAATTCAAGGAGTTTCAAGGAGCGTACGAACCCTGTAACAGCATCTTGCCAAGGCATGAGGATGGAGTTCAACAGTAGCTAGCCTTCAACCAGTAAGACGAAACAGCAAGGGCTGCTCTCGCAAAGATCATGTGATTGGTAACTTTACTGTTGTTGGACTCGCAGAGTACAACTGCAACCCACCCCCTCCCCTTCCATGATCTTTTTCTCCTGATTACCAGCTTAAGTTTTTGCTGAAATCTGCAATTTTGCAAAAAGTGGAAGCCCTAAAAGGCACATGCATGTTCCTTCAAAAACCAAACACTGAAGTTTTCAGATATACATGGGTTTTTCTATGATTTTGCCGACCACTACTGATCGCTAAGGCCGTCAGGGAGTACCAACCTTAACTTTGTCAGTGTCCATAGGAGTGTTGGCAATGAGGATCTTGCAGTTCTCCACTCTCTTGGGCTGGTTCACCCCTACCTTCTTGTCCAGCAGGAACCCTGCATGCACACACACACACACATTATTACTGTCCCGCTATGTATCATCTCACAGTACGTCCATACATATGCATCATATGACAAAATCCACTCACACACACTGTACAAATTACCTTGTGTCATCTCATAAGTAAATCTGTGTGCAGATATACACATCATCACAACACACTCCCATGCACTGCATAAACGATTCTGTGTCATCTCATAGATACATCATCACCCAAAATAAAAACTTTGTGAAAAGATATGCTGTCCAGTAGTTACATTTCAACTCAAAATACAAACATACTTTGGGAAAGGAGTGACAGTAGGAAAACCATGAGTGAATTATCAATGGCAGCAGAGTCAGCAGCTATACTATCTTACCAAGAATACATTCACATAATAGTTCCCACCCTATTAGGTTCAACGATCAAAACAGTTGGCAACAACACAACTACGAAGTCTCACCTTCATCCAGATAGGAGTCCCTCAAGTTGCCCCCAGTTTCTTGATGATCTGGATGGCGTCAAGGTTACCACTGCCCTGCAACACATCACATAAAAGAGGTCTCCACGACACCAAATGAACAAGTTTCCATTCACCCAACAGACATTTGATGAATGAGTGGAAAGGACCCATGAGTATGTCTGTGAGGGGTATGCATCAGCCATGGCTCTAATCTGGTGTTTATAGTCATGGCATTACTGAGAACATCCTGGGTGTAGCATCTACAACATCCTGGGTGTAGCATCTACACTGCCTGTGGCAGCAGTTAGCATCACCTACACTGCAACCTGTACGTTGTCTGCACAGAGAATTTCCCCTCACTCCTGAGCACCTTTACTACTTTCTAGAAACTCTGTGTTTACCTGGAAATTACATTGCTCTTGACAACATTTAACTGCAGTCAAGGTTTCCCATGGGAGGAAACTGCAAACTTCAGTATGAATGGCAGTTCAGAAACTTTCAGTCGCAAATCACTCTTCAATCCCATTTTCACTATCCACATGAAGCAAATCTGTCTGATCAAAATTATAAGGGAAAAAAAAGAAAGAAATAGGGTCTTCGAATCAACTGTAAACATACACAAAACTTCCATGATGTACTTTGATAATACTACTAATAATAAGACCATTCATAAAGCACCTTGTCAAAGGTTCTAGGTGCTGGATTGGTTTTGTTTTTTGTTTGCTTGCTGTGTTTGTGGTTGTTGTTTGTCTGTTGTTGTTTTTTTACAAAATGAGCAGCAAAGTGGAGCCATCCCTAATCTCACCTTCAGCCTGAGCACAGCGTCCACTGCCAGGTTGGCAAAGTAGTCCTTGTGCTGTGTAAGGATCTTGGAGCTCAGCGTGGTGCGGGCAATGTTCATCAGGTCCTCACGGAACAGCTTGGCGTCTTTCCTGAGACACAGTGCAACACATGCCAAACATTATTTTCAGGGTAATGTGGAATGGTCTGTGACTGCATGACTTCAAACATTATTTTCAGGGTAATGTGGAATGATCTGTGACTGCATGACTTCAAACATTATTTTCAGGGTAATGTGGAATGGTCTGTGACTGCATGACTTCAAACATTATTTTCAGGGTAATGTGGAATGGTCTGTGACTGCATGACTTAACATCTTTCCAGTTACAACTGTCATTTTCTGCACTGCTGCTGGAGTCGGGGAACTCTCTTCAACTGCTACACTCATGTACTTTGCTTTTTTCTTTTCTTCTGATCCGATACAGAATGCGGCTATTCCACACCATTCAGGGCCCCACATGTCAAAGAGCTGACAGCTGGTCTCCTGTAAAACATACATGAATCCCACGCTACATGTGAGAAATGATAGAAGTTATGATGGTGAGGTACTGCAGCAGATGGGAAGCCACCTACCCATTGTCATTGGCGCTGGCCACCAGAGCACGTCGTGCCTCATCCACAGCCTTCCGCCAACCTGAGATCACTGTCTGAGGGTGCAGCTTCTGACCAACCAGGTGCTCTGCCTCCTACAAAGGCATATCACACACACACACACACTTTTTTCTTAAGCTAGACACAGTATTCTTACACATCCTCTTTATAAAAACATGTATCAAACACACAATAATGAAATATGTACATCTGATACCTATCACCTTTGTGCTTATTATGATGTGTAGTGATTTCACACACTCTCTTTATTAACCTTTACCAGCCGGGTCGTGACAAAAGTGAACGACAGGATTTCTCTCCCTTGAGGCGCGTCGTCCAAGTCCGGACGACGGACAGACAGCACTTTCTGCCGTGTCGTCTACTGTCGGACGACGGGAACATAAAAATTCCTACACTTTCCATGTAACGGTCCAAGGGAAATAAGCCATGTAATTAGTCTTGGGGATGTTGTAGCGAGTAGTAGACCTTACTTTCAGTGCTCTACCGTGAACTTGGCTGACCCCAGCGGCTTTGAAACAAAGAGACTGGCGGCGCCGGGCTTTCCGCTAAGCGCGTGCACACGTGGCATTTCCTGTGCCAGCAAAATGTCGGGCAGGCGAGGGGGTTGCAGCAACTTCTCGCTGAACGAAGCACTCGAAATCATATTGCAAAGCGGGTCTGTTTTGATCAACAGTAGTCTTTGTACCGGGGTACTTTAGAAACTTACACCCGTTGAATTGTTCATCCAGTGAAAAGAAACACTCCGTCAGCCAAATACCAACATGACTGTGAATCAGAACAGTGCGCGTAGTGTATTGATCTTTCCGGAAAAACTCATGGAAGTTGTTGTTTTTTTCAATGGATTACATGATAACTCCTGGATGATTTGCAAGGTAAGATTTGAATGTTTTTCGTCCCTTTATCTCCTGATTTGGTGTTGTGAAAGAACGGAATAGAATGTAAACAAAAAATTTTTTTTTACTTGTCAGACATGTTTTTCAGCGCACAGTCGTGTCTATACATTGAAAGTAAATGATTCAAAATTACTATGTTCGATTAGTTGAGTGTTTGTTCTTTCCATGACACCTAACACAACACTGTCAGTTGTTGTCTAGCTACCGTAAAAAAAATCAAAAAGTAGCGAAATATGCGCGTCAGCAGGGAATGAGCGCACGTGCGCGAGCTGCGGCGGCCGGGAACTGTGCTGCGGCACCGCCCACGGCCAGAAAGAATTAATGAAAATTATGCAGGATACATGTCCATTAAATGTGTATGCAACATTTATCATCTTTCTCCACAGAATAGCGTAATAGTATTGTCACAGTCACAGTTTTTTTCTGTGCAAAATATTTGTACATATTTCTATCCAAAGGTGTCGACAGAATTTTCACAAAAACTCATTATCAATGGAATATTTGTACCATACACTTATCTCTCTCCATAGATAATACGAAATGTGTACACACAATTTTCACATACTCTAAGGAAGCAAACTTCCACCTGTCATATTCTAAGTGCATATACACAAGCACTATTTTCTTGTTCCTACTGACTTTAAAAAACTTGATGCCAACAATTCAAAAATCTGGACCTGGAATTTTTTTCTTTAATTTCTGTAGGTAAGACCTGGTACCATTATAGTTTTCAAAGAGGAGAGGCTTGTGGTAGACCATCACTTTCCGATGACATCACCTTATCTCTGACAACTTTCAATGTTTACGACCAAACAGCTACTGTCAATCAATCAAATCCACAGTTTATAATCAAAATATCTTGGAAGGATTCAGCAGAAGTGTCACTAGGAAAGTATGCGCATGAACATTACTTGAAGACAATGAGTCAGGAAAGGATGAAACGAATGGCAGAAATTACCTGAGCAGTTCACAGGCTAGCACCACCACCGACGTCGTCCCATCCCCACCTCATCATCCTGCACTTTGGAAATGTCTGCAACACAAGTTCAGAACCCTGTCAGTACATATCATAACACAGCTGTTACTACTGACAAAATCTTCTGTTTCAGCACAAAGTTCAAAGATCGTTAGGTCAATCAAGATGACGAGGGTAGTACAAACAGATCATTAATACAAACACACAAATCAGTCACTTACCAACAGCACTTTGGCGGCAGGGTTGTCCACACCGATGGCCTTGAGGATGGTGGCACCATCATTGGTCACTTGAACAGTCTCATTGGTAGAGCTGCTCTGTAAGATTTTGTCCTGACAGGAAAAACAACACACATAACATTAAACCCATGTCTAGTTCTCCTTCCAAAAGTCTTTTAAGTCAACGTGTAAACAAGCTTTACAACTTTGGTGGGGGTGAGGGCAGGGGGTTGAGAAGTGGGTCATTAGAAGCATTTTGTTTCTATTCTAGCAGGCTTCCACTCGGTCCTGAACACCACAGTTCAATACAAATATTTCAGTCCCTCATTTGAACACATTTCAACCCCCTGTTGTAAATGGGCATCCGTCTTTTAAAGATGTGGACGATAAAGCAACAAAAAGGGAGACGAGCTGAGCTCCAACATAATAACATGCAGATATGCCAATCCCTAAATCTTTGCATCAGGATCAGATGACGTGATACACACCGAAATCTTCCAAGAATTTTGCAGAACATGTTATATTCTTTATTCATGAATGTAATGGTGTGCAGATGCACATATATGCATGTCTGTATGTCACATCATTCCGGCCACCATGACTGAAGGAGAATTAAAGAATATGGTCTTGCAGATCAAGCACAAACAAAAGTTAGCCTCTTTCTGTCTTTGATATAAACGTGGCACATGTTTGTTTTATTATTTTTTAATGCCTTGCAGTGTTCACTTCTTTCCTTACATTTTCTTTTTAAAGTAGGATTCGCTATCTAACTTCTTCAGTCTTACACATTCTGACATGCTTGCCACGACAACATTCTGTTCAGTGCTTTGGTTCTTTCTCTTCCATAGCTGGTTAAGAACTAGTGCATATGCACACAGCATTTGAGATACAACTTCCCACCTGCCGTTAGGTTTGGTCACCTGTGAAAAAATGTGGTCACATGTGTTTTTGTGATGATTTTTTTTTTTAATAACACGCAATCTGGCCACTGATTTTTACTTTTTTTCCCAGTAAACAGAAATGGCTTTCCTGGACAACAGGCATCTCTGTGCTGGGCCTGAAGGAATTTGTTTAAACAACAAACAAGTAGGGTAACTCCTGCTCCCATGATGACATAAATACACTCCCATGAATATATGACCAAAACACAAGTTATGGATAAGATAAGATAAGATAATGTTGCTTATAGCCCAGCCGACCGCAGAGGGCCACATCAGGGCTGTCACCACGTTAAAATCAACTCACCAGTCATTTAAAAAAAAAAAAAAAAAAAAAAAAAAAAAAACTTTCACACATCTCGTTAAATGACATCGTCTACAAACGAACCAGAAACTTTGTTAAAAATCCTTCTTCCGTAAAATCTCAAATCAGATGAAAAATGTTAATTTCTCTCAAAAACCAAGGATCACGTCAGGCGGGACATCCTGAACAGGATCTTCATGGACTCCGCTGTAAAATGTTTGTGTCTCACATCGTGCAAGTCCCAACACTCTAAAAGAACATGTTTCATTGTGAGTGGTGCATGACATGGAATGCACCACGGAGCTTCTTCACTCTTTAAAAGGTAAGAATGGGTAAAATACGAATGGCCGGTGTGCAGCGGCACAGAACCGTTTCCTCTTTACGACCACCCGACGTAGATGGGAGGAAGTCTTTAAGGTTTGGACGGATCTGAAAGAGTTTGTTATTCGTCTGTGTGTTCCAATCCTCCTGCCAGAGGTCTCTCACATAATCGTTAATTTTGGGTTTCACATCTGAGCAGGGGATATAAGTGTTGGACAGTTTCTCTCTTGTGGCGTTCTTGGCTAAACGATCAACCATTTCGTTCCGCCGATGCCAACATGGCCAGGAACCAAGCAAGAGTAATGTTGTAACCGTCCGCCTTCAACTTGCTAAAAAGTTCAAAAAAAAGTAAAAGTTCTGGATGCTGAAGGTTGCGGCCAGCTATGGCCTCCAAAGCTGACAGCGAATCCGACAGAACCAGAAAGTCCCTCCTCGAAGAATGGGAGATTATCTTCAAAGCCAGTACTAGAGCAGTAAGTTCAGCAGAATAAACAGAAGCATCTGAATGTATATGTTCCAACAATATCTGAGAAGGAGCCCAGGGCAGTAGGCTGCACAGGCCACTCCATCCTCAGACTTGGAACCGTCAGTGAAAACTGTTTGATAGGATGGGAATTTGGAACAGAGCTCGGCATACAAAGCCTTGTACGCCAGAGAGCTGGTAGACTCCTTACGAGAAAGCTGCGAGTCAAAACGAATCTCTGGTGTGAAAAAGGTCCATGGAGGTTGATCGGAAACTTGGAAAAAATCGGAAACTACTCCAGGTCTATACTGCATTCCGCACGTGAGGCTGCATACGAAGCCCAAACGGCGGAATACATTTCGGGTTTGTTTCAAACTTACTTTGGAACGGAGGGTCAAAAACACAGTCATAGGCAGGATTCTGCGGTTCTGAGAACAGTCGGATGTAATAATTCAAAGACAGTTTCAGCCTGCGATTGGACAGTGAAGGTTCACCTGCCTCTGCGTAAGGCTGTACACAGGGGTGGTGCGGAACGCTCCAAGACAGAGACGAAGCCCTTGATGGTGGATAGGGTCAAGAGTTTGAGGTAAGATGATCTTGCGGAGCCGTACACAGCACAACCGTAGTCCAGTTTAGAACGGACCAGGGCTCTGTAGAGGTGCAACAAAGTTTTCTTATCAGCGCCCAGTCGGTGTGTGCTACGACCCGCAGAATAGTCAGTGCTTTTGGCAAGCAGTTTTGAGGTTTTTAATATGGCTGAGAAAGTTAAGTTTTTGGTCAAAAATGACTCCAGAAATTTGGCCTCTTTGACAGCTGGAATGGGAGATTTCCCTACTTGAAGTTCCGGATCTGGAAAAAACTGACGGAAATTATGGAAGTGAATACACTGGGTTTTTGTAGCAGAAAAGGTGAAACGTTTTCATCCGCCCACCGATGGATTTTATCTACGCAAGCTGGAGCCTGCGCTGGACACTCGGGTACAGGCTTCCAGTTGCGTAGACAGCAAAATCATCCACAAACAATGAGCGTCTGAACCCTGCTGAACTGATTGACAATGTTGTTGATCTTAATACTAAAGAGGGCAGGAGATAGTATGCTCCCCTGTGGAACACCCAACTCCTGCTCGTGGACATCAGAGAGACACAAGTTATGGACATGAATTTATTTCATCATGGGAGTATGAGTTACCCTACTTACTTGTTCTTTACTGTTTGTTCCCTGTTTAACATTCTCTGCATCATTTAAGATTCCTTTCATTTTCTAACAAGCCGAAGTTTATTACAGACTGCTTTCCGACCACTCCTCTGTATGTTGTTCCATTTTAGTGGCAGACAACCAGACATGCCGAAACAGGGCTGAAACTATCTAAAGCAATCGTATGTGTGTGTGGGGACCAGAATAGCTCAGTTAGTAGAGCGCCGGACTCGCATAATCCTGGGGTTGTGGGTTCGAAGTTCGGTAAAGGGGGATTTTTCCCTCAGAGTTAACACTGGTTCTGACTCTATTCCCCATACAGTCCTTCGAATGAGACTATAAACCGAGGTTCCTGTCTATACAGGCAGTGTCCGCAGGAGTATCAGCCTGCGTACGCAGAAAGAAAAGAAAAAATGTGTGTGTGTGTGTGTGTGTGTGTGTGTGTGTGTGTGTGTGTGTGTGTGTGTGTGTGTGTGTGTGTGTAATTGTATTAGTTGTGATTTTTTTCCCCAGACTTTTTTCCCTAAGGCATGTTTCTTTTTCTTTCCACTGAAAGTTGGTCATTCTTAGATTCACGGAAAGTTCTTCAAACTGACAAGAAAATGTGTATATAACAGAATGAGACACAAAGTTTCTGAACTTATTCAAACTTTTGCACTTTACAAAAAAATGAATTATGTCCTGGCTGTTCATATTAACTTATCTACATGTGGGGCCAAAATACTGTGGGAAAAAGTGAAATTCGTGAAGCTTTCATCACTGTTGAACAAGATCAAATTAGTTATCCAATGGATCACAGTGCAAGCTACCTGTAACATCACATTTTGTCTGTCTGTTTTACTTTTTGATTTCAAATGAGAGATATTTTTCTTCTTCACTCCTTAGCTAGAATTCTGCAGTTAATCACTGGAGAGACTTTTGCATATGTGACTGAAGATGATCCCACCAGTAACACAGTTAAGGTAGCAACCTTCTGTCATCAGTCATGGTATCTAACATAAAACCAGACTTAAGTGTGCGCAGGGTTTGGGCTTTGTTATATGTGAATGGAATGGAATTGAATGTGCATGCAAGTATACTTGCTCTCTCTCCTCTTTCTGCATCTGTTCACACAAAACCTCAGTTTCAGATCTCATCTGATGGGACTCACAGAGGCATGAGTCTGGACTAACATCAAAAGTTTCCTGTAGCCTAGCTGTCTCAAGCTGCAACTCAACCCAGAACACTTGGATCAAAAAAGAACAATGCTTCAACCACTCAGCCAACCAAGCCTCATAAATGATCCCTGTACCAACAAACTCACCTTGGTAACCCACAACATAAACAAACATTTCTGATATTGTCATTGAGACAAAACTGAGGACACCTACCATTCCTTTGGGGCCCAGGGTACTCTTCACCAAGTCTCCAATGGCAATAGCACCCACAAAGGATGACTGAAAAGAAAAAAAAAAACAAAGGAAAATGAAACAATGAATTGTTTAACAATAAGACTCTATTTCTTAACCATTCAGAACAAAAAGTGTTACTAAGTGCATATTTCAGCATATGTTTCAACATACATGGAAAATATACTGACAAAGAATAAAAGCATATATATACATTCACAGATATACTTTATCTTCAAATTTTGAGATTGAAGTAAGTCCAATCTACTGGATCAACAGAAGTTAGTGCTACAAATACATTTTTTTTTAATTCTGTTCATGTACGTTCTTTCCCAATTTCCCAAAACACAAGTTTAATAATGAAAGTCAATCTGCACATCTTAATGATCTCCAAATTCAAAGTGTAACAATCAACCAAAATGTGAGCATGAAAAAAAAAGTGAACAACAATGATATGCGCGTGAACACTCCACATAATGATAGAAACTATTAATACACTTAAGTAATATCATAAACATCCTTCTGTATCACATGAATCTTTTTCCTCACCATACGAGCTGTCTCTGCCTTTTCTTCTTCTGCCCCATAGCTGAGGATCTGAACTGGGTTCAAGGACACCTGTAACAGAACAGTTTGAAATTCTTTTATTTTTTCAAAAGATACATAGTGGTTTTTATACAAACACAACTGGAAGTAATCAAATGCTACAAAAAAACAAAGCATAGGAGATCCAACTATGCTTTCAGTGCAGGATTCATAGATCAAATGAAGATGAAGTTCCAATACTCCCTGAAGAACTCAAGAAGTCAAAGATGCAGTGAAACCTCTGAAATGTGGAAAGACCATTAGCATCAATATCATCCTTGCCGAATTTTGAAACATGGTAGAGAGGCATTAAACAATATCCTAACTGCTGTCTGAAACAAAATGTTGCACACTAAGGGGTTGCCCATGCCATGGACTCAATCATTAATCTCAACCTTTCCACAAAAAGAAATCTCGAACTTTGCCATAACAACTGCATTATGACCAGTACGATCGGCCATGCAGCAAATACTCAAAATCACTGTGAACTGATTACAGCTTCAACAGAACATGCTGGATCCTGAAAAGGCAGAAATAACCTTGATCAGATCTTTAACCAGTATACCCTTTGTGAAAAGCATCTCCAACACCAGAGGGAGTTCTGCCATGAAATTCATACACTTCAAGATGGCGTTCAACAACAGTCTGGTATGAGGCACTCTAGACCACAATGAAGGAACAAAACAATGGACAAAACCGTATCAACGCTATCCAGCAACTGTTCTCTATAGTGACTAGTGCAGTGCTCATATCTTATATAGGGCATTGTTGGATAGAGATTCCCTGGAATTTGTTAGGACTCCTTTCTGATTCCCACACTTTTCAACACATTCCTGGAATGCATCACGGCACTTCAAGATCTGTCAGTACAATCAGCATTAGAGGAAGAACCATTATGAACTCCTGGAAGTGAACAAGAATTCACTGAGCTTGTTCAAATAAAATGTTTACAAGATTAGATGATATGGCATGGACATCAGCATGGAAAAGATCAAGTTAATGGCCAGCTACACCATCACCATTCAGTCATAATGTGTGAAATATGCACATTTGTAGGTAAATTGAGAGCCCTCACTTAACTGTAATCAACTCAGATCAAACATGATACATGTATGTGGACAGCACAAAGGACAGACACTTTTCAGTGCGTTTAAATCATATGTTCTGTTTTTCTTTCTTTCATTCCAAAGTTAAGTTCTTCACTTCACAGTCACCATCTTTGTCGTTTTTCTGTTAAAGCTAACAGGAAATTCTGACTGGCTGTAAAATACCAATCACTTGTACACAAAAAAGCTGAGCAGATCTGCAAGTGAATTAGAACCTACATCACCCTTTCAATGTTGTCTTCCTCCCTGCTGTAAACAGAACAATGGAGTGGAGAGCAACCAAGTGGGCAAGTTCTGCCCAAAACAGGAGGATTGGCACGTTTGTGTATGCCTAAAAGATATGGACCCTCACAGACGATCTGGAATGTAGAATCCAAATTGTGGAAATGGAACGGCGAGACACTGAACATAAAATATACTGATCATATCACAAATGAATAAGCGCAGTAAGCCATTAAGCAACAAGCACAACTATTTGAAGTTCTACTGACAACACTTAAGAAAAGAACTTTACATTGGTATGGCCATGTGACAAAATCCAATGAATGGCCTTGCTGGAACAATCCTGGGAACGGTTGATGGAGAGAGACAGAGAAGAAAGCAGATGAAATTTAAAAAAAAAAACAATGGACCTACAACACTGCAGAGTGGGCATGGAAAGCATATGCTGAGAACAAAGCAGGCTTTCCAGAATTTTTCATAATATGCAAAAGAAAATAGATGGTGTTTAAGCTTTCCATCTCAGCAAATATTTACCCTATACTGGCCTGAAGTTTAATTCCTCCAGTACTGTATGGATAACTACAAAGTTAACACTTCATCATTATCAGGAGCCTATCATATGTAGCTGTCATCAACTTGAGAGTTCCTGACTTTGGAAAGCCATAGCATATTATGATTATCTGACCCTGCGACTCCTCTCCCTCCCTCTCCCTACAAAATGTTGGTAGAGCACCGGACTCGTAATCTTGGTGATTCTGGGGTTGCGGGTTTGAATCTCCTCCGGGCTGTTTCGGTACAGGGGGATTTTTCCCTCGGAGCTCACATTGGTTCTGACTCCATTTCCATACAGTCCTTCGAATGAGACTTTAAACCGAGGTTCCGTGTGTGAACGCACGCATAACATCTTGCACACACGTAAAATCCCATCACCAACTTTCGGAAGAGAAGGCCAGTTTGGCCGTTGGTATGGATGACACGTACACATAGCATGCACCCTGCCTAAGAAATGGAAAGAATGAAGAAAGTAAGGAAACTCAGTAAACGATAGTGAATGATATGGACTGGATGAAACGGGAAACAACTGAATGAAGCGCCAGCTGGCAGCTCTTCAGTCAGCACTACCCAGGTAGGCAACCTGTTGTGTAAACGAGTGTGGATTGTAAAGTGCTTAGAGCTTGGTCTCTAGCCGAGAACAGGCGCTATATAAATATTCATATATATATATATACATAGAGAGAGAGAGAGAGAGAGAGAGAGAGAGAGAGAGAGAGAGAAGAGAGAGAAAGAGAGAGAGAGAGAGAGAGAGAGAATGTTGAACAATTAAGTAGTGGGGGAAAACAAGTGCAGGTAAACAATTCTTCAGTCGTTATAGTAATGACTTGGCAAATATTTGGACTTTAAACAAAACAAAACAACAAATATATATATATATATATATATATATATATATATATATATATAATATATAATATATATAATATATATCTTCAAAACAGGGGGCTTTGGCGATTTTCCATCAACCATAATTTTTATCTGATAAAGTTACATCCATCTGCTATTCTTAAAATCGCCACAAAACCTTAGCTTGAAACTAACAGAACTGGCGAACCTGGTGAATTCTTCTTCGGTGTGGTGCCCCAATGACTCCCAGCAGAGTTAAAAGAGAAACTAGTTTCAACACCATCCTTAACCCGTTGAGCGCCTTTAGTCAGTCAGCTGACGCTGTAATAAAAGTGCTTTTCCAGTGCCTAGGGGCATTCCCCTGACGTCATACATTTTTCTTGAATTTTCATTCGTTACTATTTCTATCAACGGACTCATATAGAGTTTGCGTAGAAAGCCTTATATGTCTGTAGTCTTAAAATAATATGTAAATGACCACACGTGAGGGGAAAGCCCATTTATTCTCATCACTGACTGGATGACCAGCCAGCACTTCGTGTCTCGCTTGCAAAGATGGCGGCGCAACCTTCGACAAGCCCAGCGACCAAATCAACGTATTTACACAGCTGAGCAGGCTCTGCTGATGATTTTTGACAAACACAATACTCTTTTATTCAACGACTCACTCGAGCATGAAGGTGAGATGATGATAGTGGTGGAATTGCCGACCATATTCGTCAGTTATTTAGTAGGGCTCTGTGACCTCAGTGTGTGTGTTCAGCTGACAGCGTCGAACGAGCCAGCCTAGTGTGTACTGTGCACCGCGTGCTGGTGTCCAGTGATGTGAAAATCAGTGCGAGAGGGGAGTGTGGCCTGCTCGCGGCGTGACACGGTGCAGACGGAAAGGAAGGGGAAGATGAGGGGTGAAGAGAGGGTTGAAGTCAAGCAAGGGGGTGTGGTGGGGAGAGGGGGGGCGTGGTCGTGGACTGGTCAGTCTGCATCGAGTGTGAGCGTCTTGATAGACTTCCAAACTGTTTTACTTTCATTTACAGGTGTAGTGTGACAATACAAACTTTATCTTCAACTTTTTTGCTGTGTGTTCTTGTTTGGATGTGAAGATGTCATGGTAAATACATATGTTTTTGATCGTGCAAAAAAATCTATCCAAATCTAAATGCCTAAATACTTTTTTTATTATCAAAATTAAAACAAAAGAAGCCCAGATTCAAAATCTTCATTCAATTTCCTTCAAAAATGATACAGATTTCATTTTTCTATCTTTTGTAGTTTCTGAGCAAGAATTTTTTGTTAATTATGACCCCCAAATCATGAGATGTCCCTGGCACCAGGGGAACACCTTTGTTTGTATTATTGTGAGGCACTGAACGGGTTACAAATAAAAAAAAGGGAAAAAACAATCAGTGGTATGCTAGTATGCATGATTTTATGAAAATCTGCTCAACACTTGTCATATTTCAGTTTCACCTGGGAAAATGTATGTCACATTCAGTCCATGCAGACAAGTTCATACTGATTATAGTATTATACCTCTGTCTATACATTGTGTAACCGCATCCCATTTCTGCTAAGCCATGACCTAAGGTACAGTATCAGTCTGTTTTACAGGACAAGATTAAAACTTAAAATTAAATTTAAAAAAAAAAAAGGGGGGGGGGGGAATCAGAGGACTTTTCAAGTTTGTTTTATGTAAATGATTCACACACACACACACACACGTTATGACACATAGAACCCCTCCCCACCTCCTCTCTCCTCCATCTCTCGTTACCCAAATCCCCAATCTGCTTGCAACATTTGTTGTAAGGAACAATTCGCTACTTTAAAATGTGTGGTCAAAATGAGCAAAATTTAAGATTAAGTGTTCCTTACTTCTGACACTCATCTTTTCCCTCAATGGAACTTACTTTCTGTTAATGGTCAAAGTGAATTAATTAAAGATTACCTGAAAGTGAAACTTTCCACAACATAAAATTTTGAAATGTCAAATAATGACACAAACTTGCACACTGAGGCCTTGGTAGCTGACTCTGAAAGAAGATCTCTTTCAAACTTAACTCATCAAATGGAGTTTAGAAACATGGGCCCTGTGACGGTACAAAGTGTCCACAGAAACAAAGTTCCCTGCAGACACTTTGTACCGTGAACTGACATTCAAAGTGTCCGCAGAAATCCTGTGGACACTTTGTTCCGCGAGGTGACATATAACTTACAAAAACGGAACAAAGTGTCCGCAGCCGTTTCAGCCTCAAGGTGAGTGGGTGAATGTGCACGTACACTCCCATGCGCGTGCATGCGTGCATGTGTGTGTGTGTGGTGTGCGCGCTGTTGCGCAAAAAGTAGTCAACAAATAACAATTTTCAAAAAATTAAGATGCACACACACACACACACACACACACACACGTGCGCGCACGTGCGTATGCACGCAAACACGCACGCGCATGGGAGTGTACGTGCACATTCACCCACTCACACTGAGGCTGAAACAGCTGCAGACACTTTGTTCCGCTTTTGTAAGTTATATGTCAACTTGCAGAACAAAGTGTCCGCAGGATTTCTGCAGACCTTTGAATGTCAGTTCATGGTACAAAGTGTCCGCAGGGAACAAAGTGTTCGCGTGCGGACACTTTGTTCCTGTGGACACTTTGTACCGTCACAGGCCCCTAAACTCGATTTGATCAACTGAACAAAAAAAATTGTTTTCAATTTTTTTTTTTTTTACTTTAAAAAGGCAATGGGTTGGGGGTCAACACCTGCTTTTTGGGGACCCTTTATATAGACATTTCTTCACCTTAACATTTTTCTTTTAGCTGAATGTGTTTTATCCAGTCAAAGCAAAAGCTGCGTAGTCATTGTTGACAAGAGAAGTTAATTTATTGATCATGGAAATCTGCTCAATAATGAAACAAGTGAAGATGGAGATAATGGAATGAAGCTTGTATGATTGTGTGTTTAAGCGATTATCTGGATCTGGCCTGGATAAGTACGTCGCTAAAACATCCATTTACTGGCATATAGACGCCACGGTGGGGGTGCGCAGCGCAATATTAGGCTATCCGAGTATCGGCTTCTGGCTTTTGCCAGAGACGACTTGAAACTGTCGACTCACTTTTGGTGGACGATGTTACCTTCGTTTATGGTGATAAATAATCCATTTCACAAGTATAAATCTGAACTGAAACATGCACCAGTTGACTAACTGATGAATCAGCTACCGGAATTCGTCTGCTATGATTCTAGTCGGTAGTCTGACAATCGTAGAGGGCGAGAAGAGGCATGTCACTTGCCAGGCATGGCGACCACGTGCAAACAATACTAATTTCGTTACCACTTGATACAATCACACACAAAAAGAAGGTAAACAATGAATGGATACCTTCCGATGTTTCTAACATAAGGTACATTGGATCTTCAAATGAATTTCTTACCATTTTGAAGATATAATTTAATAAGGTTCAGCTGCTGTACAGTCGTGCTGTAGAAGTTTACAGAAGGTTCGGCAGCGCTTGCTCACCGGTCTCGCAAATTCTCGTTGTTTCTAAAAGTATCAACCGGAATCGTGCTGCATCACAACAGCGTGCCTGGGGCAGTGGATCGGTGGCTGTCTTAACGTTGATTAAAACATTTCTTGAAAACTGTTTAATCTCTTAACTGCGAACGATGCGGGACAGATCTCATATAAGTTTTCAGTTTGGTGTCAGAATGAATTATTAATTAGACATTGAGCCCAGAACAAAGAAGAGAAGATAACTGGGCCGGATCAAGGGTTGAGGGATGCCCGAGTTACGGATCAACACCCTCCTTCCCCCTTTCACCGGATTCGTGAACACTTCTGCAACGGCGTTGCCCTCTGTAGTCCTTTTTAAGAAGAAAATTCCCACTCCTACATTCTGAAGTCTTCCTCTTAGACTGGACCCCTCCACACAACCTCCTCCACCCCCAACTCTACTTTCATTGCTCCAGCCCTGCTGGTCAGTCAAATCAAATGACTCATGGCAGTGAGTGAAACGGCTGGACACATGGGTGAAAAGACTTATGACTTACAAGGCACTCAAGCGCCTTGTCCAGAAACGCCTACGTCGTGCCTACTGGAGACACGTAGAAGGCCTGATCTCTGACGAAGGAGAATGCCAGACCACCTCCAAGAAGAAGTTCTGGAGCTTCATCAAAGCGAGGACAGAAGGAGTGGGCGTCTGTCCACTTAAAGAAGCTGGGAAACCAGTCTCCGACCCCAAGGAACAAGCACAGATCCTGAACACCCAGTTCCACTCTGTATTCAGCCCCAAAGACACCATCACAGCTGAAGAGTTTGAACAGCGGTGCCCCCCTGGACCAAAACTTCCAGACTACCCAGTATGCGACAACATCAACATCACGGAAGATGGAGTAAAGAGACTTCTGCTCAACCTTGACCCAAATAAAGCCTGTGGCCCAGATGGCATTACTCCCAGACTTTTGAAGATGGTTGCAGAGGAGATCACGCCAGCCCTCACCCTGCTTTACCGCATTTCATACTCCTCTGGTACCCTGCCGCAGGACTGGAAACATGCCAACATCACACCTGGAAACATACCAACATCACACCTGTCTTCAAGAAGGGAGAAAGATATAAACGCAGCCAACTACCGTCCCATCTCCCTCACCTGCATAGCCTGCAAGCTGATGGAACATATTATCACCAGCCACATCATGTCCCATTTTGAGAAAAATGAGATTCTCTGTCCAGAGCAGCACGGCTTTCGATGCGGACGGTCATGTGAGACCCAACTCCTAGGTATGTGGACGAAGCGACCAGAGAGATCGAGAAGGGAAACCAGGAGGACACTATCGTCCTCGACTTCTCAAAGGCCTTCGACAAAGTTAGCCATACCCTAGTGGTCCACAAACTACGTCGTTACGGCATCGTAGGCCGCACCAACGCCTGGATTAAGGACTTCCTTGCGGACAGACAGCAGGCTGTGGTGGTGGAGGGAACAAGATCTGACTTTCTACCTGTAGAATCCGGTGTCCCTCAAGGCTCGGTCCTAGGGCCGAGTCTTTTTCTTCTCTATATAAACGACCTTCCTGATGGCATCAAGTCGAAAGTCCGCCTATTTGCCGACGATACCATGTGCAGCAAGACCATCGTGAAGAAAAAAGATGAGAGAGTGCTGCAAGAAGACCTACACTCCCTTACCAC
>CM031610.1:3925978-4008478 GCA_018398815.1 Conus ventricosus
GCTATGCGAAAAAAAAACATTCATGTCATTTCAGATTATAAAATGCCTTCAAACAACATGCAGCATCTTCAGTCAAAAATGAAAAAGTCAACCCAACCATGTCCTATCAGTCCGGGTATGACAATAAAGTTTGTTAATGTATGTAACTAAAAGACTAAGCATCAAGGATAAGGGTCTTCGGCACGGGTCACGGGTCACTACTCATTTTCCAGTTTGATCCTTTTTGCTGTGGTTGTCTTTTCTGCTCTTTTTCGTTTCCTCTGGCCGGGTTTCTTTCCTTTTGTAGGTGTTCCGGTGACATGGAAGCATGATGAGCTGCTCTGTACACAACCAGGGGGCCTGACAGCTTGTCTTCGATTGGCAATGTGTTTGGTTTTCTGCACTTCTGTCATGGCTACCCAAACGTTTCCTTGCAGCTGTTTGTGCGCGTTGTGTGGAGCCAGCTGAAACTCGCCACGGTCAATGATGGCGCGTGCTACTTCCACTTGTTGAGCCTTGGCCAGTGTTCTCAGCTTATTGATCAGGTCAGGGAGCTCTCTCGGTTTCCACTCAACCGTTAACCATGTGCTTTAGCGTATGGTTGAGAGACTCTGCATTGTTGTTGGTCCACTGCGTGTCTTGTAGCTGGCCATTCCAGTGGAGCTTTAGGACATGGTCATGGATTTGTTGCGCTATCCTGCTGAGATAGCGCGTGTCTTGTTCAGGCCACATCGTTGTCAGGTTTTCCAATCTTACATCAAACGTGATCTCGTCCGATGAGTTTGATAGCCCTTCAGCTCCAAAGAGTAGGTTAATCAGTAGGTTCCTCTGTCTGGAAGCAATGCCAACTTTGTCCTTCAAGTGTCTGGCAACATTTTTCTTCAGATGGAGTGTGCACAATGCCAGGCTGGAGTTTGGAAAAGCACACTGAATTGCTCTTGTGATGGACTTTTCATCGTCAGATCCAAACACGATCGGTGTTGTTGGGAAATGTCCAATCTTTACCGCTAGGGTGGAAAAAAAATGATAAAACGCTTCAAAAGTCGAATGGGCATGCAAAAAGATCGGGCCGATGATGATCGGTGACTCATTACAATTTCGACGAAGGAGTCCCGTGTGCTTATAATTCATCGCCGTCACCAGCAGCTCCCAAAGATTGTATGTCTTATCTATGCCCAAGACAACTCTCGACCCAGAGCAAAGTTCCCGTATGTCAACCAGCTGCTCATCCAAAAACAAGATGATGGAGGGGGGCATTGAGTTATTGATGACTCGAAAGTTTATGTTTCTTACAAAATCCCCATGAGTGTTAACCAGATCAGCGACCTGCAGAACTTGGTCTGCCAAGTTGGAACCTTGTTTCCCAAGTTGGCCCTCTTTTGTTTTTTCTGCTCGTTGTTTATATTTTATCTGCTGTTTGTTTGTAGGTTTGTCAAACTCATCTCCCTCTTCTAAAAGCAGTTTGTTGTAAATGGTCGTTGTGGGTAGATGGCGTAAGTCTTTGATTTTTGTCATGGTTTCCTCACAGGTCCTGACATACCATTCATTATGTTGAGCTGTTTTGCTGTTTCCATGTGGCATGGTTAACCCCTTCCAATACCCTTTGTATTCAACAAGGGCAGTCGATTTGCTTGTGGGGGTGACAATTCTCTGTGGTCCTGACTCTATCCAGGATATCCGCCTGCGGTATTCTGAATCAGACTTCAAGGTGGAATAGTACCGGGACATAACTAGTATGTTGCTGGCATCAGGTTGGGGCTGATGGGAACATAAACTCTCTTTCCACTCTGGCGAACCTCTCGACAGTAGACACCTTTGTTCATGAACACCTTTTCCATCTCTGCACTGTCTGACTTGACGAGGTAGTAGTATTTGGCCGTGTTGGTTTTAACCCAAGCGCCGCAGTCATCATAGAAGGTACTTTTTTCTTTCTTCAGTCTCCGTTCATTGTTGCGTGCATTGTCAAGCAAAAATGACCAATTGCTCTTTGGTCCTGTCGGGATTCTCTCAACAGTTGGACATGTACCATCCTTAAGGTGATGTAAGACCTCAGTGGTTGTCAAGAAATCATTTATTGGCAGTCTTTGGTCGTCTCTAGATTTGTCATCGGCTCTGTCATCATGACTTCCATCATCATCATCACCATTGTCAGCATTATCATCACCACTACTGCCACCAACACATTCATTAATACCCCTGACACCCCTGTCATCCTCCTCCTCTGTATCCTTGTCAGGGCCTTTAGTATCACTCATGTCATCATCATCATCATCATCATCATCAACATCAACAACATCATCATCTTCATCATCACCATCATCTTCATCATTATCATCATCATCAACAACACCATCAACAACATCATCATCTTCATCATCATCATCAACAACACTATCAACAACATCATCTTCATCATCACCATCATCTTCCATTTGAATGGCCACGAAGTGGTTAGGTAGCCAAGTTTTGTCTTTTGGTTGGCATGGTGTGACACTGGTCCATAACAGAGTAACAGGTGTATTATCATACACCGTACCAAAGGTTGTGTTGAGAATGAGGGGAACTTTGTTTTTGCTAGTGCCAGTTTTGGGGTAGACGCTTGCAATGGGTCTTTGTATGACTATGCACAGTCCTATTATTGTCCATGCAGAAGAAAAACTGAAATTCTTGGCACATTCACTAATTGCCACGTCATATTTCGGTGAGACACAGTCAATTGCTGCAGGGTTCTCATGCTGGGTGTTCACCTCTGACGCATATAATGTCATGGTCAAAGCCGTCTTATATCGTAACTCTGTGGCCATGGAAGAATCCCCCTTTAAAGAAAGTGAGACAGCATGGAACAGACAGTTTCCGTCTGCTGGAGTTTGCAAGGCCTTTCCAGGTAAATTCATTTCTTTTAAAAGATTTTTGAGAAACAGTATCTATTTCTGGTTGTTTTGCTGTGATATCCTTGTGATCTGTAGTGACAGTCAGGTTTCCAGCATGCAGCATCTCTTCTCTCAAGGCGACCTTATGCAGATGCAGTCTTCCCTTTCCAGCCGCCTGTAACAAACTCGATTGTACATCACGACCTAGTAGCAAGGTCATAATATATATATATATAAGATGAAGAAAATGGGGGAAATATATTATAAATATGAAAAACCCTTCACTAGCTGCCTGAGAGAACCATCGTAATCCCTTCTGAAGGCAGATCTATTTGTATTGCCTGCTCCTAGGCCTTTCGTCCGCTGGATCGGACTCATCAGGGAGACACGGCTGATTGTGTCTGCTCTCCTGGTGTCAAATAGAGACACACCACAGTTCATAATTCTGTGGTGTTCTCCCCACCAAGAGTTCAAAAAAGAATCCAATAGCACCCCCAAAGCAGCCAGTGAAGGGGAGTAAATGGAATAAAACGAAAGTGTGGAGAGGAAAAAAGTTGCTAAAAAAAAACTAAAAGCATTATACAAACAGTATAAAATGTAGGGGACAATCTTTGAGCTTATGCCTGAGGATCCATTCAAGGATACAAGGGAGATCAAAAGATATGGAACAGTTTGAGTGGTCAGCTCTGCTGTTCTATAACTCAAGCAATGTCAGTGGCTAAGAATTGTGCAGGACAACCTTTACTTGGATCTCCTAAGAGATGCAATCTCCCACTGATTGACCAAACAATATGATGCTGAACAATTAAGTAGTGGGGGAAAACAAGTGCAGGCTAACAATTCTTCCGTCATTATAATAATGACTTTGCAAAGATTTGAACTTTTAGAGAGAAAAAAAATTGAAGATGAAGAAAATGGGGGAAATATATTATAAATATGAAAAACCCTTCACTAGCTGCCTGAGAGAACCATCGTAATCCCTTCTGAAGGCAGATCTATTTGTATTGCCTGCTCCTAGGCCTTTCGTCCGCTGGATCGGACTCATCAGGGAGACACGGCTGATTGTGTCTGCTCTCCTGGTGTCAAATAGAGACACACCACAGTTCATAATTCTGTGGTGTTCTCCCCACCAAGAGTTCAAAAAAGAATCCAACAGCACCCCCAAAGCAGCCAGTGAAGGGGAGTAAATGGAATAAAACGAAAGTGTGGAGAGGAAAAAAGTTGCTAAAAAAAACTAAAAGCATTATACAAACAGTATAAAATGTAGGGGACAATCTTTGAGCCTATGCCTGAGGATCCATTCAAGGATACAAGGGAGATCAAAAGATATGGAACAGTTTGAGTGGTCAGCTCTGCTGTTCTATAACTCAAGCAATGTCAGTGGCTAAGAATTGTGCAGGACAACCTTACTTGGATCTCCTAAGAGATGCAATCTCCCACTGATTGACCAAACAATATGATGCTGAACAATTAAGTAGTGGGGAAAACAAGTGCAGGCTAACAATTCTTCCGTCATTATAATAATGACTTTGCAAAGATTTGAACTTTTAGAGAGAACAAAAATTGAAGATGAAGAAAATGGGGGAAATATGTTATAAATATGAAAAACCCTTCACTAGCTGCCTGAGAGAACCATCGTAATCCCTTCTGAAGGCAGATCTATTTGTATTGCCTGCTCCTAGGGCCTTTCGTCCGCTGGATCGGACTCATCAGGGAGACACGGCTGATTGTGTCTGCTTCCTGGTGTCAAATATATATAATAAAGAGGAACAAAGAACCTAAAGTGACGTGGGTAAACTAAACATTTCAATGAGCCTGGTCACTCAGTGACAATGTGAAGTGCATTGTGATTGAAGTTGTTTCACACGCGCACAGCGGCAGCCAGGCTCACAAGGGAACATTTTTGGCAAACTAAATTACAAACAATATATCCATTGGGCTTGAATACGCTGGAATCGGAGGGGGGGGGGGGGGGGGGATATAGACAGTAATGTTATCATATACATGTGTCCTCTCCTCTCTCGCTCTCTCTCTCTCACTCTCTTTCTCCACCTGTGTTTTCTCGTCCCCCCCTCTCCCTTTCTCTCTCTCTCTCTCTTTCTTCCCCTCTCTCTTCTTCTTCCCTGCCCCCCCCCCCTCTCTCTCTCTCTCTCACACAGTCTCTTTCCCTCTCTCTCTTTCCCGCTCTCCCTCTTTTCCCTCTCTCTCTCTATTTCTCTACTGCAGGTATTTGATGTGTGTGTGTGTGTGTGTGTGTGTGTGTGTGTGTGTGTGTGTGTGTGTGTGTGTTTGGAGGTGCATGAGTATGTGCCTTTTCTCTCTCTCTCTCTCTCTCTCTCTCTCTCTCTCTCTCTCTCTCTCTCTCACTAGCTCTCCCCCTCTCTCTCTTGTATTAATGCTGTGGCTATTGCCGACCGTCGCCGACCGTTGCCGACCGTCACTTTCAACCGACCGTAAAGGAGGGTTGGCCGAGTCAGATATGGAGAAAGCTGAAGTTTTAAATGATTTCTTCGCAAGTGTCTTTGCTAATGAAGATACAAATAACATACCTGATCTTATTGAATGTAGTAAATCTAATGGAATTTCAGTTCCAGATATAATAATTACTTCAGCTGCAGTAGAGAAGATAAGATAAGATAATGTTGCTTATAGCCCAGCCGACCGCAAAGGGCCATATCAGGGCTGTCACCACGTTAAAATCAACTCACCAGTCATATATATTAAAAAATAAAAATAAAAAAAAAAATAAAAAAAACCCTTTCATACATCTCGTTAAATGACATCGTCTAGAAACGCACCAGAAACTTTGTTAAAAATCTTTCTTCCGTAAAATCTTAAATCAGATGAAAAATGTTAATCTCTCTCAAAAACTCAAGGATCACATCAGGCGGGACATCCCTGAACAGGATCTTCATGGACTCCGCTGTAAAATGTTTGTGTCTCACATCGTGCAAGTCCCAACACTGTAAAAGAACATGTTTCATTGTGAGTGGCGCATGACATGGAATGCACCACGGAGCTTCTTCACGCATGGGTAAAATACGAATGGCCGGTGTGCAGCCGGAACAGAACCGTTTCCTCTTTACGACCTCCCGACGTGGATGGGAGGAACTCCTTAAGGTTTGGACGGATCTGAAATAGTTTGTTATTCGTCTGTGTTTTCCAATCCTCCTGCCAGAGGTCTCTCACATAATCGTTAATTTTGGGTTTCACATCTGAGCAGGGGATATAAATGTTGGACAGTTTCTCTCTTGTGGCGTTCTTGGCTAAACGATCAACCATTTCGTTCCCGCCGATGCCACATGACCAGGAACCCAAACAAGAGTGATGTTGTAACCGTCCGCTTTCAACTTGCTAAAAAGTTCAAAAAAATGCAAAAGTTCTGGATGCTGAAGGTTGCGGCCAGCTATGGCTTCCAAAGCTGACAGCGAATCCGACAGAACCAGAAAGTCCCTCTGTGAAGAATGTGAGATTATCTTCAAAGCCAGAACCAGAGCAGTAAGTTCAGCAGAATAGACAGAAGCATCTGAATGTATATGTTCCAACAGTATCTGAGAAGGAGCCCCAGGGCAGTAGGCTGCACAGGCCACTCCATCCTCAGACTTGGAACCGTCAGTGAAAACTTTTTGATAGGATGGAATTTCGAACAGGGGTTTCAGCATACAATGCCTTGTACGCCAGAGAGCTGGTAGACTCTTTGTGAAAAGCTGAAAGATCGAAACGAATCTCTGGTGTGAAAAAGGTCCACGGAGGTTGATCCGGAAACTTGGAAAAAATCGGAAACTACTCCCAGGTCTAGACCTGCATTCCGCACGTGAGGCTGCATACGAAGACCAAACGGCGGAATACATTTAGGGTTGTTTTCAAACTTACTTTGGAATGGAGGGTCAAAGACACAGTCATAGGCAGGATTCTGCGGTTCTGAGAACAGTCGGATAAAAATAATTTAAAGACAGTTTCAGCCTGCGGTTGAACAATGAAGGTTCGCCCGCCTCTGCTTTACAGGCTGTACACAGGGGTGGTGCGGAACGCTCCAAGACAGAGACGAAGCCCTTGATGGTGGATAGGGTCCAAGAGTTTGAGGTAAGGGTCTTGCGGAGCCGTAGACAGCACAACCGTAGCCCAGTTTGGAACGGACCAAGGCTCTGTAGAGGTGCAGCAAAGTTTTCTTATCAGCGCCCCAGTCGGTGTGCGCTACGACCCGCAGAATATTCAGAGCTTTCTGGCAAGAAGTTTGAGGTTTTGATGTGGCTGAGAAAGTTGAGTTTCTGGTCAAAAATGACTCCCAGAAATTTGGCCTCTTTAACAGCTGGAATGGGAGATTTCCCTACTTGAATTTCAGGATCTGGGAAAAACTGACGGAAATTATGGAAGTGAATACACTGCGTCTTTGTTGGAGAAAAGGTGAAACCGTTTTCATCCGCCCATCGATGGATTTATCTACGCAAAGCTGGAGCCTGCGCTGGACACTCGGTACAGGCTTCCAGTTGCGTAGACAGCGAAATCATCCACAAACAATGAGCAGTCTGAACCCTGCTGAACTGATTGAACAATATTGTTGATTTTAATACTAAAGAGGGCAGGAGACAGTATGCTCCCCGTGGAACACCCAACTCCTGCTCGTGGACATCAGAGAGAGTGGTGCCAACCCGGACCTGAAACTGTCGTTCTGCCAAAAAATTTTGAATAAAAAACGGAAGATGACCTCGAAAATCCAGATCGTGGAGATCATGAAGTATCCCCGACTTCCAGATGGTATCGTAGGCCTTCTCCAAATCAAAGAAAATTGCCACTGCATGCTGTTTATTCAGAAAGGCGTTCCGAAGTGTGGATTCCAGACGAATCAAATGGTCAACTGTACTCCGATGTTTGCGGAAACCACACTGTTCTTTCGCCAAAAGGCCATCGGTTTCGAGTTTCCACATGAGCCTAGCATTGACCATTTTTTCCATAAATTTTACAGACACAGCTGGTCAAAGCTATGGGGTGGTAATTAGATGGATTAGAAAGATCTTTTCCAGGTTTGGGGATGGGAATAATGAGGGCTTTCGCCAAGAGGGGGGAAAAGCAACCTGTAGTCCACACATGGTTGTATACCTGTAACAGGGTGTTCAGACCTTCTTGCGGAAGATGTTTCAATAGTTGATAATGAATTTCATTATACCTGGAGAGGAATCGTTGCAGGACAGTAAGGCAGATTTCAGTTCATTTAAAGTGAAAGGAAGATTGTAGTCTTCCATGTTGTCAGACGAAAAGTTGCAGGGTGATTTTTCTTTAAGGTTTTATTTTTGACAAAAATGGCTGATTTGTTAGAAGAAGAGGAATTCTTTTCAATGGTTGAAGCAAGCAGATTAGCAACTGCTTTTTTGTCTGTTATTAAAGAGTCCGAAAACTTGAGATGGTTACAGTGGGACAGGTGTTCTTCCCTTTGATTTTCTTAATGATGTTCCACACTTTTTTCTTGGAAGTTTTCGATGTCAGCCTGGAGCAGAAACTTCTCCAGGACGACGTTTACTGATTTTAAAAGTGTGTCTCGATTGGCACGGAGTTTTTGATGGCTCGAGCGTTGGGACCCGAAGGTCGATGGTATACCTGACGCTGAGCCCGTTTTCGGACTTTGGAAATTTGTTGGCAATCTGAATCGAACCAGGGTGTTTTTGGCATTTGAAGTTTATCGGAAGACACTGGAATACAGGCTTTAGCACATTTGATCATAGTGTTAGTCAGTGATTCAGCTGGGTCCGGACTCTGAAGAAAATCAGTGTCCTGGAATTCTTTAGAAATAGTGACTGCAATAGATCCCCGTTTGCTTTCTTATAATTTAGATGTTGAGAGACAGAGACGTGTTCAGTTATTACAGGTTTTAGAAGGACAGGGAAATGGTCACTTCCGTGCAGATCATCATGGACAGACCCCCTCATAGTCCAGGACCAGCGAGGGGTCACAAACCGACAAATCTAACACGAAAGTGAACTGTAGAAGAATGGAGGTAAGTTGCAGATCCGTCGTTCAGACAACACAAATCCAAATCCGAAAGGACATCCTCAATAAGCAGCCCCCTGGATGACGTACTGACACTACCCCAAAGAGGATTGTGACCGTTAAAGTCACCCAACAGCAAAAAGGTCGAGGAAGTTCTCCTATCAGACTGACAAGGTCCTGACGACAAACCCGGACAGAAGAGGTAAATAAAGAGAACAATTGTCATAGTCTTGTGGAGAGTGACTCTCGCAGCTACAGCCTGAAGGGAGGAAGACAGAGCGACAGGACTATACAACAAAGTTTTTGTGTAGGAGAAGGGCAACACTGCCCGACAGTCCCAACGTGGATGGTTGTGCAGGTTTTGAAAGAATATTAAAGCCAGAAAGAGTGAAGGTCTTCTGGCTTTGAATTTGAGTTTCCTGAAGAGCCACGACAGAAGGTTTTATAGATTGACACAGAATCTGCAGCTCCTCAAAATTTGAATTTAGGCCACGGATATTCCAGTGGATTAGTTTACTATCCATGGTGCAGAGGACAAATAAAATCTTGTACTATTCACCAGCAAGTTCCTTTCATTCCATGTCGACATTTTCTAGATCTGAGAGAACTGCAAATCTATTGGTGTTTCTCTCCGCTTTTTCTCTCGATCTGTTAAAATATTAGGTACTTTCTTTTTAGGCGGCGATTTTGTCTTTCCTCCCGAACCGCCAGCTCTCTTGTTGACAGCTGCAGGGTGCCCTTTGGAGGATTTTGAGGGGGTGGTCTTGTCTTGTATTTCAACAACTTCCACTTTCTGCCGCCCTGAAGGGCCTGTTGATCTTTTGCCCCCTTATTGGTCTGGGGACGAGAGAAGGTTTTGAAGACTGAGTCGTATCTGAAGGCGATGACTGCTGGAGCTCGTTGCGTGCAGTATTTCTGCCTGAGGCTACAGACTGGGTTCCTGGCTCTCTCTCAGCAAACGAGGATTCGACCGTCTGCACGCCGATGCTGACTGTCGTTGGCTTCTTTACTGCGGCTGCAAAACAGAGCCCAGCAGTCGGTTGACTTTTCATTACATCTTTTTCGCCTCAAAAAACGGGATCTTGTTCAGTCTTTATTCTCTGAATTTCCTTTTCCTTCAACCAGTTTGGGCAGGTCTTTGATGACGATGGGTGCTTGCCTCCACAGTTGGCACAGAGTGGTGGACTGTCACACACACCCTGGTGGACTGGCTGGCAGCAGGTACCACACACCTCTTCTTCCGTGCATCTGTCTCTCACATGGCCGAACTTCTGGCACTTGAAGCAGCGCAGAGGGGACGGGATGTAGAGCGACACTGAGACTCTCAGGTAGCCCACCGTGATCGACTCCGGTAGAGAGGTTTGAGCAAAAGGTCAAGAAGAGGGTGTCAGTTGGGACTCTGTCATTGCCTTTGCGCACAAGCACACGATGAACGTGGTCACTCCTTGCGATGCCAGTTCCGACTTGATTTCTGCCTCCGACACTCCTCTCAGATCTCTGCACCGGATTACTCCCTTGGAAGAGTTCAGAGTTTTGTGCGGAGACACCCTGATCGGTCGATCAATCAACGTCGTCGATTTTAGAAGCATTTCGGAATGCAGTTTGGAATGGCACTCAACCAGAAGTGACCCATTCCTTAGTCTTTTGACACTCTTTGGTTTGCCGCTGAGACCATTGATTCCTTTCGCGATCGCAAAAGGACTCAAGCCCGACAGAGGTCTATCTTCATCCACTCCCTCAACAACCAGCCAGCTGGGCCAGAAGCCCGAAAGGTTTCTTGTCTCACGTTCAGAATCCGTATCAGTGTCTGTTTCCGAATCTTGCCTGTGTCTTTTTTTGGTTTTAGATGCCATGTTGTATTCATTAAAATTCGTCTCTCTTGATTCCCACCCACCACCGAGTCCCAACAAGGGGGATGCCCATTTTATACGGAATTCCAGTATATCAGGGCACCAGGATTTCAAAAGAGATATACACAGGCCTGAAAGCGTCCCTGCCACAGAAGCTCCCAAGCCCGTTTGACCCGAGCCGCCGCCTTCTAGCCTGAGCTAGGGCATGCACGCGACCAGCCGCTTGATCGAAGTGGGCCACTTCGACCACCTGTCTAGAGGAAGTCCAGGCCAAAGAGGTGTGTTGACTTGATGAACCGCAGTCACATCAGCGGTCTCAACCTCCAGGATCCTATTCTCCCCCATCACAGGACGCACCGCACGGCAAACACGGTGGGCCTCAAGAAGACCGCAGAGAGAAAAGGAGTGTGGAACAGAAGGCTTGAAGGGGAGACGAAGAGAGAAAAGATCCGTTAAGAAAGGCAGAAGACAGAATAGGAAAAAGGTGGGTTACTATTTGTCTGGGCCCTCACTCCTAACCTTTCTGACATGGGAGACCCTACCAGGGGCATCAATTCCTACCACGTAATGCTTGGCCAGTCAGCAACTTGGCTATACAGGCCTAGAAGCGTTCACAACAACTAACCATCTAGCTGAGTATTGATGCCCCCGGCAGCAAAGCCTAAAAGATCACTGGACCACGCAAGCCCTCCGACCATGGCAAGGTTGCAACCCCGGAGGGTGCAGTAGAGAAGAAGTTGTTTGAATTGAATCAGTCTAAAGCGCAGGGACCTGATTTAAGACCACCTAAAGTTCTAAAAGAATTAAGTAAGGAGTTAGCTGTACTGCTCAGTAAGATTTATAATAAATCATTAGAGACAGGAAAATTACCCCTCGACTGGAAATCGGCAGAAGTTACTGCTATTTTTAAAAAAGGGTCAAAATCTGAGCCAGGCAACTATCGTCCGGTAAGCTTAACCTGCATTGCATGCAAAGTGCTAGAATCCATTATAAGAGATGTCATAGTATCTCACTTCACTGATAATAATTTGTTTGCAGTATGCCAGCATGGCTTTCGTAAAAAAAGGTCTTGCATATCACAACTACTTGAAGTTATGGAAGATTTTAGTTAACATGCTAGAGAATAAGTACTCTGTTGATATAATTTACCTTGATTTCCGTAAAGCTTTTGATGCGGTTCCGCATGAGAGATTATTGAAAAAAATGGAAGCATACGGTATAGTAGGTAAGTTGCTAAACTGGATTAGAGATTTTTTGTCAAATAGAAAACAAAGAATAAGAGTGGGTAACTGTATGTCGACAGAGAAAGATGTTATGAGTGGTATTCCCCAAGGGAGCATTTTAGGACCTGTACTGTTTACTATTTTTATAAATGACCTTCCAGATGAGGTAAATAGTTTTTGTAAAATTTTTGCTGATGACACAAAAATATATGACAAATCAGATAACTATAATAGTCTGCAAGAAAATTTAAATTGCCTCCAAAACTGGTCAGACAAGTGGAATCTATATTTTAATGTTGAAAAATGTAAAGTTTTGCATGTTGGCAAAAACAATCCAGAACATGAATACAACATGAAAATAGATGGTGGAAATAGGCTGGTACAGAAATGTGAGGAAGAAAAGGATCTGGGTGTAATCTTTGATAAAGATATACTTTTTGATACTCACATTCAAAAGTGTATAAATAAAGCAAACCAAATGATTGGATTAATAAAAAGAACTTTTATTTACCTAAATAAAGAAACATTTTTAAAGTTATATAAAGCTATGGTTAGACCGCATCTTGAATATGGCAATATAATCTGGTACCCACACTTGAAAAGACAGTCAACAGCAATCGAAAGAGTACAGAGAAGAGCTACTAAAATCTTGCAAGAATGTACAAACATGTCTTATACAGATAGATTAAATTACTTAAATTTGCACTCTTTAAAAGGTAGACGTATTAGAGGGGATTTGATTGAAGTGTTCAAAATATTTCACCAGCAAACAGACATACAGTGGGACTATTTTTTTGAGGCTGTTAAAACAGATAGAACAAGAAATTCGGAAGGCAAAATATTTGTTAAGCAGTTTCATACTAATATGGGGAGATTCAAGTTCAGTAACAGAGTTATTGCTAACTGGAACAGTTTGCCAACTGCACTTAAATTTGCTAAAAATACTAATGTTTTTAAGAATTTACTGGATGAAGACTTGAAATTTAAAGTACAGTTTAGAAGCTTTGATGAATAAGAAGGAAAATTTATATTGCATGCATTTTCAACCCTGTCATAAAAGTATAACACGAGGGGACATTGAAAGACTTAACGGCCTATGTATTGATTACGTCCCTACACTACTACTACTACTACTACTGAAAATGGAAATTTTTTGGGGTCGAGGGAGCAAACTCGCGAGTATAGGTGATCTAGTATTAAGGTTAAGTTTCAAAACGGAGTGACTAAGGGCGGAAAATGAAGCAAAATTTTTAGAAAGTGAGGGGTTAGTTACCACCAAGGACACAGACAAACAAACAAAAACAAAGTCCTGTACTTTGTGTCATTGGCGGTAACTAACCCCCTCTCTAAAAAAAATTATAAAAAAAAATAGTGTGAAGGTTGTTTCCCTTGCTACTATTTTCATGTTCTCTTTGTACTTGGGGGAGGACCAAGAGAAAAAAGAACCAAAGCAGTCATAAAATTTTAGAAAGGATATTTTATGCAAATGAAAGAATTGACTGGAATAAACCCAATGATCTCAGTGTAGAACAATGTTGGAGGGAAATTAAAAGTACTTTAAATTCCTTTATAGAAAACAACGTCTCAAAACAAATTATTAAGAATTTGAGATGGGAAGTATCCCGGATGACTGGAAAACTGCTGATGTTGTTGCCATATTTAAAAAGGGCTTGAAACAGGACCCTGAATGATCTCAGTGTAGAACAATGCTGGAGGGAAATTAAAAGTACTTTAAATTCCTTTATAGAAAACAACGTTCCAAAACAAATTAAGAATTTGAGATGGGAAGTATCCCGGATGACTGGAAAACTGCTGATGTTGTTGCCATATTTAAAAAAGGCTCGAAACAGGACCCGGGTAACTAAAGGCCAGTCAGCCTAACTTGTGTTACATGCAAAGTACTGGAGTCAATTGTGAGGGATGTTATTGTGACATATTTCAATGATTTCAAACTTTTTGCAGACTGTCAACATGGCTTTCGAAATAAAAGATCTTGCATGACCCAGTTGATCAAAGTTATGGATGATTTAACTGCACTTGCTGATGACAAAAAATCAATAGATATAGTGTATTTAGATTTCCGTAAAGCTTTTGACTCGGTACCGCATAAAAGACTATTGATCAAGTTGAAACATTATGGAACTGAAAAGCCCCCTCCTAGACTGGATCGAGGACTTTCTGACTGACCAAAGACAGAGGGTGAGGGTAGGGTCAGCGTACTCTTCGGACAAACCAGTTTTAAGTGGCATCCTACAGGGAAGCATTCTGGGCCCAGTCCTTTTTACTATATTTATTAATGACTTACCAGACGTGATATCGAGTACATGTCAAATTTTTGCTGATGATATGAAGATTTACGGTGACTCTGTCAATTATCCGGATATACAAAAGGACCTTGACAACATCCAGGAGTGGTCACATAAGTGGAACTTATACTTCAATGTCCAAAAGTGCAAGGTTATGCACATAGGTAAAAAAAAATCCAAAAACTGACTACACAATGAAATTAGGAGATTCAAATGAAACGATTAAAAAATGCTCAGAGGAAAAAGACCTTGGCGTTACCTTTGACTGCGATCTTAGTTTTGACCCACATATACAAAAAGTGATCAGTAAAGCCAACCACATGATTGGGTTGATTAGACGATCTTTCTCCTTAATTGACAAAGACATATTTCTGAAATTGTACAAAGTGCTTATCAGACCACATGTGGAGTACGGAAATGTTATCTGGTACCCACTACTTAAGAGACAATCGGCGTCGGTAGAAAAGGTCCAGAGAAGAGCGACTTAAGTTATTACCAGAATGCAGAGACATGACTTATGTAGACAGGCTAAGATATCTTGAGTTACCATCTCGAAAAGCCAGAAGGGTTAGAGGGGACCTGATCCAAGTATATAAAATATTTCACCAAGTGGACGATATTGATTTTAACTCTTTATTCCAAGTGAGTAAGTCTAATATCACAAGAGGCAATGAAGGCAAATTGTTTGTTTGTTTTTCTTACACTAATTTAAGGAAAAATTCGTTTGCTATCATGTCAGAGTAGTTAGCAGATGGAATTCTCTTCCGACTAACATTAAACTCACTGACACACTTAACAACTTTAAAAGCCCCCTTGATGCAGATGTTAAGTTTTAAAGACGTAGAATTTGATTTTGATAACTGAGACTTTTCTCATACCAATATATATATAACCGTAACACGCTGTGTTTTACAACCCTTGAGCAATACTGACAAAATAATTGACGGAGCACAAGAAAGACGTGAGGCTGTACAAGCTCCTACCTACCTACCTACCAAAAAAAAAAGACAGAAACCAAAGTGGATGAATGCAAAGACAATCATATTTGTAAAAAAGAAATGTAATATGTATCAGAAGTTCCTAGTCACTAAGCAGGGAAAAGATTATCAAAATTATACTGAAGCACATAATACTTATAACAAAAAAATAAGAAAAGCAAAAAAAGAGTTTGAAAAGAAACTATCAAAGGAATGTGAAAAAAAAATCAGAAAGCTTTCTGGAGATATGTACAGTCAAAAACAAAGATGAATACAGGAGTGAGTCCTTTAGTAACCAAAGAGGGTGACACAGTAGTGACGGTTAGTGGTAAGGCAGATATTTTGAATATATTTTTTTTGCTAGTGTATTCACAAGGGAAGATACCAATAATATGCCTACTCTAAGTCCAGCTTCAAGGTCAACAGGTATGATTTTGGAAAATGTAGACATTTCTGAGGAATCTGTAAAAAAAAAACAAAAAAAACTTCAATCTCTGAACCTTAACATACACTTTACATACTAATTTACTGAATCTGTTGAAGAGTTGACAGTGCCTTCAGACTGGAAAACTGCTAAAGTTATACTAGTATTCAAAAAGGTACGAGAACAGACCCAGGGAATTATAGACCAGTGAGTTTAACTTGCATTATATGCAAAATTTTAGAATCATTTATTAGGGAGGCTATTGTTAAACATATGATGGAAAATAAATTATATGCTGAGAGCCAACATGGGTTTCGCACAAACAGATTGTGTGTGACTCCACTTTTAGAAGTGATAGAAGACTTCACAAAGGAGATAGATAAAGGAGAGAATATAAAGTGATGGAAGACTTCACAAAGGAGATAGATAAAGGAGAGAATATAGATGTATTGTACTTAGACTTCAGAAAAGCATTGAAGTCAGTACCACATGAAAGACTATTAAAGATATTGAAGTCTTATGGAATAATAGGAAATGTACTTGGTTGGGTTAGAGACTTTCTATCAAAAAGAACTCAAAAGGTCAGGATTGGTAGTTCCTTCTCTCAAAATGCTGATGTGGATACCACAAGGCAGTATTTTAGAACCAATATCATTCATGGTGTTTATAAATAATTTCCCTGTAGAACTAAGTTCATGTAAACTTTTTTTGCAGATGACACAAAACATTATAATTCTCTGAAATTGCATAAGGCATTACGAAAGGATATTGAAACATTAGTACAGTGGTCTGATACTTGGAACCTATATTTCAGTGCAGAAAAAGGTGAAGTACTTCATATTGGAAAACCAAACCCACAAAATGATCATATAATGAAAATTAGGGACAAGGAAATAAAAGTATCTAAATGTGAGACAAAAATTTGCTATTTGACAAACATATTGGGAATAGTATCAACAAGGCCAACATAATGATTGGAATAATCATTCTGAACCTTTACATTTATACAAAAGGACACTTTTTTACAACTGTATAAAACATTAGTTAGAAGCATTCTTGAATATGGCAATACTGTATGGTATCCAGTGCTAAAGAGACAATCAGAAGCTCTAGAACAGGTTCAAAGAAGAGCAACAAAGATGATACATAGTATTAAAGATTACTCATACCAAGAAAGCTTAAAATATTTACAACTTCCAACACTTAAAGCAAGAAGAATAAGAGGGGACTTGATTCAGACATATAAGATATTTAATGGTATTGATGATGCTGACAAAGCATGCTTTTTTTTTTTTTGGTACTCCACAGATCAGTACTACAAGAAACAGTGAAGATAAGATATTCAAACAATATTCCCGAACTAATTTGAAAAAAATTACATTTACTAAGAGAGTAATCAATTTTTGGAATGAATTAACAACTAACATCAAATGTGTGCATCTAGTATAAATATATTTAAGAACCTGATAGACAAACTTGAATTCATAAATAAAATGAAATATGAATTTGATGGATAAAGACGACTGAGCTAGTCTACAAATGGACCAACAGACACAACAACAAAAAATATAGAAGGGGCGTAAAAAGCCTAAATAGGTTAAGTTGTTTTTATACAACGCCCCAAATCCTGATCCTGATCCTAATGGTAAACAATAAACAAGTAGGGTAACTCTTGCTCCCACACAAAAACATAACTCCAAAGGAATGCTGCTTACGACACCGAATTGCTCGGTAGTCATGACAGCGCAGAGCACACTGAACAAACAAGGAAACATCCCCCAAAAAGAACGTTCCAAGCTTGCCAATTTACCCTGTACCGAACACATCTACACAGCAACAAGAACTGGAGAAATGAACAAATATAAAGAACTTTTATCAAAGACTGGCACAGCCTTTTCAAACTTGAATAAAGTCAGACAAGTACGAGGACGGACAGAAACAAATAGGCCTACAAATAAATTGTAACCTTGATTTAATTGAAACGAAAGTTAATATGAAATGAGGCAGGGAACAGAAAACAATAAACAAGTAGGGTAACTCATGCTCCCACACAAAAACATAACTCCAAAGGAATGCTGCTTACGACACCGAATCCCTTAGCAGTCATGACAGCACAGAGCACACAGAACAAACAAGGAAACATCCCCTAAAAAGGATGTTCCAAGCTTGCCCATATATACCCTGTACCGAACACATCTACATAGCAACAAGAACTGGAGAAATGAGCACATTTAAAGTAACTTTTATTCAAGACTGGCACAGCCCTTTCAAACTTGAATAAAGTCAGACAAATTCAAGGACGGACAGAAACAAATATGTTAATTTTAAGGATTCAAGGTCTTAATCAATGCAAAACATTTTTTAGCAAATTATTTCATTTGTTGCGTAGCCTGTAGAAATTACTCATGATTATTGAAAATATACAGAAATATATAGGATGATAAATACTATCCTTATGTTTGATAGTATTTGTGTACCAAAAATGATAGGTATTTGCTCAACTTAAAACACGTATTCAATGGATTTTTACACCAAAATTTATCTAAGAGTGCTAAGGGTTGTAGAAAGAAAGGGATAAGAAAAAGTCTGAGAGGTACATCAGACAATGCACATGCAGAGATCAGATTTATAAACCTGCTGGAACTCAAGTGCCCCACACAGTCTCTGCCCCCAGTAACTTTTGTGTGTGTGTGTGTGTGTGTGTGTGTGTGTGTGTGTGTGTGTGTTGTTGTTCTTCTTCAATTTAACGTCTATCCACGTTAAGTGATATTAGACAATGTTAGAGGGAAAGGGGGGGGGGGGGGGGGGGTAGAGGTATTAAGTAATATCTTCAAAGGCTTTGAAGAAAAACAGCAACAGCAACAATAAAATAAACAACAATGAGCTAACAAAGAACTACTGATCAAAACACTCGACATCGGTTCCAGTTTACAGAACAGAAAAAAAGTATGACCTTCATCCCAGCATTTTTGAAACAATTCATGTTGTAATACAATCCAGTTTTCCGGCAAATGTTTTAACATTATGCTAGATATTGCGTCTGCTCCGACTGACGTTTTCTTATCACTTAAAGAAAACAGTGTGTCTTTCAGTTCTTTCAAAGTAATTGGGGCATTGATATAATTTGCATTATCTGGTACAGGATCTTTAAACATATCTTTTTGGGCCTCGTTTTCCCTAAAAGTTCTTATTTCTTTTGGAAGATTATTAGGAATATTAGGAAGTATTGTATCAGAAAACATGTCGACGTACGACTCAGTCTTTTGTAAAATAGAAGGAAATTCATTACCTTCAATCCTGACTGGACATAATGGTAGATGTACTCCATTTTTCATGTTATTGAATTTTGTCCATATCTTTTGTAGATCTTTATGGCTATAAACCTCATCTGTACAAAATGCAGCCCAATACTGCCGTTTCACTTGTGCTATTGTTTTGTTACTAAATGAATTCGCTTTCCTCAGGGGGATGTGATTTTCTGTTTTTTTTTTTTTTTTTATCCTGTAAGTATATTTTGAATAAACGTTTCTCTTCGTTCACAACTTTCTCACAAACTTCGTTCCACCAGATGTTTCCTGAATGTTTGTCAGATTTTAAATTAGAATATTTCGGTATGGAACGGTCAGCTGCTTGTGTGTGTGTGTGTGTATGTGTGTGTGCATGATTCCTCACAAAAGTGACGGTGGCACTGACAGTTATCAAAATATTGATGTTGGTTGCTCACACAAAAGAAGAACTGCAAACACACACACACACACTCAGACCCACACCTATTTATTCTTTGTCTCCCTTTCTTTTTTTTTTCTATGGATACAGACACACTGAAAACACAGACACGCACACACACACTTTAGTCCTACTTATACTGATATTCACTAGTGTGTTCCCAAGTGATAATTGCTTTGCAGGCTGTCAAGGTAGTGTTATTCTGTACATTTGCAAGGGGGAAATTCTGTGTGCAGCAAGAAGGCACATGATCAGGCTGAACCAGAAAATGCAAGTGCCACTGAACCGGAAAATGCAAGCGCCGGCCATTGCTGACATTTCGTCGTTTAAGAGATACGTTCCAGTAAGACCTGCTCCTACCACATCAAGTTCAACTGTGACCAGTGAGTGTGTGCGTGTGTGTGTGTGTGTGTGTGTGTGCGCATGCGTGTGTGCGAGCATGCGAATGATTTAAAACGTCCATTTTGGGCCCAGTTTGAGAAGGCAAGTGATGGCTCTTCGTTTTCGTTGTCCTGAATTGCTCGTTCTTCGTTTACATTGTCCTGAATGTTCGTTATCTTGCCTGAAGAAGACCACAGAAATTGAAACGCGTCGTGTTTTGTCTTGTTGTTTGTTTGTCCCTTTTGTCTGGCCTTGCCCGTTCCATCAACGGTGCGCTGCCAGGCATCGCCTTTAGATACAAAAATATGATTGGTTGTTCCTAAGTGAAGACGCCTATAATAATTAATGAAGTTACAAAGATGTGTGACGCAATAAGATAATACGAAAGCAAAACAAAAGAAATAATCTTATAGGGCCTACGTCACACTCTAGAACAAATTCTTGTCAAATTCAGCGGAAGATGGACGTTGAATCTTGCCCAGTGCCCATCTTACGCCGCATTTGACGAGATAAGTGATTGCTCGTTCTTCATTTTCGTTGTCCTGAGTGTTGTTTATCTTGCCTGAAGAAGACCTAAGAAGTTGAAACATGTCGTGCTTTGTCTTGTCATTCGTTTGTTCTTGTTTGGCAGAGTTATTACATACAATTTTTAGTTAAGATAAGGAAATAAGAAAAGTCGGAGCTTGATTGCCATAATCTTTGTAGTTTCAATTCAAGAGTGGTTGTGATTTCAGCAGATAGAACGAAAAATACCACTTCGAAAATATCATTTACAATCCCGATTAATCAAAAACTTTTGTTTTTTTTATAATATCCGGTTGGTGAATACTTATGCAAAATTTGAAACAAAATATATGGACTAGTTTTTCAATTATAACTGTTTAAAGTACCCAAGTCATCAAACGTAACGTTTTTCCATTGTGTATTTTGAGCTGATTACCATACATTGAACCACAGTCACATGTTTATAAAACAAAGTAAGCTGTGACGGGTCGTAGGGTCCTTTGAAGTCCTTATATTTAGAATTTTCCAGAAAAGGCCTTTAAAGTACTTTAATTTGACCAAGAGGTCCTTTAATATTTTGTCAAGGGCCTTTAAAATGCAATTTGGTCAGTTAAAGTCTTTTCATTTTGCGATACAAAAGAATATTTTCGGTTGCGGAAAAGAAAAACGGAACTTGAGGTATGAAATCAAAAGATCGGTATTTCTGTCGGGTCGCGCAAGCAGACGATGCTTCTCGCAGCCAGTTTCCTCGCAAGTCTCGCGTTCGAGATTTGACGATACTTCCAGGCGCCATCTCGCATCGTTCACACGTGTTTACCTGCTGAAAATTTTAAGCCCAGTTTTTCGTCCACAATGCCGGGCAAATGTTCTTTTCAAGATCGTTGGCTGAGAGACAAGGATTACAAGGACTGGGTGCGGAAAGTTCTGAGCGACAAACATGTAGCGCGCTGTGCGTTTTGCGATTGCTTCGTAAAAATAGCCTCAATGGGAGAATCCATGCTAAAGCAACACGCAAAAAGTGTGAAGCATCAGAAGAAAGAGAAACAGCATCAAAGTTACAGTAGATGCAGTGTTGCTGATTTTTTTGCTGGTGGTTCAACGCAGCCCCAGAGTCATGATGATTCACAGCCAACTCGACAACCTGAACTGACACATGTTTCAGCGTCCACTCCAAGCACGTCTGATAAAGACCTGTGTGCGTGGTGTGTCAGACCTGTGTACCTCTACAGAATCATGAATAGTTTCCACGGAAATGGTCTGTTAATTATGGTCCTACGGTCATACAATCTCGAACCATGGAGAGGGGGAGGTGAGGGGAGGGGGGTGGACAAAAAAAAGGTCGATAGTGACAGCCCAGGCAAGGGAAGTAAAGAGGGGGGTGGACAAAAAAAAGGTCGATAGTGATAGCCCAGGCAAGGGAAGTAAACAGAGTAGATAAGCTTGTTCTGATTATGCCCCCTTCTGTCAGACATGCATGCTGGTTCCATCCCTTTCACACACACACACACACGCACACACACATACACATCCCTTTCACACACACACACACTCGCTCACACACACACACATACACATCCCTTTCACACAACCAACACACTCGCTCACACACACATACACGATCGCTCACACACACACACACACACACGCACACACACACACTACAGAGCAAGGCAACCATCATGACTAATAAGTGTGAAAGGCCTGCCTGGGTGTGTGAAACCTGACACCCATGCTAGTTTAGTTGCTGGGCAGTGCAGTGGTGGAAGGGTAAGGGATAGGACAACAGATAAGGGGAAGGAGGAAACTGAAAAGGATAGTTGGTGGATCCAGAGTATGCAGTGGCTGTGACTACTGACAGTTGAGCTCCAAAACTATGACTTGGGTCGCCTTGACCACTGAAAGGTGAAGTGAGGGGTAAACGGGTCTGGTGGTGTGAGTGTGCGTGGGTGCTTGCATGAGGTGTGTGTGTGTGTGTGTGAGGAAGAGATCCACACCCTCAAGAGGAGAAAGCCAGGCACTGAAAAGGATGGCAAACAGTTGCTGTTTGAAGCTGATGCACTATGCCTCAAAGCCCAGCAGCAAAGCAGTTTGAGGCTCCTAGGACAAGCCAATGAACTGTGTAGTTCTTCCAAAAATAAACAAGAAACAGTGACCCTCTTAGAGAAGGAACTTGTCAACAAACAAGAGCTGAAGCAAATGTGAAAAACACAGACAGTAGAAGATATTCTGGTAGGTCCTGTTTTATTTTGGTAGGGTCCTTTTATTGGTCCTTTAAAGTCCTTTTTTTGGTTCATAAGGGATACCTGGATGCATTTACTGTGAGCGAGTGAGTGAGTGAGTGACTCGGAAAGAAAGAGCCCATTAACCATATTATAGACGTTTCGAAACTAAGATTTGAGAAACATCAAATGCATAATTATTGTTTCGAGGTGTTCCAAAATGCCATATTGTGTCATTCCTACAAGTTCAGAATGGCATTTCTGCTAAGTTTGAGGCCATTAGGAAATAGACACCGTTAATTCAAGACAGATGTCAATTGGTTTTAATTATTCTTCATGTTATGTAGATTTGAAATATACTTAGAAAGTACTTGGGTCTGAATTCATTTTTTTTTTTTTACAGATTGCCAAACTTGGGAGAAATTAAGATTGTCCAACTATGCTACAAAATAACGATTTTAAATGGCCATGCTTTCAGTAATATTATAGATAGAGCTATGATTTTTGTGTGTGTGTGTGCTCTTCCTATTCTTCAGAGTAGTTTTAAAACAGCTGTACTTTAAATCTTAATTCCACTTAGGTTGGGGACCTGGTGTATGGAAAGCACCTCTCGTTTCATGTATGTTTGTCATTGATGGTCACTGACCCAAAACTGTCACAGTCCACTCCTCCAACTGCTTGTCAACAGAGTGTGAGTTTGAAACATGTAGACATACTTATGTAACGTAGCTAACATTGTCTGAGTACAGAATGCTTACTCTTTTTGTGCACATCTACAGGGAATTTTGCCCTGTAGATCAACGGCCACTAACTGTTGTTTGCCTTTGTAAATGTTATGTTACTGTACACTATATTCATGTTTGGCTTTCAGGGGATAAAGCTGAGGTCTCCACATTCAATTTCAGGGTTGTCGAACCTCCTCTGGCTTCCACATCTGCTACAGCTCCTTGTCAGTACTTGGGAAACGCCACTGGTAAGTACTGCTGTTAATATTACCAGTTGCATTTTGTTATATTGTTGTACTACTAATATTACCAACTGCATTAAAAAAAAATTGTTTGTGTGTAGCACTAACAATCAGTTACAGAGAAATTTGAGAATGGAGGGCATGTCGTTATCAGGGCTGAAGTGAAAACCATGAAAAATCCTCAGAAAGGTGTTACAAACTTGGAACATATTTGTCATTTTGGCTGCACAAACTGGAACATATTTGTCATTTTGGCTGCTCTATTTGACCACTGTACAACTACTTTTTATACACAATTTGCCTGCTGTATTGACCACTGTACAACTACTTTTATACACATGAGCATAACACTGACATAAAGCATAGAAATTATTGGCAATTTCTCCAGAATTTGAATATGTAGACGTTTGTAAACAGGACTGAGGGATCTCATCAGAGTCACAAACCAGTGGATGTTCAGTGGAAAGATTGACACACCTACAGATTTACCCAATGTAAGTCTGGAGTCACAAACCAGTAGATGTTCAGTGGAAATGATTGACACACCTACAGATTTACCCAGTGTAAGTCTGGAGTCACAAACCAGTAGATGTTCAGTGGAAATGATTGACACACCTACAGATTTACCCAATGTAAGTCTGGAGTCACAAACCAGATGTTCATGGAAATGATTGACACACCAACAGATTTACCCAATGTAAGTCTGGAGTCACAAACCAGAAATGTTTAGTGGAAATGATTGACACACCTACAGATTTACCCAATGTATGTCTGGAGTCACAAACCAATGTTCAGTGGAAATGATTGACACACCTACAGATTTACCCAATGTAAGTCTGGAGTCACAAACCAGAGATGTTTAGTGGAAATGATTGACACACCTACAGATTTACCCAATGTAAGTCTGGAGTCACAAACCAGATGTTCAGTGGAAATGATTGACACACCTACAGATTTACCCAATGTAAGTCTGGAGTCACAAACTGGTAGATGTTCATGGAAATGATTGACACACCTACAGATTTACCCAATGTAAGTCTGGAGTCACAAACCAGTAGATGTTCAGTGGAAATGATTGACACACCTACAGATTTACCCAATGTAGTCTGGAGTCACAAACCAGTAGATGTTCAGTGGAAATGATTGACACACCTACAGATTTACCCAATGTAAGTCTGGAGTCACAAACCAGTAGATGTTCAGTGGAAATGATTGACACACCTACAGATTTACCCAATGTAAGTCTGGAGTCACAAACCAGTAGATGTTCAGTGGAAATGATTGACACACCTACAGATTTACCCAGTGTATCTGGAGTCACAAACCAGTAGATGTTCATGGAAATGATTGACACACCTACAGATTTACCCAATGTAAGTCTGGAGTCACTAACCAGAAGATGTTCAGTGGAAATGATTGACACACCTACAGATTTACCCAGTGCAAGTCTGGAGTCACAAACCATAGATGTTCAGTGGAAATGATTGACACACCTACAGATTTAACCCAATGTAAGTCTGGAGTCACAAACCAGAAGATGTTCATGTGAAATGATTGACACACCTACAGATTTACCCAATGTAGTCTGGAGTCACAAACCAGATTTCAGTGGAAATGATTGACACACCTACAGATTATACCCAATGTAAGTCTGGAGTCACAAACCAGTGGATGTTCAGTGGAAATGATTGACACACCTACAGATTACCCAATGTAAGTCTGGAGTCACAAACTGGTAGATGTTCAGTGGAAATGAATGACACACCTACAGATTTACCCAATGTAAGTCTGGAGTCACAAACCAGTTGAATGTTCAGTGAAATGATTGACACACCTACAGATTTACCCAATGTAAGTCTGGAGTCACAAACCAGTAGATTTCAGTGGAAATGATGACACACCTACAGATATACCCAATGTAAGTCTGGAGTCACAAACCAGTAGATGTTCAGTGGAAATGATTGACACACCTACAGATTACCCAATGTAAATCTGGAGTCACTAACCAGAAGATGTTTCAGTGGAAATGATTGACACACCTACAGATTTACCCAGTGCAAGTCTGGAGTCACAAACCAGTAGATGTTCAGTGGAAATGATTGACAACACCTACAGATTTACCCAATGTAAGTCTGGAGTCACAAACCAGAAGATGTTCAGTGGAAATGATTGACACCACCTACAGATTTACCCAATGTAAGTCTGGAGTCACAAACCAATGTTCAGTGGAAATGATTCACACACCTACAGATTTACCCAATGTAAGTCTGGAGAGTCCACAAACCAGTGGATGTGTCAGTGGAAATGATTGACACACCTACAGATTTACCCAATGTAAGTCTGGAGTCACAAACCAGTAGTAATGTTCAGTGGAAATGATTGACACACCTACAGATTACCCAATGTAAGTCTGGAGTCACAAACCAGATGTTCAGTGAAATGATTGACACACCTACAGATTTACCCAATGTAATCTGGAGTCACAAACCAGAAGATGTTCAGTGGAAATGATTGACACACCTACAGATTTACCCAATGTAAGTCTGGAGTCACAAACCAGATGTTCAGTGGAAATGATTGACACACCTACAGATTTACCCAATGTAAGTCTGGAGTCACAAACCAGTGGATGTTTCAGTGAAATGATTGACACACCTACAGATTTACCCAGTGCAAGTCTGGAGTCACAAACCAGTAGATGTTCAGTGGAAATGATTGACACACCTACTGATTTACCCAATGTAAGTCTGGAGTCACAAACCAGTAGATGTTCAGTGAAATGATTGACACAACCAACAATTTACCCAATGTAAGTCTGGAGTCACAAACCAGAAGATGTTTAGTGGAAATGATGACACACCTACAGATTTACCCAATGTAAGTCTGGAGTCACAAACCAGATGTTCAGTGGAAAGATTGACACACCTACAGATTTACCCAATGTAAGTCTGGAGTCACAAACCAGAAGATGTTTAGTGGAAATGATTGACACACCTACAGATTTACCCAATGTAAGTCTGGAGTCACAAACCAGATGTTCAGTGGAAATGATTGACACACCTACAGATTACCCAATGTAAGTCTGGAGTCACAAACTGGTAGATGTTCAGTGGAAATGATTGACACACCTACAGATTTACCCAATGTAAGTCTGGATCACAAACCAGTAGATGTTCAGTGGAAATGATTGACACACCTACAGATTTACCCAATGTAAGTCTGGAGTCACAAAACCAGTAGATGTTCAGTGAAATGATTGACACACCTACAGATTACCCAATGTAAGTCTGGAGTCACAAACCATAGATGTTCAGTGGAAATGATTGACACACCTACAGATTTACCCAATGTAAGTCTGGAGTCACAAACCAGTAGATGTTCAGTGGAAATGATTGACACACCACAGATTACCCAGTGTAAGTCTGAGTCACAAACCAGTAGATGTTCAGTGAAATGATTGACACACCTACAGATTTACCCAATGTAAGTCTGGAGTCACTAACCAGAAGATGTTCAGTGGAAATGATTGACACACCTACAGATTTACCCAGTGCAAGTCTGGAGTCACAAACCAGTAGATGTTCAGTGGAAATGATTGACACACCTACAGATTTACCCAATGTAAGTCTGGAGTCACAAACCAGAAGATGTTCAGTGGAAATGATTGACACACCTACAGATTTACCCAATTAAGTCTGGAGTCACAAACCAGATGTTCAGTGGAAATGATTGACACACCTACAGATTTACCCAATGTAAGTCTGGAGTCACAAACCAGTGGATGTTCAGTGGAAATGATTGACACACCTACAGATTTACCCAATGTAAGTCTGGAGTCACAAACTGGTAGATGTTCAGTGGAAATGATTGACACACTACAGATTTACCCATGTAAGTCTGGAGTCACAAACCAGTTGATGTTCAGTGGAAATGATTGACACACCTACAGATTTACCCAATGTAAGTCTGGAGTCACAAACCAGTAGATGTTCAGTGGAAATGATTGACACACCTACAGATATACCCAATGTAAGTCTGGAGTCACAAACCAGTAGATGTTCAGTGGAAATGATTGACACACCTACAGATTTACCCAATGTAAGTCTGGAGTCACTAACCAGAAGATGTTCAGTGGAAATGATTGACACACCTACAGATTTACCCAGTGCAAGTCTGGAGTCACAAACCAGTAGATGTTCAGTGGAAATGATTGACACACCTACAGATTTACCCAATGTAAGTCTGGAGTCACAAACCAGAAGATGTTCAGTGGAAATGATTGACACACCTACAGATTACCCAATGTAAGTCTGGAGTCACAAACCAGATGTTCAGTGGAAATGATCACACACCTACAGATTACCCAATGTAAGTCTGGAGTCACAAACCAGTGGATGTTCAGTGGAAATGATGACACACCTACAGATTTACCAATGTAAGTCTGGAGTCACAAACCAGTAGATGTTCAGTGGAAATGATTGACACACCTACAGATTTACCCAATGTAAGTCTGGAGTCACAAACCAGATGTTCAGTGGAAATGATTGACACACCTACAGATTTACCCAATGTAATCTGGAGTCACAAACCAGAAGATGTTCAGTGGAAATGATTGACACACCTACAGATTTACCCAATGTAAGTCTGGAGTCACAACCAGATGTTCAGTGGAAATGATTGACACACTACAGATTTACCCAATGTAAGTCTGGAGTCACAAACCAGTGGATGTTCAGTGGAAATGATTGACACACCTACAGATTACCCCAGTGCAAGTCTGGAGTCACAAACCAGTAGATGTTCAGTGGAAATGATTGACACACCTACTGATTTACCCAATGTAAGTCTGGAGTCACAAAACCAGTAGATGTTCATGGAAATGATTGACACACCACAGATTTACCCAATGTAAGTCTGGAGTCCAAACCAGAAGATGTTCAGTGGAAATGATTGACACACCTACAAGATTTACCCAATGTAAGTCTGGAGTCACAAACCAGTAATGTTCAGTGGAAATGATTGACACACCTACAGATTTACCCAATGTAAGTCTGGAGTCACAAACCAGTAGATGTTCAGTGGAAATGATGACACACCTACAAATTTACCCAATGTAAGTCTGGAGTCACAAACCAGTAGATGTTCAGTGGAAATGATTGACACACCTACAGATTACCCAATGTAAGTCTGGAGTCACTAACCAGAAGAGTTCAGTGGAAATGATTGACACACCTACAGATTTACCCAATGTAAGTCTGGAGTCACAAACCAGTAGATGTTCAGTGGAAATGATTGACACACCTACAGATTTACCCAATGTAAGTCTGGAGTCACAAACCAGAAGATGTTCAGTGGAAATGATTGACACACCTACAGATTTACCCAATGTAAGTCTGGAGATCACAAACCAGATGTTCAGTGGAAATGATTGACACACCTACAGATTTACCCAATGTAAGTCTGGAGTCACAAACCAGTAGATGTTCAGTGGAAATGATTGACACACCACAGATTTACCCAATGTAAGTCTGGAGTCACAAACCAGTAGATGTTCAGTGGAAATGATTGACACACCTACAGATTTACCCAATGTAAGTCTGGAGTCACAAACCAGATGTTCAGTGGAAATGATTGACACACCTACAGATTTACCCAATGTAATCTGGAGTCACAAACCAGAAGATGTTCAGTGAAATGATTGACACACCTACAGATTTACCCAATGTAAGTCTGGAGTCACAAACCAGATTTTCAGTGGAAATGATTGACACACCTACAGATTTACCCAATGTAAGTCTGGAGTCAAAACCAGTAGATGTTCAGTGGAAATGATTGACACACCTACAGATTTACCCAATGTAAGTCTGGAGTCACAAATCAGTGGATGTTCAGTGGAAATGATTGACACACCTACAGATTTACCCCATGTAACTAGTCTGGAAATTTTGGGCTTTTCAGATTTGACACAGTTGATTTTTGACTTGACTGACTTAATTAACCTGGTGATCATGGCTGTTCTGATGTGGCCGTAAGTGGCAGGCCGGGGTAAAGCAATTGAATCTCATTGAATGGAAGTTTGCAACAGCCATGGAGATACCAGTGTAGGAGGAGAGGAGTATTCTCTCTCTCTCTCTCTCTCTCTGTCTCACACACACACACAACACACACCAAGAGAGAGAGAGAAAGAGAGAGAGGGTTTAACAATCACATTCCAAGGCTCATAGCATACATCTGTTCTTAATTTTCTCTTTATAATTTTGTTATTCAAATTAAAGTTACAAGTTGTCGTTACCAGGTTTCCTCATATTGTTAAAATCATCATCTGGGAGAAAGAAGTAGAAATTGAGTACATAGTTAAATGGAAGGATATTACACATGGACAAAAAATAACAACTGTTTTCAGTTTTAGTAAAACAAGAATGTATTGGCAATACTGGTATGAACACCTCTGGAAATAATAACTAGCCTCCTTTTGCTTACTGTTACCAAATGCATCATAAATAAATTTTACTTAAATCTGTCATGTCCTTGAATATTTGAGCAGGGGGTTACAGCGATCCTCACTAATTCAACTAAGCCATGGAACACCGTGTTCTGTTGACTAAATGAATATCAGTGTCAGTCATTTCAATGACACTACATCAACAAAGAGCAACCACATGCATAACAACTCCTAATTATTTAGTTATTCAGCCCTTTGTATACAGTGTTTAATAACAAGATAAAGAGTACCCTAATAAACCTGACACACTTTATTCAAATTATTGTTAACGAATATTTGTCAGCATACACTTGCAAACATCGCTATCACTATTTCTCAAATGCACATTATTAACCTTTCCCATATGCCGTGGGTCCCAATGGGCCCACAGGGGTAATTTTTAATTGATTAAAAAAGTTTTAAAGCTGTTTTTCACTAAATTTTATGACTTGTCAATATAGCATAGCCCCACTTCTGTACCAAAATTTCTTTGTTTTTGTCAAAAAACAAAGAGTAAACAAACAACAAAGGTCCCAGTACGTCGTGGGTCCGACGGACCCATACTTTCAAAGAACAAACCTTGAGCGCCGTACATTGTGGGTTTGAGCGGACCCATACTTTGAAACAGAACAAACCTTGAGCGCCATACGTCGTGGGTCCGAGCGGACCCATACTTTGAAACAGAACAAACCTTGAGCACCGTACGTCATGGGTCCGAGTGACCCATGCTTTCAAAGAACAAACCTTGAGCGCCGTACGTCGTGGTCTGAGCGACCAATGCCTTCTAAAGACACAGAATCTGAACCTCCCGTGGCATCCATTTCCCGCAAAGCGCTAGCCTCAACAGATTAGCATCACTGACATAAACACGCGACTGCTGCGCATGCGGCCAAATTTTGCTACAGTGGCGGAATCACTCTCTCCACATGTCTCTGGGACTGCAAGTTCGATGTCAAATTCATCAGATCTGCTTTCTAAATAATAATAATGAATATTTATATAACGGACTGCCCAAAGACTGCTCTATGTGCTTTACAAAAATGACAATACATGTGTACATGACAACTAACGATTTTGAAAGCGAGGTGGCAAAAATGACAATACATGTGTACATGACAACTAACGATTTTGAAAGCAGAGGTGCAGTGACCAATTCATCAGAGTACTGTGTTTTGGATTGTAGGCCTACACACTACTTGTAACAGTACTGTATGAGATACTGTCGTCTCTTTTTTTTTTTTTAACCAGCAGCACGGCCCGATCTGGTAATATAAACATCCTCCTGGTGCTCCAGCTTCTGTGGGCCAGTGTGAGTGGTGTGTGTGCGCGCGCGATTGTGAGTGTGTTGGTGTGCATGCGGACACAAACTTGCCTAATTTCACCATTATAATCTCTGCTACATACATGGAAATAAGTTACCAGCATTATCCACCTAAAAATCGAATTTCCTTTCAGTTCAATTCAACCCAATGGCTGAAAGAACGAACATCTTCAAGGCTTGAACATCGAAAATGGCGAAGATATTGGAGAAGGTAACAAAGTTATCATTTGACGACTGTGTTGATCATTTTCTTTTGTCTACACTACATTGACATCCCTCAAAATTTTCATATTTGTAATAGTTTGGACGAAAGTGTCCCATGGACACACTTCTAAGGAAATGGGAACATCCCAGATTTTAACCGTCTTTAGTATGCACTTACCTGAGCTTAGTTAAGCCGAAAACCCATCGGTAAGGTAAGTAACTCCGTAATTTGAACATGGTTACCCAATTTAAAAATTAATTTAAAAGAGAGGAAAGGAAATAGTGAAATGAAAATAATGTTTAAAATTCCTACGAATATATATGGGGGGGGGGGGGGGGAGAATCTTCTTCAGAACGTTCTTCCGAATCATACCTGGAACATCATCCCAGTCGAAATCTAGGTCACTCTAAGCTTCATTACCCAGCACTTTCACTAAGTCTTATGCCGTAAATCCTACAAATCACAGTATCTTCTTCACTAAATCTCGTTATAGAACGGCAGAAATCAAGGTTACCGATGGCGAGAAACAGCATTTCGACCACAAAACTTTAAAAATTCCTAACTCGAGAACTACGGCACGTATCGACTTGCGTTTTTTTTGCGAACGGAAGTAAATGGCCAAAGGAAGAAGGAAGTCACGTTCTCGCGAGACTTCCTTTTCTACGAGAAATATGGCGGCGCCCATTGTTGCCACGTGTTTTACCGGGCGCTGGCAGTTGCTCAGCGTTTTGGCCGTGTGATTTCCGGTTGGGCGCTAGCGGGTTCTCGCCTATCAAGAGGGTTAATAGGTTCCTATGTTTAGGTTTTTTAATCTCTCTCTCTCTCTCTCTCTCTTGCTTAGAACAAACTGCTCCCAACCAATGTTTTTCTTGATGTGACAGTCGTCAGTGGGTTCAATGTGTTTTACAGATCCTCCAGCCCATTAAGTCCCCACATGATGTGACAGTCGTCGGTGGGTTCAATGTGTTTTACAGATCCTCCAGGTCAGTGGGTTCAATGTGTTTTACAGATCCTCCAGCTGATGAAGTCCCTGCATGATGTGACAGTCATCAGTGGGTTCAATGTATTTTACAGATCCTCCAGCCCATGAAGTCCCCGCATGATGTAACAGTCATCAGTGGGTTCAATGTGTTTTACAGATCCTCCAGCTGATGAAGTTGCCGCATGATGTGACAGTCATCAGTGGGTTCAATGTGTTTTACAGATCCTCCAGCTGATGAAGTTGCCGCATGATGTGACAGTCATCAGTGGGTTCAATGTGTTTTACAGATCCTCTAGCCCATGAAGTCCCCGCATGATGTGACAGTCATCAGTGGGTTCAATGTGTTTTACAGATCCTCCAGCCCATGAAGTCCCCACATGATGTGACAGTCGTCAGTGAGTTCAATGTGTTTTACAGATCCTCCAGGTCAGTGGGTTCAATGTGTTTTACAGATCCTCCAGCTGATGAAGTCCCTGCATGATGTGACAGTCATCAGTGGGTTCAATGTATTTTACAGATCCTCCACCCCATGAAGTCCCCGCATGATGTGACAGTCATCAGTGGGTTCAGTGTGTTTTACAGATCCTCCAGCTGATGAAGTTGCCGCATGATGTGACAGTCATCAGTGGGTTCAATGTGTTTTACAGATCCTCCAGCTGATGAAGTTGCCGCATGATGTGACAGTCATCAGTGGGTTCAATGTGTTTTACAGATCCTCTAGCCCATGAAGTCCCCGCATGATGTGACAGTCATCAGTGGGTTCAATGTGTTTTACAGATCCTCCAGCTGATGAAGTTGCCACATGATGTGACAGTCATCAGTGGGTTCAATGTGTTTTACAGATCCTCCAGGTCAGTGGGTTCAATGTGTTTTACAGATCCTCCAGGTCAGTGGGTTCAATGTGTTTTACAGATCCTCCAGGTCAGTGGGTTCAATGTGTTTTACAGATCCTCCAGCCCATGAAGTCCCCATCGCTGCAGACGGCACAGAGGAACCTGGAGGCACCGCCACAGAGGGCGTGCAGACTTTGGGCGGGGTTGCGTCGCTGTCACCAGCACGTCCAGCAAACAGCTCGTCACCAAAGAAACGTCGAGCTGAAAACAAAAACTTTGGGCTTGACACAAGAGCCAGACAGCCAGACTATTCAGAAAATTCTATTGTTTTGGAATACTATCAGATGTTAATTGAAAAAGAGAGAAAGGAAATGGAAATGGCAGCTGAAAAGCACAGACTGGCAGTGGAAAGAGACAGACTGGCAATAGAAAGAGAGAGACTGGCGATGGAAAAAGACAGACTGGCAATGGAAAAAGATCAGCAGTTAATTGACATAGGTAAACAGGTTGTCAGATGTATTGCCTTCAGTACTGAAGCTGTTGAAGTAATAAAGCAAAAATTTGAGGCGGAGTTGAAAGAAAACAGAAAACTGTGAACATGACCAGCTCCATGTACAGATCTACTACACAACTGCCTCTCATATTCTCATCAACACTGGATCAAGGACTGTACATTTCAATTAGGAACAACACTTCATCTTCTTGAATGTCCATTTCATTTTATATTCCTGATTCAAAGCCTTCGCTATCACCATCCCATCCCATTTTGAGAAAAAATGAAAGTGAAGAAAATGCATATTATAAATGTGAAAACCCTTCACTAGCTGCATGAGGGAACCATCGCAATCCCTCTCAAAGGCAGATCTATATGTATCACCTGCTCCTAGGCCTTTCGTCCGCTGGATCGGACTCATCAGGGAGACACAGCTGATTATGTCTGTGCTCTTGGCGTCAAATAGAAACACACCACAGTCCATAATTCTGAGGTATTCTCACCACCAAGGGTTAAAAAAAAGAATCCAACAGCACCCCAAAGCAACCGGCGAAAGGTAGAAGAATAAAACAAAACGAAAGAGTGGAGAGGAAAAAAGTTGCTGAAAAACTAAAAACATGCAAACAGTATAAAACGTAGGGGACAATCTTTGAGCCTATGCTTGAGGATCCATTCAAGGATGCAAGGGAGATCACAGCTATTCATTCATTTAAGATCTTCACTATGTGAAACCCTGATCTGTCTGACTGTGTGTATGACCACATATCATTGCCAGTCATTGATAATCTGCATTATACCAAACCCTAATTTATGTGTCGCTGTTAGTACCAGTACATGTTGCTAGCCATTTATAATCTTCACAATATCAAACCCTAATTTAGGTGTCACTGTTGGTATCAGTATATGTTGCCAGTCATTTATAATCTTCACAATATTAAACCCCTGATTAATGTCACTGTTAGTCGGTGTATGTTGCCAGCCATTCATAATTTTCTTAAATTAAACCCAAATTTATGGGCACGCTTAAACCCAGTATTTTGCCAGCCATTCAAATCTTCAAAATTAAGCCTAATTTATTGTCAGATCACCAGTACATGTTGCTAGCCATTCAATTTCATTAAAATTAAAACCCGACTCTGTGACTTTGTGATAGATTGATTTATCCTCGTCACTCATGACTGCATGATTTTAGCCCGATTATTTTTGACGTGTGCGGATTCGTTAGGAGCAGTATAGCATTCACACGTTAAAACCCTGACTTTTTTTGACGGGGCTCACCCCCTTTATGTTACTGGGGGGTCATGATAGCATTCAAAATTTTAAAAACCAGATCTATTTTTGAAGTCCCATGTTACTGGGGGTCATGTATAGCATTCACTATATTAAACCGGATTTTTTTTGAAGCGTGCCAGGGTTTAGGGGTCATGTATACATCACTAATTAAACCAGATCTATTTTTGCAGCGTGCTCATGTACTGGGGGTTTTAAAGCATTCACTAATTAAACCATGATCTTTTTTTTGACAGCGTGCTCATTATTTTACTTTTTATGTATACACCCACAAAAAACCCTTCACGTTTTTGACCTTTTGGCCCCATTACATTACTGGAGTCATTTTAGCATCACTATTTTAAATTGACTACTGTGACAGTGGGTGACATACATAATTGCCTGTCTTCATGACCCTCACGTTCCAAACCATGATCTTTTGTGACTGTTTTAGACGGGAAAAATCGTTCTGTCAGTAAAACAGATGGCTTTTTACAAACACACTGCAGCTGTAAGAATTGGGGCCATTTGTTTATTTGTGTACCTATAAACAAAGCGGCCGTTTACGAACACACGCGTCGTAAAATTTTGTGCATTTTGGGGCTTGTTACTCTCAAAAAAACACAGATGGTCATTTACAAACCACTGCGTCTGTAAATTTGTGCGTTGATATTTTGTGACTCTCATAAACACAGATGGTCATTTACAAAACCCCCAGTCTGTAAGAAGTTGTGCGTTGTAGGCTTGTGTCGGTTCCTGGCAGCTTGAAAAATTTTTCAGTGGAGTTTATCCGTCTCTCTTTTTTTTTCCAGTATTCCTTCAGCAGGTTTATAAAATGTTGAAAAATTAAGTGGGGGGGGAAAACAAGTGCAGGTTAACAATTTTTCCCATTTTCACACACAGAAAATTTACTGAACAACTTTTAAAAAAACGCACCTTTTTGATTTGCCGTTTCCCCTTTTGGGAAAAAAAAGTGTATTTGGTTTGGGTATTTAAACAAAATTTTTAAGAGACACGATTCACACTGCCCGGTTTTTTCCCCCCTTCCGCTTCTGGACGCCCACGTGCAACCCCCCAAAAACATTTTTCTTCCCATGGGGCCGAGACTGACCGTAGCCATCTTTTTCTTTGTCTCAAATGGTGAGTTTGAAGTCACCCCGCGGAAAACTTTTACATTGTCATTGACCGGGCGAAGTGGCCCCAAAAAAATCCCCCCCCCCCCCGCCCCTGTTATGCAGAACGCGAGCGAGCCATTGGAATTTTTTATGGTCGGTATGTCATCGAGAGAACACCAGACAACAAACTGCTCACTCTAAAAATTGTAAGGCTATCACAACGTTTGGCAGCAACTTTTCCCATCACTGATCGGCTCGAACGGGCCAACCCGTTTACCACCCAGAAAGATCGAAAATTTCGCCATTTTCACTTCGAAACGTTTCCCTTCAGCACAAAAACATTCGCCAGGTGGTTGGTCGAGGGGGCCCAGGTCGGGACAAACCGTTCGACGCGTGGCAAGAATCAGGGCCAATGCAAACGCCCCTATTGACCCAGCCCTCACCCGAGACACCGTCAGCAACGCCTGCAGGGGCCAAAACCAGCATCTGCCATGGACACGACCCCGGGAGAGCTTGCGGTTTCTCGACGAAAGTCGCTTCGCGTTAATCGCGTGCGACGGGAAATGAAGTCTGGAGGCGGTGGGGGAACCGCCCCCCAACTGCTGCTTTTTGAACCGTAGATGGGAGGGGCATCGATGGTTTGGGGGGGCATTCAATCATGACTCCCGGAAAACACGCTGTTTTTTTTTTTTTTTTTTTTTTTGACAACCCACGGCTGTTCCTTGCTGCCAAACAAACCTTTTATACAACTCGCGTGACCCGCTGACCCTGACCGTGTTCAGCGACGCTAGCCGTGGGGGCCGGCCAGGCTCACACATTTTCGGCCTCTTTGTACGTGAACATTAGCAGAGTGCTGGCTTTTGACTGTTTTGGTGTGTTTTCCCAAATTTCGATACAAAAACCTTTGAAAGTTTTTTTTCTTTTTAGGGGTTGCGGAGGATTATGGAAGTCAACTTGTTCTGTGTGTTTTTAAACCTTTTCAAAATTTTTTAAAGTGTGGTTTTGTTTATATTTTTGACGTAGTGATATCATTTTTTTTCCTCCCAATGGCGGCGTCTCACGCAAGCATGGACGTGATACAACCACGGTTAAGTGCGCACTGTCCCAATGAATTCTATGTGTCTTTTTTTGGGAAACGCGTTTTAAGAAAGGAGAAAGAAAGGGTTTGTGTAAAATTATGTAAAAGATACCACAAACTCTACGTTGTTACAATTTAGACATTTTGAATGATGAAGAGGGCAAGCATCTACAGCCATCGATAAAATTTTAAACAAAAACTCTGGGGCTAAAACGCGCTAGCAACCTTCCAACCAAAACTACGATGACGTGTTGCCTTGAACGAAAATGTCAGAAATCGGGACAACTTTCGACCCAAGCTGCAATCAGTCAGTGCAAAGAAAGCAGTCTTTTTTTGAATCCAAACAAAGGTGGTGGCCCCAAAACCCGAGAGTAGGCCGGAAGAATCACACAACAAACTTTTGTCCAGGGGACTTGCTGTTGATGAAAGTGGGGGTAAACGCATTTTGTCAGTCAAAACCAAACCCCGAAAAAAACCAAAAACACTCTCCCACACAAATCCCCAATCACACCGAAAACGCCACAAGTCGGATTACCTCTCGCCTTTCCGACATGGGAAAAATAAAAATCTATTTAGCTCAATGTTGGGGGATTTTGAAAAACCCCCTCACTGTGAAAAAAAAAAATTTCTGACCTTTGGTACGCGAACGCGCCAGTCAAGGACCATTTAACATTTTAGGGGCAAAACAAGGGGTCACCGTTTGTGTTGAAAAAATCAGACAGCCCCGTAAATCTTCCGGGGCATCATTCCTCGAAAAAAAAGATCTCACATGAACAGAAGATCAAATGAATATTTCAGGAAAGAAGGAGGGTGATCAAACAACAGGGTCGAAATCAAAGAACTGCCGCACCCACAGCAAAAAGATCTTGATGCTCGGAGTGGCCCTGGAAAGGGTGCCCAAAAAGCAAGGGTCGCACTTGAACTAGCTGGGGTTAAGCTGGACAAAGTACAGACAGCAAAAAATTTCTCAAAAGTATGGAAAAAAAAAATTTTGACTGTGAAAAGAAAAAAACAACAACAGAAAGAAGCTAGTTTGGAAAAAAAATTAAAATATACAGAGAAAACCCCTTTTGGGTTGATGAAATGGCAACAAAAAAAAAAAGAAAAACAATGGGAGAAATCAAAACATTCCAAAAGCTGGTAAAAAACCTTTGCAGCAGTAAACAGAGAAAAAGCTGACTTGGCATGACAAACAATCCACAGGATGAGACTGGGTAAAGATTGGAGGGCCCATGGGGGGGTACTTTAAAACTGATGCTTCAGATTGCAAATCTCACAATCCAAACCCCAAACACAACATTTGTTCCGGGCCCATTGTGCGAAAGGGACAGCCCAGGAATTTGAAGAGAAATCAGGATCCTTACAAAAAACAGCTGGCAGCGCTGAAGTCCATGACATGGAGAAACAAAACTCAATTGTTTTTTGTTCGGTGTTTATTTTTTTTAACTAAACTGTAGGGTCTGTCGGTGTCAGGGAACACCCCCCTTCTGTATACAGCATCAAAAAACAAATACACACTCCACCCATTTAATGAAGGCAACATCACACAGCGCCCGTTACAGGGCATCAGGGGAAAAACAAAAAAACAAAATTTCCCAAAAAAAAATTGCCAACTGCCAATAATGTCATCAAAAACCTTCGTTGACATTACAAACCCACCATGTGGCACCCCCTATCCCAATTTTTTCTGGGAGTGGTAAAAAAAAACCATGACCTACGAAAGGAGTGTCACTCTAGATAAGGGAAATTTCAAAAACTTTTGCAGTGGGAGAAACAGTAGAGACAAAGCAGCCTTTTCGACTTTGTTGACAAACGAAAAAAATGAATCTTTAGAAGAGAGAAAAGCAGATAGAACAAGAATATTTTTTTAAGACCGGAGATGCAGCCCCACCCCTGACGTTTTTCCCCAAGAACAAAGAAACTGTGAGCAGGTACATGAGAAAGAAGATGAAAAGAAGACAGGAAACACAGCTTGATCTTCCACCCTTGTCTTTCCCGTCACACAGCATTTAGAGTTTCCCGCATCAAAAAAAATCCACAAGCAGGCCCCATCATGGGAATTTTATAGGAAACCCTGCAACAAATATTTTAAACCCGAGACAATTAACATGTAGTGAAAGTGTGCAGCAAAACAGCGAGCTGACTCAAGACAGGGCTATCCTTCTCAGAGCTAGGAGTATTCTAACAGATTCAGAAAGCGAATACCTATTTTCACTACCCACAAAAACTCGCATCAAAAACCCCCACTGGGTGACGTTGACACACGGATATGAATCAAAGAAACAGTCTTTCTTTTGAAGAAATTCCCAGTCCACATCACCCAAAGCACAAAATTTAGAAAACCATTGTGTTCCCTTTTTCCGTCTCATCTTTTTGGACCTGCCCAATGGGGGAACAAGGGGGGGGGGAAAAAAACAGCAGTTATCAACTTCAAAGAAAGGGGGTGGGGTCTAAAAACAGAGCAGGAGAAAAATTTCGTTTCATGATGTCAGAAAACAGGCTATTGTCACCCCCCTTCTTCAAGGCTGAGCCACTGGCCCCAGGGGAAGCATGTAAAGTTAAAAACAGTAATAATGCTCCGTTCACTTACATGCACCGACAGTGTGGTGTGTTGGTGGGGTGGGGGTGTGCACTGCACGCCCGTCCCCACCCGGCTCCTATGTTTTTACATGTTCAAAACATTTCTTTTGTATTTTAAAAAAAATAATTTTACAGCTGCAAAGATTTTGAGGGTGCATAACACCCAAATTTTTTAATTCTTTTGTCAACTGACATGGGCTGTTTATTTGGAGTGAGAGAAGCACACAGCACTTCACTATTAGGCAACCAAGCACAAAGGGTACCTTGAAAAAAAAGAAAGTGCACAGAACTTTGTGCCAAAAATTAAGGTTAAGTGGACAATTGTTGGGAAGGGGGTGAAGTTCTTCAGGTTTGGACAACATGAAGGAAACCCAAAAGTAGTATTTCATGGGGGTGTGTTTTGGGGGGTTGTGTGTGTGCTGCTGTGTCTGACCCTGTGGGGTGAGAGAGAGAAGGGGAGAAAGAAAGAGGAGGGGTGAGCGGGGTGTTGTGTGGGGTGTGGTCTGTGTCGGACTCTTGTGTGTGGGTTGTGTGTGGGGGGGGAGAAAAGGGGAGAAGAGGGGTGTGCGGAGTGTGTGTATTTGTGGTGTTTGGGTGTTGTGGCAAATTCTATAAATGTTTCTGTTTCTTCAACTTTCACAAATAATCTGTGTGCTGCAAAAACCTTTAATTTTTTTTTGTGTGTTCTGTGCCCCAGTGCTCCCCCTCCCTCTCTCTCTCTCTCCACTCCCCCCCCCCCCCCCCCCCCTCCCTCCCCCCATCCCCCTCCTCTTGTGTGTGGTGTGGGGTGTGTGGTGTGTGTGGTTTTTTGGTTTTAGTAAGGTCTGTACCACAAAGCATGTTACATGCCATCAGATTTTTTCCCGTTGACCACTTATCAGTGTTTGAAAAAAGCATCACGCACATCATGTAAAAAGGCATGCTGCAGGCAAATCATGTTTTTGGGAAGGAACCCGGAAACAGTTTTCCCGAGAGAGCAGAACGAAACAGGAGATTGCATGTTTTTTTAGTGTGCCTTTTTTTGCATTGGAAACAGTTGTGTGGGTTGGGTTTTTGTGTGGTTGGGTGTGGCGGCGGCGTCATGCACTGCGTCGGGCGCGTGCGCACCATAGTGTGTGTTTGTGTGTTGGTCGGGGTTGTTGGGCTTTGGTTTTGTTTTTTTCTATAAGAATCTTTTATTTTGTTTTTTTTAAATGAATAAGACAATAAATGAAAATTTTTGTTGAGTTACATTGCCGCCTCAAACCCACTCCCTCTCCTCCACAAAATCATCCGCCGGAAATCTCAACCCCCCCCCCCCCCCCCCCCCCCCCCCCCCCCCCCCCCCTTCCCCCCCCCCCCCCCCCAAACCCCCCCCCCCCCCCCCCCCCCCCCCCCCCCCCCCCCCCCACCCCCCCCCCCCCCCCCCCCCCCTTTCCCCCCCCCCCCCCCCCCCCCCCCCCCCCCCCCCCCCCCCCCCCCCCCCCCCCCCCCCCAAAAAACCCCAAAACCTCCCCCCCCCCCCCCCCCCCCCCCCCCCCAAACTTTTTTTTTTTTTTTTTCCCCCCCCCCCCCCAAAACAACAAAAAAACGGTAAATTTTTTCGAAAAAAAGTTTCAATTGAGCAAAATGGCTTTGGTCAGTCATTGGCGGCGGCGCAAGTCGCGCAGAACAGGCATGTTTACATTCGCTTGGCAAAAAAAGCTTTAAAAATTTTTTGACCGACCTGTTGTGAGCCCACAATGACAAATGTTTTTAAAAAGGGAAAACCTGCCTTTAAACGCTGTGTTTAAAAAAAAGGGGGGGGTGTTTCATTGGTAAGACCCTAACCCCCGAAAAATGCCGTTCTTTTCTTTTCCCCCCAGGAAAAAACCTTCCCATTTTTTTTTAAAAAAAAGCCCAAATTCCCTTCGTTTCAAGCAAAAATTTTCCTCACAACAAAAATTGCCCCAAAAAAACCCTTTTTTCCCGGGGCCCCCCCAAAGGGCCAAAAACAACCAAATTTTTCCCCCCGCTGAACCCCCGTGGTACAGGGATAGGGGGGGGGTGAGTCGTGTTTTGGGTTTGGCTGCCCAAAGGGGGAGAAAGTTTGTCCCTTTTAAAAAAAAATCGTTGAAAGGGAAATGGTTGCCCAAAAAATACCCAAATGCTCAAAACCCACGCGTCCCATTTGGGGCCAGCACCCGAGCTCAGTTCTTCCAGCATGATAATGCACGACCCCACACCGCAAGAGCCACCACTGCGTTTCTCCAGGCAAACAACATTGCCGTGTTGCCCTGACCATCTCTGTCCCCTGACGTGGCTCCCATTGAACACGTCTGGGATGAGCTGGGGCGTCGTGTGGCCCGTGGAAGACGTCCACAGACTCTCGATCATTTGAGGCGCGCACTGACCCAGGAATGGGCTGGACTGCCACAGGCATTCTTGCACAACCTTGTCTACTCCACGAGGAGGCGCTGCCAAGCGTGCATCGGGGCAAAATGGCGGACAAACTCGGTATTAGAGCTCGCGGACGGACATGCTCGTCGTGGTGTACTTTTTGACAGGGGCCCTAGTGAAGTCACCAGCTAATTTCAGATGAATTCGACAATTCTTGTCAAGAACAGACATTCTGTTTAATTGAAAAATGGATGCATAATCAAATGTGCTTACTTCATTTAATAATTCTGTACTACCAACGTTGTCTGGGTCTTCTGGCAAGCGGTGCGTTTTTAATGTTGTTCAGTATATATATATATATATATATATATTATATATATATATATATATATATATATATATATATATTCATTCGTGTGTGTGTCAGCCCTGATGTGGCCCTTTGTGGTCGGCTGGGCTATAAGCAACATTATCTTATCTTATCTCGTGTGTTGTGTATATGCATTGGCATGTGTGTGTGTTGGTTGCAATTTTAAAAGATTGTTCACTTTTTCATTTTTTTTCTTTCTCATTTGACATTTTCTGGGAGCTGGAAATAAAGCTGAACCTTGTGCCTTGCAAAATTACAAAGAGTTGACTCCAACACTAACTGACATTTAAGAAAGCATTATGAAAAGAATGTTAACATTTCTAATAACAAAAAAAACAACAACAAAAAACGCAAACACACACAATTTTACATGCATACTACACACAAACACATCCCCGCACTAGCACACCCAACACACACATATAGAGACAAAAAAAAGTAATCAAATTCAGAAAAAGACACTTTCCCTCCTTTTATCCCTCAAGTGTCTTCCCTCCCCCTTGCCCTCCCTCCAACTCCCTCAAATAAAGTGATGTCTTTCTCGAGTCCGGTCCTTCCTTTCATCTTTGGTTTTCAGGGACAACTCTTTGACGTATCAAAGCAATTAACTATAAATATATCAAGGATGTATAGACCCTGAATATTTCTACGCACACACATTCATGCGCACATGCACACGCGCACACACGCACTATGAGCCCATATACATACTGATGCTCAGAAACAATTCTGTGCGGCCACATGTGTATGCAATGCACAGGAGTGTAACAATCATCATAGGATCAAACAGGCGGACATGGTATGTGAGATCTTCTAATTCATCAGTTAATAAGGCGTGGGTACAGATATACATTTGTTACAGGTTTCAGGGCACTCCGGTTTACATGGCGATGACTTGGCTGATTTTCATGCAAAGGAAGCTGCATGAAATAACATCCGATGTTTTGAATTGTGATGTACATCTTTCTTCATCTGAAGCTATTCACATTCCCACAAGTTCTGTTTGGAGTTTGAGGCAGAAACAATCCCTGGAAGATTCTGCTCGGAAGCACAGATGGGGTTTCGGACAATCCCCCCAAGAAAAATTTTGTAACCCCTCCGGAATACCCAAAAAACCGAAAACCCAGGACCTGGCCCGCAGGTTAATGGAAAGGTAAGGGGAGCCCTTTAAAACCCGGCACCTGCTTGTGCCTGTTGTCAGATTCCTTATTTCTTGTTTGACTGTCCCTTTTACTTGAACTCGCTTCAGCCTCTTCCCCGATGGGACAAGCTTTTTAACCTTCTGCAATTCTGTGTGTTTTAATTTCCCGTTATGGGGGCTTTTTCTGGTTTTCACTGTTGGCTGTTTATCTTATTAATTTATCCCCTCAGAAGATGTTTTTCCCCCCCTCCCCCCCTCCTTTCCAAAATTTTTTTTTTTTTTTTTTGCAGCCCTTTCCAAAAATTTTTAAAAATTTAAAATAACAAAAAATCATTGGGAGTATATTTCCATTTCGTTTTTGTTCCGCAACTAATTTTCACGTAAAGCAAAATTTTTGAAAAACCCCCCCCCCCTTCCCCCCCCTTCCCTTTTCTGCCCCTTCTTGCCCCCCTATATTACACATCCCTCCCCCCGCTATTTGATTCTTAAAAGAAAAAAAGTCCCCGGGAAAAAACACCAAAACACCGTATTTCAAAGCCATTAATTTTACTTTGCATTTTGTCTTCCTTTGTTTTTTGGTTAACCCCTCAAACTCTTTCCTTCCCCTCCCTCACACTGAGGCCCCCGATTGGCCCCTTTTGCGGTCGGCTGGGGGTTAAAAACATTATCTTATCTCCCAACTGACAATTTAAACTTTCACTGTATTGCCAAATGCAAAACCAAATTACCTTTAAATTTAAAAAGCCCGCAACAAAAAAACTGTTGTTTTCGGCCTTTCCCTGCGACCTGTTTTATTTTGTACCCCCAGGCCCCCTTTCCCGCGCCCCCCTGACCCTCTTCCCTTTTCAGCCTTTCCGCCCGTGACATGTTTAAAGTCTGTCCCCCCCAGGCCCTTTTCCGCGCTTTTTTTGGGGTCTGTCCTCTCATCTTTCCTGCGACGGTTGACGTTTTGTCCCTCTCCCGCTTTCCCGCAGTGGGCCAAAGGGTTTAAGTTGGGCCCCCCTCCTTTTTTCCTGCGCGACATGTTGTGTCTGTCCCCCCCCCTCAGCCTTTCCTGCAGTGACATGGACGTCTGTCCCCCTCAGTTTTTTTTCCGCGACATGTTTTAGTCTGTCCCCCTCAGTCTTTTCCCCGGGAGCGGGCAGGTTTTAGTTGTCCCTTCGCTTTTCCCGCAGTGACCTGCTGACGTCTGTCCCTCTCAGTTTTTTCCCGCCCGCGAAAATATTTTTGTCTGGCCCCTCAGCCTTTTTCCCGCAGCGACATGGTTTTTGGGGCTGTCCCTCCCGCCTTTCCTGCCGTGAATGGTTTACGGCTGTCCCTTCAGTCTTTTTCCCGCAGCGGGCATGTTGATGTCTGTTCCCCCCCTCATTTTTTCCTGCGACAATGTCAATGTTGACGTTGTCCCCTCTCAGTTTTTTCCCGCATTTACATGTTGCGTCTGCCCCCCTTTCTTTCCCGCGACCTTTGAATTTTGTCCCCTCATCTTTCCTCAGGGACGTTGATTCTGTCCCTCCAGCCTTTCTGCAGTGAAAGTTTACGTCTGTCCCTTCCTTCCCTTTTCCCGCGACATTTTGAAAGTCGCCCCCTCAGTCTTTCCTGCAGCGACATGTTGAAGTTGTCCCTCCAGCCTTTTCCCGCAGTGACATGTTGACGTCTGTTTCCCCCAGTCTTTCCCGCAGCGACCGGTTTTGTCTGGCCCCCGGCTTTTCCCGCGCCCAAATTCACCTGTTGACGTCTGTCCCCTCAGTTTTTCCTGCATGACATGTTGAAAGTCTTTTCCCTCTGTCTTTCCCGCGACTGTTGACGTTTGTCCCCTCGTCCCTTTCCCGAACGAATGTTGAGGGCCCGTCCCCCCTTTAGCCTTTTTTGGGATGAAAGTTGACGTCTGTCCCTCTAAATCTTTCCCCGCGACATGTTTGACTTTTGTCCCCCCTAGCCTTTCCTGCAGCGACATGTGATGTCTGTCCCTCCAGCCTTTCCCGCGTGACATGTTGACTTTTGTCCCTCTCAGTCCCTTTCCCCGCAAGCGACATGTTGATGTCTGTCCCTCTCAGTCTTTCCTGCGACAATGTCACATGTTACGTCTGTCCCTCTCTTTTTTTTCCCTGCAGTGACATGTTGACGTCTGTCCCTCTGTCTTTCCTGCGACTGTTGACTCTGTCCCCTCAGTCTTTCATTGTCACCGAGTTAAAACATTCATCGATATGTTAACAGTTAAGGATGTTCATGTATGCAAATGAGAGAGAGAGAGAGAGAAAATAAGAGAGAGAGAGAGGGAGCATGGTGATGGTATGTGAGTGCGTATGTGTATCCCGTGGATTTTCACGAAGTGTTAGCGCTCGGGGGAACGCGCGCAGCCACGTGAGCGAGGTTGAATGATGTTGATACCGGACCCTGGTAATCGGAATGGAAAAGTGAACTCTATTCTGTTTTTGGAAAGCGGCGTTTGTATTTCGTCCCCGGATTGCTGATACTGTTATTTTTGCTGAGTTTTGCCGCATATTGTTGTAGCAAAAAAATAATCTTTCTTGATTTGTTTACGGCAGCTGATTTTTTTCTGCCTTTTGTTGTTGTTGCTGTTGTCGCTAATTTGCTACAAAAAAGGTGTTCTGCTGTTTGACTATTATTCTACTTGTTTATTTGCATTTGTTGTGTAATCCTTTTTTTATTTTTTTTTTTTTTGAAAATTTCAGTTTCATCTATAATGAATGAAGGGTTTGTCTAAATTCGGGTTGAAAATAGGCTATTTAAACGTGTGTCATCTTTTAAACAAAATTTCTGACGTGTCCAACATTTATCCAATTCCAATAACTTTTTCCCATTTTTTTTGTTTTTCAGAATCTCAAATTTCCAATATAGCACCGGATAATTTGTGTCAATCCAAGGTTATAAACTAATAAAAAGAGATCCAAAGACAAAGCTTGAAACAGGTTTAGTGACCTATATTCACAACTCATTAATTATAAACAGATCAACAGTATGGATAAATAAAACATAGAATGCATTTTGGGATAGAAATCTATGCGAAGGGTACTAAACCGATTTTGCTAGGCTGCTTTTTAATTAATCCTAACGAACGCATTGAAGGGTTTTCGATCGTTTCGAACATATGAGGAAGATGCCTCAATGCGTTCGTCTGAGATTATATTTTAGGAGATTTTTAACTTTGATCTACTTAAACCACATGATAAATGGAAACGGATTTATGAATTACAGAATTTGACACAGCTTATTAACAAAACCGACAAGAAAAATCTATCCTCCGAAACGCTAATTGATCACATATACGCAACAACCCCCAAATCTAATATTATAGAAACATCGTACCTCTATACGGCCCTCAGGATCACTTTCCAATTTGTCTAACATGGTCCAAAAAGGGTGTTAAAATTCCCAGAAATGTTCACAAATGTATATCTTTTCGAAGCAACAGAAAATTCGATACTAACAATTTCTTGTCCGATTTGTGTAACGCAAATTTTCTGAGGTATATCAGCACAGTGACCCTGATGGAGCACTGGCTGTTTGGGTTTATGACACATTCATCTCTGTCTTTAATAAACATGTGCCATCGGTAACTAAACGTGTCAACCAAGGGGTAAGCCACCGTGGTATAATGAAAACATCGAAAAGGGCCATTAATTTACGAGATACTCTATTGCAAACAAATGGTAAAGTTTGATAATTTTAAAAAGCAAAGAAATAAGGTAACCGATATGAAAAGAGCCGCCAAAAAGAAATATTTCAGTGATCTTATTTCCCGTAAAGAAGATTCAAAAATCGATCTGGAAAGCTATAATGAGCTCTCCGGTAAAACCTTGTCATCTAGCGCTCTCCTTCTGAGAGAACCTGTCTGCTGAACTCTTAAATGATCACTTCACAACTGTTGCAGAAAAGACGATCAAAGCTGACTTTTCAAAAGAAAATGACCATTTGAGCTAAAAGCGTACTGTGTATCAAAAAAACAAAAAAATCTTATCTTCAAATCGAGTATTTTGGTGTACATGATGTTTATAAGGAATTGTGTTCATTAAATCAGTCCAGTTCTCGGGGTTTTTGATGATATAGATGGAAAAATTTTGAAAATTGATGCTCCGATTATATCAGAGCTTTACATATATTTACAATCTTTCCATTGATAAAGGTGGGTTACCCCACAACCCTTAAAAGATGCTAAAGTTTTACCCTTTTTTTAAAAATCTGGTGATCCACTGATCCTTCTAACTACAGACCTAATCTCTACCAAATCTATTCTATCTAAACCCCTTGAAAAACACATCAAATGAACATCCATAACATTTCATGAAATACAATTTATTAAAATCTAATCAAAGCGGATTTGAGAAAATCATTCTTGTCACACCTTGCTCACTAATAAATTTGAACAATGGCATTTAAACATAAAAATGATCTCTTCACAGGAAAAAATTTTTGTCGACTTCGCTAAAGCATTCGACACTATAGATCACAATCAAACTGTTATAGAAAATACATTGTTGGTTTATCCCTGAAGCTTTTAAACTCTTTTCCCCCTCATTTCTCAACTGTAGGCGACAAGTAGTCTTAAAAAATTCCGCTACTTCCTCTCTTATGCCAGTAAATTATGGCGTTCCCCAAGGGTCAGTCCTGGGGCCTATCTTATTCCAGTTTATATAAATGATCTTCCTTTACATATGTCTTCTCCCTGTGAGCTTTTTGCTGAGGGACACTACTCTCCATAATAATGACAAAGATGCTGACATCAGTAGTATCAAATTACAGAATGATCTCAAATAAACTTGCAAAGTGGACTAATTGAACCATATGGGCCCTTCATCCTCAAAAGTCTAAATTTATGATGACTACAACCAGACGAAACGTCAAAATATAAAAGCCGATTTTTTAAAATAGTATACAAAATAAAGTCGTAAAAGAAGTTAAATCACACAAATTATTAGTCTTACAGTTGATAATAATATTAAAGGTTAACATATATCTGTTTTGTCTAAAAGGTTATCTAAAAAATTATTCTTGTTGAACCGAATCAAGAATTTTCCCTTTGATCAACATACTAGAAAATTATATTTCTATACAATGAAACAACCAGACATTAACTATGCCTCTACATGCTGGGATTTAGCCAGTAAAAATTTCTTAAAACCGCTTAGAAAGCCTGTACAGACGCGCTATTAAGTGATACTCTTGAAATCTCTCTACAAGAGTGATTATAAAGATCTTAACATTTCCATTCGATCTAAAAGCTGCTTTAAATAAAGCTGTCTTTTATGAATAAAATCATTAAAAAATATTGCGCCACCTTATCTTCATGACAAATTTCCATTAATCAAAATTCGAGGCAAAAATACCCAATACACCCTCGACCACGAAAATGATCTTTTCAAGTCACCCTTACTTATACTCTGGGAGTAAATTATGGAGTGAAATCCCTACACATTTAAAACAGTTAAAATAGTTTAACATCGTTTAAAAAGGCATATTTCAAATACCTCATAGACCATTGTAAATCATGTTCCACTTAACTGTATATTCCTAAGTTTGATGTTCCTTTTGACACAAACAAGTTGTTGCAGCCCGGGGATGGCCTTCGCAGTCGGCTGGGCTATAAGTAACATGACATGATTGACGTACAAAAAGTTTATGTATACCTATGGATGCTTACGTATGTCCAGTTGTGTGTGTGTGTGTGTGTGTGTTTGTGTGGTATGAAATACGTTTAAAGGAGACTGCTTACAAAACTTCTATATATATATATAAAAAAAAAATGTTTTTCTTATTGCTGTGTTTAATTTTGTCAAATTGATGTAATTGTTTCTTATTGTTTTATGGTTTTTTTGAGGGATAGTGTAAAAAAACTTCCACTTATCTATTTACCCTCATTAAAGATTTCGAGTTTCCTGCAGCGACATGTTGACGCTTTTCCCCTCAGCCTTTCCATGCAGCGACATGTTGATCTGTCCCTCTCACCTTTCCTGCAACATGTTGACGTCGTCCCTCTCAGCCTTCTTGCAGTGACATGTTGACGTCTGTCCCTCTCAGCCTTTCCTGTGACACGTTTACATCTGTCCCTCTCAGTCTTTCCTGCAGTGACATGTTGATGTCTGTCCCTCTCAGTCTTTCTGCAGTGACATTTGACGTCTGTCCCTCAGTCTTTCCTGCAACATGTTGACGTCTGATCCCTCTGTCTTGCTGCAGCAATATGTTGACGTCTGTCCCTCTCAGTCTTTCCTGCAACATGTTGACGTCTGTCCCTCTCACTTTCTTGCAGTGACATGTTGACGTCTGTCCCTCTCAGCCTTTCCTGTAACACGTTGACATCTGTCCCTCTCAGTCTTTCCTCAGTGACATGTTGATGTCTGTCCTCTCAGTCTTTCCAGCAGGGGACATGTTGACGTCTGTCCCCCTCAGTCTTTCCTGCAAACGACATGTTGACGTCTGCCTCTGTCTTTGCTGCAGCAAATGTTGACGTCTGTCCCTCTCAGTCTTTCCTGCAACAGTTGACGTCGTCCCTCTCAGCCTTTCTTGCAGTGACAGTTACGTCTGTCCCTCTCAGCCTTTCCCGTAACAAGTTGACGTCTGTTTCCCCCTCAGCCTTACTTGCAGTGACATGTTGATGTCTGTCCCTCTCAGCCTTTCCTGCGACATGTTGACGTCTTCCCCTCAGTCTTTCCTGCAGCGACATGCTGACGTCTGTCCCTCTCAGTCTTTCTGTAGTGATGTTGACGTCTGTCCCTCTCAGTCTTTCCTGCAACGACATGTTGACGTCTGTCCCTCTCAGTCTTTCCTGCGACATGTTACATCTGTCCCTCTCAGTCTTTACTGTAGTGACACGTTGACGTCTTTTCCCTCTCAGTCTTTCCTGCAGCGAATGTTGACGTCTGTCCCCTCTCAGCCCTTTTCCCGCAGCGACATGTTGACGTCTGTCCCTCTCATCTTTCCCGCACGAAAATGTTGACTCTGTCCCTCTCAGTCTTTCCTGCAGTGACATGTTGACGTCTGTCCCTCCATCTTTTCCTGCAGCGACATGTTGACGTCTGTCCCTCAGTCTTTCCTGTAGTGACACGTTGACGTCTGTCCCTCTCAGTTTTTTCTGTAGCGACATTTTTGACGTCTGTTTCCCTCTCAGTCTTTCCTATAACACGTTGACGTCTGTCCCTCTCAGTCTTTACTGTAGGACACGTTGACGCTAACCCTCTCAGTCTTTCCTGTATCGACATGTTGACCTCTGTCCCTCTCAGTCTTTCCTGTAGCGAAAACGTTGACGTCTCCATAACACGTGACGTCTGTCCCTCTCAGTCTTTCCTGTAGTGCACGTTGACGTCTGTCCCTCTCATCTTCCGTAGCGACATGTGACGTCTGTCCCCCTCAGTCTTTCCTGTAGCGACAGTTGACGTCTGTCCCTCTCAGTCTTACCCGTAGCGACATGTTGACGTCTGTCCCTCTCATCTTTCCTGTAGCGACATGTTGATGTCTGTCCCTCTCAGTCTTTCCTGTAGCGCACGTTGACGTCTGTCCCTCTCAGTCTTCCTGTAGCGACAATGTTGACGTCTGTCCCTCTCAGTCTTTCCTGTAGCGACATGTTGACGTCTGTCCCTCTCAGTCTTTCTTATAACACGTTGACATCTGTCCCTCTCAGTCTTTCCTGTAGTGACACGTTGACGTCTGTCCCTCTCAGTCTTTCCTGTAGCGACATGTTGATGTCTGTCCCTCTCAGTCTTTCCTATAACACGTTGACATCTCTCCCTCTCAGTCTTTCCTGCTGACGTTCAGTGGCAGGGAGAGGTCTCTGTTGCTGTCTGGAGATGGCGGGTCATCATCATCATCATCATCGTCAGTGTCATAATGGCCGTCTGGTCTTGCTCCATGGTGCAACAGGAGGCACACAATGATTATGTGGCAGGCCCTGTCAGGGGCCACCCACAACTTTTCAGGCAGTGCCATCGGTTCTTGGCAATGCCAACTGTGTGTTCAACAGTGGATCTGGTGGCTCCATGTCTGTCACTGTAGTCCTCCGGGCTGTTTCTGGTGTTGAGGACTGGTGTAAGCAACCAACTGCACAGCATAGAGCCACTGTCGCCCAGGATGTAGTCTCTGGCTGGCCCTTCAAATGCTTCAAAAATGGTCGATTCTCGAAGCACTCGAGCATCCTGACCCATTGATGACCATGAGATCCGTGTTCTACATAACCTGTGAACATAATGCATACTTCATGATGTAGTGAGCGCTGTTCGCAAACCATTCTGTCACATTCCTTGTGAGGTGAACTGAACAAAAAGTTTGTCAGTATATTGTATATGAACAATCCAATATCAGTGCATATTACACTCACAGTCAGCTAACAAATAAGTTCACGGGATAACAATGTTTGTAGCCAATATCTAGACATACACCTTCTATCACTGTAGGTTTTAAACTGAATGCTACAAAGCTACAATGTATAACAAATGCACCTCTGGTCCCTTTTTTTTTTTTTTTCTCCTTTCTTTTTTTTTTTTTTTTTTAAAGAAAACTTTTTAATCCCTTCAGAAGATCATCATGACATGTATATGAACACATGATAAATATATGAAACATTCAAAAATTCCTCTCTCATTCAGGATCACAGTCTACAACATACTTTTGTTTAAACAATTGGCTTATTGATGTACATAATAATTCAAATTTGTAACGAAATAATTTGTGCGTTAATTATGTTAGGAATCTGCATATTTGTCTTAAGACTGATTAAAGAATGTCATTACCTCACACTCAAGTGATCTGATGAGTGAATTGAAAGTAAATACAGATTCGTATTGTATACATGTATGTTCTTATGTTTTATCTAATGAAGGTTTTTTTAATATTATTTTAATAATACTATTATATGGACAAAAAAGGACAAGCAGAAAACAGAAAAAACATAACAACAAAACAAAGAAAACAACAGTATTGATACTTAAATACACACCTATCATATATATGGATTTGCGGATATTTACCTACACATTAATATACACACAGACCTTCTAGATATACATACATACACAACAACATATTACATTTTTTTATACATACACATATACACCTACATAATTACAACATACATGATATATACACAACGTGATACATATCCTACTTACTCATTATACATATATATATAATATATACATTATATATACACACACATACAACATAATATACGCACACACTTCACAAACATTATAGAAACACAACATATCATTATTTAGATTTTATACACACACACATCATATTATATAATGTAGGATTTATTGTATTTCAAAAGTTCAATAATCTCATAAAATGTTACTCAGTCACAATTGCACAAAAAGACTCTAACAAAAAGACACACACTCGCACACACATTACAACAATAGTGTACCATCTCAGTTGTTAAATTGGTGGGCACATTGTAAGATATTTCAAATGGATCTTTCTCAACATACTTAATATATTGTTTATTTGGTGGTGCTAAATATAAATTGCATTTGGAGGTTTTGCTTCTTCAGTTACAAGGTCATTATCTTTTCTTTTGGGATAATGTCCAACTTGACAGCAAACAATCCGGCCCAGCCACTAGGTATCTACCCGAGGCGTTACTCTCCACTTACAGAACAGAAAAGTTTTTTGAAACTAATGTTTGATATAATGCACTGGGTTACTAAGAGAAAGGGCAATGCTGTGCCTTCCAATAAAGTGCATGTACCTAAGATCTGTATTTCTCTGTTTCAATACACCAAGAAAAAGCCTTGTATACTGGGCACTGCATTTTTCTTGTAAACTTTTAAAGTAATAATTTTGCCAGCAATCAGACCCAGCATAGGATTTAATTAAGGCCAAAGTCTGTTATGACTCCTTCGTTACAGCCAAATAAATCAATGTTTGCTGAAAATGTCTGACGACACAATGTGACAGTCCATGGACAACATACAGTTTAGATCGATCCAAAACTTGTTTGGACAACACTACAGCCCATTAATAAGGTTGTATCGTTTGGATTTCAGTTTGGACAGAGGTTACATACAGGTTCATCAACAATTTTACAGTCATTACAGATTTTTCCTTGATTTATAAGGCGATTAGTATTCTCACTGAAATCCATCTTGGTTTAATATCATGACCTTATGTCACTGTTTGAAAAATTTCAAACCAATTTAGATTATTATTAGTATTTCGTCCCATTTTAAGGCTGCAGTTAGGATGAACCTCTGATCTTTGTAAGGCATTGCCTGGACACTCTTGCCTCCTCCTCTGATTACTTTCCAAGTTTTATTATCTTCTCACTACACCTAGGATCAATTCTCAATTCTACATTTCTGGCTTGGTATTCAAGATGGCATGATATTGCCATTATAGAGAAGAAAGTTAGTTCGCTGATATTTGGATAAAGTTCCTTAAATTCTTAAGGTAAGGAATTTATTATCATTTAAATTCTTTCAATTGGTGATATTATATTTTTTCTCAACCCATTCTTTAATGAATACTAATGCCTGTCTATTAGTATATGTTTGTTGTAATGTATGCACTCAGCCAAAAATTCAGCAGGACTTCAGTGGGGGGATTTCATGTACAGATGTTTTTGCAGAGTTTCAGCACGTCTGTCCAAAAAAATTTCTTACAACTTTCAACAAACATGTACATATTCTTCTCCCAGTTTTTGGACAAATTTACATAATTAGGAAATAAGGGCATACACAAATGGTTTGCGACTTCTTCTTAAGTTAGCGTTTAAGCCAGGATACGTTTTATGATGTAATAGAAGCATGTAATATCAACCATCGCTGTAATCACCATCATCATAAGGTTTGCACCTTATTCTCCTTTTTTTCGTGGCTGGTTCTTTTGTCCATAAGAAGGAGATTAAAGCTTGTTGTAGTTCTTTAACAAGATTTACCGGAGGATCGGTTAGATTATCAAAAGATAAGTTAGTTTAGCAAATCCAATGTTTTCAATATGGTATCTTACTAAAGAAAGTTAAGGTCTCTCTTCTCCATCTACCCCAGTACCTTTTTTAATGTCATTCAATTTGCCTTCAAAAATTTATATTCAGTTATTCTTCTGATGTCCACACAAAAAACTGTTTACCCAAATATTCTTATAATTCAGGTTTCAGCGAAAGTTTTCATCACGCATATTTCTCATGTGAATGCTTCATACTTCCAAACACACGGACTTTTGATTTTTCAGGTGTAATTCTTAAAAAACGACATTTGGGCCAAAAAAGTCTCCTATACTCTTATGGTTTATTGAACGACTTTCGGTACCAATCCAGACTTATATTGGTATCATCTGCGAAATGCGACAGGGTGGACTCTTGACCCTCACCATGAACCTTTTATTCAATTAGTTTGTTAATAAGAAGCGACAGGACCTCTGCCGCCGATCCAGATATAGGTTATGGAGAGCAAGGATCCCTGCGCACGCCACGTCTAACTGGAAACTTTTGATATATTGTCCATTAACAGAAAACAGGACGTCATTTGTCCTTGTAAAAGATGACAATCACCTTATAATATGGGGCCATTATTGAAAAATTCAAGCGCTATATTCAAGAGAGTCCAAGAGAAGCTATCAAATGCTTTTAAAATCAACACTAGTAAAAGGGTCATGGGGTGCTTTCTTCCTCGGTATATTGAAGTACTATAGATTTTTCTAATTTCTCTCCAATGTATCTTCCTCCCATGAAGCCCTTTTGGTCTCATGAACTATTTTTGGTAAGACAATTTGATACGTTTAGAATTGAGGCTGATGCTATTTTGTATGCCGTTTTTAACTGAGAAATTGGTCACCAAATCTTCACATTACTGTTTTGGCTTATCCTCCTTTGGGAATACAAACAATGGACACCTGTCTCTGTGTAACTGACATACTCTGTTTATCAAAACCATGATTCAGAGATTGTAATAGAAAGGTGCCCAATATCTGTGAAGAAGAATTTATAAAATTTCAACCGTTAAAACCATCTGATCCAGGGCTTTTGTGTTTTTCATATTTTTTAGGGCCTCTCCACTTGTTATAGTCAATGGACCTTCCAGTCGTTCACTTTCTTCTTGTGTTAATTTGTTAGCATCCATTATTATTTCATTAGATCTAACGTTCTTTGCTTTCTGTTCTGTAAATAGTTGTTCATAAAATGTTTAACCTTTTTAGGGATACTTCTTTTTGATCGGATAATATTACCATCAACTCTTTCAAGATAACTTCATAGAGCGATCTACAAAAATTTCTATTGTCCAAGCTGCAAAAATATTTACTAGGTGGTTTCTCCCTTCGCGAATCCACTTTACTCTTGATCTAACATTAATTCCCTTCTATTTTCTTTTCCGTAGTTATTCTTGTTCCAATTTCAATTGTTCTAGTTCTCCTAAATTTCTTCATTCCACATTTGAACTCAAGTTGGAAATCTTTGTTCAATGTTTCCCTTTTCCCCGTTTTAATTCATTTTTTTTCTATATAGCATGAATAGGCTTATTGTTTTTCTCTTATTTTTTAGTTAACACATTTCTAAAAAAATAGTGATCTGAAATTGTAAATACTGTAGCATATCAACTTGCCACTCATTAATATTCTGATGTTGTAGACTGGTTAAAGAAAATAAAATCGTATTCTTTTTTTACTCGGTAATGACTCTGTTTTTTTCATTACAAAATTCTTGTCTCTTAAAGAATTGTTTAAATTCAGTGTTCTGTCTATCTTCATCCTAACTTCTTCTCTAAGACGTATATCAACATTGGTATGATCTCTGAACGGTAACTGAGACCTATATAAGATCTATGACATCCGACAACAGACTTTCTGTTTTAGAATATAATCTTAACTGGGGGGCCTATGTTTTATGGTATTTAAATTTGACGCAAGAATATTTTTTATATTTTTGGGTTTTATGTTCTGAACTACATCAATCAATATCTTGGTGAAGCAGTTAATTAAATCCAATATTGCTTTACTGCGTTCTAGGTCTATTTTGGAGTACTAGAATAGTTGCTAGAATCAAGTTTCCGTTAGGCACTACATTCCAGTCTCCTCCCATGATCAAGTTTTATTACAGACTGTTTCAAGTTTAGAACTTAACGCATTAAAAATGTCTGGGTTATCTCCTGCATTGGCCATTATACATTGACCAAAGTGATTCGTTTCTTGAGAAACTCCACATCTAAAAAAATGTTACTGTCCATTGGGGTCCCGTACAAACATTAAATATTTGTACTCGAAATTTATTATTAAATAGAATTGCAACCACATTTTTATTGTATCTGATCCTCGCCAGCAATACTGAATATCCCCAGCTTGACCTAAATATATAAGTTTCTTGTTTATGGGGGTAGATGTGTTTTTGTAGATAAATATATGCTTCTATTCTGATTCCTTAGGATTCTAGACATCTTTCTTTTCTTGAAGGCATTTATCCCATTGCAATTGTAAGGAACAATATTTTGAGTCATGATTTATTTATCTTGCTATCCATTTTTTCTTCAAGAATAACTCCCAGAATTATATCCAATGTAATTGTACTTAGTGCCATGTCGAACATGCTCCTACTCTTGTTCTCTGTAGGAAGCTACTCTTTATACTTGAGGATGTATGAAAAAACTCACTGGAACGTGGTATACTTGCACTTGATTTTCAACTAAGCATGAAAATAAAATTATGTATTCACAGGTAATTTTTTCATTCCACAGCCCACTGACAAAACATATGCAAGATACAGAATACACAAAATATCACAATTACATGTCAATGATTCGTGTCAATCAAAACATACTTATTATACTGTTCATTCATAATGGGGCAACTTTCTGACAACCCCCCGGCATATATAAACCGAAATTCGGACATAAATTTAGGCACTGAGATCCAGCAACTTTCGGGGGGGGGCCCGAAAATTGTACAAAAAGTGCAAACGTGCAATTTCTCAGCGCTCATTCACATGACCTCATTCAAAATTTATGGCTACTAATATTGTTCATAAGTTCATGTTTGGAATTGGGTCTGCTATTTATGTTTGATTTCAATTGAAAGAACATCATCCCTGTTGGTGTTCTTTATCCTAAGAGCGAAAGAAAAAAAAAAAAAAAAAAAAACCCACAATAACCCTTACACCTGTTAATACCAAACACACCACACACACACACACACACACAACACACACACACACAATCACCTGATACTACAGCACATGACACCCCGACACATACCCACGCACACACACCTACACACACACACCACACACACAACAGGTCTACAAAAGGTATCTCATTAACATTATACATGGGTCAGTAAACAAGTGGGGTAATTTTTCAATTTCATTTAAATACATGGGGTTTTCAGTATCGGTTTCACATATTTGCAATAGGCTTCCATAAAATTATTAAGCAAACACCAGGATCATCCTTACATGATCTGCTTTACCTGGCTACTCTGTAACCGTTTTTAAAAAAAAAAAAAAAAAAAAAAAAAAAAAAAGTAAACAACCAATAATCACTGCCCTACTTAGTGTCTTAAACTTAAAAGAATGTATCAGTAAAACAAACAACATTAACATTCAGAAGATTACACAGGGTATCCCCTATGATCATGCTGATCTGCTGAAAATGCTGTTCAAAAAGGGCAGGGAAGCCTCTTTTAACTTTACTTCTTTTTGCCACTGTTGTTGCTCAATTTCTTCATATTACTCGTACACCACTTCTTTTCAAGTCCCATTCACAGCTATACTCCAGGACTCTCCCGTTACAAGTCCGCTCCAGTAATCCCCACTGGAGCTATTGATATCAGGTTATAATGGCGGTAACACACTTGGGAAACTGAACCTGATGCCGATGTCACTTTGTTGTGTTCAAAGGTGCTGTCTGATATATGCAGGAAATTATGAACTAATCACACCAAGTATTTGGAAAAGTGACTCCACTTTGTCCCCCCACTGGTCAGTCCTCACAAATCTGTTCACTTGAGAGACTTTGAATGGAGTCGGTACAGGCCAAATGTGGATGCGGACATCAAAAAACCACAGAATCAATAAACGGCATGAAGATCTGAGAATATATTTGCGACCAAGGGATTCGAAAGTCACTTTCTTTTTTCTGTTAGTTTATCGTTTTGGGTCAATGTTCAAAAAGAACCGTTAAATGGTGGTCCCTTACATGGTGCACATGCTTATGCATTTATCACGCATTAAAGAACCGGGGCGGTTAAAAGAGGAGTGGGGCTACAGTAATTTCATGTAGGCTCATGACAGGTAAACAAAAAATGAAGACAACACAACATCAACAACAAAAGCCACACTTTACAAAAACAAACAGGAGGCTGGGGTTTTAAAAAGCAACATGCAATTTTTGGGGGACAAAAACCTTGACTTCAAACCAGGGAAATATGTTGTGATTAGATGTCTACCTAATTGAAAACATTACAGTTTGTTGTGATTTGACAGTCACATATTAGAAACAATACTGTTAGAGTCTTTTACAAAATTTTTCATCCTAAACTTGCTAACACTTTATGCAAATCAATTCTGCATTCCCCAATCAAAAACCTTCCTTTTCCCGCTTATTAACGTTTTCTAGTTTAATAGTTGGCAAAGCAGTTTAACATGAATTGTTTGCACTTAAAACGAGTGGATTTCTTGTCACAGAGACCCAATATATTTTATCATGTCATCAACCTGTTTGAACAGAAAGATGGAAATTCATTTCACAAAAACCTGGCAATCAGTACACTCGAAGTCATTAACAAACATCAATCTTGGTCACACAATACAGCAAGAAAAAGAAAAATTCTTGCTCATCCTCAGTTTGCACAAAAACATTGAGTGAATGAAATTTCTTTCTCATCTTCACAAAAGTTAACAGCAAATGACGATACTGCTCAGAGGCAGTGATGGCTAAATTATACATTGAAACGGGATTATAATGTTAGCGTAACCATTGTAAGAATCAGAAGGTAGCACTTTTGAGTTTTGTTGATGGCATGTTGTGTTGCCGTCTTTACTTTTTGCTATGAATGATAATTGAAGGTTAACATTAATAATCAACACAGATCTGAAATCATTCATTGTGCCCAGAAAAAAAAAAAACTGTAGTCATTCGCACAGTCCTGACCTCAAGATTGACATTTTGAGGTTTTTTTTTTAAAATTAATGTTCTTGAAAAAAAAAACACTTAAAGTTGATAGCAACTTCATTATGAAAACAGTGTTAAATTCCTTTCTTTCCAATCTCTTAGAGGCTGTACATTTTAAAATCAACATTATTTCATTGTGTTTACTTTGGAGTTATGTGTATATATCAAAAATCATTCCTTCATTCTCTATCATATGCCATCCACTGAGAGGCTTTGGTGGCGAATTTCTTCTGTTCAAATTAGCCAATGTAATCAATGTTAACTGGTTACTTGTCATGTCATAGAAAGACTAAATGTGTTTCTGGAAACCACTCCCTGAGAATCATCAGGTAATCTGTTCCACAGATATATCTTTGAAATGACCATTGCTATCGTCCACAATATCTGCTGCCTGACTCAGAAGAACCTGTGGCTTTGCAATTAAGGCAGTATGTCACATTATGGTGGGCACCCTGCATTAGAATCTTTGCAGGTAAGATTTGACCTTTCCTTTGAGTTCTTTTGTCTAGACTTGTATATTACCCAGGCTGCTGTTGTTGAAGGGAAAAAAAAAAAAAAAAAAAAAAAAACCCAATAACCCTACACCCTGTAATACCACAAACACACATACACTCACACACACCTGCATAACACACACACACACACGCGCAGCCCAACTCACACACACACAGAAAAAAAAAAAGAAAAAAAGTAAAACACAATAATCACTGCCTACCTTTTTTTTAGTGTCTTATTCTATAATGCAATGTATCAGTAAAAACAAACAACATTAACCATTCAAATGAATTCACACAGGGTATCCCCTTGAAATAGACACAGAAAAAAATTCAATTTGTATACAAATACAATGATGGGAATCCAAAAAAAACTAAGAACACACCTTAAATTGATTATGTTTTCAATTCTCGGTAGTAGCAAGCCACTCCCTAAACCTAGTGGAAAGTATCACCGGCAACAGAATTCTGATGTTAGGTAATAACTATTAAACTGCTTAGAGTGTCATATGTTTTTCACATAATCTTGCCTTAACAGTTCAGACACAAGAACATTATTGGCCTACCTTTTTCTGTCTCACTATGAAATAATGAGCTCATACAGTTACTATGCTTCCAAGGGTGGACGTGCCTTTGGAGAGACTTGTCTCTTCACACTCTGTCACATACTTGGAGGCATCTGCATCGAAACCACCTGGACTATCTTCCCCGTCAATGTCTTCATTAACACTTTACCATTTGTTCGTCCAGGCTCTGTCACAGACTCTTTTGTTGATCCCTTGTCGCACACAACAGAGCGTAGGCCCGGGGTGTCAAGTTTCCACATCAAGATCTTGTTCCTGAAGGATTTCTGCGGGCTTAGAGCACCTCGTCGCGCGTGCGCCTGGACACGAACGTATATAATCCCCGCGGCGTTTGGCAGCTGTTCCGAGGCCCCCTTCTTGGGACCACCCACCCGGTTGTGCAGCTCGATTATCTCTGGGATCGACCTTAATCTTCAATATTTTCTTGAAGAGAGATAGCACTGTGTTTTCGCTCTCTGTGGTGGTCTACACTCTGCCCTGACTATTTTCATGACACCAATTTATGAGGTTGTTGCGTCTGATATAAGCTGACAACTCTTCACTTCTGCGATTGCTAAACTCTGCTGTGAATTTCACTTCTATGATGTTATCTTAAGCTGATCTTCCTATCCCTCAGCCTTGCACCTCCGTTTTCAATTGTCATTGTCAATTTGTAAAGTGAAAATGAACTGATTTCAGTTCTTCCCACCGTTCTCCATCACTTTCTCCGACGTTTGCTGACCCCACAAGTTTATACTTAATATCTTATTAGTTGCACCCTGTTCAACTCCGAGGAGATAACCTGTTGTTGTCACCCCATACTGAGGACTGTTGAATTTACGTTTTTACTTTCCTTGCTGTCGAACTCGGCATCTGTTTTCTGGCTACGGGAAAATGGTTCACAGAAAGTTCATCTTCGGTTGCTGTGTATCTCCTCCTGAAGCCTTGCACTTCTTACTGCTGGAACTTGGAGGAGGTGTATTGAAAGGGGTATCCGAACCACTAGATGCTGGGACTTCGCACACTGCTTATCTTTTCCCTCTCCATGCATGTACGATGCAGCGCGTGCAGAGATATAAACAATGGCCACTTCCGGTTCGCTTGGCGACTTCCGGTTCACCTTACCGCACAAGGTACCGTTGAAAATTACAATTAAAAGTGCCCAAAACACATCAAAACTTTATGATTGCTTCATGCGGGGGGGGTTCAGCTGTTGATTGGCACTGCTAATCGACGCACAGTGTGGCGTCTTAGTACTTGAAAGTAGCAAAAATTGCACTTTTCTCCGGAGAGAGCTCCAACACTGTCGTGTACTTGCGACGTGACCAGCGCTTCACCCCTGGTCCTTTATTTTGAAACTTTACCTTGATATTTGTTACCAACTGTTTATAAATTTGTACAAGCACAATGTACATTGTATCACTCCATAATCCAGACTAGGTGAAGGGCTGTACCTATAGATGTAGCGGGATCTACTTGGTCTGCATGTGTTACATGTGATAAGCAATTAGAGCTGGTTTTTCAGCGGTGGAGAAGGCATTGCTGCATTTGATCACTATGGCTACGGAATATGCCTAACCAAAAATTACGATACAGGGCTTTGTTGGGTGCGTCTTGTTGTGCAATGTGTGAGTGAGTGATGGCATGTTATGCTTCATTTCTCTACGCCCATCCAACCCCCGTCCTTCCCCCTCACCTATACTCCACTCCCATCCACAAGCTTTTCATATTTAGCATAATTAAACAAAATAAATACAAGACATGCCGTACATATATAACCACACAAGAGAGGATTATGCAGTGAAGATATGTATCATGTAGGAATGCGCGCTTGATCTCAAACACGCGCTCACACAAAGTATGTCAACATGCTATTGAGCATAGGAACCCAGTACGTCAAAGCGATTCTCTTCGTGTATTATTGGCTGCTTTGTTTAAGCAAAATTTTAATGATTTGATGTTTTTTGGTCAGTTTCTTTTCTGTACCATGAGCCATCAAAGGAATTATTTACAGAGAAACAGTAAATAAAATATCACAAAATTCACAGGACTACCTGAAAAATATGCTAGACTGTGTTAAATTTAAAGTCTCTTTAGCATTTGATTACAATTGCAGAAAGACAACATGGCGGAGTCAGAAAACATTGATGATGTGAGTGCCACTGTTTTAGAGCGATTCATCAAAGATTCATGGGTTGCTGGACTACACATGAACTCGGTTACGTGATGTGTTGCACAGTAATCATTTATTTCATATACTGTAATCCCTTTTGATGTGCAGTGCCAGGTCACGGAAGGATGCAAGCAAGCTGTCCCCATTCTCAACAACACAGCTGTCCTGGGCTGAAAACGGTTAAACACTCTTGAAACAATTACTTCTTGTGTTATTGTTCAGTGGCTTGGTATGCACCAACCACACAGTGGGCTCTTATAAGCAAATAGTGTCCAGCAGGGCTGGGTTTTGTATCTTTCACCACCAGTGTTTGTGTACTGACTGAAAACAGGACGGAAGGATAAGAATACAGGACGGAAGTTCAGCTATTCTTGTTGCATATGTTTTTGGGCATTGCCATCTCGGTTATGCGGGGACCGATACGTTATTTCTGATTATGTTTAATACGGAACTCCTTTCCTAATTTGCATAAAAAAATTGAAACCTGTTGTTTTTGTAAATGCCTCAATATGGTCCTACAGTGTGTAAATATTATCAATAAGCTGAGCTGGTTTTTGTTTTGTTTTAACCCATGTGATAAATAAATAGATAAATAACATCAACAGAGGAAAGCATATAATAGCATTTTTAACATATATTTTTAAATTCTGAATTTGCCTAATAATAAATACCGAAAAAAGCAAACTCAGGCAAACTTGAATAATCACAGAAATGGAGCTAACCTTACTGCCTCCAAACGTCTGTACACTGAGAGGGAACGCTGAAGCAAGCATGAGCTCCCTTTGATCAACACTGAAGCAAGCATGAGCTCCCTTTGATCAACGCTGAAGCAAGCATCAGCTCCCTTTGATCAACACTGAAGCAAGCATCAGCTCCCTTTGATCAACACTGAAGCAAGCATGAGTTCCCTTTGATCAACACTGAAGCAAGCATCAGCTCCCTTTGATCAACCACTACAACAACTTTAAGTGTGGCCGATCTGCCAGCACTGCTTAGCGGCACAACTCCAGTCATGGCCCACTGCCGGTGTGTTCAGCTGTTATGGGGCCAGCACTCCCTGTGGACGCTGAGTCCAGGTAAAAGTCTCAGAGCCTAAATGGCCACAGGGGTAGTTAGCTGTTATGGGGGCCAGCACTCCCTGTGGACGCTGGGTCTAGGTAGAAGTCTTGGAGCCTAAATGGCCACAGGGTAGTTAGCTGTTATGGGGGCCAGCACTCCCTGTGGACGCTGAGTCCAGGTAAAAGTCTCGGAGCCTAAATGGCCACAGGGGTAGTTAGCTGTTATGGGGGCCAGCACTCCCTGTGGACGCTGGGTCCAGGTAAAAGTCTAAGAGCCTAAATGGCCACAGGGGTAGTTAGCTGTTATGGGGGCCAGCACTCCCTGTGGACGCTGGGTCCAGGTAAAAGTCTCGGAGCCTAAATGGCTACAGGGGTAGTTGTCACGGGTTCGCCATGTCTACGGCACAGCATCCTGGACAGTGAAACCTAACCCTCTTCAGCTGCCATTCTGACCTTCCCTCAAGTGAATCAGGGACCCCCTTCAATATTAAGAGTACCTATATAGCGCCTATCCTCGGTTAGAGACCAATCTATGCTCTTGTTTACACAACAGGCTGCCTACCCGGTTAGAGCCGACTGAAGAGCTGCCTGCTAGGCGCTACATTCTCCCATTTTCCATGTCATTCAGTTGAATATCAGTCACTCGGTTTTTCATTCATTCTTTGGGTGCCTGCAATGTGTGTGTGTGCGTGTGTATATATATATATATATATATATATATATATATATATATATATATATTATTATATGTAATATATATATACACAACAAACTAATAAATTCCAAGGATAAGTACCGAGCACCGTTCCAGCAACTTAAAGAGCAGCTTGGTGTTGCTAAAGGGACTAAATCTTGTATATTTATAATTCAATGTTTGTTTATAATTCAATATATATATATATATATATATATATATATATATATATATATATATATATATATATATATATACATATATATATGAGTCATCTATACCAACCGTCAAAACTGGCCTTCTTTTCCGAAAGTTAGTAGTGGGATTTTACGTCTGTGCAAAATGTTATGCATGCGTTCACACACAGAACCTCAGTTTACAGTCTCATTTGAAGGACTTTTTAGGAAATGGAGTCGAAACGAATGTTAACTCCGAGGGGAAAATCCCCCTCTACTGAAACAGCCCGGCAGAGATTCGAACCCACAACCCCAGGATCACGAGTCAGGCTCTCTACCAACTGAGCTATTTGGGCCCTCTTTACTACTGGCAGACAAAATGACCATCAGCTCTGCAGCCAAGATCCTACTCCTCTGACAGCAGGCCCCTCAGTGCTGATGTGGAATCTCCCTCCTGCCCACCCAGTGCTGATGTGGAATCTCCCTCCTCCCCACCCAGTGCTGACGTGGAATCTCCCTCCTGCCCACCCAGTGCTGATGTGGAATCTCCCTCCTGCCCACCCAGTGCTGATGTGGAATCTCCCTCCTGCCCACCCAGTGCTGATGTGGAATCTCCCTCCTGCCCACCCAGTGCTGATGTGGAATCTCCCTCCTGCCCACCCAGACAGTCAAAGCCCACAGACTTATTTGCGTCTTGTCACCTTCGCCCTGTGATTCCAACTGCCTGTTGGTCCTGTCCATTCCACTGAGGAAGGAAGTGTGAGCATGTTCTCTCCCACCACCCTCCTCATTTTGTCCATACAACAGGCATCTGAAGCCATGATTAAAAACTTGATCTTCTTTGCGAGAAAAACCCTATCCAACATCAGGAAATGGGGGAAGGAGGAAAAGGGGGTTGGTGGGGAAGAGGGGAGTTGGGTCCCCTGGTAACGCAGTTAACATCAGGCCCTGAAGTTCCCCACGTGGCAGGCATGATGTGGTTTTATCAAATTTTGGAAATCACCCCTAGGCCTCTGTGCAGCATCAGATGTGGGCCATCACCAAGTACACAGGGTTTGACAAACTGTCTGTGTTCCTGTCTCAACTTGCACACCCTACTGGTAGCACAAACCCCGCACCGTCCACTGCAATGTCCAGCAAGCCTGACCCAATACAAACACCGGCAATGTGGGTCAGGAAATCTGACCAAGACCACCGACTGAGAACTTCCATTGTGTAGTGCCAGTCTTCCAATTCTCCATTCCCAGCTGGAACTGGCCAGGGCTGAAAAATCCCAGAAATAAAACAGGTTTCCGATGGGACTTAAACCCACAACCTCCCAGCCGCAATTATTAACCACTTCACCACAGGAAACACTACTAAACTAACTTTCTGCAAACGGCAGCTGTTTTGAACCATTTCAATAATCAACAAAAACAAAATCACCTTCATGTCAGCAGCTTTGTTGCCGAAGCCCAGCAGCGTTGAGGACACAGGCGGCTCAGTCCACTCAAAAGGCAGAGGCTCTCCATGACATGAGGCCAGGCAGCTCAGTCCACTCAAAAGGCAGAGGCTCTCCATGACATGAGGCCAGGTGGAGTTCCAGACTGCTGACCAGCACAAAGGCAGCGCCACAACGCTGACACACGCAGCCTGTGGTCAGAGAGGGCGGTGACTCGGGCCAGTGGTCAGCCATGGACTGTCCTGTGCCATAAACTGTTGTTGGATCTTGTGGTTCCACCTTCATGGACCAAGGCGGTTCCTGCTTCTGTCAACAGAGTAATGTTATTTCAAATCTGAAGCCTCTTTCTACACTCATCAGTACATATGTATATAGTAAAAATGGCTTTTATTGCAATTTATTGTGAAATATGACCTAGCATTAGCAACAGAATCAAAGAGAAAACAGCACAGTATACTCACAATATCAGTTTTATTAAGCTGAACCTTAACATTTGACAGACTTCAGGTTTGAGAGGAAGCAGTGATCTACCAATCATCTCCACAGGCACTACAGTTGTGTTAAGCATTGTCACCAAAAAAAATCAAGTCACCCCTGGAGTATGTTAGTACACACGGACAATGTACATGATCTAAAACAAAGCCAAACAAAGAAAAAAATAAACAAACAAATACATCTGATTCAATAATTAGCTGATTATATTGTAAAATGTGCTCCACTTATGTTCATGTCTATTTGGACTTGAAAAGTGATATAATTATAAGGATAAAGGACAGTGTGTACTTCATTTGAGTCAGTGTGTGTGTGCGCTTGTGTGTGTGAACATCTTTTCTGCAGAAAAAGGTTCAGGTTAAAGTCCCATAGCCTGTCAGCCACAGGAGCAGTGGAATGTCATGGGTTCACCAGGTCTAGGACATAGCAGGATAAAAGACAAGAGTCCATTCCTCTCCTTCTGCCGCCTTTAACCTTCCCTGAACTGAAGCAGGTATGCATTTACTGCTGGGTGCACAGAAATGGTTTTCAAGCTGAAAAAAAATCCGACCCCAGTTGTGGAAACGAACTCACAGCTATCAGCTCCTAGGGCAAAAGATCTAACTACTGGACTACGACTGATTTTTTTCATACATATCTTTTCTCTTCGAAAAAATTCCCTGCTTGATTTTAGATCTGTGCCATCTACTTCCACAGGAAATTGATCTGCAATGTCATTTGATCTACCTGTTGATAAAACATAATGTAATTGCTATAATTTTTTTCTGTTTATACAGTGACAATAAATAGTTACTGAGTAACTGGGATACCACATGTGCCTAATTGAGGTTGAAATACCAAAACAATCAAACAAAAGCTTTAAAGCAAGAAAGAAAAAAAGCTTCAAAGCAACCATATGCTCAAGAAACAAGAGACAAATTACGCAGATTAAGTTTGTACTTCTTCATGCATATGGTGATATTTCTAATTCACGTCGCATCCAAACTCAATCCCGGATGATCAGACCTAAACCAGACAATTCTTGAACGATACGGGCAAATCAAAGCCTTTTTCAATCAGAATCAGGAAAATCAAACTCACAAAAGCAACACCATCTTTCAGTGAAGTAGACTCTCCGTCTACAGCCCTCTTCATCTTGGTCCATTTTGTCTGCAGTTTACGTTCGACATACTGACCTGGGACAGACCATGAAAAAAAACCCACAGCTGTATTTCCTATGAAAAAAAAAAGGAAAGAAACGACGAGAGAAAAAAAAAAAAAAAAGCGATTCCAGAGTTATCAACTGCAAAGTGAGGTGAACTGAAGGCAGAAATCTGAACAAATATTTCAAATAACTCCACCACCACACAACATGGACAAGTGAATCACAAGACAAAGCGCGACACATTTCCACCTCTACCGTCTTCTTCAGGTAAGGTAAATAATAATCAGGACAATGAAAATGAATAACGAGCAATCACTTATCAAATTTATCAGTGTTATCAGTTTCACTTTCAGTATTACAGCCCAGCTGACCACAGCCATTTTCAGTGTTATCAGTTTCACTTTCAGTATTACAGCCCAGCTGACCACACCCATTTTCAGTGTTATCAGTTTCACTTTCAGTATTACAGCCCAGCTGACCACAGCCATTTTCAGTGTTATCAGTTTCACTTTCAGTATTACAGCCCAGCTGACCACACCCATTTTCAGTGTTATCAGTTTCACTTTCAGTATTACAGCCCAGCTGACCACACCCATTTTCAGTGTTATCAGTTTCACTTTCAGTATTACAGCCCAGCTGACCACACCCATTTTCAGTGTTATCAGTTTCACTTTCAGTATTACAGCCCAGCTGACCACACCCATTTTCAGTGTTATCAGTTTCACTTTCAGTATTACAGCTCAGCTGACCACAGCCATTTTCAGTGTTATCAGTTTCAGTTTCAGTATTACAGCCCAGCTGACCACAGCCATTTTCAGTGTTATCAGTTTCACTTTCAGTATTACAGCCCAGCTGACCACAGCCATTTTCAGTGTTATCAGTTTCACTTTCAGTATTACAGCCCAGCTGACCACACCCATTTTCAGTGTTATCAGTTTCACTTTCAGTATTACAGCCCAGCTGACCACAGCCATTTTCAGTGTTATCAGTTTCACTTTCAGTATTACAGCCCAGCTGACCACACCCATTTTCAGTGTTATCAGTTTCACTTTCAGTATTACAGCCCAGCTGACCACACCCATTTTCAGTGTTATCAGTTTCACTTTCAGTATTACAGCCCAGCTGACCACAGCCATTTTCAGTGTTATCAGTTTCACTTTCAGTCGTCCTGTGTTTGTGTTGATACTGGATATCAACAGTAGCCAAAGGAGCATCAAGATCAGCAAGAATAACAGACACCACACTTTGCATTTGCGAGGGAAGCTACGCTAGTGTTAACATCGGCAGCCTGTCTTCTGCCTTTTGCTTGGTTTCGTTTCCCCTCTTTGAGTCTTTTAAGAAGTCATCATACCACATTCCAGGACTCATGATTGGTTTTCTTGTCATAGTTGGAATGGCTTGATTAGCTGTGATGAATGTTGACTGTCAGCTACTTTTCCTTTTCACTGGGAGAGGCTTGGGTGGGGTGGTGTGTGTGTGTGTGTGTGTGTGTGTGTGTGTGTGTGTGTGTGTGTGTGTGTTTGTGTGTGTGTGCGCGCGTGTTGTATGCATGCATGTGTGTGTGTGTGTGTGTGTGCATTTATATGCATGTGTTCATGTGTGTGTTACCAAGAGTAGGAGACCTTAGCAGATTCTTCTGTTTGCAGCCAACAGGAGAATGTTGTTCATCTTGCTGCCTTTTAAGAACCATCCATATAACTGTGTATTTCACAATCTCTCCTTACAACCATCATCTCTTACTCTATTTCACTATCAACTCACTAATACTTGTCAGTGATTTTACATGCTAAGACAGGCCACTCAGGGGATTCTGCAACACATTTTGTGATGTGTGGCATCGCTGTCGCATGCCTTGATGCTGTCATGATTGTGACTGAATCAAAAGGCAGAACAACAGTATCAAAGCGTTTTGTTGATGGCATTTCCATTTACATATGTTTACCTTTTGATCCACTTCTAGTCAAAGTGCTGGTGTGTTACTGTGGCCTCTGATAGTTTATGTATTTCCAACATGTTTTTTGAGTATGTGTGAAGTGAGTGTGCTATGTAGGAAGTGAACACATAAAGTTTTTTTTGGTATTACATGTCTGCTTCCTTCATGAAAAAGAGGCTGAGGCAGACAGCAACAGAGAGAGAGAGAGAGAGAGAGAGAGAGAGAGAGAGAGAGAGAGAGAGAGAGAGAGAGAGAGAGGAGGGAGAGAGGGGCAGAGGGACAATAACTGCGTGTATGTGTGTGTGTGTGTGTGTGTGGTGTGTGTGTGTGTGGTGTGTGTGGTGTGTGTATGCGTGTATGAGTGTGTAAGAGATACAGACAGACAGGGACAAAAACAGAACCAATGCATTTCTCCTAATGATCTGGAGAGAAAAAATTTTAAAAGCTGTCATTAATTCTTACACACACATAAACACACGCACACACACACACACGCACACAACACCTCCACATATAAACACACACATTTCCTCGCATGCACGCACACAAGCACGCATGCACACACACACACACACACACACACACACACACACACACACACACACACACACACACAATACTGACCATTCCCTAATGTTTTGTACCTGTCTGCAAGCTTCTCCGTTTCCTGACAGGCGGCTTTTCACAGAGCATCCCTCTCCATCCTGGTCTTCCTCCTGTCCCCTTGGGCAGCGTGCTGGGCTCCCTGAAGAGCGTTGGGACGGCATTCCAGTTCAGGCGCTTCTTTTCCTCTGGCACTGTGAACTGGCTGGGTTCAAAGTGCAGGCTGCACAACAAGTACCCTCCCTTGTTCAGCTCTGCCGCCGTCTTGCCCAGCAGGTCCTGCCGTCCACTGTTCCGGACCCACGCTCTGCTTCTGGAAGCAAGTGAAAAGCTGCTGTTGAATGGTCATGCCTGGCGGAGGATGTCATCCTACCTGAAAATCACCATGACACCACCAACAGGGCTTCTGTTAACACACAGTTTGCATGTCATGAGGTACAGACGACCTCTCATCTGCCCACAGGTCAGTGGACATTTTCAAACTGAAAAAAAAAATAGCAAGGACATGATTCTTCAAAATTTTGCACAAGGGATGGTTCAGAAGTTTGTGTCTGCCACTTTGGGATCAGAGTATTTCCATGGATTGATAGGGTCGAGGGGACAATTAAAACAAAAGGAGGAGAAAGAGGGGCGTGAGGCAGAGGTGGGGGGCTTGTCTTGAATGAAGTGAAGTATGCACAGAGCAAATTAAACTATAGCAGTGATTTTGTGCCAAACCAAAGATGAATAAACTGAAGAAAGAGCTGCTGGAAACCACACAGACACATTCTGCCTCTGACAGCATATTCAGATCTGCAGTTCTTGTGAAACAGCACCTGCACCTGACAAAACAAAGAAACTTTCATCTAAATGGTCACGAGCAAGTAACCTTTTTGAGCTGACACTGAATCTGCACTTCACAAAACCCAGAAGCTCCTTACTGACAGCCACTGATGAATGAGCTGTACTAAAAGTGGAGAAGACAAACATGTACGTGGAGAGGGGTTTTTACTTAACCAGAACATGAACAATGCTGTACTGGGATGCTATCCTGTTTGCAGCCAGACAACAACCATCTGTTGCCAGCAAAACCATTCAACTTCACGATGATGCAAATGTGTGCTCCCACTTTGGACTGTGATGATGACCAGATTGAAGAATTCTATTTCTAGCTCCAGTCATGAGAAAGGCTGACAAGAAAGACATCCTCATCGTTCAGGGTGACTGGAACGCCAGGGCTGTCAAGAAAGACATCCTCATCGTTCAGGGTGACTGGGAAGCCATGGCTGTCAAGAAAGACATCCTCATCGTCAGGTGACTGAATGCCAGGGCTGGTGCAGGTGCCCAAGGAGACTGGACAAATTTCTGCTTTCATACTGTAATGAGACCACAAATAATACTGGACTACACCAGCTAGAATTTGACTGTGATAATGACTGGCTTCTTGCCAATGCTCTTGGTAGGCATAAAGCATCACGATAACACAGCACTCCCAAAATGGTGCAATTACAGCCAGACAGACTATGACCGTGTGAAGAACCTAGTCTGGCATCAGCAAGACTAACACAAGGACATTTCCTGTTGGAAGTCACCACGACTTTGTCATGATGAACATTAAGAACAAGAAGAGAGTGGAAATGACATCTCCTATTCCATCTTGACACACTGAAAGATCCTGACATCACTGAACATCTCCGAGTGGCCAAAGGAGGAAAATTGGCCCCACTTGCTCTGTTCAAAAGAAGACTTTACAGTACTCGCAAACAATTTCAACCATATGATGACTGGAACAGCAGCAGAGATCTTGGAACAAGCAGATGAAAACTGAAACCATGGATCTCACGCAACATCTCCTGGAGCAGGGGCGAGCATCCCCAACCAGACAGATCCATGGTGGGTGGATAGGGGGATGCCCCCAGATGATGGTCAGCTGGTCCAATAGGCAGTTCCAGACCAAATGGCAATGCTCCTAGCAGAATGGGGCAGGGTAACAGGTGGCACTGTTATCTCAACTGAAATACCCCGTATGTCCAATGTCCAATGATAGGAGCATCATGTCATCATGAGCCACACTTTAAGCTCTTAGCCCTGGGGAAGGACACCCCAGTGAACAAACCATCTCCAGCGGCAAATAGTCTAGCTGGACTCCACCCGTAAACAACTCAGGAAGCGTTCAGTGCACAAAAAACAAGCGCAGTCGGATGTGCTGGTCTTGACTTGTCAGGGGCATAACGGCAGCACAACACCTCTCCACACACATAACAGACAACTGTAGAGACGCTCGCTGTGGTGCTCGTCTGATGGAGAAGAAGAAGCAACATCTTGAAGAGGTGTGATACTTAAGAAGACTCAAGAACTCAAGAAGACTGAGGGGGAGAAATACAGTGCTATTAGAGAATCAGTGAAGAAATGAAAACACAAAGGAAAGCTGGATTGAACACAGTGTGAGGACAATGACAAAAAACACACACCACATACACAGACAATATATAATATATATCAACAAAGAGAAACACAAACCAAACAAATGCAAAGTAAAGACCACATCCCTGCAGGACAAAGACAGCACATGTCCCACACTGGAAGAAGATATAGTTAAAGATGGACTCAATATTAGGCTGAATCTACAACAGATACAGTGCAGGATATCTAGATGTGCTAACATACAGATTCATAAAAAGAGGGATGATGTTCCAATACTCATTGTTGCAGTGAAATCACTCAAATGTGGCAAGGCTATAGGCATCATCAACATCACTACAAAACTCTTGATGGTGAGAATGCTGTAACTGATATCGTAACTGCCATCTGCAACAAAATCTGACACAATGGGGAGTGGGCCATACTATGGACTACATCACTCATTGTTACCCCTGCAAGCAGGTGCCTTCATTGCTGAAGAACTGTCCAGATTTCGCAAAGACACACACGTACAACGATACACGATATTTTATTTGTCCTCATAGAATACAAGGAAAATTTGTTTGTGTGGTGCCATCATCAAAATTCACATATTACAACAAATTGTAAACATGTATTTCATTAAAAATATTCCACTCTTTCCACTGCGCTTGGTCATTCCTTGTCAATTCATTTATCCATCTTGTCTCAGTCTGTACATATACATAAATATTAAACACATGCACGCACACATCCTACCACCCCTCCCCCACACCCACCCCCCACGACACACACACACACACACACACACACACACACACACACACACACACACACACAGAGGCGCGCACATCACCACCACAAACCACCATCACATATGCAATATTAACACCACGCTTAAATAAACACACCAACTGTAAAAAAGAAAGGCTCCAGATAAGCTCAAGATAAGTATAAAAAGAAAGAAAACAAAAACAATAGCACCATTCAAAAGATCAATGATATTGCAAAATGTATAATTACTTACACTGTAAAAACAACCTGCAGAGTTTAAATACAAATCAGGAATAAAAGATTTACTACTAAGTATGTTGTTTGAAGTGGGGGGAGGGGGGGGGGGAGACTGAAGGGAGATAATTCATAAGGGTGTGAAAATTGGAAACAGACTTGTGTAAACATTTTATCTATAAAAACATAACATTCCCTTTGAAACCAAGAACGGAATAAAAGAGAACAAAATTTCAATACCAAGAAATTCTGTCACAAAAGGTATGATTGTTTAAACAGTAAAAAGAAGACAATCAAAGTTAAATATTTTGTACTTATTGTAGTAAAAAGAGGCTTGGTTGGGAGGTACATGAAACAAATTTTAACCTACATACCCTTTGCAAAAAAACATCTCCATCACCAGTGGATTGTGTGTGTGTGTGTGTGTGTGTGTGTGTGTGTGTGTGTGTGTCCAAGCTGGTATTTCTTCATATTGATCTAAACTGTAGTCTTGACCCAAAACAACAACTATGTATTTCATAAAAAATAAAAATAAAATATATTCAAAGTTGCCTAGTTACCTAGTTACAACGATCACACAGCAAAATGTATGTCTGTGTTTCTCAGTACAGAGGATGAACACAGCTTCAGCTGTGAAGGGATCAAACGTGATACATTTACGGAACAGACACTACATGAATGACAGAACCAACACAGCCAGATCTACCGAACTTGCTGACGTGGCGACCTATACGTCTCTCTTTCTCTCTCTCTCTCACTCTCTCTCTCTCTCACACACACACACACACACATTATTATGTCACGTCCTAGAGCGCATGAAAATGGAAAGACAATGCTGGTTCACTGTAATACAGGCATGGGTTGAATCCTAGATCTGTGGCGTAAACCTCTAGCACAGTTTTCCACCTGATTTTGCTTTTTTTTTTTCCAGCTTGAACTTCACTGTAGTCAGTTTTGAACATGATAACTCACATGTTGTAACTTATATCGTCTGCGTGGACCACGAGGCCGCCTTTTCCAGTTTGGTACGCACGCAATGGTGTTTTGCAAATTTTGCATCCCCGTACAGAATGTCCTCCGTAGGCAATGCACGCAGCGAAATGTGACTAACGTATCTTTTGCGTGCTTGAATAATACCTCCTGCATACACATACACACACAACAACAAGAATTATAATAACAACAACAAGCATAAAGCCTAGCCTACAATGATTCACATTGAAGATCAGGAAACTGATTCACAAGAGACAGGACCTATAAAAAATAAAGAAGGCTGGTTCTGAGGAATGAAGTTAAAGCCTTCGACCTGTCATTCAGAGGATGTTCTGCCAGTCATTCAAGAACTACCTGAACGGCATCTTCACCGATGCGAACCCATCCAATCAGTCTGCAAAGAACAGGAGGTTCTGGGCTGACATCAAGCCTAAGAAGAAGGCTTTCTTTGTTAGTGATGTCCACTCACGAAAAATAGCAACCTGACTTCTGATCCAGAGGAACAGCCAAAAATTCTAAGATTCAGTCCGTCTTCGACATGCGTGTCATCTTCACAGTTCTCTTTAAAAAGACAGGAATGCCAGTTAGAAACTTCCCATTCATGAATGAAATAGCCATCAGAGAGCATGTGACGACAGCACTACTCCACTTCCTCAGCCTCCACAGGGCATGTGGCCCTGATGGTGTACGACTGCATATCCTTATGAAGCCGGCAGGTGAACCAGCTCTTGCCTTGACAGATCTCTTCCAGGCTCCAGCAGACTTGACGGCAGCACATATCATTATAAACCTACCAGAAAGGCGAACAGTATGACAATGCTGATGACAGACCGGTCTCCCTAACCCAGCATCTTGTGTGAGCTCTTGGAACATATAATGTGAGTACAGTGATGTCCGCTGAAAATATTTGTTTCATTCCAGACCAGGATGCTTTAAGAAAATGGAAATCCTGCGAACCCAACTCACGGAAAAACTGACAGCCACCTTGGAAAAAGCAAGCAGACGAACTTTCCAATCATGGATTTTTTTGCAAAGCGTTTGATAATGTGAACCACAATTTGCAGCTACATAAACTCCTATGCTACAAAGTCATAGGTACCATGCATGCATGGATCTCCAACTTTCTCAGGGACTGGAGTCAGGGGTTTGGTGGGTGGCTCTCCCTCTTGGCAGCATGAGATCAGGGATACCTCACGGGTCAGTGGCGGGACCATGGTTGTTCCTGGCATACAGTAATGACCTGCCAGACAACTAGATGACACAGCTGTATACATGATGATCTTCAGCTACCAGGACTAGGCCTCCACTGCTTAGCTGAATGGGAGAAAAGCTGGGACATAAAGTTTCATTCTGAGAAGTTCAAACTCTGATAATCACTGAGCAGGAAAACACTTTAGTGCTCCTAGTCTAGTGCTGCATGGACACGCTTTGGACACAATCTCGAAAGTAAAATACCTCAACGTTATATCCACCAACATATCAACTGGGACGACCATATTAGTACCATAAACTGTGCCCAGACAAATGAACATGACCCTGGGTTTCTCAGGCAGAACCTAAAGAACACCACCATCATCAAGGAGCGAATTACAAAGCCTTTGTAAGCCCCTTACTCAAATATGCTCTGATGTCCGGAATCCTTACAGAAGAATATCAACAAGTTGGAGGCAGTGCTGAATGAGCAGCGACATTTTATTTTCAACCGTCACGCAATAAGTCCAGAATTTGGGGTGAATGCTGAAGACTGGACTGACCGACACTGGACAGCACACGGCAAAAGGCCAGGCTACATGCATAAAATCCTCATTATCTCGTCCACGCCCTGGCCATTCAAGCAAAACTTGTTCCTCTCACAGCCCCGTGGCGAAGTGGTTACGTCGCGGACTCCCGGCTGGGAGGTCGATGGTTCGAATCCCATCCAGAATCATGTGGGTTTTTTCTGCCCCGACCGGCTCCTACCCAGAGTTGATTTGCTGCGGACTCAGTTGGGAAGACTGGGACCACACAGTCGAGTTTCATCCACTTAATGGATGCGTTTCTGAGAGTGTTGCTCAAATTTCATGACCAACACTGCAGGTGCCTGTATCACTCGGGCCTGGTTGACGCGGGGAAATTATGAAAGGAAGCGTAGAGTACAGCCCTGTCATGTAGTCACAGACCGAAACGGAAATCCGTAGCATCATCATAATCATCCTCATTCTCATCGATCACCATAAAAAAAAGTCTCAAATTCTGTGGCCCTTCATGCCCTGCTCTCTGTGACCTCAATTTCGATGTCCTCTCCACATCTGTGACCTTGGTTTGGTTCCGTCGAGGTCACCGAACGGAGTCCATGGGGGCTGTCTTTGGACGGACGTGGTGGCGCCCTCCGGATGGAGAGCTCACTCACGCCGGCTCCGCACTAAGCAATTATGTCGTCAGTAGGGGCTTAGTAGGTGGTGTCCTGCGTATGTTAGATCAGAACAGCGCCACTGAACACCAACCGAAGTGACTCGGCAGCAGTGCAGTTCTCCTCCGGTGGGTTGCCTCTTGACGACTTGACACTGACTGCTTCCTGTGGATTGCCGGTGCCGGGCTGCGGCGGAGCCGACCGGGCTGTGGCTGGGACGGGTGTCGGAATAAGCGCATGGGTGCACTGCCTCTGAGTGCGCAGAGAGTGGGACAGCAAAAAAAAAAAAAAAAAAAAAAAAACCTTGTTCCTCTCCCTCGTTGCAGTGTCGTAGACATGACCACGACTACGCCTTGAGACCGCCCATTCCTTCAAAGAATAATCAGGGAATGCAACAGATGCATGCGTGTCACCACCGTGACACGCAAAAATGGATCAAAAGTACAAGCCTGAACAATCCAATGACCAACCTCCTCCCTCTTCTCCACCCCCCCTCCCCCAATCCTCAACACGACTACCTTCTTCTTCTTCTTCTTCTTCCGTATACACCCATGTCAACATTCTGACCATTATTGGCGGTTTTTTGGAGTGCGCAGAAGGAAGGAGAAAAAAAAAAAGGGGGGGGGGGGGGGTGGGTGGCGGTTTAGTGTGGACTAGACACCTTTGAAGAAAAGGTGCCAAGGCTGGGGACAGACGGCGTCTGCTGGTAGACTGTTCCAGTTCCTGACTGGGGCGGGGAAGAAGGCCATATTGCGGTGGTCATTTTTGGCGGGATCCTCTTCAGATGTTGCTGTGGCATCTTCTGGAGCGGGTCACTGCGGGGGCCAGTTGTTGCAGTGCACGCACACCGTTGTTGATGATTTTGTACATCAAGCAGAGGCGTGCTGTGTGTCGACGCTGTACCAGGGGGAGGGGGAGGGCGGGGAGGGGGGGAGGGGGGCATTTCAATTCATGCAGCATCGTTACCACACTGGACAATTTTCCTGTGGCGGTTGAGGACAAAGCGGGCTGCGCGTCGTTGGACCTTCTCCAGAGAGTTCCTGACTGCAAAGAAAAAAAACTTACAACCAAAAATTGGTCTTGACACATCCCTGCGTATTTCAGAAAAAACTGCGAACCCTCTTTCTCTTTTGGTGCCGGAATGAACAATAAAGTGATCGTGAGCCCTAACAGAAGAAGATGGTACAAATAAAACGGGCGCGCGCAGTCGCTTGCGTCTTTTTGCAACGCGTAGGGTAAAGGAGGGCAAGAAGCCCACCTTAAGCAAGAATTCCAACAATTCCTCCATTTGAAGTCACAGACAGCTCCAAATAGGTGCGATCTATTGAGGTGTACCTTGGCAAATAACTTATCACAAGCATATCTGGGTAGAATAAATGATAAAAACACAGCATGTAAAAAACAGAAAATTTATTTTTGGCCTTCTTGCCCTATGCCCTGGGCAAGAGGCCTATTGAGAGGGGGCAAATCGCCCACCATGGGCGTTTTGCCTTACAAGCGAGGCGTCTTGCCTCTTCATATGCAGCACATCTAAATTCATAGTCTTATGAAGTTCATAACAAAGGATAAAAGAAACAAAATGTTGTATAAAAGTAGCATTTGCTGAGTAACACTTGATTAGGGAAGTTATTGCAACATCCAGTGCAAATTCAAGTATGTGGAAGGTTAAAACCTGAACAGTGTATATACAGTACCAAAGGTTAAAAAAATTGAAAACTTACTGAGTTACCTACTCGACTAGAATAAACAGTCCAGTGCATATTAAAATGGAAATTCAAATTAAAAATTGAAAACTTGCTGAGTTACCTACTCGACTAGAATAAACAGTCCAGTGCATATTAAAATGGAAATTCAATTAAAAATTGAAAACGAAACTGAGTTACCTACTCAACTACAATAAACAGTCCAGTGCATATTAAAATGGAAATTCAAATTAAAAATTTGAAACTTGCTGAGTTACCTACTCGACTAGAACAAACAGTTCAGTGCATATTAAAATGGAAATTCAAATTAAAAAAATTGGAAACTTGAGTTACCTACTCGACTAGAATAAATAGTCCAGTGCATATTAAAATGGAAATTCAAATTAAAAAATTGAAAACTTGCTGAGTTACCAACTCGACTAGAATAAACAGTCCAGTGCAAAATTAAAATCGAAATTCAAAGTATGAAATGTTTCACATTGTAAAGATACTGAGGCCTATACATAAGCAAATAACAACGAATGGTTGATTGTAGGTGAAGTTTGATGAAATCATAGGGGAAATCTGAATTGTAAACACGTAATGTACATCAACAAAAAGTAGGCCTAGGTCTCTTCTTAGCCTATTCAGAGTCATCAGAGTCACAATTCGGACAGATGAATTGAGCGTCCCTTGGGTGCACTCCTCATGGGCCCAGAGGAGACAAACCTGGCACTGGACCCACACATCTCGGGGTCTGCTGTTGCGATAAGGCTCACAACAAAATTAGACATGGCCATTCCTCTTCTTCCTGGTCTGAATCTTTTCAGGTTCATGACGCTTCCTCTTCTTCTTTGACTTGCCTTGGCTTGCCTTCTTTCTTGTTTCCTCTTTTGGACAGTCTGTTTGGAGCGCTTTTCTTCCAGCCTGGCTTTAAAGGGAGAAGTCAGCACTTGTTGCAGATTCCTGCCTTCCTTGATCTCGGTCTCTTGGACTGAATCCTTGGGAGTGGAGAAAATCCACCGATCAGTTCTGCAACCTCTTCTCTTCTGGAGGTTGAGGCCTCGGGGTCTGTCCTCTGCTCGTGTATGACAAATGAAGATGAGGGGTTAGGGTGTGTCTGCTGATCTGTGGTTGGGAAATCAGTTGGACATGGAGGTGAGAATGAAGACGCCTCAGGGATCTCAGCTTGTGATGTAGGACCTTGAGCCTCGTCAATCCTCCTATCCAACACACAATCGTAGTGGCCAACATCCTGGCCAATGGTCCTAAACTGGACGACCCCGTCTAGGAAGGGTGTCTTCTCCGTAGGTTTGGATCACCATGCTGTTTGCGCCCAAAAGCACAATTTTTTTCCCCAGGACCTTGCTTGTCGCTGCGAGTTCAAGCTCACCATGTAGGGATTTTGGCTCGGCCATGGGCGACAATGCGTTCATCCATGGAACCAAAGCGAATCCAGTGCGGTACATCTGCGTTGATTGTTTCAAAATCAAGATCTTGTAATCGTCGTAATTGTCGCACATGAAAGAGATGACCTGTGCCCGGAGACTATCTGCCTTGCCAGTCTCGACGGCATGCAGAACTGTGCTCAACAGTTTGCCAAAGCTCGTCCCTTTGAGCAGTTTGAAGCCTTCTGCCATGCCTATCACTAAAACTTCTAAAGAGGCAAACCCGGGCCCTCTCCTGATGATCTAATGACCTCAAAGTCTGCCTGATAGCTGAAGTCTCTACATTGGCAGTGTGTTTGGGCAGGGTATGGTCAGTTGGCTGCTTTCTGACTTCTGGAGGATCCCCATTTGCATCTTCTTCCTGAGCTGGAGTCTCTACATTGGCAGTGTGTGGTCAGGGGGTGCGGTCAGTTGGGTGGTCTCTGACTTCTGGAGGATCACCAATTTGCATCTTCTTGCTGAGATGGAGTCTCATGGGCAGGGCTGCAGGCAGTTGGGGGGCTAGCCTCTGGGAGATCTCTTCAGTCATCAAGGCTGGCTCAAAGTCGACGTCAGTGAAGACTTTTGGGTCATATGGGCCAGAGGCCACAGGTCCTAAATCCCTGGACTGCCCTGTCAGCAAGAGCTGTTCTCATGAAGGCCTTCCTGACAGGCCAGCAATGTCATGGATGGTGACTCGCTTGCCGGGATTTGCCACCATCCAGCTGTCCATCTCCATGTTGAAGTGTTTTGAGAGGCTTGAAATAGCTTCTGTCCAGAGGCTGCAGTTGGTGCGTGCTATGAGGGGGCAGTGTCAGAAGTTCTATACCATTTTCTCTGCAAAATTCAATTGCTGCCAGTGTTTTGTGGCTGTGATGCCCATCTAGCAGAATGAGATGACGGTTGTCACATGAGGTGTTGGTAAACTTCGCAAAATGTTCCAGCCACCATACAAAGAGGTCAGAATCTGTCCAGCCACTTGCACTTGCAAAACCTACTGCTTGAGTTGGGGCGTTTTTCATCAGTGTGTCCACCATTCTCGTTCGAGGAAAGATGTACATGGGGTAAAAAATACCCCTGCTGCACTGCATGCACACACAAATGTTACCAAAGACCCACGCTCAGCACTGGTCACCTTCCCAACTTGGCGAGCACCCTTTGGAGCCATGACCTTCCCAGGTTTTTGCACAGTTGTGAGACCAGATTCGTCCAATATTCCAGATGCGCGAGGGTGGGTAGGGATGCTTGTCCAGGAGCTCTTTGATAGGCCAAAAAAAATCTGGACTTGCTCTTTATTGAACCCCACTGCCCGGGAAATGCTTGTTGTTGTGGCTGTCGAATGCTAAGGTTATGCCGATCGAGAAAGCTGGGGGACCCAGGCAGTCCCAGCCAATCTTTTTTCTTTTTTGAAAGGATGATGAAGGCCTGCCTTTTCAGCGATATCAAAGACAAGGCGCTGTAGATCCCTCACTCTGAGCCCATGCAGACTTTTGCATAGTAACAATATGCTCTTTCAGCTGACACTCTATCTCGGTGGGAAGGGCCTTCCTGTATCGTCCGAAATTCAACACCCCAGGTTCAAGCACCTTTTTGTCCCTGTGACGACGAAGTGTTCGTGCAGGCACACCATACTCTTTGCTGGCTCGGATTAAAGGAACACCGTTGCTGACTGCCTTCAAGGCTTCAGACAAATTGCTATGTCCATATTTTTCCCCTCTCCGTCTTCCTCTTGTACTTCGTCACCATATCTGAAAACAATAACATAACAGTAGGCTAATAGGTCTAAAAAAACAGAAAGCATCTTCAAACCAAGCAAAATTTAATAGCAATTTAGCCCTGTGCCAACCAGCAAAGAAGCTCAACCTTAAGTGAAACTAGAGTGACAACACGTTCGATTCAGCACTAAAACAAAAAAGAGCATTCTAGCCTTCTAACTCAGTTGAGAGAAATTCGACTTTCTTCAAAGACTATTTTTAGACTATTGTGTTCTTTCCCTTTGTAAACGTCCTCTTACGTGTGCGCTATTTTTAGAAAAGTGTGTCAAAAATTCGATGTTTAAAATGTCAATTACAAGAAAACTAGGAGACGCAGAACAATAAAAAAATTATGTC
>CM031610.1:4013478-4028478 GCA_018398815.1 Conus ventricosus
AAACCAAAGGTTACGAATTGTATCAGAGCCCTCTGGCAAGAGGACTGGAATGAAACAGACGGATAAAAAAGTTTTCCAGATCTGTCCAAACCTGAAAGAGTTCTTATCATCTGCGTTGGTGGTCGAAAAGAATCAACGTTTTGTGCCGGCTGCCCCTTTGGGCCCATTCGTTTCTTTCTTTTCACTTCTTCGCATCTTTTAGTGTAAAGAAGATCCACATTGCGTCACATATGATGAACGTCTCGGATTAGACACATTCTAATTGAAATGTAGGGAGCTACATCATGTCAGGACATCAACACCCTTTTCCCCTTCACCCCCAATCCCATCCCGCCCCCCGGGATTCCTTCCCCTGCCTTTCTCCTTTCATCCAATCTTCAAATGGTTTCCAGTGCTTTCTTTTGTCAGAGGTGTTGACAGCAGTTTATTTGTGTTGAACTGTGTAAGATTTTTGTTTTTTCCTTTCATATGTTTTTCACTAAATTTGCTATTCAATTTTTGTTGTTGTTTGTTTGTTCCTTTTGCCTGATGTGGCCCTCTGCGGTCGGCTGGGCTATAAGCAACATTATCTTATCTTTTGCCCACGGTTGGATAGAAAAAAAGCATTCAATTAGCTTATCTTAGTACCCTGGGTAAAAAAAAGTTTCGTTTCCTTTCGCCCCCCCCCCCCCCCCCCCCCTCCTTTTCTCTATCTCTCTCTCTCTCTCTCTCTCTCTCTCTCTCTCTCTCTCTCTCGCTTTCTCGCTCGCTCGCTCACCCGCTTTCTCTCCTTCCCTTTCTCTACACCTCTTCTTCTTCTCATTTCACTCCCCCCACCCCTCCCCTCTCATTTAGTTATTTAATTCATCAGTTTGTTTATTTTGGTAACGTCACTCTCATTTATCAACACAAATACTCGCAAGCACGCATCTCTAACACGTAGGTACATACAAACGCGACTTAGAAAACAAACAAACAAACAAAACCCGTATAAATGTGGATTTAATATCTTTATTGGTTCCCAAAGATAAAATTCAGAAACATCAGTATGGCTATGGTTGTGTGCGTCAATACGGATAAATCTGAGCTATTCCTAACAGACAACAACAAAAAAACGAAGAGAGAGAGAGAGGGCAGAGAGAGAAGGGGCGGGGGAGAGAGAGAGAGAGAGGAGTAGAGAGAGGGGAAAAGAGAGAGAGAGAGAGGGGAGAGAGAGAAAAACAAAAACACATATTCTGATTCACTGAATCCTATTTAAGCGAACACAATAGGCCTACATCATTATCCGATACTGTAAATATGCTGTATATTGTAGGGAGAAAAAACTGATGTTGTCAATTTGAGGTCTACGGCATCATTTCCCCTGCTGTAGATTTACTTTGATTGTTTTGGGGTGTGTGGGGGCTGTGAGGGGGGTGGGGGGGTGGGGGGGGGGGGGGGGGGAGAAAGTGACGCAGTTTGAGGTCCTTGTCATCACGTGATTCCTGTCAATTTTGCTCATCATTTGACTCAGCTGTTCTGATCGTCATTCAGCACCAGCGCTTTTGTGGAGGTGGCGTTGGTGGTGTCGTCGGCAATGAAGGGTTCGAGGAACTCGGTGAAGGTGGTTGACAAGACGTCGATCAGGGCGGCGAGCGTTGTCTCGTTCAGTCCAACAGCTGTGCAGTTTCGGTTGCCACTCTGAAAGCATGGGAGACGACAGACGGTCAACTCATGTTACGTTGTGATCGTCATTGGATCGCTCCTTTCAAAACATCATCATCAACAAAACAAAACAAAATTCTGTTGTGTGTGTGTGTGTGTGTGTGTGTGTGTGTGTGTGTGTGTGGGGGTGTGTGTGTGTTCAGCGCAGTATGCTTATTAGACGCATTCACATTTTGTTTGTTCACTACTTCATGCAGAGAAAGGGGGTAATTTGAAACCCCCGAGCAAACAAATGTTGTTTGACAGTAAAACAAGCCCGGGAAAAATACAAGAAACAGTGTTTGAGATGCTTTGACCTGTACGGTCCAAAGAAATCAGGTTTCTGTGCGGCCATGTTCGGTAGGATCAGCGTTAAAGGGACATTGAGAAAAGGTTCAGTTTCACCCACCAGGAGTGTAAATGGAACCCATGCGGTCAATAAAGTGAACCAGATATGAATAGACGCAAGGGGTTGTACTCTTACAAACGATTTAGCCCAAGAAAACCATTAAAGCAAAGATTTTAGCACGCGAGGGGTTCAACAAACTTTGTCTGTTTAATTCACAATCCGCATTCATGCACCAAAAGTTATTTAACACATGTTAGATTGTGTAACATTCGTATATGTGAAACAATGTTAGACTGTGTAACATTCAGTATCGGAAAAGACAGCACTCGCAAGCTTTATTAATCTATTATTATCCCTTGTTGAAAATTACTAAACGTCTTAACCCTTTGACTTAGATGCTCCGCGTCTTGTGCGCATGAGGCAGTCAAGGCGTCCACTGTGCACGGTCTCAGCCAGTTTGCTAGTGTCACTCCATCCTCTGTCAACAAGTCTGAGGTCTCTCTCCACTGTCTGTCGCCAGCTCATCCTGGGTCGCCCCCTTTTTCTCTGGCCTGCTGGGGCCCATTTATTGGCTGGTTTGCAGGTCTTGAAGAGGGTAATCTTTAGACATGACCCAGCCAGTGGAGGCGCCGTCTGCAGACGATGGTTGACACGGGGAGCTGTTTGGACCTCTCCCTGACGTCTTCATTTGGTAGAAAGTTGACCCTTTGATGCCCAAGATCTAAACGTGGACTGATGTTAATTCCATTTCATTTTGTCTTTTGGCGACACTTGTTCATTGTTTATTTTCTTTTTTTTTTAGACGTATTTGTCATTAAAAAAAAAATATAGGAATAAGGGCAAGAAATCAAAACTCTTTCCGATCGGCTCATTTTGTGTGTTTCATTTTGTCACTATACCAAAGGAAAAAAAAACAAGAATGACAAACCGCACAGCAAATAGAAAAGAATGAAAAATGAAAAAACAAACAAACAAATGAAAAACATATATAAATAAATCGTACATGCTTGATCAGTCTTTATCCTGCTATGGCAAAGACCACCAAGGGTTAACCTGGACGTAAGCAGTGAGGATCCACATGCTGAGAGTCTAACCTTCAGTCATAATTATTTTCTTCTTCTGATTTGCATTAGCATGCGCACGCCTCCACGCGCGCTTGTGTGGTGTGTGTGTGTGTGTGTGTGTGTGTGTGGGGTGTGTGTGTTTTTGTGTGTGCGTGCGTGCGTGCGTGCGTGCGTGCGTGCGTGCGTGCGTGCGTGCGTGTGTGTGTGACCACACAATCGCGCTTCATCCTCTTAATGGATACGTCTCTGAGAGTGATGCTCAAATTTCCTGATCATTATTGCAAGTGTTTGTATCTCTCGGGCCTGGTTGACGCTGGGACATATTATGAAAGTAAGCATTTAGTTCAGCTCTGTCACGTCGTGTCATGCGCGAATAGATCTACAAAGCATCATGTTCATCATCCTCATCCTCACCGATCAGCATTAACAGAGGTCTCGAATTCTATGATCCTCCATGTCCTGCTCTCATGGTGACCTCAGTTTCGATTTCCTCTCAAAGTCTACGTCCTTGGTGAGTTCATGTCGAGGTCTCCGGTATTGATAAGTTCATGGGGATTGATGTTAGACAGAAATGGTGGCGCCCCCTCCCCCTCCCCCCCCCCTCCCCCCCTCACTCAGACCCCTCCGAAGGAGAACGCTGATCCTTTACTGACTCGCATTCTGAGCATATATTGTCGTCAGTAGAAGGCTTTGTTTGTGCTGTCCTGCGTATGTTGCATTATCCCAGAAGAGGCACCACAGAACGCCACCGAAGTAAACTCAGCAGCAGTGCATTGTCTCCTCTGGTGGGTTGCCTCACAACGACCTGACACTGACTCCTCCCTGTGGATTGCTTGTGCCAGGACTATGGCAGATTAGCCGAGGTGTGGCTGTTGTTTTCAAAATGGGATGATGCGATATTCAGCATAAAAGGGATTCGTTCTTGATCTGCCGGAGTGCTAATGAGTTGCATGCTAAATTTGGAGATCAGATGAAACTGTCATTCGTCTCTCTCCTTTCCTCCCATCCTTCATGTCCCCTCTTTTCTCCATGCACCCCACCACCCTTCTCTCTCCCCCCCCCCCTTCTTTCTTTCCCTAAGATCTGCTTCAAATCCAGACATATACTCCCACCTCCCTCCCATTCCTCTCTACTCTCTGCCCCCACCTCTACTCCTCCCGCCCCCCCCCCCCCCCCCCCCCCTCCCCCCTTCCCCATTGCGGTAGACCCGCTTCAAATCCTGACATCACTTAGCTTCGCCATTTTCTCGAATTCTAAATGCGACGATAGGACTCACCAGCTCAAATATGAGTCACTTTTAATCTGTTTTAGTATGCTAATGTGTCAGCATCCGAATTTGGAGATTAGACGAAACTTGTCATTTGTATTAGGAGTAAGTACACAGGCAGACAGAACGCTTTACACACACACACACACACACACACACACACACACCCCACACACACACACACACACACACACACACACGGAGTCCTCTCTTTCTCCCTGCGTGCGTGCGTGCATGCGCGCGGAATCTTGAGAGTGTGCATAGATAGGTTTTGGCCCTGTGAGAGTATGCATTAGTCAGTGTACTTTTATGTTCAATACATTTTTCTTCTTCATTTATCATCATCATCATCATCATCATCTAATTATTATTATTATTATTGTTATCATTATTATTATTATTGTTGTTATTGTTGTTGTGTTGTTATTTATTTATTATTATTATTATTATTATTATTATTATTATTATTATTATTATTATTATTGTTGTTGTTGCTGTTAATATTATTATTATCATTATTATCACTGTTATTATACTTACTCCTCTAAGCCAATCAGCCCCCTTTCGATGGCAGTCAGATTTGCAAATTCGTCCGAATCCACGATGATGAATCAGATGATTCAGATGTGTCAGATGAGTCCGATGAATCAGATGATTCAGATGTGTCAGATGAGTCCGGACGATTCAGATGTGTCAGATGAGTTAGATGAGACGGATGAGTCATCTTCGTCACCTAGGGACAAATCGAAGTTGATCAAAGTCATCATCACGATCTTCACGATCAGCATCATCACCACCATCATGCACACCACCATCATCCTCCCTATGGCATCTGTCTGTGTCTGGTCTCCTGGATCCTGGGCTGGAATAAACGAACACACCACCATCATCCTCCCTATGGCATCTGTCTGTGTCTGGTCTCCTGGATCCTGGGCTGGAATAAACGAACACACCACCATCATCCTCCCTATGGCATCTGTCTGTGTCTGGTCTCCTGGATCCTGGGCTGGAATAAACGAACACACACCATCACCATCCCTATGGCATCTGTCTGTGTCTGGTCTCCTGGATCCTGGGCTGGAATAACGAACACACCACCATCATCCTCCCTATGGCATCTGTCTGTGTCTGGTCTCCTGGATCCTGGGCTGGAATAAACGAACACCCACCATCATCCTCCCTATGGCATCTGTCTGTGTCTGGTCTCCTGGATCCTGGGCTGGAATAAACGAACACACCACCATCACCATCCCTATGGCATCTGTCTGTGTCTGGTCTCCTGGATCCTGGGCTGGAATAAACGAACACACCACCATCATCCTCCCTATGGCATCTGTCTGTGTCTGGTCTCTGGATCCTGGGCTGGAATAAACGAACACACCACCATCATCCTCCCTATGGCATCTGTCTGTGTCTGGTTTCCCGGATCCTGGGCTGGAATAAACGAACACACCACCATCATCCTCCCTATGGCATCTGTCTGTGTCTGGTCTCCTGGATCCTGGGCTGGAATAAACGAACCAAACCACCATCATCCTCCCTATGGCATCTGTCTGTGTCTGGTCTCCTGGATCCTGGCTGGAATAAACGAACACACCACCATCATCCTCCTATGGCATCTGTCTGTGTCTGGTCTCCTGGATCCTGGGCTGGAATAAACGAACACACACCATCACCATCCTATGGCATCTGTCTGTGTCTGGTCTCCTGGATCCTGGGCTGGAATAAACGAACACACACCATCATCCTCCTATGGCATCTGTCTGTGTCTGGTCTCCGGATCCTGGGCTGGAATAAACGAACACACCACCATCACCTCCCTATGGCATCTGTCTGTGTCTGGTCTCCCGGATACTGGGCTGGAATAAACGAACACACCACCATCACCATCCTATGGCATCTGTCTGTGTCTGGTCTCCTGGATCCTGGGCTGGAAATAAACGAAACACACCACCTTCACCATCCTATGGCATCTGTCTGTGTCTGGTCTCTGGATCCTGGGCTGGAATAAACGAACACACCACCATCACCATCCCTATGGCATCTGTCTGTGTCTGGTCTCCTGGATCCTGGGCTGGAATAAACGAACACACCACCATCACCATCTCTATGGCATCTGTCTGTGTTGGTCTCCTGGATCTGGGCTGGATTAAACGAACACACCACCATCATCCTCCCTATGGCATCTGTCTGTGTCTGGTCTCCTGGATCTGGGCTGGAATAAACAGAACACACCACCATCACCATCCCTATGGCATCTGTCTGTGTCTGGTCTCTGGATCCTGGGCTGGAATAAACGAACACACCACCATCATCCTCCTATGGCATCTGTCTGGTGTCTGGTCTCCTGGATCCTGGGCTGGAATAAACGAACACACCACCATCACCTCCCTATGGCATCTGTCTGTGTCTGGTCTCCTGGATCCTGGGCTGGAATAAACGAACACACCACCATCATCCTCCCTATGGCATCTGTCTGTGTCTGGTTCCTGGATCCTGGGCTGGAATAAACGAACACACCACCATCACCATCCCTATGGCATCTGTCTGTGTCTGGTCTCCTGGATCCTGGGCTGGAATAAACGAAACACACCACCATCATCCTCCCTATGGCATCTGTCTGTGTCTGGTCTCCTGGATCTGGGCTGGAATAAACGAACACACCACCATCACCATCCCTATGGCATCTGTCTGTGTCTGGTCTCCTGGATCCTGGGCTGGAATAAAACGAAACACACTCCATTCCTCCCTATGGCATCTGTCTGTGTCTGGTCTCCTGGATCTGGGCTGGAATAAACGAACACACCACCATCATCCTCCTATGGCATCTGTCTGTGTTGGTCTCCTGGATCCTGGGCTGGAATAAAACGAACACACCCATCATCCTCCCTATGGCATCTGTCTGTGTCTGGTCTCTGGATCCTGGGCTGGAATAATAAACGAACACACCACCATCATCCTCCCTATGGCATCTGTCTGTGTCTGGTCTCCTGGATCCTGGGCTGGAATAAACGAACACACCACCATCATCCTCCCTATGGCATCTGTCTGTGTCTGGTCTCCTGGATCCTGGGCTGGAATAAACGAACACACCACCATCATCTCCTATGGCATCTGTCTGTGTCTGGTCTCCTGGATCCTGGGCTGGAATAAACGAACACTGAGCCGCCACACGAAGGAACCAGCAGATTAAGAACAGACAGCGCGTTTCGACCTTTTAGTACATTTAGTACTACCACTATTCTACTGCTGCTGCTGCTGCTGCTACTGCGGCTGCTATACAACTGCTGCTGCTGCTGTTATGCAGCTGCTATTACGACTACTGCTATTCATACTGCTGCTGCTGCTACTACTACTACTGCTGCTGCTACAACTACTGCTACAATTGCTGTAATACTACTGCTACTACTGCTGCTGCTGCTGTTGCTGCTACGGCTACTACTACTATTCTACTACTACAACTACTACTACTATTATTATATTATTGTTATTATTGTTAATATTATCATTGTTAATCATCATCAGCAGCAGCAAGAGCAACAGCAGCATTGTTATCATCAATATTGTTACTATTACTATTATAATTGTTGTTGTCATCATCATCATCATTTCAGCAGCAGCAGCAGCAGCAGCAGCAGCAGCAGCAGCAGCAGCAGCAGCAGCAGTAGCAGCAGCAGTAGCATCATACTCGTCATTATTATCATTAATATCATTATTGTTCGTCCTTTGTTTCCATTGTTTGAAAGTGTGTTTGTCCTTGTCGAAGAAGGTCCAGCAGTTCGTTGTCTGTTTCGTGATGTGTTGCCTCCTTCGTTTGGCGGCTCAGTACTTTTGTTTTTATGTTTCAAGTTCCGCCTGCTGTCATTCCACTTTGGAACCGCCCACAGGTAACATAACAACATCTTACGTGTTTACAATCGAGAATGATGAAGTATGCCTGATCTTCCAAATAATGAAAATATCCTCATTTATAAAGAGCAATAAACTTGGCTTCCTTAGACATTCAGAAAAAAAAACATGTTTTTTTCTAAACATGAAGTATGTAAATATGTCTTTGTATTGATGATTATTGGACATAATCGCTCAACATTCTTGCATCGAATCCATCCAAATTACATGTTCTTGATTGTCTGACGAGTGAAAAATATTTAGTTTCGTCTCTATCAGTCACTGGTTGTAAACTGAACTGAAAAGAAATGTCTTGAATTGATGTAGCCCGACTTTTGTAAGTGGTAGATTTCATTTTGACTCGATCTTGTCATTTTATATGGTTTCATCAGCAATATTTGTAAAGTGATTATTTCAACCAATATACTCGAACATCTGTAATAATTTGCGACGATTTGATACTTGTATATCATTTTACATATTCATGGCTTTCCAGATTTTGACGCGAATCGTTGGTGGAGATTAACATATTCTTTTTTAAGATAGTGACGTTTGGATTGCCATTTCACGGATGTTACTTTGTTTCTTTGTTTCCTAAATTCCTGAACGTATTCCAGAGATTTTGAGATTACCCCTTTTATCAATGTCCATGTCAATTTCTTTCGTTACTCATGGTGGTTTTGTTTTTGTTTGACCCTTTTGTTTATAAGTGGAGCATGTTTGTTATTTAAAGAAGTAAATGTATTTATCTAAAATTCAGCTGCTTCATCTCTTATCTCTTGTCTGATAAAAGTAATCCTATGGCGATTTTAATAAATCGGAAAGGAAAGCTTTTTTTGAAGGTTTTGAAATTCCTATAATATATGACCTTATGACCTACTTTGGGATTTTTACACGGTTTTTGCAGAATGAGAACAGACAGGTTAATGATCCCACAACCTCGTGGCGGGGCGCGTATTTCAATGTTTTGTTTTGTATCTGCGTAAAATGGGTCAGTTAAGATCGACGAATTTCCAGTTACACGTGCTGGTCTGTCAATCAGTTTTTGTAAACAAAGCATGCTGTGGTTTTGTTGCCATTTCAATGTTCGTTTTGGTTAAAACAGTATTGAAGTCAGGAAAAGTATTTTTTACAAAATTGTTTTCTTTGACTTCATCAGTAAGAGAGCTGAACTTACTCTGCCAGTTTGTGGTGTCAGCTGGGTTTCTGTATAACAAGTCTTACTGTAACGGGTCTGACATCTTTTGCTGTTATTTCAATCCAAATCGTTTCCCCATCATGATTCTCAAGACTGACCAGTCTTCTTTGTTGCGAAGAATGTGTGTGTGTGTGTTGTGTGTGTGTGTGTGTGTGTGTGTGTGTGTGTGTGTGTGTGTGTGTAATTGTCTGCCTAGGACTACGTATCCCATATAGTAATTTAGATCACTGAAACCTGGTTGTTGCTGGCATAGCGCCACGGTAAACTTTTCTTTCAGTCAAGGAGGAAGATAAATTCGATCGCATTCGCATTGCACTCATACAATGTTTATTTAATAAAAAGTCAAAACCTCAACTAAAATTCATGAAGATGGTTAAAAACAAACATAGGCCTACAAAGGCTGTCTATATGTAATACTGGCATAGCACCATAGTAAAAAAACAAACAAACTTGTTTTCCCTCAAGTAAAGGAAGAAAGATAGATCTTACTCGTTGTCCACTCAAAAAATAGTTATATCAAGAAATGAAAATACAAGTTAAAATTCTGTTAAACTAAGGAGGAAAGACAAATCGCGAAGGCTGTCCACTCATAAAATTTTCGTTTACAATAATTCAAAATTTTGGCAAAAATTGTTGATGAAAGTTGCACAACAAATAATCTATATTTACATGTAGTTCTAGTACGGTCTGGTAATTGTCCCAAAACTAGAAATTCATACAAAACTTTGGCTCATTCTCGCTGCTATGTACGTGACGATCATCCAAACTAAAAATCCATCTGGTGGTTAGCCAATATACTCTGCTACATTTGCATCATTGTCTCAAACCAAAGGCCCATTCAGCCTCTTAGTTGATACCATATCCGACAGTCTGATTTAATCGTGTCGCCAGCTACGTCGTTTAGCCTCAGTTGCTCATTCTCACAGCTATCCTAGAACTGCACGGAGCTTTCACAAACCTCTCGTCTGCAAATGTCAAGGGAGTTAATGCCTCCTTTAAAAAACTTTTTTTTTTAATTTAAAAAAAGAAGAAGAAAAAAAGAGCGGTATGGACGCACAAGGAAGCAGGAGCTTTTCTTATTCATGTGTGCACAAGAGAAAAAAGAGAAAGAACGAAAAAAAAAGAAAGAAAGAAAGAAAAAAAAAGAAAAGAAAGAATATATAAAAAAAGAAAGAAAACCGAAAAAGATAATAATAAACAAGTAGGGTAACTCTTGCTCCCATAAGAAAACCTAACTCAGAGTAACTTCTATTCAAGACTGGCACAGCCTTTTAAACTCGAATAAAGTCAGACAAATACAAAGACGAACAATCTAATATGGGGGAAAACAAGCGCAGGCCAACAACCCTCTGTGCATCAACATTGTCCGTGTGCATACTGAATATAAACACTGTCCCTGTGCATACTGAATATAAACACTGTTCGTGTGCACACTAGAGGACTAAGGAACGCTAGGCTACGTGTGACATCACTGGGCTGACAATCCACTGCCTGGTTTTCACGTTTGGTCCTCGATACAGGTCGGTACTTAAATGCACCACACACACGCACACACATACACACGCACACACACACGCCGCACACACACATACGCACACGCACACCACACACACACACCGCGCGTGCGCGGCGTTTTTTTTTCTTCTTTTCTGAACGGTTTGGTTCATTCTTTCTGCAAACTGGGTTGCCATGGGACTTCAAACGGATGTAACGTGTTGTGTGCTGTTGACTTGAAATACCACAATTTAGAACAACAACAACAACAACAACAACAATTCGACCAGGTCATTATGTTCAACCTAACCAACAGATCTCTCTCGTCATAGAGGAATGTCACATTCGTTGAAATGACATGGCCGTTCTGTGGAGTTAAACTGAACATCTAGGGAATGAAAAAGAAGAAGGAAGAAGGAGCAAAAAAAAAAAAAAAAAAAAAAGAAAAGAAAAGAAAAAAAAAGGAAGGAGAAAAAAGAAAAGAAATATGTCCATCTGAAACGTTGGACCTAGTGTTCTAGGGAGTAGCTCAGGGCTATTTCAGTAGCTCAAAGCAGCTTTTCATCCACGCGACACATGTTGCTGCTGTCGTCTGCCTGTTGGCGGGAACCGGCAAAAAGCGAAAAGGTCACAACACAAAGCTGTTTTCCTTGCAACGTTAGTTTCGAATTCATCTGACAATTTACACGACAGTAACGTACATCGCTAAAATGCGCTTTTCCCCTCTCTTCTCACCATAGATGTTTGACAGAATAGTTATGAGTGTTCATCTTATTTTGTTCAAATGCGTGGATCCATAATCTTGTGGAATGAATGCAATGTAGAAAACTACAATTGGTTTGTTTCGGAGAAATGAAGCTCTATGCATTACATTTCCTAGGACCACAATCTAATCTGGGGTTATAAGACCAGTTCAGAAACAGTCATTGATGAGCCCATAAATCTTTTTTCTGTTCAAAGAGATGCTTAGGAAACATTTTGATATGTTTTGTTGGACTCCACTTTGGGCACCGAATTAAGCTATGGTGATTTTTCTTTCTTCTTATTTAGATTTTTAATCCTCCAGACATTTACAGCACCTGCAGAGAAAAGTATGAGGAGAAAAACTAACCGTGGCTATTTCACAGTTGTGAACTTTTACATTAACGGTGACGATAATACACAAACAGATGCACACGGGTATTCATTATCCCCCTACCCTCCTTTATAGCAATGTGACAAAGGACCTATTAATCAACGAATTGTGTTGGAAAACGTATGGCCGTCTCTCACATATCACAAAAATACTTCAGAGCCAAAGAGTGTTTGATTCGCATGCCCCACGAGGTACTCAACACGTGGATGTACGTTGTGAACGTCATGGCGGACTCACAGGGCTGCTGACAGATGGCTGTTCAAAACAACACAAGCGGTGACCGGCACTGAGAGTGAGCATTCAGCAGTGAGGGCTGTTCTTCCTCTCGTTATACGTGATGTGACATACTGTAAACATCCTTACAATTTTTTGGCTAATTCTCTCTGCCATTGTCCGATTATTGCTTCCGAATAGATTTCATGAGCCTTTTCTTCGTTCTCGACAGCTACGGTGTGATTGTTGTCGCAAACTGATGATCTGTTTGACTTTTGGTAGTGAGCACAGCTACGGTGTGATTGTTGTCCAAACTGATGATCTGTTTGAACTTTTGGTAGTGAGCACAGCTACGGTGTATTGTTGTCGCAAACTGATGATCTGTTTAACTTTTGGTAGTGAGCACAGCTACGGTGTGATTGTTGTCGCAAACTGATGATCTGTTTGAAATTTTGGTAGTGAGCACAGCTACGGTGTGATTGTTGTCGCAAACTGATGATCTGTTTAACTTTTGGTAGTGAGCACAGCTACGGTGTGATTGTTGTCGCAGAACTGATGATCTGTTTGACTTTTGGTAGTGAGCACAGCTACGATGATGATTGATTGTACAGACTGATGATCTGTTAGCCTTTTGGTGTTGTGCACAGTCTAATTATTGTGCAAATGATATCGTAATTTAAAAAAGAATTTCGAGTGAGCACACTAGGATGACTGTTGCACACTCCTGTATGACAGGGCAAGTCTACGTCTGATTTCCAAAAAGGAGACGTTTGGGGTTTTTGGTATGACCATTTTTTAAAAAAATATTATTTCGGTTAGGCAGCCATGCTACGTTGATGGAAAGTGTCTGTTATTTTGGGGTAACGTCGTAGTTGTGTGATTGTTTGACTTTGGTGTGGCAAGCTATGTTATGGTCGTTCACAACTGAGACTCGTTTTAACTTTTGGTAGTGATGAACCAGTACGAATAGAATGATGATTGTACGAACTAAAACTCTGTTCAGCCTTTTGTTTGTTCTCGCTGCTACAGTCTAATTATTGTCGCAAATTAGATATCCGTAATTTAAAAAAAAAAAAAATTCCGAGTACGCACTGATACTCTTGCGGACACTCCCTGTATAGACAGGCAAGTATTAATCCCATCTTCCAAGAAAGGGAGTGGAGTTTTGTGCGTATGACCATTTAAAAAAAATATTATTCCGCAGCACATACTCCAACTTCAGGGAAGGTGCATGTTATGTGTAACGTCCGAAAGTTGGTGATAGGATTTTACGTGTGTGCAAGATGTTATGCGTGCGTTCACACACGGAACCTCGGTTTATAATCTCATTCGAAGGACTGTATGGGAAATGGAGTCAGAACCAATATTAACTCCGAGGGAAAAATCCCCCTGTACCGAAACGGCCCCGCGGTGATTCGAACCCGCAACCCCAGGATTACCAAGATTACGAGTCCGGCGCTCTACCACTGAGCTATTCCGTCCCCCAGATATCCGTTTAGCTTTCGGTTAGTTCGCACAGCTACGAAGAAAGTGATGATTGTTCCAGACTGAATATTTGTTCAGCCTTTTTCTTTGTTCTCACTGCTGCAGTCTGATTATCGCCCCAAACTATAGATCCGTTCAACCTTTGGTTGGTTGTCACAGCTATGAATAGGGCTTAGTCTGATGATGACTAAATTCCGATCTACGTTTGGCTATACTATCATCATAAGTCAGATAATTATCCCCTACTAATTTTGACAAATCTTTAATAAAATTGTTTATAATCAGCCGGCCAAACAATGTGGGCAAACGAATCACAAGACAAAATACGACGCGTTTCGACCTCCTAGGTCTTCTTCAGGCAAGAGAAACAACACCCAGGACAACGAACATGAAGAACGAGCAATCACTTATCGCGTTTCGACCTCTTAAGTCTTCTTCAGGCAAGAGAACCAACACCCAGGACAACGAACATGAGGAACGAGCCATCCCTTATCTTTGTCAACTAAGTTTGGCTAGTTCAACCACAGTCTGACGATGGTCCCCAAATTTAGTCCTTCACTCGTAGGCTAGCAGAACCTACTAGTTCAGCGCAACGATTGTCACCAGCTAGTCTTTCGGCCTTGAGCTAGTATGGCCTAGTACTTACAGTGTGATGTGTGTCCCTCCCCCCATTCAGAATGCCTCCCGCCATCGGCTGATACTCACTGGTACAGTTGGAAGAAGTCTCCAAAGAGTCACGCACATAGAGAGCCACCAGAAACAGGGCTAGAAGCAGCGCCGCCTTCATTTCTGCACTCGTGTGTGTGTGTGTGTGTTTGTTGGTACAAGGAGGGTCAACTGGTTACTTCCCTTGAAGTTGTCTTTGTGGAGGACTTGAGCAGCAGCGAGCGAGGGAGGAAGGACTGCAGGGTGAACTGCTGGGCGCTCGGGCGGCCTTCTTTTATACACGGTCCTCACGGATGTGCCAGGGAATGCAGGTATCCTGAATTATTTCTGTTCTTATTATTGGTTTTTTTATTTTTATTTTTATTTTTTTAACCATTGTTGGTGTTCACATTATTATTTAGCCGCCCTGTTCCACACTCTTCGAACCAGCCCACGCAAGTAGAAGGGCCGTGTGTGTGTGTGTGTGTGTGTGTGTGTGTGTGTGTGTGTGTGTGTGTGTGTGTGTGTGTGGTAGAGAGAGAGAGAGAGAGAGAGAGGAGAGAGAGAGAGAGAGAGAGAGAGAGAGAGAGAGAGAGACTG
>CM031610.1:4030978-4038478 GCA_018398815.1 Conus ventricosus
ACAGGTAGCAACGCTAACTGCAGTGACTTGCTGGTGTTTTGTGTTCATCATTGTCTGATTTGCTTTCAACACACTTGAAGACGATATCATAAAGGATTTCAGTGAATATTAAATACACAATGATTCATAACCTGATTTGCTCTCAACATGCGTGAAGATGATGTGACAAAAGATCCCGCTCAATAGGAGTGTAATCGATTAATTGCATGGGTTTGATTTTGCTTTGCTTGGAGATATAGACAATTCCAATAAATGGGAAGAGAATAAATGATTCATAACCTAATTTGCTTTCAACATGCACGGAGCTAATGATAAAAAAGACGATTGCAATAAATAAGAAAATAATGAAACAGTTCATATTTTGTTTTGTTTTCAAAGTGGATGAAGATAATGTTTAAAAAGTCGGAGGAATAAGGAAATGATAATTTTAGCCTTTTCTTATTTGTTTTTGTTGTTGTTTATTTTGTGTTGTTTTCAGATTTTGCTTTTTAACATTCATGAAAATAATACAACGAAACATGCCAGTGTATATGGAAACAAATAACAATCCATACTCTGGTTTCCATTTAACATGGACGAAACATTCATGAAAATAATACATCAGGCCACAGCAAGGAATAAAGTGGCGCCTCCAGCACCCCAAACACAACCCAGAGGACAGATACCATTTGCTGGGACGACGGGAACAGGTCAAGATCTTCCGCCTGAGGACTGGACACAATCGCCTGCTCCACCACATGCAGACAAAATTTGGCATTGGACAGAGTGGAGAGTGCCCTTGTGGTGAGGGACCAATGACAACAGACCACATCCTTCAAGACTGTATGACGCATGCAGCATCCAGGAGGAAGTACTGGCCAACACCGACAGCAGTGGAAGCCAAGCTGCACGGAACCCTGGAGGAGCTGCGGCGGACGGCAGCCTTCATCGAAGACCCCGGGCTACTCATCTAACGGGAGGCGAACGAGGAAGAAGATACAACAAAACACGACAATGTACACGGAAATAAACAACAGTCTATTCTCTGGTTTCCTTTTAACATGGACGAAAATTATTCAAAATGGAGGAAAGATCATAATCATAAAGGATTGCAATAAACAGGGAAATAAACAGTAGTTTATAACCTGCTTTGCTGTCGACCTAGGTGAAGATGACGTCATGAAAGATTCCGGTGAATACGGAAATAAACAAGCTGAGCTGTTTTCAACGTGCATATAGATAACATCAGAAAATTGTAACTGTATTTAAGTGTAAAGATGGAATGCGTGGTATGATTGTCAGGAAGGATGAAAACCGTCCTTTTTTTTTTTTTAACTTAAAAAGTTGTTTGTTTGTTTTTAATATTGGTGTTGTCGCTATTGTACATGTACGTAATAGTCCTGTGTCTTGTGTCCGAGCACACCATAACGTTTGGCTGGCTCCTGCTCTGTACAAGTGTTTGTTGCTTTTGTTGATACTGTTGCTGTTGTTGTAGTTCTTGTTGTTGTCTCAACTTCCGTGTCAGCCCAATGGTATTGCACGCAGGCCACTCATTCTGGCTACTTGTCCACAGCCTCAACCTGGATTGTCCCGCCGCAGCCCTGGCACCGACAATCCACAGGGAGTAGTCAATGTTAAGTCGTCAAGAGGCAACCCACCGGCGGAGACACTGCACTGCTGCCGAGTCACTTCAATGGCGTTCAGTGGTGCCTGTTTCGATCCAACATACTCAGGAGGACAACGCCTGCTTTGTACACCTGTGTGCTTTTTATCTCTCCGAGTACACATGGGTGACATCTGCGAACTTCGGGGATCACCATCTTGTTATGAAATGCAGGCTTTCCTTCTCTTCGTTTTGCTTGCCTCTCTCTCTCTCTCTCTCTTCTCTCTCTCTCTCTCTCTCTCTTCTCTCTCTCTCTCTCTCCACACACACACACACACACACACACACACACACACACACACACACACACAGATGAGTGTGCACACGTGCGCGCACACGCTCGCACGAATGCGCACGCACACACACACACACACACACACACACACACACACACACACACACACACACACACACACACACACACCACCCCACAACATTGTGTGTGTGTGTGTGTGTGTGTGTGTGTGTGTGTGTGTGTGTGTGTGTGTGTGCAGAAAATGCGTTTCTTGTTCTAACCCGACGCATATTGCACGTCAAAAGATTAATAAAAAAAAAAAAAAAAAAAAAAAAAAAAAAACAGCCAACGACACCGCACAAAGTGTTGGGCATCGCCGACATGCCTTGATCCTGATCTGACCTCGGAGAACGGACTTGGACAGGAAGGAATCTGTTCATCATGTCTCTGCACCCTGACCAAGGGCCATCCTGCCAGGACTGATGCCAGAAGGCGGGTGGGGGTGGAGGCACGTGGAGGAAGAGGCAGCAGAACCACCTCAGAGACTGCACAGGCCTGTCCCTTATTTTGTTTCTTTTCTTCTTTTTTTTTCGCGTACGCAGGCTGATACTCCTGCGGACACTCCCTGTATAGACGGGCATGAATTAATCCCATCTACCCAGCAAAGGGAGTGGAGTTTTGTGTGTATGACCGTTTTTTTTTATCCAGCCATTAAGGCAGCCATACTCCAACTTCGGGGAAGGTGCACGCTATGTGTAACGTGTCATTCATACCAACGGCCAAACTGGCCTTCTCTTCCGAAAGTTGGTGATGGGATTTGACGTGTGTGCAAAGTTATGCGTGCGTTCACACACGGAACCTCGGTTTATAGTCTCATTCGAAGGACTGTATGAGAAATGGAGTCAGAATCAATGTTAATTCCGAGGGAAAAAATCCCCTGTATCGAAACGGCCCGGAGGGAATCGAACCCGCAACCCCAAGATTACGAGTCCGGCGCCCTACCACTAGGCTATTCCGGCCCCCTGTCCCTCATCAGTGTCACTTTTATTAAGGTGTTACTGCGTGCGGACTAATCCATATGCGCCACACCACATCCGCTAAGTTTTGAGACCACGCTGCGCATGATTGAAAGCTGATGGATAAGTGAATTAATGAGTAGAATGAGAGGGTCTCGTGTCTACGACCGAGCAAATGTCTGGCCTATCCATCAGTCCAACGCGCTGGTCAGACCTTGAGTACCTACCTAGCATTGGTTGTGCATTTTTATCAGTGTGTGTGTGTGTGTGTGTGTGTGTGTGTGTGTGTGTGGTGTGTGTGTGTGTGTGTGTGTGTGTTGATGTGTTGTGTGTGTTTGTGTGTGTGTGTGTGTGTGTGTGTGTGGTGGTGTGTGTGTGGTGTGTGTGTGTGTGTGTGTGTGTGTGTGTGTGTGTGTGTGTGTGTGTGTGTGTGTGTGGTGGTGTGTGTGGGTGTGGTGTGTGTGTGATTGTGTGTATCGCGCGGCATGCGGTGTGTGTGGTGTTTGTGTGTGAGTTGGTGTGTGTGTGCGATGTGTGTATGATGTATGCGGTGCGTGTGTGTGTGGTGTTTGTGTTGATGTGTGTGTGTGATGTGTGGTGATGATGTGTGTATGTATGATGTGTGTGATGTGTGTTGCATGATGTGTGTGATGATGTGTGTATGATGTGTGTGTATGATGTGTGTATGATGTTGTGTGATGTGTGTATGATGTGTGTGTATGATGTGTTGGTATGATGTGTGGTGTATATGTGTGTGTATGATGTGTGTATGTAGTTTGTATGATGTGTGTGATGTATTGTGTGTGTATGATGTGTGTAATGTGGATGTTGTGTGTATGATGTGTGTGTGTATGATGATGTGTATGATGTGTGTATGATGTGGTTGTATGATGTGTGTGTATGATGTGTGTATGAGTGTGTGTATGATGTGTGTGTATGATGAGTGTATGATGTGTGTGTGTATGATGTGTGCATGATGTGTGTGTATGATGTGTGTATGATGTGTGTGTATGATGTGTGTATGATGTGTGTGTATGATGTGTGTGTATGATGTGTGTGCATGATGTGTGGTATGATGTGTGTGATGTGTGTGTATGATGTGTGTGATGTGTGTGTATGATGTGCGTGATGTGTGTGTATGATGTGTGTGATGTGTTATGATGTTATGATGTGTGTGTCCTTTACCAGCTTCACCCAGCCGCACAGCGAGGCAAGAGATGGATGGGTAGTTTCAGGAAAGAAGTGACCAGTGATGCTTCGACGATCCCCCCACCCCCCACCCCCCCCCACCCCCCCACCCCAACCCCCCCCCCCACACCAAGGTCACCAGACGGGCAGGAAGAAGTGATCAGTGATGCTTCAACGATCCCCCACCCCAAGGTCACCAGACAGGCAGGAAGGCCAAGGACCGGTGATGCTTCAACGATCCCGACCCCACCCCCCACCCCAAGGTCACCAGACAGGCAGGAAGGTCAGGTGACCAGTGTTTCCTTCAACGATCCTCCCACCCCCACCACAAGGTCACCAGACAGGCAGGAAGGTCAGGTGACCAGTGATGCATCAACGATCCCCCACCCCCACCCAAGGTCACCAGACAGGCAGGAAGGCCAAGTGACCGTGATGCTTCAACGATCCCCCCCACCCCCACCCCCACCACAAGGGTCACCAGACAGGCAGGAAGGTCAGGTGACCAGTGATGCTTCAACGACCCCCCACCCCCCCAAGGTCACCAGACAGGCAGGAAGGCCAAGTGACCGGTGATGCTTCAATGATCCCCCCACCCCAAGGTCACCAGACAGGCAGGAAGGCAGGGACCATGATGCTTCAACGACACCCCCCCACCCCCCAAGGCCCACAGACAGGCAGAAGGCCAAGTGACCGTGATGCTTCAACGATCCCCCACCCCACCCCCACCACAAGTCATCAGACAGGCAGGAAGACCAGGTAGAAAGAAGTGACCAGTGATGCTTCAACGATCCCCCACCCCCACCCAAGGTCACCAGACAGGCAGGAAAGGGCCAAGTGACCGGTGATGCTTCAATGATCCCCCGAACCCCCACCCCCACCACAAGGTCACCAGACAGGCGGGAAGGCCAGGTGATCAGCGATGCTTCAACGATCCCCCACCCCCACCCCACCCCAAGGTCACGGGACAGGCGGAAGGCCAGTGACCGGTGATGCTTCAACGATCCCCCACCCCCACCCCCACCCCAAGGTCACCAGACAGGCAGGAAGGCCAAGTGATCAGTGATGCTTCAACGATCCCCCACCCCAAGGTCACCAGACAGGCAGGAAGGCCAAGTGATCAGTGATGCTTCAACGATCCCCCACCCCCACCCCCACCACAAGGTCACCAGACAGGCAGGAAGGCCAAGTGAACAGTGAAGCTTCAACGATCCCCCACCCCCACCACAAGGTCACCAGACAGGCGGGAAGGCCAAGTGACAGTGATGCTCAACGATCCCCCACCCCCACCCCCACCACAAGGTCACCAGACAGGCAGGAAGGCCAGGTGACCAGTGATGCTTCAACGATCCCCCACCCCCCACCCCAAGGTCACCAGACGGGCGGGAAGGTCAGGTGCTAGTGATGCTTCAACGATCCCCCACACCCCACCCCCTCCACAAGGTCACCAGACAGGCAGGAAGGTCAGGTGATCATGATGCTTCAACATCCCCCCACCCCAAGGTCACGAGACAGCGGAAGGTCAGGTGACCAGTGATGCTTCAACGATCCCCACCCCACCCCACCCCAAGGCCCACCAGACAGGCAGGAAGGCCAGTGACCAGTGATGCTTAAAACGATCCCCCCACCTCCCACCCCAAGGTCACCAGACAGGCGGGAAGGTCAGGTGACCAGTGATGCTTCAACGACACCCCACCCAAGGTCACCAGACAGGCAGGAAGGCCAAGTGACCAGTGATCCTTCAACGACCCCCCCCACCCCCAGCCCAAGGTCACCAGACAGGCAGGAAGGCCAAGTGACCAGTGATCCTTCAACGATCCACCCACCCCCCACCCCAAGGTCACCAGACGGGCAGGAAGGCCAAGTGACCAGTGATCCTTCAACGATACCCCCACCCCCACCCCAAGGTCACCAGACAGGCAGGAAGGCCAAGTGACCAGTGATCCTTCAACGATCCCCCCACCCCCACCACAAGGTCACCAGACAGGCAGGAAGACCAAGTGATCATGATGCTTTAACGATCCCCCATCCCCCACCCCCACCACAAGGTCACCAGACAGGCAGGAAGACCAAAGTGATCAGCGATGCTTCAACGATCCCCCACCCCAAGGTCACCTGACAGGCAGGAAGACCAAGTGATCAGCGATGCTTCAACGATCCCCCACCCCAAGGTCACCAGACAGGCGGGAAGGTCAGGTGACCGGTGATGCTTCAATGATCCCCCCACCCCCACCCAAGGTCACCAGACAGGCAGGAAGGCCAAGTGACCGGTGATGCTTCAATGATCCCCCCCACCCCAAGGTCAACAGACAGGCAGGAAGGCCGGGTGACCAGTGATGCTTCAACGACACCCCCCCACCCCAAGGTCACCAGACAGGCAGGAAGGCCAAGTGACCGGTGATGCTTCAACGATCCCCCACCCCACCCCCACCACAAGGTCACCAGACAGGCAGGAAGGCCAGGTGACCAGTAATGCTTCAACGATTCCCCACCCCCCACCCCCACCACAAAGTCACCAGACAGGCAGGAAGGCCAAGTGATCAGTGATGCTTTAACGATCCCCCACCCCCCACCCCCACCACAAGGTCACCAGACAGGCAGGAAGACCAAGTGATCAGTGATGCTTCAACGATCCCCCCACCACCACCCCCCCACCACAAGGTCACCAGACAGGCAGGAAGGCCAAGTGATCAGTGATGCTTTAACGATCCCCCACCCCCACCCAAGGTCACCAGACAGGCAGGAAGGCCAAGTGATCATGAAGCTTTAACGATCCCCCCCACCCCCCCTTCAGGTAACCAGACAGGCAGGAAGGCCAGGTGACCAGTGATGCTTCAACGATCCCCCACCCCCCACCCCAAGGTCCCCAGACAGGCAGGAAGGCCAGGTGACCGGTGATGCTTCAACGATCCCCCACCCCCCACCCCAAAGTCACCAGACAGGCAGGAAGGTCAGGTGACCAGTGATGCTTCAACGATCCCCCACCCCAAGGTCACCAGACAGGCAGGAAGGTCAGGTGACCATGATGCTTCAACGATCCCCCACCCCACCTCACCCCAAGGTCACCAGACAGGCAGGAAGGTCGGGTGACCAGTGATGCTTCAACGATCCCCCCACCCCACCCCACCCCAAGGTCACCAGACAGACAGGAAGGTCAGGTGACCAGTGATGCTTCAACGATCCCCCACCCCACCCCACCCAAGGTCACCAGACAGGCAGAAGGCCAGGTGACCGTGATGCTTCAACGATCCCCCCACCCGCCACCCCAAGGTCACCAGACAGGTGGGAAGGCCAAGTGACCATGATGCTTCAACCGATCCCCCACCCCAAAGGGTCACCAGACAGGCAGGAAGGCCAGTGACCAGTGATGCTTCAATGATCCCCCCACCCCAAGGTCACCAGACAGGCAGGAAGATCAGGTG
>CM031610.1:4043478-4053159 GCA_018398815.1 Conus ventricosus
TCCCCACGCTCTGTCCCTCCATGTTTACAGGCCACTGGCTCGCCTCTCACATGTCAGGCGCCATTGAACTACCCAGACACTCTGACCTTCCAGAAAGAGATGCACCTGAAGATGCCAGTGGGACCCAGAGAAACACTATCCTCAACTGCCGAACCAGCCTGCCTGGAGCGATCCTGCACCACCCTTGAAGCCTGCGCTGTGTTCACCTAAGTTGCAGGTACCCACAGGGCGTGCCATTGAGACGTCAAGGGACATAACTGCTCCCTGGCATATGCCATAGAGTGACCACCAAACGCGACACGACAGAACACACATGGAAGTGGCCCCAAAGGGGTGCCAGCCCGTGTTTCATAACTGCAGAGCCCACAGGTGAAAGACGCCACCATCAAGCAACTGCACTATGTCCCACAGCCCCCAGTCATTGCTGTGCCGCTGATAGGTGAAACCAGTGCAACTGCAGAGAACGATAAATGCCAATCCTAGGCCAGCTGCCCCTCAACCAGTTTTGGGGCAGCTGACCCTAGGAATTGGCATTTATCAGTTCTCTCATACTCAGTGGACTTGATTCCACTGGGCATGCGCATTAACGAGGTAAAACCAACCTGCATTACACAGTTCAACCAGTTTCGACCGGTTGACTCTAGACCCCTGTTTATTAGTTTCTCTGACAAGTAAGACTTCAATAACCAAAAAAATAACAATTTACAAAACAAACATTACTGTGTAGGGATATCCGTTTTCAATACTAATTTACAAAACTTTTCAGATGGTAGTTTTGCTTCAATCCATTGTTTTTCTAGGTTGTTTTTAATAACATTATTTCGCGCATACATTCATCAAATGCGTCTCTGTCTTTCATGTGAAATAAAACTACAGTCTTTAACTGTTCTCTAAAGTCTTTTAAAACCGAGTTATATTTCTGACATAAAATCCACACACTTATTCCAGCATGTCTTCCGCTGAAAGCTAGTTTCGACAAAGTGTTTCTTTTTTTAACTATGTCTTTTTCTGCCGAACAGTCATCTATAATAAATAGTGTCTGCGTTCCTTTTAAACAGTCTATAAAAGAGTTCTAAACACTCACTTAGTTTATTGCTAGGATCAACTAAATATACGTCGTCATCCGTCCATATAAACCTTCTATCATGATATGTTTTGTTCCATTCAAGCGTTGGACAGAATATTACAATATAATCAAAATTATAGCGATAAACTGTTTGTAATAGGTCGAGGACAAATATTATTTTCCCACAACCAGTTTGTCCACAAATTAATGAACAATGAGGGGTTTTTGTCATAAAGTTTAACTGCTCCATAGTTTTATAACAGAATTTAATCTAATCCAGTTATTATATTTATCATACTCTCTGTTAGAACTTGTTTCAGTGTAATAAAACCCTATGAGGCCTAAATGTGTAAGATTAATCCAATTTAGTTCTGTAAGATTGTTTCTATTTAAGTCAACATTGATTTTGTTGCTTGTTGTTATGAGCTTAATATCCTCACCGTTGTTAAGAACGACGATGGTAACTTTAAGGTGTTTAACGTCTAAGTTTTGCCAGCTAATATTAATTCCTTTTATAAGGACGTCACTAACGCCCACAACCCCATCCCTCTCCACATCTTTAAGACAGAAATTTCAAATATTATTGTGAACGTGTCTCCTAATTTTCTGCTTGGAAAGAACTGTAAAATTTTGTAGAAGCTTTCTTTAAAACCGTTTCTCTTCTGTGAGGATGTACTGTTTTTTTCCCCATACGGGTTTTTCAATCTCTTTCGTTATTTCTCGGCTAAGACTTACATTTTAAAGGGCAGAGTTGAATGCTTTTCTGAAACTTTTTGATGCAAACTAAAAAATGTAAATGGGTTTAATGAATTCAAAATTTATTTCCCATTCTAAATTTATGTTCTAAGTGCATTTGCGCGTTTTTCGAAACTTTTTATATTCATAGGGCCAGCATATTTGCTTCTAATTGCTTTAGTTGTTCTAGTTTAGAAAAACTTTGCTGTCGCCAACCCTTTCTTTGGTTTATAATCACCATCTTTAGTGTACTCAAAACCATACAAAGGCCTATTTCACAGTTCTGTTCAAAGTCCGCAACTCTGCAAGGTCTTTAATTCTAAGGTTAACACCTCACAGGCGTTTAATGTAACCCCTTTGATTCTTCTGGCCCGCGACATTATTTTTTTAGTACAAATTTATTGTTTAATTCCAAAACAATGGAGGGTTATCACATTTCACGACTTTCCTTTTTGTCTGCAATTTTTTATTAAATGATCCGACCTCCAACAAACTAATCTTTTAAAACTGTAATTAGGGAAATGTATAATTTCATAATCGAAATAAGCGGCTTTCCCTGATGAAGAGCTCTTAAAAACAGTTGAGGGCCTTCCATAAATATAAGTTTCATCAGGGGCTAGCTCATCAAATGAACATAGAGTAATAATGTAATGCAAGATCGAGCGGATTTTCTCCCTCAAAAGTTTTTTTTGGTTGGTGTAACTCTAAAAATTGAAAGTCCCGATTGGCATTGTAAAGCCTAACATTTTAGCTAGCTTCCCCATCAAAGTAGTAACCTACTGCTTCTTTTTCATTTTTAAAGGGGCCAACATGTTTCAGTTTCGCAATTGTTAATTTTGGAGTAATGGTCAAGGTTACTCCATTGTTTCTTTTAGTGAGAAAAAAACCTTTTAATAAACCATCAGGTTTGGTTTAACCTGGCTAACTAAGGTTCCTGCATTATCAACTTTTTTAAATCTATTATTCTTTGGATTCCACTTTATTAAACCATACATTTTTGTAAAATATTTCATAAAGCGCAACCCAAATCGGTTCCGCAAATTGTTACAAAAGCTGTTCTAAAAACGAAGGACGTCTTGAGTTGTTATTGTTACAAACATTTTTAAACAAATAAAAATGAGCGCATTTAAAATATAATGATGCAAAATATCTGTTGGGCCGCATAACAATCTTAAAAAATAAAACCGACACCTCGACATTTCTGTCCCTTTCAGTCTGGACACTTTCAAGTTAAAGGTGAGTACTCCATTAAACAGATATCTCAACCCTCCTATTAAAAAGGGACTACATCGCGAAAGTGTGGTTCGTCATCTATGCAGTTTTATCAGACCAGTTAAACTTTGCTGTGTTTGTGCATAAACGGGTGGAGTATCGTATGTGATCATTGAAATCATCCTGATCCTTGGTAGGTCAGTAGCTTTACTGGCTAATTTTTTTAATAAACTCGCAAGATGATCAAGCTGTTTTTTTACCCATGATTTATCAGGTGGCGATGGAGGCGATGGCGATGGAGGCACTGGACTTTGACCGCCGCCGCCGTAATAGCCAACACCAGCGTACTTATTGCAAATCCTAAGGCTGTTATAACGCTCGCTAATGTGACACCTTGCTCTCTAAACAGTGTTTTTATTCGTTCTGCTAGCGTTGTGTTTTCATAAAAATTTTGTTTGGAATAGTTTCTCTTACTTCGCTCACTTGAGTTTGTAAGTCTTCCGGTTAATATTCAACGCTTCTAGTCTAGCTAATCTTTCTATATTAAACTCATGTAGTCTTTGTTCTATTCTTTCTTTAATCTCAGGCCCTAAGTTGGCGTCGTCAGCCTCAGCGAGTTTTCTTTTTCTTTTTCTATATCCTCCTTTAGTTCAGCATTTTTTGCTAAATTGTTTAATAATTCCCATTGAGGGTTTCTTAAAGCACGATCAAGGGCTAATAATTCTCTCTCAGGTAGCCGTGGTTCGCGTATAGTTTCTAATCCCTGTTTTTCTTCTTTAGTGAGTTCTGCTTTTACTGTATTATTTTTTTGACTGTTGTTGGATTAAATTTTCCCTGTGGCATGTTTTGTATTTGGTTAGCTGTTGGGAGTTCTTGTTGTATGTTTTGAAGTCCAGCAACTTCATCCTTATTTAATTTTGGTTTTAGTAAAGCCAAGGCGATTCGCTCCTCACACTGGCCTTTGTCTAATTGTTTTCATGCCTACAAACTTTGATGGGTCTCGCTTAGTTGTAAGCGGAACAACGCTGTCCTTGATCGTTGTTCACATACAAATGGTTATCTTTTAGTTCAAAATCTTCAGGGTATATAGTTTGGGGGGGTCCTAGTCCTAAACTTTGGTATAATGATTTGACCTTACTTTCTGTTAATTCACGCCTTTGCTGCCCTTCTACTAATTCATCATGCAATGAGAGCCCCGAGCGATGTTGTACCAAAGGAGTCATTTCACTCATGTCGTCTCCGGATCTAAAACATCATAATCTTCTTCACCTCAATGCCTGCCATGTTTTTAATAATTAACTTTTTTATTTTGTTTTATAAAAAAATGTCACAAGCATTATGGCTCAATTCTTGACCCGCATAGAAGACTGAAAGAACCCTTGGTGTAAAGGGGAAAAAATAAGGGGAAATATTACTGTTCCAAATAATCCATCTACTATTGATGGGGATCAAATTCTTACTGTCAAATTTCCAGCCTAGGAGCGGATGAAGGGGATTGTGCCAGGCTCTGCGCGTCTTACTTTCAAATAAAAACCGTTTCAACAACAGACCCAAACAGGACAGTTGTACAGAATCTGGGGCGGGCAATCGTTAAAAAAAATTTCTATAAAACTTGAGGGGCAAGGAAATATTTTCTTTACATAATGCAGACATATTTTAACCTATTCTGTTTATGGCTAACCGGGGATGAAAGGGCTGATCTTGCGTTTCAAGGAATCGAAAAGGAAGAAGCACTAAAACATAGAATAGGCGCTGAAGATGCTAAAGACGGCAAAAAGTATGTAGCTGAAAAATTTTGCGTATGGAAACCCGCTTTTCCATCCCTTAGATTTTGAGTTTTTAAAAGCGCATGCGCCATACTTTCAAGGAGCATTAAAAGCAGATTGTCATATGAACTAATTTTAATGAATACAAACGTGTTATCAAATCATCAGACACGAAGCAAAGTACAGCATTTCTGACATCTCGTTTAGGGGTTTGACGTTGTTAGAAACCCCTAATTTAGCAAGGCTGATTGGAGCAACAATATCAGTTAAAATTAGCAATATTTTTACAAAAGAGTGATTCATCATACAACATACCCCCGACGCAGGCAGACACTATATGGATTTTAGTTTTAGTGCTGCAGCAAGATCGCTTAAAGGTATTTTATTGCTGTGTGAAGATGAAAAACCCGTTAAAAAAGAGGAATTTGAAAAGTTTTTAATCCTAAAATAACGAAAGTACAATGTTCGATTGGGGGTAGTCCTAACCAAATCTACGCTAGCGGGCTTAAACCTTATCAGCATTTTGATGAAATAAGAAAAACTGTTTGGAGGGGGGGAGGTGTAGAAGTCCAACAGCAGACCTTGTCTAAAGATTTACATCTTCACAATGTTAGGCTTGATGATTATTTAACAACGAAATACGGTTATGGATTGCCCTAAGGTCAACAGAGGATATCAGTTGCATGGAAGGGGAGAACTGTGAGAGCGTAATAAACATTCAAATTGATAAAGAAGAAGAAGCCCATAAAACCTTAATGTACATTTGTTTTTAATATATGATGCGCAGCTGAATATTCAAGATAACAGATTAAAGATATACAATACTAAATTATTTTTTTTTTTTTAAAAAGCATGTCTGTTTTTGGTTTATCCAAAAGCATCCAAGTCGCCAGAAGAAGGGAAAATAGAAACCCCCCCACATAAAACCTTCAGATTAACAAACATTACACAAAAGCAGCAAGTCTAGAGCAGGACCTTTCAAAAAAACAGCAAAACCAAACGAAGGTATTCTGCTGCCTTTAATGCTGTTACCTATGTTAATACTGGAGATCAACTAAAAGCGCTGCATCAGCAGGAAACGAGTGTTGGTCTCTTAGCAAAAGGTGTTGGTGCACCCGCAGCTTTACCTCTAGGCGGTTTGTCTTTAGCTCTCGGCCTGTGTTTATTAGTGTAGGTGCTGCTAGCAAAAAATTAAAAAACTAAACTCCAAAAGCCACAGCTATGGTTCAACTAATAACAGCTAAACTTAGTTCGTTCAAACGACAATAAATAAAGCACTAGTTGACTCAAACATCACGGATGAAGAATTTAATCGTTTACAGGCGATTTTGATGACTACAAAAGACAAAAGTTTGATCTTCAAAGAAAGAACACGGACAAATTTTTCTCAACAGCCAGACCCCGATCAGATAAAAAAGGAATGTTTAAAAAAAGTAACGAGACATTAAACTCTGTTCTAAACAGCTCACATTTAAAAACGCCAAAGGGTTTTTATACTTTAGTTTATGAGTCCCAAGCACAAAAAAAAACCGTTGAATTGATTCTGATTAAGACGACTTTGGAGTCTTGTATTTTTTTAATTTAAAGAAATATTTTGAGTTAGAAAGAAACTCGCATGGATAAGATATATGAAGGTCCAGACGAATTGTTTGAAGCAATGCGAAGGAAGAATATTTATCAAAAGCTTTAAAAAGATATCAGTCTAGATGTTATTTATTCAGCAAGCGTACGGGCAAGTGTTGGTTATGCTATTTCTCAAGTTCCAGGTAAACAACAATAGACCCGCCAGTTAAAGTAATGTTGGCTGTTTTAATCGACTATATAACAATAATGAAGAAATCTAGAAGTCTGGTCTCGACTAAACAAAAGACTATTCTTTCTCATAATGACTTAACGCCTGGTTGGGCAGACGAACTGCTTACACAGTTTGATGTGGCCGCTGAAGAAGCCAAAATGAGAGGCTTGGTTGGTCAGAGGGCGAAGTCTTAGAGATTAGATTAAAACAGGTAAGTATGCACCGATTGTTGGCAAGGCTTACATTCCGCTACCTCGAGAGTGGTTTCAAAGAGGCAGTTTTAAACATAAAGAATTCAGACGACAAATGTTTCATGTGGTGTGTTCTTGCAAGGGTGCATCCGTCGCAAACACGCAGAGAGAGGACTAACTATCAGCAATACACCAAAATCTTAACTTCAATGGAATTCCTTTCTGTTAGTGTAGATCAAATTGATCAGTTTGAAAACAAAACAAACCAATAACTGTTAAAATTTACACATGGGATGAGGAAACAAATCTACAGCCCTTAAAGTGTTAAGAACAGCCCAACGATTGGCGATCCAGACAAAAATCATGTTGACTTACTACTGATGTTTTCACCAGCAGGGCTAAACCCCATTACACATTGATACGAAAAATGAGTAAACTAATGCAGCATACTTCAAAGAATGGACATAAAAAAAGAATTCTGTAGAAATGTTTAAAAAGAATTCCATCTGTTCAAGCCGCGAGCGAACATAAGAAACACTGTATCGGCCCAGTTGACTGTTTAAAACAGAACTAATTACGCCCCCTCCTGGATCTAAAGTTAGTTTTAAAAACTGGAAAACGGATGCAAAATTCTCCATATGTTGTTTACGCAGACTTCGAATCACTCATTGTTCCTTATGAAGGCCAGCGCCACAAAAACTTCGAAAAACAGTCTTAATGAGTAATCATCAAATTTGATCATTTGCTTTCATTGTTGGGCAGGTCGGATGGCGCCCATCAAAACCAGAATTGTTTAGAGGACCAGATGCTGCAGAATATTTTAGAACGCATGCAGAAAGTGCGTAATGACTGTTCTAAAATCTAAACTTATCTGAAATCATAATGACGCCGAAGACCAACAACAGTATAAATCAGCCCACATTGTTGGATTTGTGGTTTTAGAACTAAGTCTAACAGTGAGGAAGCCAATCCGAACAGTAAGAGACCATGATCACATTAGCGAAAAGTTCAGAGGAGCAGCGCACAGTAAATGCAATCTTCAACTAAACTTAATCCTGCGAAAATGGAAGCTGCCTATATTCTTTCACAAATTGCGAGGTTACACTCTACCCCTTATAATGCCAAGCAGTAACCGACCCCTTTTGGGTGTCATGCATTGCACAGTTCATCAGAAAAGTATGTGTTTCATTTAAATAACATGTCTTTTTTATGACTCTATGCAGCACATGAGGGTCGTTTTGAGTCGCTGGGTATGTCCTTAAAAGTCCTGCCCAATAACGGAAAAATATTTTGACCCAACTCTTGTTAGAAAGGGCGTTTACCCTTATGAGTACATGAAACAGTTGGGGGAAAAGGGTTTTATGAAGACACGCTTCCGCCTAAAGACGCGTTCTTTTCTAGTCTTGAGGAAAGGCCATAAGTGATTCCGAATTACCAGCATGCCAGAAGCGGGAGAAATTAGAGTGTAAAACAATGGGAGACTATCATGATTCATACTTGATGGCCGATGTATGTTTGTTGGCGGACGTCTTTGAAAATTATAGAAAAAAACCTGCAAAGAAACATTATAGCCTGGATCCTGCGCATTATATTTCTGCGCCCGGGATGAGTTGGGACGCTTTCTTAAAATTTACTGGAGTACAAATTGATTTTATTGTCTGATTTTTCCCAAAGATCAGATGATTGGAAAACGGATTGGTGGGGGAATTAGTATGGCGTCGCACCATTACTGTAAAGCAAACAACAAATACTTGGACGATTATGATCCCAGTAAAAGGTCTAATATCTCATGTATTTAGATGCAAACAATCTGTATGGATGGGCAATGGCGCAATCGCTTCCATTTCGCAACTTTAAAATGTACGCAGGTGGCGGTACAAATACTATTCAAAAGCATTAAAGTGGGTTGAGCGTTTGACGCCGGGTCAACAGCGTGGATACCCTTCTAGAAGTTGACTTAGAAAATCCTCATGAACTCCATGACCGCATAATGACTATCCATTAGCAGCAGAAAACCTAAAGATGGATCCAACAGAACCGCCTAAACTTGTGCCTAATCTTCGAGACAAAAAAAATTATGTCTGTCATTACAGACTTCTACAATTTTATTTAAGGCATGGTTTGAAGTTGACAGCTGTTCATCGTATAATTGCTTTTGATCAAGAACAGTTCATGAAACCATACATCATGAAGAACACTGATCTCATAACTAAATCCACAGATGCTTCAGAAAAGACTTTTTCAAGATTGATGAACAACACGATTTTGGAAAGACTATGGAGAATCCACACAAGCGCAAAGATGTCAGATTAGTCTCAGAGAGAACGAAGCAATTAAGCTGACTTCAAAACCAAATTATCAGGACTTCAGAAGATTTCATGATCAGCTTTTTGGCATAATGATGAAAAAAAGAAAGTCAAATTGGATAAGCCCGTTTTTATTGGGTTTACTGTTTTAGAATTATCAAAGCTTTGATGTTAGAATTTCTTTATGACTACTTTAAGCCCTTGTATCTGAGTCCAGAGTACTTTACACAGATACAGATAGTTTTGTTATATATATCCTACTGAAGACGTCTATAAAGACATGGAATTAGAAGTAGCTAAAGGGCATACAGGATGGTACGACACATCTGATTATCCTAAAGATTCGCCTTTGCATTCAATTACTAACAAGAAGGTTTTAGGAAAGATGAAGATGAATTATCTGGAAAGGTGATCAAGGAGTTTATTGGGTTAAGTTAAAAATGTACAGTATTTCGAGCCAGGAGAAAACTATCAAAAAAGCAAAGGGAATATCTCGCAGTGTTGTGCAGTCAAGCATATCACATGACAACTACAAAGAAGCATTGTTCAATAAACATACTTTTCATCATGACAACGTAAAACTACGATCTAGTCTACATGAGATCAACAC
>CM031610.1:4053259-4088259 GCA_018398815.1 Conus ventricosus
CGACGTATTTTGTGAAACGCAGAACACGTATGTCTATGGCTCCGTGTCTAAATGAAAATATCCCAAGCAATCCTTCGCCACACGGCCAGGTGACGCCAGCCCTACCTTATGGCGCCATAATTACAGGTCATAGGATCCGTCCAGGGTACTGCCTGCCACAAACCCCAAGCCCTCTAATTAGGGTTGTTCGCACAGTGTCTCAGCCAAGTTTTAGTTTGGTGACTGTCTCCCCGCAAAAATGATGGTATTAAAAATGACTGTATGCGCGAAAATGATTAGGAAAACATAGTTTGAAGTCTTACTTGTCAAGAGACGTATAAATGCCAATCCTGGGTCACTTTCGCCCGAAAACTGGTTTGAGGCGAAAGTGAGTCAGGATTGGCATTTATACGTTCTCTCTATCAATTATTTAAAAAAAAACAATATAAAACTTTGCTAAAGAGTGTGTGTGTGTGTGTGTGTGTGTGTGTGTGTGTGTGTGTGTGTGTGAGTGTGTGTGTGTGTGTGTGTGTGTGGTGTGTGTGTGGTTGTGTGTGTGTGTGTGCATGTGTGTGTGTGTGTGTGTGTGTGTGTGTGTGTGCATATGAACCTGTGTGTGTGTGTGTGTGGTGTGTGGTGTGTGTGTGTGTGTGTGTGGTGTGTGTGTGTGTGTGTGTGTGTGTGAAGGGGGAGGGATACATGAATGTATCTCTGGTTCTGAAAGTTTTGGATGTGCACACATGTGTATGGTTTTCTTTCTCATGTGATAAGATCCATGCAAAATGCAATTCTTTAAACTGACCAAAGAACAACAAATGCAGATAAAGAATACATACCACTGCTTTCAGATGGCTGGCCTTAGTAACTTTAAAAAAAAAAAAAATTACAGATATCTGACAAGTTTTCATCACTTTCTAACTATATGCATGCAAATAAACCAAAGCTTGCACACACACACATGCGCACGCACGCAAGCACGCATGCACGCACACACACACACACACACTTTATATATTTAAAATCAAAGTTACTAACAAAAAAAAAGCCCATAACTACTACTGATATAGCTGGACATAAGTCAAGGCTGTTAGGTGTCACACATGAAGAGGAATACTTTCTATGAAGGCTGTTAGGTGTCACACATGAAGAGGAATACTTTCTATGAAGGCTGTTTGGTGTCACACATGAAGAGGAATACTTTCTATGAAGGCTGTTTGGTGTCACACATGAAGAGGAATACTTTCTATGAAGGCTGTTTGGTGTCACACATGAAGAGAATACTTTCTATGAAGGCTGTTTGGTGTCACACATGAAGAGGAATACTTTCTATGAAGGCTGTTTGGTGTCACACATGAAGAGGAATACTTTATATGAAGGCTGTTAGGTGTCACACATGAAGAGGAATACTTTATATGAAGGCTGTTTGGTGTCACACATGAAGAGGAATACATTTATATGAAGGCTGTTTGGTGTCACACATGAAGAGGAATACTTTATATGAAGGCTGTTAGGTGTCACACATGAAGAGGAATACTTATATGAAGGCTGTTTGGTGTCACACATAAAGAGGAATACTTTATATGAAGGCTGTTAGGTGTCACACATGAAGAGGAATACTTTATATGAAGGCTGTTAGGTGTCACACATGAAGAGGAATACTTTATATGAAGGCTGTTAGGTGTCACACATGAAAGGAATACTTTATATGAAGGCTGTTAGGTGTCACACATGAAGAGGAATAGTTTTATATGAAGGCTGTTTGGTGTCACACATGAAGAGGAATACTTTCTATGAAGGCTGTTAGGTGTCACACATGAAGAGAATACTTTATATGAAGGCTGTTAGGTGTCACACATGAAGAGGAATACTTTCTATGAAGGCTGTAGGTGTCACACATGAAGAGGAATACTTTATATGAAGGCTGTTAGGTGTCACACATGAAGAGGAATACTTTATATGACGGCTGTTAGGTGTCACACATGAAGAGGAATACTTTATATGAAGGCTGTTAGGTGTCACACATGAAGAGGAATACTTTATATGAAGGCTGTTAGGTGTCACACATGAAGAGGAATACTTTATATGATTGCTGTTAGGTGTCACACATGAAGAGGAATACTTTATATGACGGCTGTTAGGCGTCACACATGAAGACGATGCTGGGAATACTTTATATGAAACTTTTTTTCTTTGTTTCAGGAATGTTGGTTGTTGTTTCCTGGGTGGTGGTATTTTGACAAAGGTCAGAGAATCAATGTCCAAGTTCAAAAACATCTTGTCCATTCAACAAACAGGAAGTGATGCAGCGATCCGGTTTCCTGCTCACTTTGAATGACCTCTCAAACACAATCCAGCGAATTCCTTTCAAACCTGACATCTTCATCTCTTTTTCAGTCTCGCTCAATCACTGTTGACACCACAAGTCTACTTCTTTTAAGTGGGATGTCATGATTACTTTCTCAGTCTTCAGCAGTGCCATTCTCTCTCCTCAATCCCCCCCCCCCCCCCCCCCCCCCCCCCCCCCCTCTGTCTCTGAGTGTCATATACATGCATGGTGGTGGCGATAAGACATACAATAATGATTTCAGGACAGAGAAAACTGATGTCACTGGTGTTTGTGGGCCCAGGTGTCTAAAGCTTGTCAGTATTCAGGGATCCCTCCCAGTGCTGGACACTGGCGTCGGGATGACTGACCTTGAAAATGACCAAAGCATTTCTTTTGAATCAGCACCTTATTCTCACAATTTAATTTTCCCTCAAGTCAAAGATGGCACAGACTGTGTTCATGACCACGCTGCATCCAGTATTGTTGAACTGATTTCACGCCGCCATGTGCTCAGTTGATCATTCTTCTACAATGTTTACTTCTGCACTGGAAAAGCAATTTTCTGTTCAACGGAACTCTCAATGCTGATGGCCTCAGGAAAAAAAAATGCAGCCAAAACAAAGACGGAAGTCGTTGTCGGGCATTGTGTTCGTCACATCTGATCACTCAGACAGATGGAGATCCACTGAACAAAGACTTTTCTCTAAGGTCACACACAAGGGCAGAGAGGACAGTCACTGGCTGAGCACAGGAACATGAAGTGTACAGTCTGACCACATCAACTGCTAAGGTCACACACAACGGCAAAGAGGACAGTCACTGGCTGAGCACAGGAACAAGAAGTGTACAGTCTGACCACATCAACTGCTAAGGTCACAGACAACAGCAACAGTCGCTGGTTGGGAACAGGAACACGAAGTGTACAGTCTGACCACATCAACTGATCCAGCCAGAACATGACCACAGGTTCTTTAACTTTTCAAACAGAACTCTTAGCGTACAAGATATATCTTTTGAAAAATGTATTGCAATTTATTTCAGTTCTGTATAATCTTACCACTGCCACTAAAAATCCATGTTATTGTTATTTTCTCTAGGATGAAAATGCAAAAAGAAAAAATTCCTAAGCATCCTGACATTTTGTATACTATAGGTCCAAAAATGCCCAGTTGATTTTTTTTAAAGCAAGATCACGTGTCCCAAACCAGCCAGCCATTAACAATCCGCAGCACTGACCTCCAGGTCCTTGGCGTGGGGAGGTCGTCCAGGTGTTGGTCCTGAGGAGGTTGGGGTCCAGGCAGTGGTCCTCTGAGCCCCGAGACATGGAGAGGAGTGACTGCTTGCCCCGCCGAATGCAAACCCGGCGAGAGTGTCGCGTGAAACAGCCTCGATGCGGTTGTCGACGTACAATCTAGAATTTTCCAAATCATTTGCTAGCAATGTGATCAACCCAGCAGAGGTCTGTCGTTTACACAGCGCAGCCTAGGCACTCTGTTGCCCAAACTGCCGCAGTCCGTAAAGTAAGTGATCAGGTTTTTAGCCCGTAGAGGTCCTGCCCTGACTGTGTAACACATTTTAGGTAAAAATTAGTCAAAGAATGTGCGGAAATTTATGACATTTATAATGAAGAGAGAGAAAGAAAAGAGTGTGTGTGTGGGGGTGATGTGTGTGCGTGTTAGTGGTCTTGTGTGTGTGTTAAGTGTGGTGTGTCTCTAGTGTGTGAGTTGCCTGTATGTTTTTTGTGTAGTGTATGTGTGTGTGTGTGTGTGGTGTGTGTGTGTGTGTTGGTGCGCGACCGTATTTTTTGTGAAACGCAGAACACGTATGTCTATGGCTCCGAGTCTAAATGAAAATTTCCCAAGCAATCCTTTCGCCACACGGGCACAAGGTGACGCAGCCCTACCTTATGGCGCCAATATACAGGTTCATAATCCCGTCCCAGGTACTGCCTGCCACTAAACCCCAACCATCTAATAGGGTTGTTCGCTACAGTGGTCTCACCAAGTTTTAAGTTTGGTGACTGTTCTTCCCGCAAAAATGATGGTATTAAAAATGCTGTAATCGCGAAAAAATGATTAGGAAACATAGTTGAAGTCTTACTTGCAAGAACGATAAATGACCAATCCTGGTCACTTTCCGCCCGAAAAACTGGTTTTGAGGCGAAATTGAGTCAGGATTGGCTTTATACGTTCTCTCTATCAATTATTTTAAAAAAAACAATATAAAACTTTGCTAAAGATGTGGGGAGAGTGTGTTGTGTGTGTGGTTGTTGGGGTGGTGTGAGTGTGTGTGTTGGGAGTGTGTGTGTGTGTGTGTTGTGTTGGTTGTGTGTGTGTGTGTGTCATGTTGTGTGTGTGTAAGGTGTTTGTGTGTTGTGCATATGAACCTGTGTGGTGTGTTTTGAGGTGTGGTGTGTGTGTGTGTGTGTTTGTGTGTGTGTGTGTGTGTGTGTGTTGAAGGGGGAGGGATACATGAATTTATCGTCTGGTTCTGAAAGTTTGGATGTGCACACAGGTGTTATTTTTCTTCCTCATGTGATAAGATCCATGCAACAATGCAATTCTTTTAAACTACCAAAGAACAACAAAATGCAGATAAAGACTAGCAAACCACGCGTTTCAGATGCTGGCCTTAGTAACATTAAAAAAAAAAAAATTACAGATACTGGACAATTTTCATCACTTTCTACTATATGCATGCAAATAAGCCAAAGCCTTTTCACACACACACCATGCGCACCACGCAAGCACGCATGCACGCACACACACACACACACACACTTTATATAATTTAAAATCAATTACTAACAAAAAAAAGCCCATCACTACTTCTGATAAAGCTGGACATAAGTCAAGGCAGTTAGTGTCACACCATGAAGAGGAAAACTTTCTATGAAGCGTTTAGGGTGTACACACATAAGAGGAATACTTTTCTATGAAGCTGTTTGGTGTCACACATGAAGAGGAATACTTCTATGAAGCTGTTTTGGTGTCACACATGAAGAGAATAATTTCTATAAGGCAGTTTGGTGTCACACATGAAAGAGGAAAAACTTTCTATGAAAGGCTGTTTGGTTCACACATGAAGAGAAATACTTTCTACTATGAAGGCGTTTGTGTCACACATGAAGAGGAAACATACTTTAATGAAGGCTGTAAGGAGTCACACGAGAAGAGGAATACTTTATATGCAGCTGTTTGGTGTCACACATGAAGAGGAGATAACTTTAGATGACGGCTGTTTTGGTGTCACACATGAAGAGAAACTTTATATGAAGGCTGTTAGGTGTCACAACAGAAGAGGAATACTTTATATAAGGCTGTTTGGTGTCACACATAAAGAGGAATACTTATATAAGGCTGTTAGGTGTCATATAAACCACATGAAGAGGAATACTTTATATGAAGGTGTTAGGTTTCACACATGTAGGGAAAACTTTAATAAGGCCTGTTAGGGTCACACATAAAGGAATACGTTTATATGAAGGCTGTTAGTGGGTCAACACATGAAGGAGGAATATGGTATATGAAGGCTGTTTGGTGTCACACAAGAGAGGAATACTTTCCTATGAAAGGCAGTTAGGTGTCACACATGAAGAGTAATACTTTATATTAACTGTTAGGTGTCAAACATGAAGGAATACGTTCTAGAAGGCGGTTTGAGTGTCACACAAGAAAGGAATACTTATATGAAAGGGCTGTTTAGGTTCACACATGAAAGGAATACTTATTTGACTGGCTTTAGGTGTCACACATGAAGAGGAAAAATTTAATAGAAGGCTGTTAGTGTGACACACATGAAGAAATACTTCTATATGACAGGCTGTTAGGTGTCCCACACATGAAAGAAGAATACTTTAGATGATGCTGTAGGTGTCACACTGACGAAGGAATACTGATTATATGACGGCTGTTACGTCACACATGATGACGATGCTGGAAGACTTTATATAAACTTTGTTTTTCCTTTATTTTTTCAGGTATGTTGGTTGTTCTGTTTTCCTGGTGGTGGTATTTGACAAAGGTCAGAAATCAATGTCCAAGTTCAAAAACATCTTTGTCCATTCAACACACCGGGAGAGATCGCAGCGATCCGGTTCCTGCTCACTTTTGAATGACCTCTGTCAAAACAATCCAGCGAATTCCTTTCAAACCTGACAATCTCATCTCTTTTTTCAGTCCTCGCTCAAATCACTGTTGACACCACAAGTCTACTTCTTTAAAGGGGGATGTCTGATTACTTTCCTCCCTCAGCAGTGCCATTTCTCTCTCCCTCAATCCCCCCCCCCCCCCCCCCCCCCCCCCCCCCCTCTGTCTCTGAGTGTCATAACAAATGCATGGGTGGGTGGCGGATTAAGACATACAATAATGATTTCAGGACAAAAGAAAACTGATGTCAACTGGTGGTTGGTTGGGACCAGTGGTCTAAAGCTTGTCAGTAATTCAGGGACCCCTCCCAGTGCTGGACCCGGGCGTCGGGATGACTGACCTTGAAAATGACCAAAGACATTTCTTTTGAATCAGCACCGTATTCTCACAATTTAAATTTCCCCTCAATCAAGAATGGCACGACTGTGTCATGACCACGCTGCATCCAGTATTGTTGAACTGATTTCACGCCGGGCCATGGCTCATTGATCATTCTTCTGAAACAATGTATACTTCGCACTGGAAAAGCAATTTTTTCTGTTACAAAAACGGAACTCTCAATGCTGATGGCCTCAGGAAAAAAAAATGCAGCCAAAACAAAGACGGAAGTTCCTTGTCGGGCATTGTGTTTCGTCACAAATACTGATCACTCAGGACAGATGGAGATCCACCGCACAAAGAACTTTTTCCTCTAATCACCACACAAAGGGGCAGAGAGGACAGTCACTGCTGAGCACAGGAACTTGAAGTTGTACAGTCTGACCGTCATCAACTGCTAAGGTCACACACAACGTCAAAGAGGTCAGTCACTGGCTGAGCACAGGAACAAGAAGTGTAACAGTCTGACCACATCAACTGCTAAGTCACAGACAACAGCAATCAGTCGCTGGTTTGTGGAACAGGAACTCGAAGTTACAGTCTGACCCACATCAACTGATCTGTCAGGAACATGACCACAGGTTACTTTAACTTTTCAACAGAACTCTTAGCGTACAAGATATATCTTTTTGAAACAATGTTTGCAATTTATTTCAGTCCTGTATAATCTTACACTGCCACTAAAAATCCATGTTATTGTTAATTGCTCTAGATAAAAGGAAAAGGAAAAAAATTCCTAAGCATCCTGACAGTTTTGTATACTATAGGTCCAAAAATCCCAGTTGATTTTTTTAAAGCAAGAAATCACGTGTCCCAAACCAGCCAGGCCATTAACAATCCGCAGCACTGACCACCAGGTCCTTGGCGTGGGCGAGGTCGTCCCAGGTGTGTGGTCTGGAGGAGGTTGGGGTCCAGGCAGTGGACCCTCTGAGCCCCGAGACATGGAGGAGGATGAACTTGCCCGCCGGGTCTTGGCTTCCTGGCCTGCACTGTCGGTGCGCTGTCGGGGCATGAACTGCACAGGGTCATCCACGAAGAGGCCATCAGGCCGCTGTCATGGCCCCCATCCGTCCTGGGATGGTGCTCATCACACAGTCTAGCATTCACTTTGTCTGGCAGTCGTCATGTATTTACATCACAATGCCCTGATGTGCTCCATCAAACAATCCTCCTTCGAACCCCCCCCCCCCCCCCTCCCCCTTCTCCTTCCTGTAAACAATGACTGATGTCTCCATGTCAAACAAGCCCTTCACCCCCCCCCCCCCCCTTCTCTCTTCCTGTATACAAGCCTGATGTGCTCCATGGCAAACAATTCCCTCTCACCCCCCCCCACCCCCCTTCTCTCTTCCTGTAAACCAATGGCCTGATGTGCTCCAATCAAACAATCCTCTTCACCCCCCCCCCCCCCCTCATCTCTTCCGGTATAACAATGCCTGTGTGCTCCCTGTCAAATCAATCCATGCTTCACAACCCCCCCCCCACCCCCCCCCCCCCCACCTTCACCCCCTTCTCTCCTGTCCTTATTCAATGCCTGATGTCTCCATGTCAAACAATCCTCTTGCACACACACCCCCCTCCCCTTCTCTCTTCCTGTATAACAATGCCTGAATGTGCCCATGACCATACAATCCGCTTCAACCTCCCCCCCCCCCCTTCTCTCTCCTGTAAACAATTGCCTGATGGTGCACCATGTCAAACAGTCCTACTCTTCATCACCAACCCCCCCCCCCCCCCCCCCACCCCTTCTCTCTTCCTTTAAAACTATGCTGAGTGCTCCATGTCGAAAAATCCTCTGTCACAAGACAACCCCCCCCCCCCCCCCTTCTCTCTTCTGTATAACAATGCATGATGTTGCTCCATGTCAAACAATCCTCTTTCACAACCCCTCCCCCCCACCCCCCTTCCTCTTCCTGGTATAAAACAATGGCCTGATGTGCTCCATGTCAAACAATCGCCTTCACAACCCCCCCCCCCCCCCCCCCACTCCTTCTCTCTCCTGTAAAACAATGGCTGAGTGCTCCATTCAAACAAATCCTCTTCACACCCCCCCCCCTCCTTCTCTTCTCTCTTCCTGTAAAGCGAAATGGCCTGATGTGCTCCATGTCAACAATCCTCTTCACACACGACCCCCCCCCTTCACTCTTCTGTATAACAATGCCTATGTGCGTCCATGTCAACGCAATCCTCTCTCACAACCCCCCCCGCCCACCCCTTCACTCTTCCGGTATGAACAATGCCGTGATGTGGCTCCATGCAACAATCCTCTTCACACACCCCCCCGCCCCCCCCCCCTTCTCTCTCCTGATAACAATGCCTGATGTGCTCCAGGTCAAACAATTCCTCGACACAACTCCCCCCCCCCCACCACCCCTTCTCTCTTCCTGTATAACAATGCCTGAATGTGGCTCCATTCAAAAACAATCCTCTTCACACCCCCCCCCCCCCACCCCCTCCCCCCTGTCTCTCTTCCTGTATAACAATGCCTGATGTGCCCATGTCAAACAATCCTCTTCACAACACCCCCCCCCCCCCCACCCCTTCCTCCTTCCTGTATCGACAATGCCTGATGTGCTGCCATTCAAACAATCCTCTGCCAACCCCCCCCACCGACGGCCCCCCCACCCCCCTTCTTCACTTCCTGTCTAACCAATGCCTGATGTGCCCGATGGTCAAAACAATCCTCTTCACCCCCCCAACCCCCTTCTCTCTTGCCTGTATTAAATGCCTGATGTCTCCATGGTCAAACAATCCGCGTCACTCACCCCCCCCCCACCTCCCACACTCTCTCTTCCTGTCAACAATTGCCTGATGTGCTCCATGTCAAACAAGCCTCTGCACCCGCCCCCCCCCCGCCCTTCTCTCTTCCTGTAATAACAATGCCTGATTCCCATGTCAAACAATCCCTCACACCACCCCCCCAACCCCCACCCCCATTGTCTCGTCCGTATAAAACTACGCCTTGAGTGCTCATGTCAAACAATCCTCTTCACCACCGCCACCGACCCCCCCCCCGCCCTTCTCTCTTCCTGTATAACAAAGCCTGATGTGCTCCATGTCAAACAATCCACTACAACCCCCCCCCCCCCCTTCTCCTCTGTCCAGTATAACGATCCTATGTTCTCCATGCAAACATCCTCTTCACAACCCCCGGCTCCCCCCCCTCCCCCCCTCTCTCTTCCTGTATAACAATGCCGTGTAAGTCGCCATGGCAAACAATCCTCTTCACAACCCCCCCCCCCCCCCCCCCCCCCTCGCCCCCCCCCCCTTCTCGCTTCCCTGTATAACAAGCCTGATGAGGCTCCATGTCAAACAATCCTCTTCAATCACACCCCCCACCCCCCCCCCCCTCTCTCTTCCTATAACAATGCGCTGTGTGCTCACCATGACAAACAATCCGCTCACCCCCCGCCCCCCCCTTCTCTCTTCCTGGGTATAACAATGCCTGATGTGCTCCATGTCAAACAATCCTCTCACACCCCTACCCCCCCCCTTCTCTCTCCTGTCTAACAAAGCCTGATGTGCTCCATGGTCAAACACTCCTCTTCACCCCCCCCCCCCCCCTTCTCTCTTCCTGTCTCACACTGCCTGATGTGCTTCCATGTCAAACAATCCTCTTCACCCCCCCCTCCCCCCCCTTCTCGCTCTTCCTGTTATAACAATGCCTGATGTGCGTTCCATGGCAAACAATCCTCTTCAACCCCCCCACCCCCTGCTCTCTCCGTATAACAATCCGGTTGTGCTCGCATGGCAAACAATCCTCTTCACCCCCCCCCCCCCCCCCCTACTCTCTTTCCGCCTAACATTGCCTGATGTGCTCCAGGTCAAACAATCCTCTTCCCCCCCCCCCCCCCCCCTTCTCTCTTCCCTGTCTAACACCTGAGTGCTCCCATGTCAAACAATCCTCTTCACCCCCCCCTCCCCGCCCCGTCTCTCTTCCCTGTCAACAATAATGCCTGTTGTGCTCCCTGTCAAACAATCCCTCGTTCACCACCCCCCCCCCCCCCGCCCCTTCTCTTTCCTGTATAACAATGGCCGATGTGCGCCAGTCCAAACAATCCTCTGTACCCCCCCACCCCCTTCTCTCTTCCTGTATAACAATGCCTGATGTGCTCATGTCAAACAATCACTCTACACCACCCCCCCCCCCCTTCTCTCTTTCCTGTATAACTATGCCTGATGTACTCCATGTCAAACATCCTCTTCACAGCCGCCCCCCTTCCTCTTCCTGTATAACAATGCTGATGTGCTCCATTCAAACTATCCTCTTCAACCCCCCCCCCCCGCCCCCTTCTCTCTTCCCTGTTATAACCATGCCTGAGTCTTCCATGTCAAACAATCCTCTTCACCCCCCCCCCCTTCTCTCTTCCTTTCGAACAATGCCTGATTGCTCCATGCTACCAATCCTCTCTCACCGCCCCCCCCCCCCCCACGCCCCTTCTCTCATCTTCCTGTATAACAATGCCTGAGTGCTCCAGTCAAACTATCCTCTTCAAAACACATCCGCCCCCCCCACCCCCCCCTCTCTCTTCCTGTATAAACAATGCCTGATGTGCTCCATGTCAAACAATCCTCTCAACCCGCCCCGCCCCCCCGCGCTTCTCTCTTCTGTATATCAATGCCTGATGAGCTCCATGTCAAACAATCCTCTTCAACCCCCCCCCCACCCCACCCTTCTCTCTTCCTGTATAACAATGCCGGATGTGCTCCATGTCAAACAATCCTCTATCACAAACCCCACCAACCCCCCCCCCCCTCCCCCCTTCTCCTCTTCCTGTATAACAATGCCTGATGTGCTCCATGTAAACAATCTCTTCACCCCCCCCCCCCCCCCCCCCCACCCCTTCTCTCTTCCTGTAGATAACAATGCCTGATGTTCTCCATGTCCAACAAATCCGCTTCACCCCTCCCCACCCCCCCCGTTCACTCCTTCCAGTCCCCCCCCCGCCCCCCACCCTACAGCCTGATGTGCGCCATGTCAGAAAAACAATCCTCTTCACCCCCCCCCACCCCCCCCCCCCCCCCCATTCTCTTCCTGTAAATCAAAGCCCTGATTGCTCCATGTCAAACAAACCTCTACACCCCACCCCCCGCCCCCCCCCTTCTCTCTTCCTGTAAAAACAATGCCTGTATGTGCTCCATGTCAAACAATCCTCTTCACCCGCCCCCCCTCCCCTACTCTCTGTCCAAGTAAGAACAAAATGCCTGAAGTTCTCTCATGTCAAACAATCTCTTCAACAACACACACCCCCTTACCTCTTCCTGTATAACAATGCCTGAATGTGCTTTCCATGTCAAACAATCCTCTCACCCCCCCCCCCCCCCCTTCTCTCTTCCTGTATAACAAATGCCTGATGTGCTCCATGGCAAACAATCCTCTTCGACCCCCCCCCCCCCCCCCTTCTCTCTTCTGAAATAACTATGCCTTATGTGGCTCCATGTCCAAACAATCCTCTTCACACACCCGCCCCCCCCGCCTCTCTCTGTCTGTAGAACTATGCCGGGATGTGCGCCTTGCAAACAATCCTCTCACAACCCCCCGCCCCCCCGCCCCCCGTCACTCTTCCTGTCTAATAATGCCTGATGTGGCTTCCATTTCAAACAAGCCTCCTTCACGCCCCAACCCCCCACCCCCCGTTCTCTCTTCCTGTAAACAAGCCTGATTGCTCCATGTCAAACAATCCGCTTCACACCTCCCCCCCCCCCTTTCTCTTCCTGTATAACAATGCCTGATGGGCTCCATGTCACGACAAGCCCTCTTCACACCACCATCCCGCACGCCGGCCTTTCTCTCTTTCCGTTTATAACAATCTGATTTGCTCCATGTCAAAACATCCTCTCAACCCCCCACCCCCCCCCCCCTTCTCTCTTCCTGTATAACAATGCCTGTTGTGGCTCCATGTCAAAAATCCTCTTCACACACCTCGCGCCCCCCCCCCCCCCCCCCCCCCCACTTCTCTCTTCTGCTAAACAATCCGGCCTGATGTTGCTCCATGTCAAACAATCCTCTTCACCCCCCCCTCCCCCCCCTTCGCCTTCCTGTAAAACAATGGCCTGATGTGCTCCCGGTCAAACATCCTCTTCACACCCCCCCCCACCCACTCCCCATCTCTCGTCCTGTATATCAATGCCTGGAGGTGCTCCATTCAAGACAATGCCTCTTCACAACCCCCCCCCCCCCCCGCACCCCCCTTCTCCTCTTCCTGTATAACAATCTTGAAGGTGCTCCATGTCAAACAATCCACTTCACACCCCCCCCCGCGCCCCTTCATCTCTCTCCTGTATAGACAATGCCTGATGTGCTCCTTGTCAAACAATCCTCTTCACCCCCCCCGCCCCCCCCCCCCTTTTCTCTCTCCTGTATAACAATGCCTGATGTGTCTCCATATCAAACAATCCTCTCACACCCCCTCCCCCCTTCTCTCATTCCCTGTATAACAAAGCCTGATGTGCTCCATGTCAAACAATCACTCTTCACACCCCGCCGCGCCACCCCCCCCGCCGGCACCCCCCCCCCCCGGCCCCCCACCGGCCCGTCTGGACCCCGACCCCCCCCCTCCCCCCGCGCAGGGCCCCCCCCCCTTCTTCTCTGCGGTGCCCCGCATCCCCCCCCATACCTCACCACCCCCCCCCCTCCCCCTCACCTCGCTCCCCCCGTAACCCCACCCTCTCGACCATCCTACCCCCCTCCGGCCCCCCCCCCCCCCCCCCCCGGCCTCACTGAGACGCGACCCCCCCACCCCCCGGCCCCCCCGACCCGCCCTCCCACCCTTCCTGTCCGGGCCCCCGCCCCCCCCCCCCGGTGCCGCCCGGCGGGTCCCACCCCCCCCCTGCCCACCGCTTGGCACTCGGCCCCCCTGCGGATACCCCCCGGTTCACAATCCCCCCCTCCGCTTGCCCCCCCCCCCACCCCCCGAGCCCGGCCCCGCCGCCTAGAGACGCCCCCCCGCCTCCTTCCCCCCCGTCCCCCCGGCGCGAACCCACCCCGCGCCCCCCGCCCCCCCCCGGCGCCCCCCCGGCCCCCCCGCCTCCTGCCCACCCCCCCCCCCCCGGCCGCCCCCCCGCCGTTACCCCCCCCGCCCCCCCATCGGGGGGGGGGGTGGGGGGGGGAGGGGGGGGGGGCACCGCCCCCGACCCCGCCCCACCGGGCCCCCCCTCGCCCGCCCTCCGTTCCCCCTCGTCCCGCGGCCGACCCCGCCCCCGCTGTGGCCCGCCGGAACCCCCCGCCTTCCCCCGCCCGAGCCCCCCCGCCGCACGCCACCCCCACCCCCACCTACCCAATTCCCCCCCCCCTACCCCCCTATCCCGCCCGGGGGCGGGCCCCGCCCCGCCCCTCCACCGCGCACCCCGCGTCCCCCACCCTCCCCCCCCACCGCCTCCTGCCCACCCGCCCGTCCCCCCCCCCCTCCCCCCTCATCCAACCTCCGCCCGTTCCCCTCCCACCCCCCCCCCTCGCACACCCCCCCCTCCCCCTGACCCCCCCCCCCCCCCGCCGCCCCGATCGCACCCCGCCCCCTTCCGGCCCGGCCGGCCTGATCCCCCCGGCCCGCCCCCCCACGAGCGGATCCCCCCCCAACGCCGCCCCCCCCCGCGGCCCCGCCCTAGCCGCCCCCCCCCGCCCACGCTCCGCCACCCCCCCCCCCCCCCTCCGGTCAGCGCGCGCGCGCCCGTGCCCCCCCATCCCCCGGGGCGTGGCGTCGCCCCCCCCCCCCCCCACGGCGCCCCCCCTCCCCCCCCCTGGTACCCGCTAACCCCCCCGTCGCCCCCCCCCCCCCCCCTTCCGGGCCCTCTTCCCCCCCCCCCACGCCTCCCCCGGCCCCCAACCCCCCCCCTAGCCATCTCCGCTGCCGACCCCCCCCCCAGAGGTTACCCCCCGCCCCGGCCACCCCCCTGCCCGCCCCACCGCGCCAACCCCCGCCCCCTCCTCCCCCCCCTCTCACCCCCTCGCCCCCCCCCCCCCCCCCCCCCCAGCCTTAGACCCCCCGCTCCTCGCGGCCCCGCCCCCCCCGTGGGGACTGCACGCGCACCCAGCCCCCTGTCCTCCGCCCCGAGCCGGCGCCGGCGGTCGCGCCCCACCCCCCCACCCCTTCGCGCCTGGGCCACGCCCCCCCCCCACGAACCCCCCCCCCCCCGCCCCGCCCGTGCCCCCCCCCCCCCTCCGATAAGTCCGCGCACCGCCCCCCGTGCCTCCCACCCCCCCCACACCTTCCCCCCCCCGCGCGCCCCCACCCCCCCCCTCGCCCCTCAACCCCCCCCCCGCACCCCCTCCCCCCTACTCCCCCACCCCCCACCCCCCCCCGTCCCCCCCCCGCCCTCCCCCCTCTCCCTACACCCCCCCCCCCCTCCCCTCCCCCACCCCCCCCGACCCCGCCCGCCCCCCGTCCACCCCCCCCCCCGCCCCCCCCCCCCCCTACCCCCCCGACCCACCCCCTCCCCCCCCGTCCCGCCCCCGCCCCCCCCCCCCCCCCCCCCCCCTCCCACCCCCCCCCCCACCCCCCTCCCCCCCTTTCACAACCCCCCCCCCCCGTCCCGCCCCCCCCCCCTCCCCCGCACCCCTCCCCCAACCCCCCCACACCCCCCCCCTCCCCCCCCGCCCTCGCCCCCCCCCCTTCCCCCCCCTCCCCACCTGACCCCCCCCCCGCAAACCCCCCCCCCCGACCCCCCCCGCCGCCCCCCCCACGCCCCCCCCCCCCACCTCGCCCCTCGCCACCTCCCCCCCCCCCCTCCTCCCGTCCCCCCCCCCCCCCGCCCCCACCCCCCTCCCTCCCCCCTCCCCCCTCGCGCCCCCCCCCCCCCCCAACCCCCGGCCTCCCCCCTCGTCCCCCGCCCCCCCCCCGACCCCACCCCTCCCCCCCCGCCCGCCCCCCTCTCCGGAGCCCCCCAACCCCCTCAGCCCCCCCCCCTCACCCCCCAACCGACGCCTCCCCCCGCGCCTCCCCCCCCACCACAAACCCCTCCCCCCCCCGGGCCCCCCACCCGCCCCCGGACCCTACCGGCCGCCCCGCCCCCGCCCCACCCCCCCTGCACCCCCGGCGCCCGGCCCCCCCCCCCCCCCCCCCCCCGACCCCTCTCCGCCCGGACCCGACCTCCCACCCCCCACGCCACGCCTGATGCCCCACAGCCCCCCGCCGCTGTCCCCCCGTTGGGACCCCCCCCCCCCCCTTCTCTCTTCGCTGTATAACATGCCAGATGTCTCCATTTCAAACAATCCTCTTCACAACCCCCCCCCCCCCCCACGCCCTTCTCTCTCCTGTATAACAATGCCTGATGTGCTCCATGTCAAAGCAATCCTCTTCACAACCCCCTCGCCCCCCCCCCACCCCTTTCACTTTCCTGTATAGAACAATTGCCTGATGGCGCCAAGTCAAACAATCCCTCTTTCACCCCCACCATCCCGCCCCCCCCCCTTCTCTCTTCCTGTAAACATTTCCTGAATGTGCTCCATGTCAAACAATCCTCTTCACCCCCCCCCCCCACACCATTCTCACTTCCCTGTTATAACAATGCCCTGATGGTGCTCCATGTCATACAATCCCCTTCACACCCCCCCCCGATCCCCCCCCTTCTCTCTCTCCTAGTAATACCAATGCCTGATGTGCTCCATGTCAAACAATCCTTCCAACCCCACCCCCCACCCCCTTCTCATCTTCCATATAACAATGCCTAGAAGTGCTCCATGTCAATACAAATCCTCTTCACAACCCCCCCCCCCCCCCGCTCCCATCTCCTCTTCTGTATAACAATGCCTGATGTGCTCCATGGCAAACCATCCTCTTCCAACCCCCCCCCCCCCCTACCGCCCCTATCTCCTCTTTCCTGTAGAACAATGCCTGTGTCTCCATGTCAAACAATCCCTCTTCACTAACCCCCCCCCCCCCCCCCCCCCTTCTCTCTTTCCTGTCTAACAATGCCTGTTGTGCTCCATGTCCAAACAATCCTCTTCACACCCCCCCACCCCCCCACCCTTCCTCCTCTTCCTGTATAACAAGCCCTGATGTGCTCCATGGTCCAAAACAATCCTCTTCACACCCCCCCCCCCCCCCACCCCTTCTCTCTTCCGTATAACAATGCCTGATGTCTCCATGTCTAACAATCCACCTTCACACACCGACCAACCCCACCCGACCCCTTTTGTTTTGTGTTTTTCTCTACCCTACTCTATTGATACCAACAGCCAGCATGGGAGAACACTGAGGTACAAAGTCCTTCTTCTATACACTGAATCCACCTCAGCACCCTGCCTCCTACCATTGTTGGCAACAATGTTAAATGGTGTGATCCATGCACACATGGTTTATACAAGATAAATGTTGTTGACAAACCAGCAAAAGTGCGTTAACGTCGTGGCACTGATGTCGGTTAACTTGCTCGATTTCACCATAAACGATAAACCCATTTTAGCAGATTTGGCAACATGGGCATATTTTTCTACATTTTTTGTAATATTTTTCATATTGACCTCTCTTGGCATCAATCCAATCCCTGAACTTTTACCCAACAAACTGAATAATTGTTAAAGGTCACAACGTAAAATTGTCAGTTTATGCAATACTAAAAGTATTACTGAAACCTTGATGGCAGACAGTCCACCTTTACAAGTTAGTGAAACTTAGGATAACTAGTATGATAATTTTGCTTAATAGCCCAGCGCAGACCCGCACAGGGCCATATCATGGCAGTCACCGACGTTAAAATCAACTCACCAGTCACATAAAAAAATAAAAAAATAAAAATAAAAAATAAAAACCACTATTCATACATCTCATTAAATGACATCGTCGTACAAACGCCACCAGAAACTTTGTTAAAAAACTTTCTTCCGTAAAATCATAAATCATATTGAAAAATGTTAAACCACTCTCAAAAAGCCAAGATCACATCAGGCGGGACGAGCCCAGAACAGGGATGCCTTCAGTACTCCGCTGTAAAATGTTTGTGTCTCACATCGTGCAAGTCCCAACATACTAAAAGACATGTTTCATTGCGTGAGTGGTGCATGACATGGAATGCACCACGGAGCTTGTTCACTCTTAAAAGTAAAGCAGGGTTAAAATACGAATGTGCCGGTGCGCAGCCCACAGAACAGTTTCCACCTCTTACGACCTGCTCGCGACGTGATGGGAGGAAGTTCCTTAAGGTTTGGAACGGATCTGAAAGAGTTTGGTTACTCGTCTTGTGTGTTCCGAATCCGACCTGCCCAGGAGTCTCTCACATAATCGTTAATTTTGGGGGTTTCACATCTGAACAGGATATAACTGTTGGACAGGTTTCTCTCTTGAGGCGTTCTTGAGGCTAAAACATCAACCATTCGTTCCTGCCGGATGCCAACAAGGCCCAGGAACCCCAGCAAGAGTATTGTTGTAACCGACCCCGCCTTCAACTTGCTGAAATGAGTTCAAAAAAGTAAAAAGTTTTCTGGATTCTGAAGGTTGCGGCCTGCTATGGCCTCCAAAAGCCTGACAGCGAATCCGACAGAACAAGAAAGGTCCCTCTTCAAAGAATGGAGATGTATCTTCACAGCCAGTACTAGACAGTAAGTTCAGCAGAATAGACAGAAGCATCTGAATGAAATTTCCAACAATAGCTGAGAAGAGCCCCAGGGCATAGCTTGCACAGGCACTCCATCCTCAACTTGGAATCGTCAGTGAAAACTTTTTGATAGAGGAAATTTGAAACAGATCTCGGCATACAAAGCCTTGTACGCCAGAGAGCTGGTAGACCCTTACGGAAAGCTGCGAGATCGGATACGAATCATCTGGTTGTGAAAAAGGTCCAGGAGTTATGCCGCAAAACTTGGAAAAAATATCGGAAACTACTCCCAGGTCTTACCTGCATGTCCGCACGTGAGGCTGCATACGAAGCCCAAACTGCGGAATACATTTCGGTTTTGTTTCAAACTTACTTTGGAACGGAGGGACAAAAACACAGTCATAGGCAGGATGTCTGCTGTTCAGTGGATAACAGTCGGATGGTAATAATTCAAAGACAGTTTCAGCCGCGGTTTGACAGTGAAGGTTCACTGCCTCCGTACAGTCTGTACAACATGGGTGGTGCGGAACGCATCCAAGACAGAGACAAGCCCTTGATGGTGGATAGGGTCCAAGAGTTTGAGTAAGATGATCTTGCGGAGCCGACTCGACACAACCGGGAGTCCCAGTTTGGAACGGACCAGGCTTCTGTAGAGGTGCAACAAAGTTTTCTATCAGCGCCCCCGTCGTGTGGCTAAGACCCGCAGAATATTCAGTGCCCTTTTTGGCAAGCAGTTTTGAGGTTTTATAAATATGGCTGAGTAAGTTAATTTTTTGTCAAAAATGACTCCCAGAAATTTTGGCCGTCTTTAAACAGCTGGAAGGGGAATTTCCCTACTTTAAGTTCAGGATCAGGAAAAAACTGACGGAGAATTATGAAAAGTGAATACACTGCGTCTTTGTTGGGAAACGTTGAAACCCGTTTTCATCTGCCCACCGATGGATTTTATCTACGCAAAGCCTGGACGCCTGCGCTGACACTCGGGACAGGCTTTCCCCAGTTGCGGAGACAGCAAAACTCCACAAACAATGAGGCAGTCTGAACCCTGCTGAACTGATTGAACAATGTTATTATCTTGATGCTAAAGAGGGCAGGAGACAGTAATGCTCCCCTGTGGAACACCCAACAGTCCTGCACGTTGGCATCAGGAGATAGTGGTGCCAGACTCCGGACCTGAAACTGTCGTGCTGTGGCAAAAACATTTTAATAAAAAGCGAATATGACCGTCGAAAACCGCATATCGTGGAGATCATGAAGTATCCCCCGCGTCCAAGTTGTATCGTAGGCCTTCTCCAAGTCAAAGAAAATTGGCCACTGCATGCTGTCCTGTTTAAAAAAGCGTTCGCTAAGTGAAGATTCTCAGACCAATCAAAATGTCCACTGTACTACGATGTTTTGCGGAAGACCACACGGGTTTCTTTCCCAAGAGGCCATCGGTTTCGAGTGTCCACATGACACTAGCAATGACCATTTTTTCCATCAATTTACAGACACAAGCTGGTCAAAGCTATGGGACGGTAGTAGATGGATTCGAAAGATCTTTTCGAGGTTAGGGGATGGAATAATGAGGGCTTTCCGCGCAAGAGGGTGGAAAGCAACCTGTATGTCCACACGTGGGTTGTATACCTGTAACAGGATTGTTCAGAGAACCTTCTTGCGGAGAATGGTTTCTAATATTGTGAATAATGAATGTCATCAATACCTGGATAGGAATCGCTGCAGAGAGTAAGGCAGATAGACAGCTCGTTTAAATGGAAAAGGAAGATTGTAGTCTTCCATGTTAGTCGGGAGTGAAAAGTAGCAGGCGATTTTTCTTTAGGGCCCTTGTTTTGACAAATAATGCTGAGATTTATTAGAAGAGGAGGAATTCTTTTCAGGGATTGAAGCATGCAGATTCGCAACTGCTTTCTTCTCTGTTATTAGAGCATCCAAAAACTGAGATGGTTTCACAGTGGAACAGGTGGTTCTACCCTTTGTTTTCTTAAGATTTTCACACAATTTTTCTGGAGTTTTTGGGAGATGATCAGCCAGGAGCAAGAAGCTTCTCCCCAGGACCGACGTTTACTGATTTTAAAAAGCCGTTCTTGATTTAGCACGGAGTTTTCTGATGGCTCGACGTTGGACCCAAGGTCGATGTATACCTGACGCTGGACCCGTTTGCTTTCTAACTTTGGAGAATTTTGTTGGCATTCTGGGGAATCGAACACAAGGTGTTTTGGGCATTTGAAGTTTATCGTAAGACAACGGAATAACAGCTCTAGCACATTTGATCATAGTGTTTAGTCAAGATTCTGCTGGTTCTGGGACCCTGAAAAAAACAATGTCCTGGAATCTTTTGTAAATAGTGGCTGCAAATAGATCCCAGTTGGCAATTTTATAATTGAATGTATAGTAGACAGAGACGTGTTCAAGTTATTACAGTTGTAGAAGTACAGGGAATTGGTCACTTACTTACGTGCAGATCGTCATGGACAACCACGTCATATCCAGACCCACTGCGAGGGGTCTCAAAACCGACAAATCTAGAACACGAAAGTGAAAGCTGTGGAAGAGTGAAGGTAAGTTGCAGATACCGTCATTCAGACAACACAAATCCTAATCCGAAAGGACATCCTCAATTTTCAGACCTCTGGATGACGTACAGACTCTACCCCAAAGAGGATTGTGGACCGTTAAATGTCACCCAACAAGCAAAAAAGGTCGAGGAAGTTCTTCTATCAGACGTGGACAAGGTCCTGACGACAAACCGGGCAGAAGGAGGTAAATAAAGATAACAGAGTTGTCCACAGGACTGTGTGGGAGAGTGACTCTCGCAGCAACAGCTTGAAGGGAGGATAGACAGAGCGAACAGGACTAGACAGTAGAGTTTGTGTATGAGAAGGCAACACCGCCCGACCATGCCCAAAAGGATGGTTGTGCAGATTTGAAAGAATGAATAAAGCCAGAAAGAGTACAGGTCCTTCTGGCTGTTGGGAATTTGAGTTTCCCTGAACAGGCCACGACGGACGGTTTTATAGATGACACAGAAGCTGCAGCTCCTCAAAGTTGGAATTTAGTCCAACGGATATTCCAATGGAATATGGTAATTATCCATGGTGCAGAGGGCGAAAAGGAAGAGAAATCAGGTCATCTCCTCCTTCAAACACTGTGCTAAAGGTGTAAATTATTTGAGTTTTGTACTGGACTGTGCTGGTCCTTCAGACCTGCTGGCAGACATTGCCAGACAGGTGAAGAAGGAGTTCTGGATTTGGGAGACCGGTGGAGGTTTCTTCTTCCTTATCTCCACCAATCTCCACACTGGTTTGAACGCCCTTGCCCGCACGGGGCAACTGACAGAGGATGTCGAGGGGGAATTGCTGGTTTTTTAATCTGCCCACAGCAGATGTTGTAAGACTGCTAGGGCAGATCTGAGGGTGGCGGATTTTTTTTCCTCCTCCAGGGGCAGTCATTGTGGGTTGGGAGGTGGTGACCTGCTTCCACCCAGAACTGACAGATCTTACTTGCAAAGTTTTCGAAAACGGTAAAGTTATATCAGTCTGACAGCAGAACTGAACCCGAGTTGGAAACGGTAGAAACTTTCTTTACGGCCGAGGCAATAACGAAGAAGGGCTGTCGGCGACTACTGCCCACAGGGGACCTGCTTGCGGGCTTCAATAAAAGGCGATCTTCTTTCTTCTTAACCCTTATATTGCAGATTCCTCGAATCCACAGATGGACAATTTCCGTGAAGATGAGGATGGTCTCCACCGGCAGTTTTGCACAATGTTCCGGATCTGGATCTTTATCACGGCGCCATCATGGTTGCCTTGCAGCAAAATACCACCCACCTCCTGCCCAGAACAACCGGACTCTGAGACATGGCCAAACTCTGGCCAGTCGGATAGCACCTCAACGGGACGGGACCGTACAACAGAACCCGACCATCAGGTAGCGACTTGATAGACCGGAGGCAGCACAGGGTTGCAGAATGGTCAGAAAGAGGGGTGGTTGGTGTCCACGGATCTTATGCACCCATGCTTTACTGCCAACCCCTGCTACCACCGCAACACGACCCTGGAGAATGCCAGCTCCGGTTTGATCTCGCCTCAGAAAACATGCACCTGAAGAATTATGCCTGCAGCTAATCACTCCCTATTGATGAATTTAATTGTTTGGTGGGGGAGTGTACCCTGATCTCCCGGTCCACAAGTTTCGTTGCCTTCAGCAGCTTGTTCAGATTGCTTTTGCGGACGTACATTAATAAGAAAGGAACCATTCCTCACCTCTGATGGTCCGAGGTCACCTGCTATAACCTTGAAAGCACTTTTGGATTACAAAAGGGCTCCAAAGCTGAAAGTTGTCGGTTCTTGCACCGTTCCTCCATAACGTGCCAGGAAGCCCAAAAACCTGACCCTTGTCGTACCTCCATAGCCGAATCCCGCTGTCAGAATCGAAATCCCCCTGAAATGAGGGATGTGCCTTCCCCTCTTTTTTGGGGGGTATGTGTTTAGAAAAAGCCATATTGAGTGGAATTTGTTTTCATCCCTCCCTTACCCAACCACCTTGGAGTCCACTAAGGGGGCCAGGGCCAGGGGGAGAAACCAATGTCTTGACCCCTTTCCAGGCTTCGGGAGAGACATACACATAACAAAGCAACAACCCTATCCCCCCTGATCAATGCTCAACGCCAACTCCCGGGGACATAGAGCGTAAGCCTGCATGGGTTACACATGGCCACAGGGGGAACTGCTTGTCTTGACCCAGCCCCACGGAGAAGGGGAGCCGATTAGTACATACAACCCGGCCAAAGTGTACTCCCAGTCTAGAGAGGTGCGAGCCAATGTATGTGTATGAGATCGCTGGCCCTCTCATCACCAGGATCTCATTCCCCTCCGACACAGGTCGCACCGCACGGCAAACGCGTGCGGATCTTCAGAGGAGACCACTGAGAGAAAAGGAGGTGTAGAAAAGAAGACTTGAAGGGAGACGAAGTAGAAAGAGGGCAAATAAGGGAGGCAGAAAACAAAAAAGGGAGAAAGGGTGGGTTACGCTTAGTCAGGATCCTCACCTTAGCCCGATCTGACCATGGGAGCCCTACCAGGGGCTATCCACTCCTTACCGACGTTAACGCTTAGGGCCAAACAGCATCTGCATCTCACCGGCCTAGAAGCAGTGTGAAAAAAACAAGCCTCTCTCCAAGTATGATGCCCACCCGCCGAGCAAAGCCTAAGGGATCACTGGACCACGGCAAACCCTTCCGACCACACAAGGTCGCAACCGCCTCCCGGAAGGGTTAGGTGAAACTTCGTCAGGAGATGCTGTTAGGTTTTCTCAATCATTCGGTGCGGTTTTCTGCTAAGCTTTATTACAGTGCTGACAAACTGCCAACATATAAACTACGCTGCAACACACTACACACACAGCACACACACACACAAACACACACACCCACACACACACACACATCTCGAGCATCGGACCAAATGGTTAAGTACATGTAACTAAATTTTACACACTTTGACTATAAAAGGACAGGGTTGTATTTTTATTTTGGGTTGGTTTTGTTTATGTAGTTGTGGGTTTTTGTGGGTTTTGTTTTTGTTTATAAAGGAACAGAAATGGTAATTAGTATGGTAAAGCAGCCAGCTTTTGAAAGTTTTTTCCAACATCTTGACCACTGTAACTTTGACCCATAACTGCTTGATTATTTTCTTTCATAGAGCACTTTTGTTTTCTGTGTGCAAGTCTTTTTTTTTTTTCTTTTTACTCATTCCCGCTTTTTGTTTGTTAATCTATCTGTTTTGATTAGTTTTTAAAAGGATATATCGATGACAAAATGGAATATTCACTTGCACGGAACCAAAATAAAAAATAAGCATCCGTAACAGTACACATCCACAACAGTCAGCCATGATAAACCACTCACAACCAATTTAAACTATTTTTGCACTCTTCCCTGTTCCGTCGGTTGATAGCCGTTGATCTTTGAATCGGCTTCTGCAACGCATATATCCAGATCCTATCCATATCCAGAACCAGTGACTGATTTCCAGGGTATTGCACCTTAATGCAATGTGCCAACATGTCTTCCACAGTTCAGTGACTGCCTGGTCATGGTGGATTATACACAGTAAATAATGCTGTAGCTCATCAGGCATGGTGGTTTGTGTGGGATAGCAGGCGTGGGCACCTTGGACACAGTTTTACCATAATGTCATCCGGATATGTTCCATCCATAATACCACACCGTCCTGACCCTTCCTGTCCCCGACTCTCCATTTCCTGCTTCTCTCGCTTGAGTGTAAGCTCTCTCTCTCTCTCTCTCACTCTCTCTCTCTCTCGCCACACACAGCCCACGGCACACACACACACATAGCAGACTCCAGCAGTCCCTCAACAGCACACACACTCACACACACACACACACACACGCACGCCACGCATGCACGACATACACGCACGCACAGGCACGCACACACATACACACACACAACACACACCCAGACACACACACACACCCCAACACACACAGACACGCACGGCAGAACGCACGGCACGCACGCGACCGCACGCACAACACACAACACACATACACACGCCCGACGACAAGACACACACAACCCAACACACACGCACACACACACACACACACACACACCTACACACACACACACACACACCACAACATGTCAAGCATGCATGCACACAGACACATACATGGACAAACACACACACACACACACACAGCACACACACACACACGCACACACATCACACACACAAAACACACATACACAGACCCATAGCTACCACAGGTACTCAACATTCGCCTTGTTGTGCAAATTTTCAAATTAATCTAGCACTGCCCATTTTACAATTATTGCTCCTAAAACAAAAAAGAGACTAGAAACACCACTCAGTTTTTCAATTGTTTCTTCAAAAACAATCCTCTTTTGGCATTAAACGATGTCCAAAAGTTACTGTAGTAAACAAGTGTGGATGCCAGCAATTTTAACACAGACTACAGCCAAAAGAAAAATAGGTGCGGCTTTTGAAAGAACAAGGAGTATCTGCACACACACCACGCACACACACACACACACAACACATGACACACCCACACACACACACACACACACAACCCACGCTCCTATATTGCCTATGCTATTGTGCAAAGAACCAGAGAGTCAATGTAAAACCTACGGAAACGCATCTTTGGGCAGGGGGAATAAAAACCGCCATCCGGGCTTGAAATATGTAAAGAAGAATTGTTAAAAAAGTTTAATACGATAGTCCCTCATAACCCAAATCCAGGAGGGGCATCAGGCAATTATTATTATCACCAATGGGAAAATTTTCTCAAACTGATTAAACACTTATTCTGAAGTGCTTGGTTTCACTAACAATGGTTTTTTTTAATTACCACTATTGTCAAACACATACATATAAATTTCAAGATAAAATTTTCCAAAAGGAAATAAATGGATAAATTTTTTAATCTATATAAAAAAATATCTTGAGATGAAATACATTCATGACAATAAAAGATCTAAAGGTAACCTGAGAAATCCTTCAAAGAGGTATTTGTGACAAGAACATGTGAGAGGTAAAGAGGGTAACTGATCACAAGGAAAAAATATAACTGTTATTCTTCCTTTACACTTTTTTTTACTAATTGTTATTATCGTTTTTAATCTTGTACTTCTCCACTTCCAACCTACCGCTTCGACCATTCTCTGTCGCATTCCGTGTCCCTTCAGTCTTCCATCACTGCCAACATTGATAATTTCATACAATTATAATCATCAGCATTAATTATTATTACTCTTCCTTATAATTATTATTATTATTATCTATTGTTACTAATTTCTTTATAACTTCGTAACCATCATTACATGTAATTAAATTACTGGTGTCAAAGTGAAGAAACTCTAAGCAGTGCTCACCATATGTTTGATCTCTTTTCAGACCTTGGTTTGTCTCCAATGTATACAGGTACCTTCCCAGGGTTAGCACTGCTTTGCATAGTCTCAGGATATTTCACTGTTTGTCCTGTAGATAAAAGCTTTATATTTTTTTAATAAAAAATTAAACTTCAAGACTAGACACACACACACACACAAACATACACACACACTACACACACAAAGAGGGAAAGAAAAATCGAGTTCAGTGGTGTCACGTTGATGGTTAAGCAAAATCAGTGAACGTAACATTTGCCTTGCAGTTGTTCCACAAAGTTAGGAAGTGTTGGGGCCCACCGAATCTAATAAACGAATAAGTCTGTTACTGTAAACTGTTTTTTCCCTTTGAGATGAACGGTAAAGCCTGTTGTAGTGTGTTTGAAAAAAAGCACAAAAGAAATAAGTTACAAACCTCGGGGGTTGACAATTGGTGAATGAATCAATAATTGACAAATAATTACATAAGTGAAAATGTAGCCCCGATACACAGGTTAAAATGACCCTGAATATCAATAGAAATATATGGTTTGTAAACTTCAAGGTTTCGATATAGAAAAAAAAACGAGGAGTCTTAGTTGAACAATAATCTTCCTTTTGAAAGTATACATGCAATTTTTGTACATTAACACAACCCTTCAGGATGAAAACACAACACAAACACACACCCACAACACACACAACACCACATGAGCATCGGAACCAGAATGGTTAAGTACAGGAACTAAATTACACACTTTGACTATAAAGACAGGGTTGTTTTTTTGGTTGGTTGGTTTATTTTTTGTTTTGTTTTGTTTTTTTATAAAAGGAAAGGAAATGGTAATTAGTATGGAAATGCAGCAGCTTTTGAAGTTTTCCAACATCTTGACCACTGTAACTTGACCAATAACTGCTTGAATTATTTTCTTTCATAGCCCTTTGTTTCTGGTGTGCAAGTCTTTTTTTTTTCTTTTTTACTCATTCCCTTTTTGTTTGTTAATCTATCTGTTTTGTTTAGTTTAAAAGTGAAAATCGATGACAAAATGATATTCACTTGGCACTGATACCAAAATAAAAAATAACATCCGTAACAGTACACATCCTTCATCAGTCAGCCATGATAAACCACTCACAACCATTTAAACTATTTTTGCACTCTCCCTGTTCCGTCGTGTTTATAGCCGTTGATCTTTGATCGGCTTCTGCAACGCATATATCCAGATCCAGATCCAGATCCAGAACCAGTGACTGATTTCCAGGTAATGACCTTAATGCAATGTCAACATGTCTTCCACAGTTCAGTGACTGACCTGGTCATGGTGGATTTACACAGTAAATAATGCTGTACTCAGGGCATGGTGGTTTGTGTGGATAAGCAGCGTAGCACCTTGGACACAGTTAACATATGTACATCCGGATATTTCATCACATAATGACCACACCTCCTGACCCTTCCTGTCCCCTACTCCTCCATTTCCTGCTTCTCTCTCTTAGTGTAAGCTCTCTCTCTCTCTCTCTCTCTCTCTCTCTCTCTCTCTCACACACACACACACACACACACACACACATACACACACAGAGTCACACACACACACACACACACACACACACACACACACGCACGCACGCATGCACGCACACACGCACGCACGCACGCACACACATACACACACACACACACACCCAACACACACACACACCCCAACACACACACACGCACGCACGCACGCACGCACGCACGCACGCACGCACACACACACACACACATACACACCCAACACACACACACCCCAACACACACGCACACACACACACACACACACACACACACACACACACACACACACACACACACATGCAAGCATGCATGCACACACACATACATGGACAAACACACACACACACACACACACACACACACACACCACACACACACACACACAAACACACATACACAGACACATAGCTACCACAGTACTCAACATTCTCCTTGTTGTTGCTAATTTTCAAATTATCTAGCACTGCACATTTTACCAATATTGCTCAAAACAAAAAAAGAACTTGAAACACTCTTCCATATTTTCAATTGTTTTCTTCAAAAACATCCTATTTTGGCATTACGATGTCAAAAGTTACTGTAGTAAACAGTGTGATGCCAGCATTTAACACAGACTACAGCCAAAGAGAAAAATAGTGCGGCTTTGATAAACAGAGTATCTGCACACAACACACACACACACACACACACACACACACACACACACACACACACACACACACACACACACACAACCCACACCCTATATTGCCTATGCTTGTGCAAAGAACCAGATGAGCAATGTGAAAACTACGGAAAAGCATCTTTGGGCAGGGGGAAAAAAAAACCGCTGGAAATATGTAAAGAAGAATTTTTAAAAAGTTGTAATACATATGTCTCATTCATAACCAAATCCAGGGAGGAATAAGCAATTTTATTATCTCCAATGGAAAATTTTCTCAAACTGATTAAACAATTATTTCTGAAGTGCTTTGGTTTCACTAACAATGGTTTTTTTAATTACCACTATTTCAAACACATACATATAATTTTCAAGATAAAATTTACCAAAAAGGAAATAAATGATAAATTTTTTTAATCTATTATAAAAAAATATCTTGATGAAATACATTCATGACAATTAAAAGATGCTAAAGGTAACCTGAGAATTCCTTTCAAGAGGTTTTGTTTGACAAGACAATGTGAGAGGGAAAGGTAACTGATCACAAGGAAAAAATAAACTGTTATTCTTCCTTTAAACTTACTATTTATTACTAATTGTTTTTATTTATTATCTTATTATAATCTGTACTTCTCCACTCCAACCTCTTCGTCCATCTCTGTCCATTCCGTGCCTTCAGTCTTCCATCACTGCCACAGTTGTTATTTTCATTACTATTATAATCATCATCATTATTATTATTTCTTCTTATTATTATTATTATTATTATTGTTACTAATTTCTTTATAACTTCTACCATCATTACCATGTAATTATAATACTGTGTCAATGGGAAGAAACTCTAAGCAGTGCTAACCATATGTTTGATCTCTTTCAGAACTTGGTTGTGTCTCCATGTATACTGGTACCTTCCCAGGGTTAGCACTGCTTTGCATAGGCTCAGGATATGTTCCACTGTTTGTCCTGATATAAAAGCTTATTTTTTTAATAAAAAATTTAAACTTCAAGACTAGACACACACACACACAACAAAACACACACACACACACACACACAAAAGGGAAAGAAAAATCGAGTTCAGTGTGTCAGCGGTGATGTTAAGCAAAATCAGTGAACGTAACATTTTCCTTGCAGTTTTCCCAAAGGTAGTGTGTTGGGGCCCACTCTATCTAATAAACGATATGTCTGTTACTGTAAACTTGTTTTTTCCCTTTGTGATGACGGTTAAAGCCTGTTGTAGTGTTTTGATAATAAGCACAGAAATAAGTTACAAACCTGCGCGGACAATTGGTGGAATGAATCAATAATTGACAAATAATACATAAGTGAAAATGTGACACCGTATACACAGGTTAAAATGACCCTGAATATGAATAGAAATATAATGGTTGTAAACTTCAAGGTTTCGATATAGAAAAAAAAACAGGAGTCTTAGTTGACAATAATCTTCTTTTGAAAAGTATACATGCAATGTTTGTACAGTTACACAACTCATTCAGGTGAAAACCAATGGTATCACTATTTCAACCTCTGGTTCCATCAGTTCTGAAATATGAAAATATAGTGTGGCCCCCCACTCTGAGAAAGAACATTCACCCCTTCAGTCCTTGTAGAGAATGTGCTGTGAAGATTTACTTCAGTAAATAAATCATTGGCCTTATATCAGGAGTTAAGAAGAAACATTAAAAAGTGTTTGAATTGCCTGAGCATGAATACAGAAGAACAAATGGTGACATGATCAATACTTTTTAAAATACTGATTATCAATAATATGATTTGAAAACCACCGACACTGTTCACGTGAAATAAATCATGGACCCGAGGTTATAGATGACAAGAAGAAAAAAAAAAACTTTTTGACTGAAGAAATCCTATTTTGTAGAAAGAAAAAAAAAACGGTTGTTTAAGCCTATATCAAATATGTCATACACTGAATCGATGACTGACATAACATTTCACTTCTTACCGTGCTCCGGGTAGGTAGATCGTCTGCTTCCGCGGCGCGCAACTCTTCCACGCCATTGCGTCGTGAATTTGCACGCTTCCCTTCAGATTTTTCACGCACAGGAGGGAGGTCATGACTCTGGATTATTTATTCCTTCTGTTCTGAAATTCTAAACAGCACCCTCTTAACACGAGCTACGTGCACTGGCTTAGAAGTCAGCGCCGCCGACCGCTTGGCAGACCCTACTTTCGTTGGCACCAGTTCTACATCTGCATGATTGCATCGTGAAAAATGACGTCACATAGAAACCCACACGCTGTCAATTGATTGAAACTTTGCCCTTATATCAACCTGTTTCCGTGTGACCAAACTGTCACCGGTGCCGAGCTGTCAGCTAGTCTGAGATGCTTCGGCACTGAGCATCTGACAAGATCTAGCCGCAGTTCGTTTTCAACTCTGCCTTGGTAACGAGGGGACGTTACTCTGCTGAGTCTCTCTCTCCCTCCCTCCCCCGTCCCAAAGCGGTCCAAGGGAGATTACAACATTTTCTGTTTTCATTGGAGACAACAACCTGGCCGCAGAATTAAACTTCAGAGGTAAATATTTTCTCTCTCCCCCTCGCCCCTCCCTCCCCTCTCCCCTAACTATTATTGTATTTGTACACGTGCTTCTGTATGTAGCTGTTTCGTTGGCTGGTCGACACTAATTCCTTAATTTAAGTGTGTGTGTGTAATGCCTCTGTAATCTCGTCCAGTAATTGTGTTAGTAGCAGTGTAAACATTAAGCAAAATGAAAATCTTAAACTCTTCCTCACCTTCATCCACCCCCGGCTCTCCCCCCAGCTATTTTCCACTCACATTGGCCGCTCCCTCCTCCTTCACTCTGCTTGTCCTGTTTATTATTGCATTTAATAAGTCAGATATATTTGACAAACGAAATTGCCAGTGTTTGGTGATTATTCAGAATCAAGTGGGTTTTGTTTGTCTTGTTCTGTTTTGTTTGTATGTTTGTTTTCAATTGTCTTTAATTCAGACAGATTTGCTAAATGATGGTTCACTACTTGGTGACACTATTTGGATTTTTTTTTTCTCTGATAGGGGAGCAGCCGTGTTTATCTGCAATTTGACACAGAACAGTTAGGATAGGATAATGTTGCTTATAGCCCAGCCGACCGCAAAGGGCCACATCAGGGCTGTCACAGAACAGTTGAATGGGGTATTGTATAAGAAAAACATTCACAACAACAACAACCCACCATATCAGTGGTGGCAGAAACTAGTAATAAGCTACTGACAGACTTTGTAGGCTTAAAAGTCCAGTGCATATGAAAAGTATTTTCTTTGTTTAGATTTTGTTGTCGGTGCATTGTATACCAACATCTGGAAATGTTCATTCATCAAATCAAAAAAATGATACAGTGATAATTTCAAAAGTTTCTCAAGAAGATTTTTCAAAGTAGAAGCTTCGTCACAGTTGTTTTAATTGGTAAGTGTATCCTCAGACATTCGCAAGTGATAAATCAGTCAGCACTACATGTGCACGTAAACTGAAACACACTATACATAATGTGCATGCACCCAAAGATACAAACATGTCACACACACACACACACACACACACACACACACACACACACACACGCACCAGCACGCACGCACCACCACACACACACACAACACACACACACACACACACAGCACGCACGCAGCACGCACACACACGCACCACACACATCACAACACACACACAACACACACACACACACACAACAGCACACAACACAACACCCCCACACACACACACACCACTGCGTCTCCGCACATGTCTTGCATGCTCACAATAGCATACATCTTACATACACAACACAACACAATCACACACATCACATGCATATCATATCATATTTCTACTCTGTCTCTCTCTCTGTCTCTGTCTCTGTCTCTCTCTCTCTCTCAAAACTTTGTCATGCCAAATCACAAGATGGTCTGTACACAAGAGTAGTAAGGATGGACTATTCCAGTCATGGAGATACTGATCCACAACAGTCAGTTCTCATCTGTCCCAGTTTGTCCTGCAGTAATGTTGATCAAGGTTACCATCGAATCATTTTCACATTCTGTAACTGAACCGTCCTTGAAGTAAAGTTCATTTCAAGTTCAAAACCACAGCAGCTTTTATCATCTTCTTCACCCATGGGGACTGGTGTTTGAGATGAAGCGGGCGGTCGTCTATAGAGGCTCCATAGAACCTGAACAGCTTCAGTTGTAGAGTAGAGATCATCAACCTGATCACCTCCCTCAGCCCCTGGAGGGCCTCCCAGACTGTAGGAGAATGTGCTCAGTGGTTTGGTCTGGTTCTCCTCAGGAGCAGGGAGGGGATGACTTATACAGTGTCTACAGGTGGGTGTCATAGTTCAGGTGTTGTGTCTTGTCTCCAGGCCAGTTGGTGCAGAGAGGGGAAGACACACAACAGTGTCTACAGGTACGTGTCATAGTTCAGGTGGCTGTGTCATGTCTCCACCTGGCCCTGAGAGGGCATGACGCAACATAATGTCTGCAGGTACATGTGACCATTCAGGTGGTCGTTTCTGTGAGGAATCTGAAGTCCATCATGTGCCTAAGTCCATCTTAAGATGTAACTGATGATGTCATGGGGAGGGTTCCCACCTTAGGAGAGAGTCAAAGCGTTGGGCTGGAGGCCCAGTTGTGACAGAGAAATCTCCCCTGGCCTTAGCTGGTTCATTGTAGAATAAACCCTGAGAATCTATCCAGTTGTATTCCAGGAGTCTGTGTTGTATGTCAGTCATGTAGGGTAATGTCAGTCACTCACAAACATGATAGTTTCCTGTTTCCACTTGGCGCAGAGAGGGGATGACACGAGATAGTGTCCACAGGTGTGTGTGATTGTTGGGGTGGTTGTTTCCCCTGTCCAGGTGGTAGCTGCTTTTCAGTCGGACAACCAGCAGCAGACCTACAGACATTCTGTGGAAGACAGTTTCTCTAGCCACAAAGCATTCTGAACGACGCCACACCAAGGCTTTTGTTTCAGATTTCCCCCAAAGAATGGAAAATGTTTAAAAAGCATTTTGCAATTAATGTCAGTGAATCTGTGTCTTTCCATAGAAACATTGTAAAGTTGAGTAAAAGTGAAAGACGATTCTGCCTGAATCCCAGTTTTGATCATTTTGCATTGCTCTCTCAATCTGGGGTTTGTTTTCACTAGTCTCCTTGGTTTGTTTGGGTACTTTTGTTTTTGTTTGTTTAACTTTCCTTTTTTTTAAACAAACCTTAGCTACATCTTTTTCTTTGTAACAGAAGAGGTCATTGGTGCCGATCAAAACCCGAGACTGGTCAAACCAACCATGCTGCTGGTTAGTCACTGTGAAATAGTGACAGAAAGTTCCCTACATTTCCTTTCATGATATATACCTCAGCGCTACTCAACCAGGCCTGGGAAATACAGATCCCTGCAGTGTTGGCCGGGAAATGGAATTGAGCATGAAGTGGATGAAGTCATGCAGTTCTAGTCCCATGCATGGCACGCTCTGGGTAGGAGTCAGCTCCAGCGGAAACATTCCACAAGCACATGGCGTTGATGGGACTTGAACCTAACATCTCCACCAGCAACCCATGACATTAACCACGTGACCATGGCAACTGGTGAGAGAGTCTTGCTCTCTCTTCTTGGATATAGAATGGAGGGGAGGGGGAGGAAATTGAGTGTATGATTGATTCAGTTGGTAGGATCACCAAAAATGCTGTCAAATGTTGGCAGTTCAAATCTCATTGGCACCCAACATGAAAATGGCCATTTCTGCTTGATGTGTTGTTGTTCTGGTGGTAGCGTGCAGGGTGTGAGAGGTCCCCTCCGATCCCCCACACAAAGCAAGTTCTAGGCTGGAGTGGTGACGCCCCTGAGTCAGACCACCCCTGGTGGCTAGGGACACTAAACTGGAATGTAACTAGAAGAACAGGAAACCTACACTTATTCTGTTTGTACAGTCATGTCCTCACAACTCTCGGCTAGATTACCTTAGAAAACAAGGCAGCTTTGTTTTCACGTGCCTGTGTGAAAGGAATGCAGTGGGACTTGGGGGGAGGGGAAGGGGGAGGGAAGGAGGGAGAGGGGGGGGGTTGTGGGGGGGGGGGGGGGATGGGAGGGGGTTGGGGGCACATTTGGTGGGGGGGGGGGGGGGGGGGCTGTAAGTTCCAATGTTCCCACACTTACCTCTGATTTTACTTTCACAAAAAAACAACACTTGCCATAGTCACTGATATGGGAAAATATGTGGTCAAGACATTGAGATATTCTTTCTTTCTTTCATTTTTACAATGTCATAACGGTTTGTTCAGCATCTGTTGCTTAAGAGATGATAGAAAGATTTTCAACGATTTCTTGAACACAGAACCTGCTTCAGTTGTTCAGTGTAATCAGTCTGTGTACAATTTATTTTACACAACAAACCTGTTATTGAATCATTCACCTTTCGAATAAGTCTGTATTGATTGCATATTTGTGAGCATGTGCATGCCAAATTTCATAGTGATCAAGTGAAGG
>CM031610.1:4093259-4135759 GCA_018398815.1 Conus ventricosus
AGGTCACTAATGCATAGTCAGTCAGCAGCACCATTGTCATTTTTCAGAATTGAGATAATAAAGTATTCTTGTATCTTGTATCTTTGTGCCTTCTTTGGCACGTGTGTCTGTATCGCGCCTTACTTCATCCCTAGTAAGGTGTGTGAAACTAGAGATGACACAGGTGGCTGTTTTGGTCAGGCATGTCAAATCAGCACTACTTTGTGACATGTTTTGCATGTTTGTCCATATTTTGCCTCCTTTTTTTTGCCCCACCTTTGTGGGGTGTGTGGAGACAGAGGTGACGCAGGTGGGGCTGTGTTTGCTGGAAACACTTTGCTGGCCAGGGAGCAGTAGTGTCCCCCACTTATCACCTGTTGTGTGCTGCAGTCATGTCCCCCACTTATCACCTGTTGTGTGCTGCAGTCACTGTCCCCCACTGTATCACCTGTTGTGTGCTCAGTCACTGTCCCCCACTGTATCACCTGTTGTGTGCTCAGTCACTGTCCCCCACTGTATCACCTGTTGTGTGCTCAGTCACTGTCCCCACTGTATCACCTGTTGTGTGCTCAGTCATGTCCCCCACTGTATCACCTGTTGTGTGCTCAGTCACTGTCCCCCACTGTATCACCTGTTGTGTGCTGCAGTCAGTGTCCCCACTGTATCACCTGTTGTGTGTGCAGTCAGTGTCCCCCACTGTATCACCTGTTGTGTGCTGCAGTCAGTGTCCCCCACTGTATCACCTGTTGTGTGCTGCAGTCAGTGTCCCCCACTGTATCACCTGTTGTGTGCTGCAGTCAGTGTCCCCACTGTATCACCTGTTGTGTGCTGCAGTCAGTGTCCCCCACTGTATCACCTGTTGTGTGCTGCAGTCAGTGTCCCCCACTGTATCACCTGTTGTGTGCTGCAGTCACTGTCCCCCACTGTATCACCCGTTGTGTGCTGCAGTCAGTGTCCCCCACTGTATCACCTGTTGTGTGCTGCAGTCACTGTCCCCCACTGTATCACCTGTTGTGTGCTGCAGTCACTGTCCCCCACTGTATCACCTGTTGTGCTCTGTCACTGTCCCCCACTGTATCACCTGTTGTGTGCTGCAGTCAGTGTCCCCCACTGTATCACCTGTTGTGTGCTGCAGTCAGTGTCCCCCACTGTATCACCTGTTGTGTGCTGCAGTCACTGTCCCCCACTGTATCACCTGTTGTGTGCTGCAGTCAGTGTCCCCCACTGTATCACCTGTTGTGTGCTGCAGTCAGTGTCCCCCACTGTATCACCTGTTGTGTGCTGCAGTCAGTGTCCCCCACTTTATCACCTGTTGTGTGCTGCAGTCAGTGTCCCCCACTGTATCACCTGTTGTGTGCTGCAGTCAGTGTCCCCACTGTATCACCTGTTGTGTGCTGCAGTCAGTGTCCCCCACTTTATCACCTGTTGTGTGCTGCAGTCAGTGTCCCCACTGTATCACCTGTTGTGTGCTGCAGTCAGTGTCCCCCACTTTATCACCTGTTGTGTGCTGCAGTCAGTGTCCCCCACTGTATCACCTGTTGTGTGCTGCAGTCAGTGTCCCCCACTGTATCACCTGTTGTGTGCTGCAGTCAGTGTCCCCCACTTTATCACCTGTGTGTGCTGCAGTCAGTGTCCCCCACTGTATCACCTGTTGTGTGCTGCAGTCACTGTCCCCCACTGTATCACCTGTTGTGTGCTGCAGTCACTGTCCCCCACTGTATCACCTGTTGTGTGCTGCAGTCACTGTCCCCCACTGTATCACCTGTTGTGTGCTGCAGTCAGTGTCCCCCACTGTATCACCTGTTGTGTGCTGCAGTCACTGTCCCCCACTGTATCACCTGTTGTGTGCTGCAGTCAGTGTCCCCCACTGTATCACCTGTTGTGTGCTGCAGTCACTGTCCCCCACTGTATCACCTGTTGTGTGCTGCAGTCACTGTCCCCCACTGTATCACCTGTTGTGTGCTGCAGTCACTGTCCCCCACTGTATCACCTGTTGTGTGCTGCAGTCACTGTCCCCCACTGTATCACCTGTTGTGTGCTCAGTCACGCCGTTGGATTGAAAGAGCCTAGACCTCCAGGATACCATAAAGATGTGTGTGTGTGTGTGTCTGTGTGTGTGTGTTTGAGTGTGTGTGTGCATGTGTGCATGCGTGCGTGCATGTGTGTATGTGTGTATAAGTGTGTGTATGTTCATTTGTGTGCAAATGGTGTGTGTGTGTGTGTGTGTGTGTGTGTGTGTGAGTGTGTGTGTCTGCGCATGTGTGTGTGTGTGTGTGTGGTGTGTGTGTGTGTGTGTGTGTGTGTGTGTGCGTGCGCGCGCATGCGCGCATTCATGTGTGTGTGTTGTGTGTGTCTGTGTGTGTGTCTGTGCATGCACACATGCTTGAAAGTAGATTTAATGCATAGGTGTATTAGCTATGAAATTTATATTAAACTTGGATTTTTAATGAAGAAAAAGGTGTGGCGTGTGTGTGTGTGTGCGCACGCGCGCGCGCGCTCACGCGTGTGTGCTTTATTTATGCAAACACAGACCAAAGTTCGGAAAGCATGAACTTGTATGATCATTTAAAGGAAAAAGAACACAAGTACACGAGATAAGATAAGATAATGTTGCTTAAGCCCAGCCGACCGCAGAGGGCCACATCAGGGCTGTCACCACGTTAAAATCAACTCACCAGTCATTTAAAAAAAAAAAAAAAAAAAAAAAAAAAAAAAAAAAAACAACTTTCACACATCTCGTTAAATGACATCATCTACAAACGAACCAGAAACTTTGTTAAAAATCCTTCTTCCGTAAAATCTCAAATCAGATGAAAAATGTTAATTTCTCTCAAAAACCCAAGGATCACGTCAGGCGGGACATCCCTGAACAGGATCTTCATGGACTCCGCTGTAAATGTTTGTGTCTCACATCGTGCAAGCACACAAGTACACAAAACAAAGAAGCAAAACTGATAAAGATATGTTTGCTTGCTCTACACGTTTGGTATAAGTCAAGTTATCTTAACCGTGTTGACCATAGCCCTCCACAGGAGAGCCGTTGGTTTTTTTTCTCTTATGACAGACATGGAATGTCGATGCCTGCACTAGCTGTCTGCCGATCGCTATGTCATGATCCATGCCAACTGCACACTGTTAGTACACGCAGCGCAACGCCAATCAGTACAGTAAGAGAACTCCACTCCAAGACGGCCAACTCTTGGCACCAGCTGCCTGTTCCGCTGGACGCTCATGCGGAGCCGATCCCTTCCCCTGGGCCCCCGTGTGACACAGATTACCCACCACCCTGCCTGTTGGTTCTGGTGTCTACCCTCAGCGCTGGGACCCCCGCCCCAGCCCAGCCACTGCCACCCCTGGGTGGAGGCGGTTCTGTAACTAACACCCGATTGCTAAGAGGTTGTTTTCTGGTGGGTGGCCGAGGTGGGTATCGATCCACGCGACGCCTTGCGGCCCACTTCTTGAAAGACCAGACCTGTCAGCATCCATGAAGACAATGGGGCTGTAGAAGCCCTGACAGGGAAAGGCACTTGCCCATGACTGCTGACAAAGTGGCCAAGCCGCTGTGGTGGTTGATATAGGGAGAGAAGAACTGTGTGTGTGTGTGTGTGTGTAGTTCTCCCTGGAACAAAGTGCTGTGCCTGTGTCAGACACTGATGGGCAGAGTTGAACTGCTGGCAGTTTGTGTTGTTGTGGGCGTCAGAGTGGGTGTGGAACACTGAGTGTTTTCTGCCAGGGGGGCTGGCATTCGCAGGAGCTGCGAGGTGACTGGGACAATCTGTAGTAGAGTGTTGGGCGAGATTTGTGGATAAGTCTGTGTGTGCTTATGGCTGATCTAGACATCCAGGAGAATCCCAAGTATCAGATTCAGGGGGGTGCCTGTAAGTACAGAGAGTTTTGTTTTTTCTCTGTCCGGACACAGATTTGTAGTTTATGTGTTGAAGTGTGTGTGTGTAGTGTGTGTGTGTGTAGTGTGTGTGTGTGTGTGTGTGTATGTGTGTGTGTGTGTGTGTGTGTGTGTGTGGTGTGTGTGTGTGTGTGTGTGTATGTATGTGTGTGTGTGTGTGTGTGTGTGTGTGTGTGTGTGTGTGTGCTTGCTTGTGTGTGTGTGTGTGTGTGTGTGTGTGTGTGTGTGTGTGTGTGTGTGTGTGTGTGTGTGTGTGTGTGTGTGTGTGTGTGTGTGTGTGTGGTGTGTGTGTGTGCGTGTTCAGTGGTGTGTGCATGTGATTTTGTGGGCATGTGCCTACATGAGCCCACAATACTTTGACAAGACCTATCAAGGAATCCTGTGTCCCTGACAGAATCATAAGGAATCCTATGTCTCTGACAGGATCATAAGGAATCCTATGTCTCTGACAGAATCATAAAGAATCCTATGTCTCTGACAGAATCATAAGGAATCCTATGTCTCTGACAGAATCATAAAGAATCCTATGTCTCAGACAGAATCATAAAGAATCCTATGTCTCAGACAGAATCATAAGGAATCCTATGTCTCTGACAGAATCATAAGGAATCCTATGTCTCTGACAGAATCATAAGGAATCCTATGTCTCTGACAGAATCATAAGGAATCCTATGTCTCTGACAGGATCATAAGGAATCCTATGTCTCTGACAGGATCAGCACTCATTGCCCAAGTTTTGCCCATACAGGTGGCAAGAAATTCTGTACAGCAATCAGCCTCCACCAACTTTCATTCCCTTGATATTCCTTCCCTCATCCTTTCTGCCCCCCCCCCCCCCCCCCCCCCCCCCCCCCCCCCCCCCCCCCCCCCCCCCCCCCCCCCCACACACACACACATCCCCTTCTCCTCCCCTCTTCTCTTCCCCACACTCTGTCACATACCCCACATTCACACCAGCCCTTCAGGCACCCTACTAAATGATCAATGTTTTGTGAAGTGTGCATGTTAAAGATCGAAGAGCTCATATGGTGAAAAGGTCAGTTTTCATCCGAGGTTTAATGCTTACCAGTTCAGACATTGTGGTTGTGATTTTTTTTTTAATCAGAATTTGATTATCATTAGTTAACTGATCATGAAGTAAAATATATGCATGAAACATGTCATTTATCAAAATGCAGGTCAAATTGTTTAAAATTTGAATCTGTCGAGAAATCTGCAGACTGTGACGCACAAAAAATGTTCGTTATCGCTGAAACAGAGACAATGGAAAAGTTCAAAGGGCAATCGCTGAAACAGAGACAATGGAAGAGTTCAAAGGGCGGAGCATCAAATGTAAACATTCCATATCAGAGAGCAAACTGGTAAGCGTTTTAAAACAGATATCAAAAATGAACAGGAAAAGAAATATAGCAGATTCAGTAATGAAATCTTTCGACACCAGTAAGTGTTGAGACTGAAGAGGAAAGCTGTGACAAAGACTGTGAAGGTGAGTCAGTGTGCCAGTGCTGACCTGACCATCCTTCACCATCAGCAGCCTGTCCCAGCGCCCACTGTTTCCAGGGGTGTCACAGTGTGCGTCTGACTGTATTCATTTCTGTGACTGAATGTTGATAATGAGAAACGACTACAGCACTCTTGAATGAGCTCAGAGCTAGCTGGCTTTCGCACACAGATGAGTACGTGAAATTTTGAGACTGAAAGAAGACATCAATATGTCTGAAGACTGATGAGTGTAGGGGACTCCAGGTTTCCATCATTTTATCAAATTAAAAAAAAGAAAGTTACTGGTTCCGCTGGACAATCTAAACAAACAGATTACGGGATGAAACATGTTTTGTCCTGAAATCTGTTTGTCTAGATTGTTCAGCGGAAACGCCAACTTTTCTTTTTAAAATTTGCTTCAGTTTCTGCCTTCAGTCATCTGGCTTTGAAACCATCATTTCATTAAAGCGAAACGTTGTTCTTTCGATGGTTATTCTCTGTTCTGCATGATGGTAGCCTCATAAGAGGATGCCAACAGTGAGTCGTTGAATTATTTGCTTTTAAACCATGTGTCTGTGTGTGTGTGTGCAGGATTCTATCAAGATGTCGCAGTTGCAGAACTTGCTGCATGACGCCCTCATCGCCACGGAGAACGTCCAGCAGTGTGCCATCATTCGCCGCAAGGATTGTCTCGTCCGTGCCGCCTCTGTGGGTTTCAATGTAGGTGGACCGACATGGCTTGGTCATTTCTGGGATATTTATCAGTGTTTCTCTTGTGTGTGTGTGTGGTGTGTTGTGTGTTGTTGTGTGTGTGTGAGCATGTGCATGTGTGTGTGTGTGCGTGCGCATGTTTGTGTGTGTGTGAATGCGTGCGCGCGTGTGTTGGTCTCATGTGTTAATAATCTCTATGCGGGATGAAGTGAAGGCTGTCTGCATTATGCAGAGGGAGACATTTGATATGATTAGATATGCATCTTTTCATTTTCTTTAAACAAACCGATAAGCCGGTTGTCTGAAGTGAGTTCTATGGAGGAGAGTTAAGTCCCTTTGCCCCTGCCGCTGTTCCCACTGCCAGGGCGCCATGGATCTCTCAGGGACAGACAGGACAGACAAGTAGACAGACAAGTAGGACAGACAGGACAGACAAGTAGGACAGACAGGACAGACGGGTAGGACAGACAAGTAGGACAGACAGTAGGACAGACAAGTAGGACAGACAGGACAGACAAGTAGGACAGACAGGACAGACAAGTAGGACAGACAGGACACAAGTAGGACAGACAAGTAGGACAGACAGGACAGACAAGTAGGACAGACAGTGGACAGACAGCAGGACAGACAGGACAGACAGTAGGACAGACAGTAGGACAGACAAGTAGGACAGACAAGGACAGACAGACAGGACAGACAGTAGGACAGACAGGACAGACAAAGCAGACAGACAGGACAGGACAAAGCTAGGACAGACAACAGCAGGACAGACAAGCAGGACAGACAAGCAGGACAGACAAGTAGGACAGACAAGCAGGACAGAAAGCAGGACAGACAAGCAGGACAGACAGAGACAGGACAGACAGAGGGGCAGACAAGCAGGACAGACAGGACAGACAAGTAGGGACAGAGACAAGCAGGACAGACAGACAGACAAGCAGGACAGACAGGACAGACAAGTAGGACAGACAGGACAGACAAGTAGGACAGACAGGACAGACAAGACAGGACAGACAAGACAGGACAGACAAGTAGGACAGACAGGACAGACAAGCAGGACAGACAGGACAGACAAGTAGGACAGACAGGACAGACAAGCAGGACAGACAGGACAGACAAGTAGGACAGACAAGCAGGACAGACAAGTAGGACAGACAGGACAGACAAGTAGGACAGACAAGCAGGACAGACAGGACAGACAAGTAGGACAGACAGGACAGACAAGCAGGACAGACAGGACAGACAAGTAGGACAGACAGGACAGACAAGCAGGACAGACAAGTATGACAGACAGGACAGACAAGTAGGACAGACAGGACAGACAAGTAGGACAGACAAGTAGGACAGACAAGTAGGACAGACAAGTAGGACAGACAGGACAGACAAGTAGGACAGACAGGACAGACAAGTAGGACAGACTAAAAGCGAGCGACAAGCTGGCTGTTTGTGCACCCCTCTGACCATCATTTCAGTCGTGATGGGAGAAATCTATTTCACACAAGATTTGTCTGGGATATGCTTTTTTTTTTTAAGTAGTCATGAAATCAGTGGTCTATCTCAACCTCTTGCGCTTTGTAGGGTTCTTTTGATTTAATGTCGCTTCTCTTTAGCCGGGTTCCAAATACTTCCTGTAGAATTGTCCCAGACAACTAAACCTTCCAGTGTTCACCAGCTCAGTTGGCATAGCACTGGAGTCTTGATTCTTGGTTGGGTCGTGGGTTTAAATCTCCTCAGGGGGGTATTTTTCCCATGGTGTTAACATTGGTTTCTGACTCCACTTCCTAAAAAGTTCTTTGATTGAGACTGTAAACCAAGGTTTTGTAAAATTCTTTCACCAACGTTCGGGAGAAAAGGCCAGTTTGGCCATTAGTATGGATGACACAGGTGCACACAGCATGCACTGAAAGAGTGAAAACATGAATGAAAACCTGACTGGCAGGCTGAATGACGCTAGAAACAACTGAACGTAGTGCCAGCAGGCAGCTCTTCAGTCGGCTCTACCCAGGTAGGCAGCCCGTTGTGTAAAGGGATGCATGGATTTTAAAGCGTTTAGAGCTTGGTCTCGAACCAACGAGAGACACTGTTTGAATACATTACAGCTCTATCAAGAATGAGTACTCTTGTTGCACAGTTCAGCCAAGATCAGAGGTTGTCATTGATCAAGTGCAGATGTTGTCATTAATGTACAGCTGTATCAGATCAGATGTTGTCATTATTGTACAGCTGTATCAGATCAGATGTTGTCATTATTGTACAGGTGTATCAGATCAGATGTTGTTGTTATTGTACAGCTCTATCAGATCAGATGTTGTTGTTATTGTACAACTGTATCAGATCATATGTTGTCATTATTGTACAGCTGTATCAGATCAGATGATGTCATTATTGTACAGTTGTATCAGATCAGATGTTGTTGTTGTTGCACAGCTGTATCAGATCAGAAGTTGTTGTTGTTGTACAGCTGTATCAGATCAGATGTTGTTGTTGTTGTACAGCTGTATCAGATCAGATGTTGTTGTTGTTGTACAGCTGTATCAGATCAGATGTTGTTGTTGTTGTACAGCTGTATCAGATCAGATGTTGTTGTTGCACAGCTGTATCAGATCAGATGTTGTTGTTGCACAGCTGTATCAGATCAGATGTTGTTGTTGTTGCACAGCTGTATCAGATCAGATGTTGTTGTTGTTGCACAGCTGTATCAGGACCAAGTGCTGATGTTGCTGGACGCCTTCAAAAACCCACCCCAGACACGGGAGGAGGGCATCTATTTTGACGACCGGCAGTACAAGTGTGTGCGTGCCGATAAAAACTCCATCTACTCCAGATGTGTAAGTCTTTGCAGGATGATCACCATGCCAATTTTCTTTCTCTTTAACTTTTAAAAAACTCATCTTGAGTTTGTCACTATTTACAGTATAAGTTAGTCACATGTTACAGTATAAGTTCATATTTACATCTTTCATGGGTATTGTTATGTGCAGCGTCTACCACCATCATCGCAGTACATACATAGACATAGCATTTGAAGCGTACATGGATCTTAGATGTCTTCTGCTTCTTCTTCTGCGTACGCAGGCTGATACTCCTGCGGACACTCCCTATATGGACAGGGAGTGGAGTTTTGTGTGTATGACCGTTTTTTATCCTGCAAGGTGCATGCTATGTGTAACGTGTCATCCATACCAACGGCCAAACTGGCCTTCTCTTCCGAAAGTTGGTAATGGGATTTTACGTGTGTGCAAGATGTTTTGCGTGCGTTCACACACGGAACCTCGGTTTATAGTCTCATTTGAAGGATTGTATGGGAAATGGAGTCAGAACCAATGTTAACTCCAAGGGAAAAATCCCCCTGTACCGAAACAGCCTGGTGGAGATTCGAACCAGCAACCCTTGGATTATGAGTCCAGCGCTCTACCAACTGAGCTATTCCGGCCCCCATGATCTTAGATGTGATCACCTGTTATTTTTTCCACAATCAGCAGAGTTGTAGATATCACGGTAAAATAGCTTTCTTCACCCTGTCAGGCTAGACCTAGCGACTGCCTATGTAACCTCCCTTGTGGGGCTAAGTAGTTGGTTGACTGGGGCTGCTTTACGCAAATTGTTGTAACTGGATCGGAACAGAAGAGGTACTTACAGCTACGGCATCAGGTCATGGGTCATTAACGTTTGTTGTTGAATGTATGATCATGAAGTTTAATGTATCATAATGAAGAGGGGAATGTAGTCAAATGGTTTCAGTGGTTGCTTGTGGAACCGACGGTCTTGAGTTCAAACCATTCATAGAGTTGGAGTTCTTCCCCTTGAAAAGGCTCTCTGCCCCCACCATCAGTGCATGGGTCCTGAGGTATGTCAGGGAGGATGAAAAGACAATGGAAAGGGAGGGATGGGTCCTGAGGTATGTCAGGGAGGATGAAAAGACAATGGAAAGGGAGGGATGGGTCCTGAGGTATGTCAGGGAGGATGAAAAGACAATGGAAAGGGGGGATGGGTCCTGAGGTATGTCAGGGAGGATGAAAAGACAGTGGAAAGGGAGGGGGTCCTGAGGTATGTCAGGGAGGATGAAAAGACAATGGAAAGGGAGGGATGGGTCCTGAGGTATGTCAGGGAGGATGAAAAGACAATGGAAAGGGAGGGGGTCCTGAGGTATGTCAGGGAGGATGAAAAGACAATGGAAAGGGAGGGATGGGTCCTGAGGTATGTCAGGGAGGATGAAAAGACAATGGAAAGGGAGGTGGGTCCTGAGGTATGTCAGGGAGGATGAAAAGACATGGAAAGGGAGGGGGTCCTGAGGTATGTCAGGGAGGATGAAAAGACAATGGAAAGGGAGGGATGGGTCCTGAGGTATGTCAGGGAGGATGAAAAGACAATGGAAAGGGAGGGGGTCCTGAGGTATGTCAGGGAGGATGAAAAGACAGTGGAAAGGGAGGGGGTCCTGAGGTATGTCAGGGAGGATGAAAAGACAATGGAAAGGGAGGGATGGGTCCTGAGGTATGTCAGGGAGGATGAAAAGACAATGGAAAGGGAGGGGGTCCTGAGGTATGTCAGGGAGGATGAAAAGACAATGGAAAGGGAGGGATGGGTCCTGAGGTATGTCAGGGAGGATGAAAAGACAATGGAAAGGGAGGGATGGGCTATGCTATGAGTCATACCATGCCCCTGACGCTGTGAACCACCGACAGTTCCACTGCTCCTACGGCCATTAGCTGATGGGACTTTCAACAATCATGAACTGTCTACATGGTGACGCTGGCTTGGCCAAACGGAGACTGTGTGTATATGAGGTGGTACATTTATGAAAAATAAACCATGGAAATGAATGGATGAAAAAAAAAAATGAAAAAAAAGAAAAGAAAATGAAAAAAGCATGAATGGAAACAAAACAAAACATAACAAAATCTGCCCACTAGACGGAGAATGGCAGGCAGTTGGACAGACTATGGAAATGAATGGATGAAAAAAAAACCACACACACACACAAAAAAAGAAAATAGAAAGAGCATGACAGAAAAAAACAAAAACGTACAAGAACCCCCAGATGGACAACGGCAGCCAATGAGGTGATAAACGGATGACCTTGACCTTTTCCCAGAGCAAGCGAGGGTTGGTGCTGGTGAAGACGATATCGCTGCTGCTGGTGGCCACTTACACAGAAAGCATGTTCCCAGCGTGTGTGTGGAGGCCGTGGAAAAGCTGGGTGAGTGTGTGTGTGTGTGTGTTTTGTGTGTGTGTGTGGGGGGGGGGGGGGGGGGGGGGTGGACCAATGGGGCTGGGTGTGTGTGTGGGGGGGGGGTGGGGGGGGGGGGGGTGGCCACCTACACCGAGAGCATGTTCCCAGCTGTGTGTGGAGGCCGTGGATAGGCCGATAAAATTTTGGCGGATAATACCGTTTGCTTGAATTAATTCCTAAAAAAATCATTTTAAGTGCATTGAAAACTTCAATCTTTCCTGAATACGCAGCACTATTTTTAACCAAGTTTACGCTGCGGAAAATTGGTTTTAATTCACTTTGAAAGTAGTGGTGTGGGGTGAAATTTGGCGCGCCGCGAGCAAGCATCGCTGCGCGTCTGTTAAGAGCCAAAACCCAACATCTCCACTCACTAACAAGTATTGCGGTTTTGGGTTCTGGCTCTAGCATTCAGCGCCGCTTGAGCAAAACCTAAAGCTTATTTCTCATACTGTACAAGTGATGTTTCAGAAAATATTTGAAATAGCAAATCAGCAATTAATAAAGTATTTTCTCATTTAAGCATGAAAAAGGGGGGGGGGGGGGGGGCACAGAATAAAAATATAAGGGGGGGGGGGGGGGGGGGGGGGAGTGCAGGCACATATGAGTGAGCGTAGTGGTGATGCATTGTCTAGGTGAACTGTCTGACCGCATATTCTTGTTAAAAAACATCATAAGCTTATATTTACGATGGGCCATTTTAGAAGACTAAACACACAGATAAAGGTCATAATGTAACAAAAACAATGGTAGTAAAAGTGTACAGACATTGACAACTGAAGCAAAGGGAGGAATTTGACATACATATATATTTCAGTAATTCATTTCACTCAAACAATTTCAACTCCGATAAAATTTTTATTTGATAACAACACACGAAAATAACAATTATGAAATAGTAAACCTTCTCTCTTCTCTCTCTCTTCTCTCTCTCTTTTCCTCTCTCTCTCTCTCTCTTCAACAACAACACACACACACACACACACACACAAAATAACAACACACACACACACATAGGGAAACAGAAATAGGAAAATAAAAATAAAACCCGAAATTTTTAGAAAATAGAAGACAAAGGTCAAACAAAAAACATTAGTTTTTTGAACTTTGTAAATTTAAAATCAAAATTTAAAAAATAGTTTTAAAAATCGCGAGAAAAGAGTCAAAAACAAACAAAAAAAAGAAATTGTTTGCTGTTTTTTAAATAACATTAAGAAAATATTCTTTTTATCACACACAAGCAAAATGAACGACGAAAAAAGTATACTATATTCGGGGTGATATAGAGGTTTATCTTTTCCCCCCGAAGTTTAGATAAAGAGCAACAGCAAAAATAAAAAAATAAATAAAAAAAATGAAATAAATAAATTAAATAAATAAAAAAACTGAAATAAATCAAAAAAAAAGAAAAAAAAATCAAATTTTAAAATAAAATAAAATAAAAAAAAAATCCGTGTTGATTTACTCAAATAAATTCAAAAAACCTACAACTTACAAGTATTTTACCACCCAAAAGCTTTGGGCCCATAAGCCGATGACAAAAACAGCTCTTTGGACTATTTTGCTTTGTTCCCAAAATTTTTTATGAAGTTGGGGAACCACCCTTGTTTTTAAAACTAAGATTTTTTTTTAAAAAGAAATAGAGTATATATGCTTTAAAATTTCCCCCCCCTCTCTCTCTCTCTCTTCTTTCTCTCTTACACCACACAACCCACACCCGCGCACGCGGTGCGTGGAACGGAAAAAAGCGATTCATTTTTCTTCATCATCAAAACATTGGTCCAGTCGTGAAAATTTACAGAGTTTGCGCAGTTCATTCCTCTGTGTCCACAAGCAGTTTAAGACCACCCCATTCGCGACAGGTGCATCTGGCGGTTTTACAAAACTGCTTTACAGTTGATTTGACGATGTGGAGAGGGGGGTGGGGCAACACGATGTCAGAAGGACAGGGCCTAACGCCTTGCTTTAAAGCCATCCCCCAAACGGTGGATCCCAAATTGAAATGTCCCGTCCCAAATTTAAGCCACTTTGGACTGGAATAGTCCCCATACTGTGAAACCTTGCTGCAGTGATGTCGGTGGAGTTTGCTTGGATTTAGAGAAACCCCTGACGATGCCCCTTTTTGTCTGTATCTGTCCCTTTTCAGGGTGACGGTTTTGTTTTCCTTTGTTTATTTTTTCACATTTGTTTTTTGTTTTGTAGTATGCCGATTTAGTGTGCAAGAATACCCATTTTTCAAATCAGTGTCTTTTTGTGTTTGGTATAGTTTTGGTTTTCACATCCTTTCTGCGTCAAGGGAGGTTCCGTTCCCCATGGGTTTTGTATGATGCAGTGGTTTATCATGTGTGTCTGTGGGCAAAGATCATACCCCTTTTTTTTAGATTTCTCTTTTCTTTCTTCCCCTTTTCTCTCCGAGCACGCCCACACACCACAAAACACCGTTACCCACATTTTTGTTACACTTACCGTGCACACATTTTGTGCTTACTGTTTTTTCTGGAGCCCACTGACAAAAAAAATATTTGAACTGGAAACCATAGAAAATCGTAACAAAACGAAACAATAAACCAGTCTGGTTTAAAACTGAGTTGAACGCCCAAATATTTACGTGTGCTTGGTGTTTATTGAGGCGCCCTTTTTTCCGGGTGTAGGTGTGCCGTCATGCCCAAAAAGGGGCCCTTTTCAGAGACATGAAAAACGTGTGTCTGCAGACATTTATATAGACTGCAGCGGATGCTGGTTATAACGCAATTAGCACACATATAGACGCATAATACCCAAACATTGTTTTTATCTTTAAAAATATGAAAACTTATTCAAATTCAAAAAAATGGTGGTCAGATTGAGCGGAAAATTTCTTCCCGGGTAGCAGAGACTCCCTGCTTGCGCGATGCGTCTGGATTTCCTGGCTCTGTGAGCAACCCTTTCCCCCCCCCCCCCCCCCCCCACAGGGCAAGAGAAAGTTGAAACTTTTTTTAGGGTTTTTCGTAATTAAAAAATTTTTTTAAAATTTTCCGCATTGAACCCTGGTTTAAAAAAGCGATTGTATTATTTTCATTAAAAAAAACACTTTTGACAAAAATAAATTTTTTTGAAATTTTTTTGAGCAGGTTTTTGGTATTTTTTCCCGAAGAAACTGGGGGGAATGGTGGGGTGTGGTGGTGGGGGGGGGGGGGGGGGGGGGGGGTTTCTGCCAGTGGTAGAAAAAACTGGGTAAAAATAAAATAATGTTGCTTTTGCTCAGCCCACCGTGTGTTTGTGTGTTGGGGGGTGGGGGGTGGGGGGGGGGGGGGGGGGGTCTGCTACAGTGTGTAGAAAAGCCGTGTGTGTGTGTGTGTGTTGGGGAGATGGCTCCTACAGTGTGTAGAAAAGCTGGGTGAGTGTGTGTGTGTGTGGTGTGTGGGGGGGGGGGGGGGGGGGGGGGGGTCTGCTACAGTGTGTAGAAAGCTGGGGGGGGGGGGGGGGGTGTTGGGGGGGGGGTCTGCTACAGTGTGTAGAAAGGAAAGCTAGGTGAGTGGGGGAGTCTGCTAAACTGTGCAAGTATCATGGATGGTCTTCATCATTCAGGCCTCTCCTTTGCCTGGGTGAAAAACTTGTAAATGCCTCTAGAGGGATTGGGGGGGATAGGTGTGTGGAGGGGTGTGTGTTCGGGAGGCGAGGGGTAGGTAAGGTAAGGTAATGTAAGGTAAGGTAATGTTGCTTACAGCCCAGCGACTGCAAAGGGCCATATTGGGCTGTCACCTACATAAAATCAACTCACAGTCATCCAAAAAACAAAACAAAAATTCACGCATTTCTTTAAAATACACCTTCTAAAAACTCACCAGAAACTTCGTTAAAAAAGTGAGAGAACCTCAGTGCCTGAAGTGATGAACCACACCAATCAACTGGTGCCTGTCAGGTCCATTGAAGGTCAGGAGAGGCGAGTGATTGACGAGTAGTTGGGCAGGAGGGAGGGAGGGGAGGCCCTTACCAGGCCATGGAGGGAAAACACTGACTATTCAAGCTTTACTCTCCCGGTGATTTTGGGTTCGGTTTGCCCTCCACATCGATGGATGTTTCTGCCTTATGTCTTCGGTGTTCCCAGGTTCTTTGGGTCTCTGATTGGATGGAATATTGTGGCGTTCTACTTCCTTTCAGAGAAGCAGACTAGGGGGTGCTGGCTCGGGACTTAAGTGTGATCAGCAGGGTTTTTAAGTAGGTAACGTTCTGTTTGTATTGATTTGAAAAGAAAAAAAAACCCAGCATGGAATGGTATTGGGTGGGGAGTGGGGGGGGGGGTCCCTCAGACAGGGCAAACAGAGGATGCTTCTGTTCTCCTCTTTAATCTGAGGAAGATGAACCACCGATGATATTCTTCATTATCGTAGCCCGGCTGACCACGAAGGGATTTTCCAAGCATAACGCCGTCACCAGACAAAGCATAACGCCGTCACCAGACAAAGCATAACCGTCACCAGACAAAGCATAACGCCGTCACCAGACAAAGCATTACACCTGTCAACCTCTTTGGTCTTCATCAGGCAAGATAAACAACATTCAGGACAACGAACAACGAGCTGTCACTTACTTCTCAAATTTGGCGCAAGATGGGCATCACATTTTTTTTTTTTTTTTTTTTTTTAAATTTTTTTAGTCAGACCTTTCTTTGTCCCATCTTCCAGTGAAGTTTTCCCGCCCCCTCCTGTTTCAGCGGATTACTTCAAGGAGAAGGGCAAGTAGATAGCAGAGAGAGGGGGACAGACGGCGCCTTCCAGCTGTGGACAGCCCTCAACACACAGCAGCAGTCATCACGCGTCATCTGCAGACCAGATCAACAGGTGGACCTCTTTTCCACTCGCAGGAAGCAGTTTCCCTCTCACTGGGCCCACATCTTCTTCACCTAGGGGCCATTTGAATTGTTGCCAGTTTGACAAACACTGTGAAAAAATAGAAGAAAAAAAATCTTAAAAAATCGAATCATGTTGCATTAAGCCCTGACGGGGAAAAGGACACAAAATACTCGTCTGTAATCTACGACACACTGCTGACAATCGTTGTAGCAACTTTGCTGCTGTAAGATTCTAGAGACTGGGGTCTGAATGTCAAAGACAATCTCAGTGGATATGGAACCTTATTGTGCAAGATTCCACACTTTTGTTTTTGGATGAATCTCCTAAGTAATGATCTGAGGGTGTGAAATGCACTTAAAGAACGGCACAAGGCATGCCGTTGGGGCCCGGGGACCGTTTTATCACACACGGCAGCTAGAGATTTGATTAATACTGTGAAGTATTAAAGAACAGGCCTGTGTTTGAATACGTTATGATTCTTGAAAAAAACAAAACTAAAATGTGATACTGGTGATGTGTGTTGATCGACATTATCCTTCTGTTTAGGGGCAGATGTTTCCGTTGAGTGTCATGCAGTATAGATTATTTGTGTACCTGGCCTTTTCTTGGAAATCATTCGGTCCATGCTTTGTCTTGTTGACAAACGTTATGAGCTCGTAAATCATCATTGTATGTGTGCATGCCTGTGTCTGTGTTGAAAGGCTCTACTCAGAAAAAAGTGAGGAGAAAGAATGAGAAAATGTAATGATCATTTTCGATTTTCAGAAAGAAGTGAGGAGAAAGAATGAGAAAATACAATGATCAATTTCAATTTTCTGAAGACAAAAATTGCTCTTCAAAGCCCTGAATCATCATGTCCTAGTCACCATTATCTCAAATACCCAGTTTACAGTGTGTGTATGTGTGTTAGCTGTGAGCGACACCATGTGTGCATTGAATTAACGGAAAATGGAATTGCATATCAGTTATTTATGAAATGTAGAAAACCAGTTGTGCATTTATGGCCTGTGTGTGTTCTGTAAGTTGTCTTTTTCAAAAAGTGATTGAAATAAACTCTGCACACTCTTCTTGTATAAGCTTCTTGTGTGTGTGCGCATGCGTATGCGTGTGCTTGTGCGCTGTCGCACGCACATTTCTACATTCTTAAATATAAAAACCAAAGCAAACGTGATTTTGTAAACCAATATGCACCCTCTCTGCTCACCAAAACCCTTTTAACCTAGATCAGCAAGATTTCCTCCAGAGCCCCCCATTACCAGACAGGCACTTGTTCTCTCCAACAGGTTCTTCTTTCTCCCCGTCATGTACTGAGGTCTTCAATGCAGGTCTACTGTCAAGGAAAACAGGTTCTTTCTCCCCGTCATGTACTGAGGTCTTCAATGCAGGTCTACTGTCAAGGAAACAGGTTCTTCTTTCCCCCCGTCATGAACTGAGGTCTTCAATGCAGGTCTACTGTCAAGGAAAACGGGTTCTTTCTCCCCTTCATGTACTGAGGGCTTCAATGCAGGTCTATTGTCAAGGAAAACAGGTTCTTTCTCCCCTTCATGTACTGAGGGCTTCAATGCAGGTCTATTGTCAAGGAAAACAGGTTCTTCTTTCTCCCCGTCTATGAACTGAGGTCTTGAATGCAGGTCTACTGTCAAGGAAAACAGGTTCTTTCTCCCCTTCATGTACCGAGGTCTTGAATGCAGGTCTACTGTCAAGGAAAACAGGTTCTTTCTCCCTGTCATGTCAAGGTCTTGTGGCAAGAGCACAGAACTCCATTCCTCTTTCCACACTTAAGGCCTAATTTATGAACATTCTGACTGGTAAAATGGACACTGAACCACCACCATTCAATTGTCACTTTCAACCAAACCCAGCACAGAACTCCATTCCCTCTTTCCACACTTAAGGCCTAGTTTATGAACATTCTGACTGGTAAATGGACACTGAACCACCAGCTCATTCAATTGCCACTTTCAACAAACCCAACATCAACAGTAGACCAACATGGGAATAGAAAACCACTTACTGGAGCTGAAGCATATCCCCCCCCCCCCCCCCCCCCCCCCCCCCCCACCCCTTTCCAACTTTTTAGGACTTCAATTAACACCCTTCTACGTCTGTTTACATTCCATACATGAACACCTCAGAACACAAGTGTACACTTCATGTGTATATATATATATATATACTGAGAGGCAATGAAAACGCAATCCCATTTCGTCCCCGAAAAATGTCACCTCAGCCAAAATAATGTGAATTATGCATGAGGCATGCAACCTAGCACGCGTTATGTTGTATTGCGACGATCTGTATTGACAGGCACAGTTGGGTTCATGACGTCATGAGTAAACCACTCCAACACATCTTTTACTGATAACTGCAAAACACGTGCAACACAGGCATACTGTGATTGCATGCAAACAGCCCATGACTGTCCCCTATAAAAACACACATTGGCGTTTTACTGACACTCGTACGCACCATGCCGCGGTTAACTACAGACCAGAGAAATCAAGCCATTGGCATGCTGAGGGCAGGCACTGCTCACATCAGGGCCGCACAACATTTCAATGTACACCATCAACCATAACCCGTCTTGCGACTCGGCACCAAAACACTGGAAGTGTAAACGACCGTCCACGCCCAGGCGTCCAACGTGTGACGACGGCACGACAGGACCGCTACATTGTCACGCAGCACCTCCGGAATCGTTTCCCGCCAGCTGCACAAACAGCCCACAACACTATTGGGACTAGAGAAAGACCAATCAGCAGCCGTACCGTGCGTCGGCGTCTGGCAGCAGCAGGGCTACGGGCACGTCGACCATACCAAGGTCAGATCTTAACCATCGCCATCGACTAGCACGCCAGCGATGGGCTGCCGCAGGTGGCTTTCTGGGGAACAGGGTTTGGGGGAATGTTGTTTTTTCGGATGAATCCCGGTTCAATGTCTCTTTCCGGATGGCCGTGATCGTGTGTATCGACGTCAGGGTTAACGTTTTGCGCAACCCTGTGTCATTGAGCGAGATCGTTATGGGGGGTGGAGGGGTAATGGTCTGGGGTGCCATAAATGCTCAATTTCGATCGGAGCTTGTGTTTGTGCCAGGCAACTTGATGGCAAGGCGTTATATTGACACTATTCTTGAGCCAGTTCTTCTTCCTCTCTGGAGACAGCATGGTGGCAACAGACTAGTGTTTCAGCAGGACAATGCTCGACCCCACACAGCCGTTCTCACACGAAATTTCCTTCGGGACAGCAATGTGGATGTCATGCAGTGGCCCTCCGTGTCCCAGACATGAATCCCATTGAACATTTGTGGGACGAACTTGGACGACGTGTGCAAGGTCAGCAGAATCCCCCAACTACCGTTGCTGAGCTCACCCAAGCATTGCAGCATCACTGGAACGTGATACCGATCCGTATCATCCGTCGTTTGTGCGCTTCAATGCCCGACGTTTGCAGCTTGTGTTCGTGCTCAAGGGGGACACACCAGATATTGACAGTGTATTCCTTCTGTCGCGCCTAAATGGGCTTCACTTCAGGCGAATGTGCACCTGTTATAGGCAAACTCATGTACAGTGGTCGCACTTTTGTCACACGTATTTGCTTTGATGTGTGTTTGTTTCATTTCAATAAAATTGTCAGTTGACAATGGAATTGCGTTTTCTTTGCCTCTCAGTATATATATATATATATTGAATTATAAACAAAGCTTGCTCTTATGTCTTAGATTGAAGAAATAGGGGGAGATACGCATTCATATCTGCAGTGGTAGATGATTCTGCCTAACTAACAGTATGTGCATGAGTGGGTGAATGGGGAAAAATAAAATAAATGCTTCTCAAAATGAGCCTTCAGCAAGCTTATATTCTCCAAGAGGGAGACATCCTCAAAGGAGGGAAACTCACTAAACATATAACTCCTGGTCTTTATACCGATATTTCGAAACTTGGTGGTTTCTCCTCTAGTGACCGCGGAAAGTGGTAATTTGACTCCTCTGCCTTTTCAGTTTTAAGAAGAATGCAACCCCAGAAAAGGTTGGTGTGCAATACCGTAGTATGTTTGTTGAGTTTTCAAAAAACCAACCAAAGGTGCCATCTAAGAAGCAAAAGAAAATCATAAAAGAGCAAAACAAACTACATTTTCTTGTGAAAAATAGAAAATATAAAACGATATCCTCTAAGACTGAGGGCTAGTTCTTGGAATGAATCCGCAAGGGACTAAAATACAACAAACTAATAAATTCCAAGGATAAGTACCGCACCGTTCCAGCAACTTACAGAGCAGCTTGGTGTTGCAATGACTGCAAGAAATATTGAATTATAAACAAAGCTTGCTCTTATGTCTTATGTTTTATATTTTCTATTTTTCACAAGAAAATGTAGTTTGTTTTGCTCTTTTATGATTTTCTTTTGCTTCTTAGATGGCACCTTTGGTTGGTTTTTTGAAAACTCAACAAACATACTACGGTATTGCACACCAACCCTTTTTTGGGATTGCATTCTTCTTAAAACTGAAAGGCAGAGGAGTCAAATTACCACTTTTCCCCGGTCACTGAGGAGAAACCACCAAGTTTCGAAATATCGGTATATGACCAGGAGTTATATGTTAGTGAGTTTCCCTCCCTATTGGAGGATGTCTCCCTCTTGGAGAATATAAGCTTGCTGAAGGCTCATTTTGAGAAGCATTTATTTTATTTTTCCCCATTCACCCACTCATGCACATACTGTTAGTTAGGCAGATTCATCTACCACTGCAGATATGAATGCGTATCTCCCCCTATTTCTTCAATCTAAGACATAAGAGCAAGCTTTGTTTATAATTCAATATTTCTTGCAGTCATTGCAACACCAAGCTACTCTGTAAGTTGCTGGAACGGTGGGGTACTTATCCTTGGAATTTATTAGTTAGTTGTATATATATATATATATATATATATATATACACACCGTGATTCACACCTCAATTTCAACCTCATACAAAGAAAACAAAAATTCGTGTGCAGACACTTCATTTAAATTTATGAAGTGCATACAAGTTTCCCCAACCCTTCCCTTCACATACACCGCATACAATACTTTTTAAACACATTAACACAAACAGTCTCACGCGCACACTGACACACTTCACACCAAAACAGGTTGCCATTTATTGATAATGGTTTTAATGATTACAAGGCTGTGTTACAGTGTGAACAGGCCATATTCTTACCACCAGCGCTGATGGACTGATTGATTAATGAATAGCTAGGACTTCAGACACAGTTAGGATATTGCAGTCTACTAAGAGGTGGTCACAGAGCCGTCGTTCCTGGATCAGAATAGACATGACACGTGTAGGGCATAAAGCAGTAGTTGTGCTCACAGGGCAGGGTACTAGAGCTTGGAGAGAGAAGGGGGGGGGGGGGGGGGGGTGGTTGAAAGTGAGTAGAGGGAAGTAGGGGAGGGAGGCGAAGAGACGCAGGGCAGATCATACTTGCTAACAAGTACTAATTCTAGAACTTTCTTACCTCATATCATTTCTGGAGGATATCTGTATTTTTTCTTCTTTTTTTTTCTTTCAAGGAAAAAAGCAGGGAGGGGTGGGTGGGTGGCAGGAGATAAGGAGATATGCCTTGGACAATGGAGAACATTTACTGAGGAGATTTCTCTCACAATTTTACAGCTTTAACGCTATATTCAAGGACATAAGAGGTTTGGGTCTTATTTGACACAACTGAATTTTTTCATTGAAGAAGATGCCTTTATGTGTTTTCCTTTTTTTCTTTTTTTAAACTGGTCGAGCACTCCCTGAAACATCCAGTACAGGGGGAAAAAGTCTGACTTTGAGATATTCCTTTTCTTCATGAACTCTTGTTCTGCTAGACATAAGAATTTTCTGCAAGATATAAGAACTCTTTTAAGTTAATATGGCTGAAAAAACCTAATTCCATAGCATTCATTTTCCATGTCAACTTTACTTTTCTCAAGCACCTGTGAAAAACTGCAGCATTTGACACAAAAACATTCAAACCACTAACGTGAACAAGTTGTTTTGTTGAAATCAGAAACGAACAACGTTTCCTAATGTGAGGTGATCCGTTTCGTAGAAGCCAGAAACAAACACTATGACACGACTCTTGCAGCATTACAGCTTCACAAGATGGCAAACAGCGGAAAAATTTGAGGTACTGGTGGCGGCAATCCAAACACTGGGAAACTGACTACATGGTCATGTCTACTTCCGACTCCAGACGACTGCCATAATGAAAGGATCAATAAATAGAATCATTTATTGCAAGGTACAGGGGTATCTGAATGAAGAAACCAAGCACATGGGTATCAAATTGTAAACGAATACATCATCAAATCAGATCAAACTGAAATCTAACACCAGACAGACAGAGAAGTGCTATATACACCTACTACTGTCAAAACAAAGAGCATAACAAAACACAGAAACATGGAAAGCATACATGTGGTACAAAACAACTCCACATAGTCACCAGGTTTCTTAAATACATTGACTCCATAACAGAACAGAGATTGAAATTTGGTTATGCTTTTCAATAAGAAAATAAATAAATAAAAAGAGGTGATAAACCACAATCCTGCCAAGTTAACAACACTGACAACAAAAAACCTCAGTGAAATAAATGCACACCACTGTTAAGTTCAAACAGCTTTTTAATGAAACAAAAAAGTTACATTTTAAATAGAGACAAAAACCCAAAATAAATATCGCTGAGAAGCAGGCATATAAGTATATCATGTACTATTGTTTTCTGGATATTAAACAGGTAAATGCATAAAAATAATGTGTTTGCTGAAGCAGGATTCAGGTTAAAATACTGCTGTCCCCACCACAGGAAAAGGAAACAAGAAAGAGACGACACACACACACAATCGACAGTACATCAGAAAAGCGTTTCCCCGCTCTCACCCCCTGATACAGCCAAAACAGAGGATACATCTGGAGCATGTCGGCACATGCCCTTCCCAAAGTAACCCTCTGCTGGCCACTGACGGAGGAAGGTGAAGACACGGGCCGAGGCCGGCAAACACAGAACAGGGGAAGCTGGCAAACACAGCGAAGACAGGCAGCAGTGGAGATCTCTGGAAGTGGCAGCAAGTGCCACTGCACAGGGCGTGGATTAATCAACAGACAGACAGAGACATACAAGTATTACATGACTCCACATGATAATTCGGGGAGAAAGACGCTATGTAACGCTATGTGTGGCAAACTGTGGTAATCCCAGGAATGTGATGACAATGAAGATGCTTGTGGCTGGATTGGTGACATATTACAAAAAAGATAAAGAATTACCCCGACACATTCTTCAAACAACATTTCTTTTGAGAAATAGCACAGCCTATTCTGTGCAGTTTCTTGCTGGAATGCAGCATGTCATAAGACTTCAAAACGTGGTGAAGCATAGAGTGGAACTGAAATCTATTGGCACCGTAAAAGCTAACCTTCCGTGTTATTTGATGTACCACAAGAGCACATGATCCCTATGTGGAACAGCGGTAACTATTCCCCATGACACTAATTCAGATGAAATATAGAGGCCAATGCTGTGATCAGCAAAAAGGATGACAAGCTATTGCCATCACGTTTTCTCTCTCATCCCAGGGTGGAGATGGCTGCTGTCACGTCACCTGGTCCGTCAGATTGCCTCCAACCTCAATGAACTGTCTACTGTCACAAGGTGAAGAATGAAGAATGTCCAACCAGCAGGTAAACACACTGGCAGAAGCACCGATTCCTTTTTTCCTTTTCCTTAAAGGAATGAAAGAGAGACATGGGGGGATAAGATAATGTTGCTTATAGCCCAGCCGACCGCAAAGGGCCACATCAGGGCTGGACATGGGGGGGGGGGGGGAAGAGCAGAGCAAGATCAAAAGACGACAAAACCAAGAGACACTGAAGACGCAGGAGGAGAATGCAAGCACAGAGGAGTCCTCCATCAGCCAGTGACGGAGCAACGGCGCCAGACCTGACCACCACGGCCAGTGCCGGATCCCAGTCACTGCACACCACACCGCACTGTGTGGTCAGCATGGCCTGCCAGCTTAGCCCTCCATCACTGACCCACGCCGACACAGACAAACCACCTCACCATAGAGACAGCCTGGTAAAAGTCCAAAGCAGAATCGTACAAAAACACACAGCAAAGCCAATACCAAAGGAAAAAAAAGCCAAGCAAAACAGAACCCTTAACATTATGACAAACAATATTCAATTTTAAAAAATCAAAAAGGCAAAAGAACTGATCTTTAAAATCATATCATATAAACTAGACACATTGTCCAACATTCCTGTAAAATGTGAGAAAAACAAACAGATGGTCTAACCTTACAAATGGAATTCTGATGCTCTGAAGTTTATGAAAATGTTTATTTCTTTACTTTCCAATTCCACTGTTTAATTACATACTGTAGAATAGTTGCACAGACATGGAATACTAAAGGCTACAAGGCAAACACTAATACAGCCGTGTCATTTACAGTTGAGGTTTGCTGAAGCCACACTAACTACAGAACTCAGCCACACAGTTTTACTTTGAATGATGAGCTTTGCACTCTGACTGCCTGTCATGCTGTGTTTGTTTTTGTTTATCATTTTTGCTCTTTTTTCTTTCCTTCTAACTACCATCTTCTGTTTTCTCACAACACAAAAAAGGGAAAAAAACAACTCAGAAAACTGAGAAATGCATGTCTGTCATTTCTCTTCCATGGTGGTTAGCGAGGCAGCAGAACTAACATAGACACACGAAATGCGATTTGGCCGTTTCAACCGTTAACAAACCACTGTGAACATGACAGAACATGTGCGCTTAGTGTCAACTGTACATTTTCTCTGGTAAATGCAAACGCTGTCTCGTCCGATTCCCACACCATGCTAACAAAATTGGCTTGCTTGGAACGAAACCTTACCACCACCTACTCTACACTGACAGCAACATCCTTTGGCAATTCCAACCAGCAGGCAGGGCCTGCATCAAAACGCTACGTACACAGCACCAAAATGACGAAAAAGCTCTACACTCCAAGAGCTTCAGGGCCAGTGTGGACAGTTCACTTGACCCAAGCCTGTGTAGAGGTTACTCCAGAGACAAAGGGGTTCCGGTATATACAGTGTCAGGAATGTGTTCAGCCACCACCACGTTTTCCTACTTTCCACTGCAAGGATTACTCCCCCTGTCTGTCTTCTGCAGTATTGTATCAAAAACAAAACAAAACAAAAAAGAAAAAGCATATGTCTTCTGCTGTTAAAAAAAACAAACCCAACCAACATCAAAAACAAACATCAAGTACAGGCAATTTCATCCATGTGTTGGTGGAAATAAATCCAGAATGCTACTTTTTGTCAAATGACAGTCAACTGTTGTCTCAAAGACATATGAATACAGAGCTTTCCTATAAAAACATTGCATCTACAGACAGAACCAAGCTACCTGTCCTTTCTTCATTCATAGCTTGCATATGTGACTGGCATTCATGATCTGTATGGCAACACTTCAAGCTGACCGACTGTCAACCGACAGTTGGAAGCCTGTCTGCTGGGGCTGTCTTAACGATGTCTTCACCCCACACGTTGCCCAAAGTTGACCTTGCTCATTCTACAGCTGTCTCTGCAGTGCTGACCTGGGGTTGGAAGAGTGAGAAACCCCAGTCACAGCAAGGAAAGGTAGGGAAACTAGGACACTGCAAGCCTGGGAAAAAGTAGGAACAGTTGTAGTGGCTGAACACATCATTTTCATGGCAGTTTTCAAAGAACAAACCAACAAAACCTTTCAATATAAATGCATGAAACAAGGGCACAAGACCTGAGACTGTGCGAGAGCAATGTGGAGAGGCCTCCTGACTCTAGTCCTCTCTCTGATCCATGACGCTCCCTTTCTCCACCATCTGAAGGGACTTGGGGGCAAGACGGATGGGGGTGGGGGAGGGGGTGAGGAAACAACAGCTTGTTAAGCTGACCGACTCAGGACTAGTGGAGCATGGGGTACACTGGCAGGTCAACAGCTTTGGTTTGGCCGACAGTCACAAGCAAATCTACAGAGGCAGTGTGTGTGTGTGTGTGTGTGTGTGTGTGTGGTGGGCAAGTGTGTGTGAAACATCTATTCTTCCAAACAGTCCTAAAGGCTACTGCCATGATTTATCTCCTAGACAACCACATCTTCATTCATCATGGCTCTCCTGTTTCCATGATTCTCTCATGTGGTTTTTACCCCCCCCCCCCCCCCCCCCCCAAAAAAAAAAAAAGCAGGAAGGTGGTTAGGGAGGGACACAAGAACAGCTTAGCAGTTCAAGATCAGTGTCATTTTCTTTCCTGCACCCACATCGATCCACATTTGGCACATACAACAAGAGTGGTGCCAAAGTAACATGCTGGCCAAACAAGACACACAGTCATCTTTCCCACACCACTCTCCTAAACTCTCATCTTCCAGGTGAAAATGGAGTTCACTCCATGATTCATCACAACAGGGGAAAAAAGAATGCAAACCAGAATGATGTCAACCCATATTACAGTGTCCCTGCCAATCAGTCATAGTACACACAGTAAGGAAAAGATGAGGTTGGTTGATGCCAATACTGAACTGAAAAAACGAGGTCCATTCAAAGCCAAACAAAAAACTTCCAGAAACCAACACAGAAAATCTGGAGTGGAGAGGTTGAAGCTACAATTGCACAAATGACGACAATGATGATAATGGTGATTGATGATGATGATGATGATGGAAGCCGTCAGGTTTCATGATTTGGTCAAAACAGCCTGGTCTGCTACACTACGCTACAGGCTACAGCGTGGACTAGTGCTACATAAATGCATTACATGGCATACACATCGCCTACACGGCTGGCAAATCCAGGCCTTATCCCCCCGGGGAGAATTCCAGGTCTTGCTGCTGCCTCCCCCACTGTCCAGCATCTCTCCACACACAGAGACTCCAGACTGAGAGCCAAGGTCTCGCATCGTCAGATGGGACAACGCCACTCTTCTCCTCTACCAACACCATGTGATATGATAGGGTGTACACAATGATACTTTCTGACTAGTTTTGTACCTCTCTTGCCCTCCCTGCAGCCTCTCTGTATGTGCATCAGTGTACTGTTGTGAAGGCAAGCAGAACAACAAGGAAACCCAGGGCAGGAGGCTCACCCACTATCCACACTAACCATGCAGTCAGGTCACGTCCAAGCCCGGACTGCTCCTTCACTTTCTGGACAGTGGCCTGCCAGAACAGTAAGAATCCAGGAAAGGCACAGCTCAAAAACAGGCAGGCCACACTGCCGATGACGTTATAGACACACGGAACCGTCCCCATCTCATCAAAGGGCGACCACTTCCACTGTGGCACACTCCACAGTAATCATCTCCTCTACTTTAAACAGTCCTATTTCTATTAGTATACCTTCTGTATAAAATCCGTCAAAAATGTCTCAACATCGGCAAATTGCAGTGAGATAAAATGTTACAACAATGTTTAACAGGATCTTCAGACATTTCATGAGTTGAACACATTCAGACACTTAAAGAGGTGTTCACACACTCTTCACTATAATCATTTAACAGCAAGCAACAATGAGAATTTCCAAGTGCAAAAATTAACCAAAGTGGAATTTTCAAATTTCTCAACCAAAAATCCCCCACCCCACCCCCCATCAAAAACATTCTCATAATCCACACATCTGAAAACGATAAAGCTGTCTTCTGGAACTGACTGCACCCCATTTCAGTTCCAGTCTCCAGCTTCTGACAATAGGGCACTGACAGTTGACTGTGGCTTAACAGCAAGCAGGAACTCTTCCAGTCTCCAGCTTCTGACAATAGGGCACTGAGAGTTGACTGTGGCTGAACAGCAAGCAGGAACTCTTCCAGTCTCCACTTCTGACAATAGGGCACTGAGAGTTGACTGTGGCCTGAACAGCAAGAAGAACTCTTCCCAGGCTGCCACTTCTGACAATAGGCACATGAGATTGAACTTTGCTGAACAGCAGAAGGAACTTTCCAGTCTGCAACTCTTCCACATACCAGTAGGGCAAAAGAGCCTTTCATGGCCACCAATCAGAAAATACCGTTGGTCCACCAGACTGCTTCTGTAACATTTGCTTTTTTTGTTTTTCCTTAAGGAGAACAAAGGCCCAAAACAAAGAATTACAAACCTTCACATTACCCCAGACAAATAAAAACGAAATTTTCTTAATTGTCATGTTAAGTGATTGTTTTTTTCTGTGTTGAAGTACCAACAGATTCTATTTCTTTTTGTTCCCCACTTAATATTACAAAGTTATAATGACCAACAACTGATACTCTTCCCTTTCATACACAATACCACATACACCTAAAAAAAAACACACCCAAAAATGAATAAATTAACCCACCTGATTTCACTCAGAACCACTGATCCTTTCTTCAAACACTAGTATAACATCTTTACAGTTACATTTATTCATATCCTTCTAACTCTCCAGCTGAACTTTCTATTTATATAAATACCACATGCATGTGTGTGTGTGTGTGTGTGTGTGTTGTGTGTGTTGTGTGTTGTGTAAATATCAAATTCATTCATGTGTCTGTTTACTCCCTTTCTTTTAAATCCTCCTACAAACTATTGTTTATGACCATGACAAGGGCTTCAATGAAATACATGCCAATCTGCTGACTAGCTTCGCAGTTACATCTTCAAAAACTGATGCAGAACATGAACACCATGTCTGTCCAGGAGAAAAGTCACACACACATCAGACCCCTCTCCACCCTGACATAACAAGAACCTCTGACCCCTGAAGGTAGACACTGTCAGATAGTCTACCGCCATTTTCAGATCAGAAGATAATCATTCAAAATGGTCCAGCAGAAATATTTCACAATATGAAGCTCTCTTTATACTTTTTTTTTCTTAACCATATATGATAACTTTTAAATAACTTTTAACCGCAAAATTCAAGCAAAGATGAATTCTTATGACAAAATCCTTGCCCAATGAAAAGAGTCAACATGCATGACTGCAGACAGATACATTATCTGATGGGAGTCATCCACACAGGTATGGCCTCAAACTGCGTGATGCAACCATCCGCACTAAAGTATAATTAACAACTCCTTCAAATAGAAAGAGAAAAAAAATTGGTCCTATATTAAAAAAAAAAAATTTGTTTAAAAATTGACATCCGATCAAATGGACCATGTTACATATTGGATAGGAAAACATTCATTTCTTCTTTACACTCTTTTAATAAACGTTTTCTATACTGTTGCTGTCATCAAGAAATGGTGGTGGTTCTTACAATATACTGACCCTTCTTCTGGGATAAGGGGTGGGTGGGTAGTTTTTGTTTTCATTTAATCCAAGTGAGAACATAACTTTTCCGAATTAAAAAAAAAAGAAAGTGGGAATTGTAAGGAAAATCTGACAGCGGACATCCTGGAAGGAAATCTATGTGCACTGAAAACTGACTTGCTCTCACCAAGAGTGGCAGGGACTGAAAGGTAACGACTGCTAGAAGCTCCAACAACAAAGCAATCAGGAGTGTTTCCTTTCAGTCTGGACACCCCTCATTGGAACAAGGCTGTCACTGATCAGAGCCTTTCATACACCTCTGTTCTTTCTGTATGCACACAAACATGGTACATACCTGAAAGAGATTCTTCACATCCTTCATTGACCTTAGTTTGGTCCCACTGGATAAAATATCCACTGAAAATATCATCCTTCCTGTAAAAAAAAAAAACGATAACAAAAGTAACGAACTTTAAACAATTCTTTGGTAAATGTATGTGGCAATGGTAAGATCACGTCTCTTTTCTAACACCGATGAGAAAAGAAAAATCATTGACATGAGAAAAAACAGCCCTGTTGCCCTCTACAGGTTTTTTCATGACAAAATGACAACTTTTGCACCCAATGAACACACACACAAAATCAAAATAAACCTCTCTCTCTCTCAACTTGACAGTACATGCTACATAATCTGACTCCACTCAGTTCAGTGAGAACTCTGTTAGAAAGGACTTTAGTGACAAGTGCTGAGTATGTGTCGTGTATGCGAGTACAGGCAACATGTGCACGCTAGCAAGCACAAACAAAAGCAACTTTTTCCTTCATTCCTCCTGATGCGCCCACCCCAAACCTGGACAACAACAAAAAAGACCAAAAAAAAACAAACCGACGGCTGGCAAGCTGAGTATGCATGTGGGAGAAGTGACCACTGCTGCCCAGCCGTTTCTCAGAGTCCACCCTGGCCGACAACTGACCCCACTAACACCCTCACGACCTTCTCCCTCTTCTGTCCTGCCCTCCCTTCCTCTTCAGCATTCCTAGCTTGCACAAGACTTCCTCCAACCCACAACAGTCATAGCAAGACCAGTTTTTTTTAATTAAAAAAAAAAGGAAAAAAAAAGAAGAGAGAGGAGGAGAGAGTGAGAGAAGAAACTAGTGTGTGTGCGGCTCCTATTCTGGCTGGGCAGAAATGTCAATTTGGGAAAGGCCATCTGACACAGTTTGTGACATGTCGCCGTTGGCACTGTCGGCGTGTCGGTCATTGGCGGCAGCAAACTGGAGAGGAACAGTCATGGTGTAGGTAAAACTCTGCAATGTGGGTCGGGGGTAGCACTTCTTCAACATCTGCTGCCCTCCCGCCACCTTCTTCTCGTAGTGGAAAACAATGTCCTGGTCAGAGGGCATGGTGGAACGAAAGGCCTCGGTCTTGTAGGCTTCTGCAAGGTACCTCCAGGTGGCACCAAACTCCTCAGGAAGCTCCCACTGCTTGTAGGTCTGCAACACCACAACCACCAACAGAGTACAGGAAAATGTGACAGGGACGTGCCTATCGGAGGAATCTGGCACCAAAGTACCGATTTCCGACTGACTTGGAATACCTCTCAGCCACGTCAACAATGCACCAACAGTCAGGACAACAGGGACACCTCTGCCCATGCAAACATCCTGCCCATTTCATATCACCACCATATCTCGCTGAACAGATCAACACCCAACTCTAACAAAATCAGTATCGCCTCCAATGCAAAAGTATCAACTCTCTCGAACATCAGGACTACTGAAGACATCTCTATGGGTGAAGGAATAATTCTCGGATTGTGACAGGCATTCTTGGTGAATAACTAGAGCACTGGGATGGCAATCTAGGGTCTGGTTTTGATCTAGCTGTACATGATAGACGAAGGGTGAGGAGTTCAACACTTTGAGGTCGCCAACAACTGCACACCCGCAGCATAAATGCACCAGAGACTGTCGCATTCTTTCCTTCGCATTTTTTTCCATTTTTCTGGCCCAGAACACAAACCAATTTGTCTGTGGTTGATAGTGTGCCACTACTTGTTTTTTTTCATCTGCACGCCATGACGCGGGATACAGTTGTTTTTTTCAATCCCTTCTAGAATTTGTTTTTTTGTTTCTGGTTGTTTTTTCTTAATTATTCCCATATAGTTCGATGTGGCTTTGTGGTACAGTATAACTGGGCCTTTCCAATAACAGACACAAATGGTCACAGTATACTGGGCCTTTCCAATAACAGACACAAATGGTCACAGTATACTGGGCTTTTTAAATAACAGACACAAATGGTCACAGTATACTGGGCTTTTTAAATAACAGACACAAATGGTCACAGTATACTGGACCTTTCCAATAACAGACACAAATGGTCACAGTATACTGGACCTTTCCAATAACAGACACAAATGGTCACAGTATACTGGGCTTTTTAAATAACAGACACAAATGGTCACAGTATACTGGGCTTTTTAAATAACAGACACAAATGGTCACAGTATACTGGACCTTTCCAATAACAGACACAAATGGTCACAGTATACTGGACCTTTCCAATAACAGACACAAATGGTCACAGTATACTGGGCTTTTTAAATAACAGACACAAATGGTCACAGTATACTGGGCCTTTCCAATAACAGACACAAATGGTCACAGTATACTTGGCCTTTCCAATAACAGACACAAATGGTCACAATATACTGGGCTTTTTAAATAACAGACACAAATGGTCACAGTATACTGGGCCTTTCCAATAACAGACACAAATTGTCACAGTATCCTGGGCCTTTCCAATAACAGACATAAATAGTCACAGTATACTGGGCCTTTCCTATAACAGATACAATCACAGTATACTGGGCCTTTCCTATAACAGACATAATCACAGTATGCTGGGCCTTTCCTATAACAGATACAATCACAGTATACTGGGCCTTTCCTATAACAGATACAATCACAGTATACTGGGCCTTTCCTATAACAGACATAATCACAGTATACTGGGCCTTTCCTATAACAGACATAATCACAGTATACTGGGCCTTTCCTATAACAGACATAATCACAGTATACTGGGCCTTCCTATAACAGACATAATCACAGTATACTGGGCCTTTCCTATAACAGACTCAAATGATCACAGTATACTGGGCCTTTCCTATAACAGACTCAAATGATCACAGTATACTGGGCCTTTCCAATAACAGACACAAATGATCACAGTATACTGGGCCTTTCCAATAACAGACACAAATGATCACAGTATACTGGGCCTTTCCAATAACAGACTCAAATGATCACAGTATACTGGGCCTTTCCAATAACAGACATCAAATGATCACAGTATACTGGGCCATTCCAATAACAGACACAAATGATCACAGTATACTGGGCCATTCCAATAACAGACACAAATGATCACAGTATACTGGGCCTTTCCAATAACAGACTCAAATGATCACAGTATACTGGGCCTTTCCAATAACAGACACAAATGATCACAGTATACTGGGCCTTTCCAATAACAGACACAAATGATCACAGTATACTGGCCTTTCCAATAACAGACACAAATGATCACAGTATACTGGGCCTTTCCAATAACAGACTCAAATGATCACAGTATACTGGGCCTTTCCAATAACAGACACAAATGATCACAGTATACTGGGCCTTTCCAATAACAGACACAAATGATCACAGTATACTGGGCCATTCCAATAACAGACACAAATGATCACAGTATACTGGGCCTTTCCAATAACAGACTCAAATGATCACAGTATACTGGGCCTTTCCAATAACAGACACAAATAATCACAGTATACTGAGCCTTTCCAATAACAGACACAAATGATCACAGTATACTGGCCTTTCCAATAACAGACACAAATGATCACAGTATACTGGGCCTTTCCAATAACAGACACAAATGATCACAGTATACTGGGCCTTTCCAATAACAGACACAAATGATCACAGTATACTGGGCCTTTCCAATAACAGACACAAATGATCACAGTATACTGGGCCTTTCCAATAACAGACACAAATGATTACACTATACTGGGCCTTTCCAATAACAGACACAAATGATTACACATACTGGGCCTTTCCAATAACAGACACAAATGATTACACTATACTGGGCCTTTCCAATAACAGACACAAATGATTACAGTACACTAGGCCTTTCCAATAACAGACACAATCACAGTATACTGGGCCTTTCCAATAACAGACACAATCACAGTATGCTGGGCCTTTTTAATAACAGACACAATCACAGTATACTGGGCCTTTCCAATAACAGACACAATCACAGTATACTGGGCCTTTCCAATAACAGACACAATCACAGTATACTGGGCCTTTCCAATAACAGACACAAATAATTACAGTACACTGGCCTTTCCAGTAACAGACAAATAATTACAGTACACTGGGCCTTTCCAATAATAGACAAATAATTACAGTACACTGGCCTTTCCAATAACAGACAAATAATTCCAGTACACTGGGCCTTTCCAATAGCAGACAAATGATTACAGTATACTGGCCTTTCCAATAACAGACAGAATCACAGTATAATGGCCTTTCCAATAACAGACACATTCACAGTACACTGTGCCTTTCCAATAACAGACACAAATGATCACAGTATACTGGCCTTTCCAATAATAGACACAAATGGTCACAGTATACTGGGCTTTTTAAATAACAGACACAAATGGCACAGTATACTGGGCCTTTCCAATAACAGACACAAATGGTCACAGTATACTGGCCTTTCCAATAACAGACACAAATGTTCACAGTATACTGGGCTTTTTAACAGACACAAATGGTCACAGTACACTGGGCCTTTCCAATAACAGACACAAATTGTCACAGTATCCTGGGCCTTTCCAATAACAGAAACAAACAATTATAGTGCACTGGGCCTTTCCAATAACAGACATAAGCACAGTATACTGAGCCTTTCCAATAACAGACATAATCATAGTATACTGACCCTTTCCAATAACAGACATAATCACAGTATACTGACCCTTTCCAATAACAACATAATCACAGTATACTGACCCTTTCCAATAACAGACATAATCACAGTATACCGGGCCTTTCCAATAACAGACATAATCACAGTATACCGGGCCTTTCCAATAACAGACATAATCACAGTATACTGAGCCTTTCCAATAACAGACATAATCACAGTATACTGGGCCTTTCCAATAACAGACACAAATAATTCCAGTACACTGGGCCTTTCCAATAACAGACACAAACAATCACAGTATACTGGGCCTTTCCAATAACAGACACACAAACGATTACAGTACACTGCGCCTTTCCAATAACAGACCTAAACGATTACAGCATACTGGTCTTTCCAATGACAGACACGATCAAACACATGTCAACTGAGATAAATTGCACCTTAAGATAAGATAAGATAATGTTGCTTATAGCCCAGCCGACCGCAAAGGGCCACATCAGGGCTGTCACCACGTTAAAATCAACTCACCAGTCATTAAAAAAAAAAAAAAAAAAAAAACCTTTCACACATCTCATTAAATGACATCGTCTACAAACGCACCAGAAATTGCATTAAAAATCTTTCTTCCGTAAAATCTTAAATCAGATGAAAAATGTTAATCTCTCTCAAAAACTCAAGGATCACATCAGGTGGGACATCCCTGAACAGGATCTTCAAGGACTCCGCTGTAAAATGTTTGTGTCTCACATCGTGCAAGTCCCAACACTCTAAAAGAACATGTTTCATTGTGAGTGGTGCATGACATGGAATGCACCACGGAGCTTCTTCACTCTTTAAAAGGTAAGAATGGGTAAAATACGAATGGCCGGTGTGCAGCCGGCACAGAACCGTTTCCTCTTTACAACCTCCCGACGTAGATGGGAGGAAGTCCTTAAGGTTTGGACGGATCTGAAAGAGTTTGTTATTCGTCTGTGTGTTCCAATCCTCCTGCCAGAGGTCTCTCACATAATCGTTAATTTTGGGTTTCACATCTGAGCAGGGGATATAAGTGTTGGACAGTTTCTCTCTTGTGGCGTTCTTGGCTAAACGATCAACCATTTCGTTCCCGCCGATGCCAACATGACCAGGAACCCAAGCAAGAGTAATGTTGTAACCGTCCGCCTTCAACTTACTAAAAAGTTCAAAAAAAAGTAAAAGTTCTGGATGCTGAAGGTTGCGGCCAGCTATGGCCTCCAAAGCTGACAGCGAATCCGACAGAACCAGAAAGTCCCTCTTCGAAGAATGTGAGATGAGAAATTGAAAGAATGAAGGAAATAGGGAAATTGAGAACGATACTGACTGGATGGCACGGGAAACAACTGAATGAAGCGCCGCCATGCAGCTCTTCTCTCAGCACTACCCAGGTGGGCAGCCCATTGTGTACACAAGAATGTGGATTGTCAGCACCTAGAACCTTTGGCAAGGTGCTTTATAAATGCTGTGTGATTATCATTTTTCACATTTGTCCACCTGCGAAAAAAACATGCACCTACTAGTTTTCTTTTTCTTCTGTAAGAGGCAATCCATTAATGTTACCTCCAGAACAGAGGGGTCCCTGACTGTCCAGTCAGCCTAACACCTTCATGTCAAGGGACAATGAATGATACCCCTTCACACCATAGGATCGTGAAACTGTATCACCTAGGACACGACACAGACAGGAAAGCATTGACACAAGAACCAAAGTTTTCAGCACATGGATAAGGTAAGATAAGATAATGTTGCTTATAGCCCAGCCGACCGCAAAGGGCCACATCAGGGCTGTCACCACCTTAAAGTACTAAGGGGAGGACAGGGACATCACAGTATGCTACAGGTACTAAGGGAGATAAGATAAGATAAGATAATGTTGCTTATAGCCCAGCCGACCGCAAAGGGCCACATCAGGCTGTCACCACCTTAAAGTACTAAGGGGAGGACAGGGACATCACAGTATGCTACAGGTACTAAGGGAGATAAGATAAGATAAGATAATGTTGCTTATAGCCCAGCCGACCGCAAAGGGCCACATCAGGGCTGTCACCACCTTAAAGTACTAAGGGAGGACAGGGACATCACAGTATGCTATAGTACTAAGGGGAGATAAGATCAGATAAGATAATGTTGCTTATAGCCCAGCCGACCGCAAAGGGCCACATCAGGGCTGTAGAAACATTGTCTATGCATACTGCGAACGTACCACTGAAATGAGGTTAGTAATCCCAAAACCTGGCACGATGTAGGAAACTAAATGACTGGGACTTTTTTGTTTGTTTGTTTGTTATGGGGTTTGAGCTTTTCTTTAGCCAACAACAGTTCTCATACAATCCTCACCAGTTGTTGTTGTTGTTGTTTTTATTTCTTTCCATCTTCTCTTCTTTTCCTTTTTTACTTTCCCTAGCTCTCCTCATCAAGAAACGATTCCATCACTATCTACCATCTCACCTCTTGAAAGAAAACTGCCATTCTTGTGCAAGCTTGCTACCACACCCTACAACTTAAAATATCACTTTTAAAAAACTTAAAATCTGACATCCTTCTTTCAGTACTTACAAAAATAAATCGTTCAAAAATAAATCGTTCTGGGTAATCCCATCCTCACCTTCTTCCCACCACCCTCCTCCTGCCCCCACATCACCACCACCATCACCATTAGCAACAACAAACAAATAAATTCATGAGGATGAATCAAAGCCCATTAATTTCATACAATCGGAAGCTTGCGCAACCTTGTTAAAAAGAAGAAAAAAAAAGTAACTGACCCTGCCGGCAACCAGAATGTGCTGTAGGCGGGGGAGCAGGTAGCAGTCTGCAAATGACAGCACGTCGTCGATCAAGAATTTACAGTCATCGCTTTCCAAAAACTCATTGATTTTCTTCAGTTCTGACAGCAGCCTCTTGGGTTCCTTGCCAGACAAAAAGCCGTTAAAAGCCTGAAACAAAAACAACAGCAGCTGTCAGACAAAAGAGAAAACACAGAGACAGAGAGACAGAGAGAGATGAGAGGTGGAGGAAGAGACAGATGGAGGGGAGGGGTGGGTGGGTGAAAGGGAAGACATTGATATAAAAGTAGATGCAAGAAAAAAGAAATGAAAACATTTTGAAATTATGCTGAAGAAATCAGCCAAGTGAATGTATTGGTAGGCAACTCCTACAAAGAACAAATTCATTGCTCTTACACCTCAGTGGGTCTGAGAGCCACAGCAGGTCCTCCTGCCAGACAGTCAAACACTGGTGACAGTAAGACAGGGCTGGTGGAGAATCGGGGCGGTTTATCCCCCTCGTTCCCTCATCCCTCCCCCTACCCCTCTCCCCCACAAAAAACCCCGCTTCTGCCCAGATGATGAAATTGTTATTGTTTAACATTTCAACGTTTTTTTTAAGGGACAGTTTCGCACTGGGGAAGTAATCTCTCCATCTGTATGCCCTTCTAACACTTTTCCAATCAAACTGGGTTGTTTAAGACTTGTCGCACTTCAGAGCAAGGACCAACAAGTTACTTTTCCTCTATTGTTTCCTCTACTGCACATTCTGACCCAGTTTCAACCGAGTTTATAACTGAATTAACTTCTCGTTCTCCATCTATAAAATTTTCCAAGACTGTATACAAAATATACCCTGCTTTGTGACAACTAAGTAATAATATCCCTCCGAAAAATTCTTCCAGTCAAAAAATTCAAGAACTTTGCGAGACCCTTGCGATCAAGGAACGTTATGCTGATGTAAAGAAATAAACTGACAGACACAGTTTTGAAAACTGGGCAAACATACCAAAACATCAAAAGCGTGCTGTGTTATTACACTAAAAACAACAAAGCAGCCCAGTTGCTTGAAAAACACAGATAAATGGCATCTTTCAAGATGACCATCCTGTCTTGAATCTCTTAAAATTTGTTTTCCTTTTCTTCCTTTTTGCCCTGAAAGAATAACATACTACAAACAGCAACACATCTGAATAACTTTTTCAAGCACCTCCAGAAGAAATCTACCTGTCCAGCCCTTTAAAAGTTCTGACAGTTTTACCAAGGACCTCTACAGGATCTTTCAGGACGGTCTGCACCCTGCCTCTGCGACCCACGATCACTTACATTGTAGACGTCCTCCACCACCTCCATGGCGGCAACATTGGGGGCATTTTTGCGCTTGAGCTGTGGGCACTCCTTGTTGATGCTCTCAAAGAAGGTCTCCAGCTCCTCAAAGGTGTCGTACTTGGTGCCCGTCAGGTCCTGACCCTTCTTGTCATGACCCCCAAGCACCATGACGACGGGGAACTTCTTGCTCCAGCCCTGCTCCACGCCGAAGTTCTTGGGGGGCAGTCGGCCTGCACGGTGTAGACCTTGAAGTCAATGTCGTCCTGCACCTCCCCCAGCAGGCAAGTGATCATGAACCAGTGCTGCAGATGGGGCACGACCCTTTGGTTTCCTTGTCGATGGCCGAGGCCTGTCAACACACAGTTCACACACAGCTCAAATAGCTTCCCTGCTGCAACAGGACACAGACCTTTGGGGACTGTCAGGACTTTGCCTCCAAGCCTGACCAGTAAGGCACTGGCCAATTCTCATTTCAGACCTGCTCCTTACCACCCTCCCCTCTCTTCTTCCTTTTCTTCTTTTTTTGGTTTGTTTGTTTGTGTGTGTGTTGCTGTCTTTGTTGGTTTGTTTGTTGCTGTCTTTGTTGGTTGGTTTGTTGCTGTCTTTGTTGGTTGGTTGCTGTCTTTGTTGGTTTGTTGCTGTCTTTGTTGGTTTGTTTGTTGCTGTCTTTGTTGGTTTGTTCTGTTGCTGTCTTAGTTGGTTTGTTTGTTGCTGTCTTTGTTGGTTGGTTTGTTGCTGTCTTTGTTGGTTGGTTGCTGTCTTTGTTGGTTTATTTGTTGATGTCTTTGTTGGTTTGTCTGTTGCTGTCTTTGTTGGTTTGTGTGTTGCTGTCTCATCTTGCCATGCGCCAGACCTGTTTACCCCTCTATTCCCCTTGACCAGTAGATTAGGTGTAGCAAACCAGTAGATTTGGTCTCAAAACAGTAATTTCCCCTCGCACGTTAAAACCAATAACAAATATAATATGACTGTGGAACACACATTTCTGCGACAGCTTTAGAATATATATCTCACTTACCCTTTGTTGTGTGTGTGCTCAACATGATGAAGAAACACAGGAAAACGTCACTCTGTCATAGAGTTCTGCAGGCAGCACTTTTATTGTTCAGTTAGACCACACAGGGAGAGCAACCCAGCACTTTTCCACTAACTTCATACAGTTCTGCATGATGCCTACACACAGGGAGAGCAGCCAGCACAGTTTGTCACTAACTTCATACAGCTCTGCATGATGCCTACACACAGGGAGAGCAGCCAGCACAGTTTGTCACTAACTTCATACAGCTCTGCATGATGCCTACACACAGGGAGAGCAGCCAGCACAGTTTGTCACTAACTTCATACAGTTCTGCATGATGCCTACACACAGGGAGAGCAGCCAGCACAGTTTGTCACTAACTTCATACAGTTCTGCATGATGACTACACATAGGGAGAGCAGCCAGCACAGTTTGTCACTAACTTCATACAGCTCTGCATGATGCCTACACACAGGAGAGCAGCCAGCACAGTTTGTCACTAACTTCATACAGCTCTGCATGATGACTACACACAGGGAGAACAGCCAGCACAGTTTGTCACTAACTTCATACAGCTCTGCATGATGCCTACACACAGGGAGAGCAGCCAGCACAGTTTGTCACTAACTAGATACATTCTGCATGGTGACTACACACAGGGAGAGCAAATAGCACTTTTCACTAAATTAAAAATATTTTCTGCATGATGAATATACAGTACATGGCTAGCTGTCTTTTCATTTTAGGTTAGTCTAGTGGTGTTTAAGACTTTGCGTGTAAGCACTTCTTAACCTGCGCACGGATTCAGAGGACATGTCCCTGACAGCCTCGACGGGTTCCCTGGATCTGATTTGACCACCAGTAAACTCTCCAGGGTAACACCTGAAAGGGAGGCCCGCTGGCTAGTCCCGTTCTTCTTGACACATGAGAAGACACCTCACAGTGAGCGCTGCCATGAGGAATAGTCAAGATACCTCTCATCACAAGAGACAATTCTGACAGAAGCCCTTCATCCAGTTCCCCAATCTTCTTCCATGTGGAATCAATCCCATCAGCATCCCCTTCAGTCACACATTGCCTTATATCAGTACACTGATATGTGATGAACTGTTCAATGACTGTGTCAGCTGTGACACCCCCAGGCAGCAGACATGGATATCTCTGCAGGAAAAACTTCAGGCTTGTCAGCTTTGACTCTGTTTGTAGGCCAACATCAGCCACCTCAGCATGCAGAAGCAAAGGATCGTTCACTGGAAGCCACTTCTTCAGGTAGTCCATTAAAGAGACGAAGTACTTCTTTGCACTTGTGAAAAACTCCTCCACACGTTTGTCTCGGAGATGATGAACCTCTTTGTCCTGGAGGAACTGACGAGCATCCTCTCCAATGACAAGTTCGCTGTTGACTTTGATGTTGGCAGGCAGTTTGTAGTCAACAGTTTCCGGAGACTTGTACAACATGGCGTTGGGCTTACGAACCTGGTCAAAATACTTCTCATCAGCTTAAGCATTCCTCTTCTCAGTTTCTGAATCATCGGTTTTTCTGACTGAAAGCCGACCAAGAAGGCATCAAACACTTTTATTTGATGGAGAAGGAAAAGGCAGAAGAGCTTGTTTGTGGGACTTCGAATGAAGTCAAAGATGCTTTCCACTTTAGTGAAGTGAAGTTTGCACTTGGTGCAGAAGGCGAACTCTGCTCCTTTACTTGATGATATAATGTTCGGGAAGTCTGTCTGGTACTGCAGCTTGAACTTTTGAAAATATTTCTTCTTCTTCTTCTTAAAACCCCATCAATCACACGGAATCACAGTCTGAGTCGCCGCCCGCTTTCATCAGTTTCATGAGCACGCTTCTTCTCAATCGCCGCCATTTTCACTGCGCAGAAGTGGTAGCGTTCAGCTGCATCAACTTCCCGCCCGCGACGACTATGGCGGACGCGTAACTCATCACCGCACACGCGCGAGAGAACAGGTAACTTGGCCGGGCGCCACCGACAGTGAACTGTATGTTGATAAATTTCTGGATCGGAAATCTGCCGAAGTGGTTTCGGTGAAACAACGGGAGAAAGCGCGTTTCGCGATCGGGAGATTTGAAGTCGAGCGGGAGACCGTATAACAACGTCTGAACTCGGAGAATCTCCCGGTGAGGTCGGGAGGTAAACATGTCTGCATGCGCCCTCAGTAACATAACTTGTTACAATAACACGGGTATGGGTGTTTGACGTTGTACTTACTTCAGATAAAGCTCAAATTTAACGTTCACTTTGTTTTCTGTTACTCAAAAGAAAAAAAACAAACTATGTTGTATCTTTATGCACAATCCGCCCATTTGATAATGGGAAAACTGTGAAAATCAGCGGCAGAAAATGTGAAGAAGAACATAACTTTAAAAAGAAATAATGACACCACTGATAGTGTTACTGCATTCAACTTACTGATTACTCTGAGTCTGATGTGACAATAACTCCCCCCCCCCCCCCCCCCCCCCCCCCCCCTTTTTTTTTTTCCTTCTTTTTTTCTTCATCTCATTTTCCGTGATGTCTTAGTAACACTACTTCCAAGCCATTCAATCCAGTTGGCCCAAAGAGTTTTCCTTGAGTGTTCTGTGTGTCCTATGTTAGCACTGGACCAGGTGAATGGGCATTACATTGGACCAGGTGAATGGTATTACAAGTGGCATCAGTCTGCAGAAATGTGCAGCTATCCATTCACCATGGATGCCATATAAAAGGTAGCTCAGCATCTTTCCACAGATATCACCCATGAACAACACCAACAACACAAAAACTGACTCAGGACACTATGTAAACAACACATAACATGCATTCATCTGGCAGGTAAAACTGTCCTTTGGTTTCAGACATCTAAGTCTTTAGTCTACCATGTTTGCAACAAACCCAAAAACATCCTGGAGCAAGTGAATCTTACTCAGAGATGACTGCGTAATTGGCATATGCATTA
>CM031610.1:4138259-4153677 GCA_018398815.1 Conus ventricosus
GATGTGGAGAAGACATCGAAACTGAGGTCACCATGAGAGCAGGGCATGAGGGGCCACAGAATTTGAAACTTTTTTTTTTTTTATAATGCCGATCGATGAGGATGATGCTACAGATTTCCATTTCAGTCTGAGACTGCATGACAGGGCTGTACTCTACGCTTCCTTTCATAATATATCCCTGCGTCAACCAGGCCCGAGAGATACAGACACCTGCAGTGTTGGTCAGGAAATTTGAGCAACAGTCTCAGAGACGCATCCATTAAGTGGATGAAACTCGACTGTGTGGTCCCAGTCTTCCCAAAGGCGCCCGTAGCAAACTGAACTCTGGGTAGGAGCCAGTTGGGGCAGAAAAATCCCACATGATTCTGATGGGAATCAAACCCGCAACCCCCCAGCCGGGAGTCAGCGATGCTAACCTCTTTGCCACGGTAGCTGGTTTCAACTGCAGTTTGTTGTTCTGTGCTAGACTGCTTGTATGCTTTATTGTTGCTGTTAGTATTATCGTTACAGGTGAATGGGCACATTTTCACCCTACTTCATTTGTTGTTCTGTATAAGACTGCTGTTGTAATTTTACTGTTGCTGTTTGTGTTGTTATGGGCTTATTCCTTATAGTTTATTCATTCATTTATGATCATTACATTTACCTATTCATTTAATTTGATTAGTTTAAAAAAATTCTATTACTTTATACATTTAATCTATTCATTTATGTTTACTTTCATTTTCTATAAGTTTTGATATATTTCTCACTTATTACTGTGTTTTCTTCTTTTGTCTATTATTACTTCATGTTGACAAACGTTAAACTGAAGGGAATGGTAGATATGTCTATTATTACTTCATGTTGACAAACGTTAAACTGAAGGGAATGGTAGATAGAAGAGTACTGCAGACATACACAAACTGCTTTGCTGTTGGACTTCTTTCTGATCAAAGATGAAGACTAATTTCCTTGAAACTGGTACATTTTTGCCTTTTCTACACCCCCATCAGCATATGATTTTCCCTTCATCATGATTAGAATAAAACTGTTGGAACATTAAAATTCTGAATCTTTCAGTGGTAAAGTTACAGCACACTCATCTTTCTCTCGTTGCTCACACCATGTCATTTGTCAAGGAGGCAAGCGTCTCACCAAAAAGAGCTCAATGAGGAACTGAAAGGATGCTTTGACATGCTCCCATACCTCCCCCGTCACTTTCTCTTAGGTTGGTCTTACCTCTCTCCCCGTCATCTTGTGCCTGCGTGCATGCCTGCGTGTATGTATGTTGGGTGGCAGTTGTTGTTGTAGTAGCACTTGCCTTTTTTGTTTTGTTCTTGTTTCCTTTGTACATTTGCATGCAGGTACAGAGATATTTGCATCATTGCATGCAGTGTCATAGAAGAGTTTGAACACCGCGTCATACATATGATCCATAAAGCTTATAACCTCCCTGTGAGAATGTGTCCTACCCCCCCCCCCCCCCCTTCCCCAACGGGATTGTGTGATTGCAATTCACTGCAACTTGTGAACAAAATTATCTGCCTGTAGTATGTATGGCCCACCCCCACCCCTCCAAAAAAACAGAAATAAAGAAAAGAAAGGCCGAAGAAAGAAAGAAAATGAAAAAGTTAAACTCAACCAGAACATGGTTTCTATATGCAGAATTGTTTTTAAAAAAAAAAAAATTTTAACAGAAAAAAATCAAGAACAATACAGACACAGATAACCACCAAAAACAAAACAAAAAAAACAAAAGAGGAAGAAGAATAAAATAATTCACAGGTGTACACTAGCTGGTGCACAGGTTGTGTGCTGCGTTTGCCACACTACAGCGCAACAGTTAGACCTGCACTGCAGTGCTGATAGTGATACAGACATAGTGTGGTTTTTCCTTCACCATCTGTCGCCCTTATCAATGCATGGCTGTCTGTCACTACCCCCCCCCCCCCCCCACCTCCTCTCCATCCTCCCATGCACTTTCACCACTCTCCTCTGAATGCTGGCTGGCTGGCTGACTGGTTAATTACTCAGTCATCATCTGTTCAGCTTTGCTGCTTTAATGTGTGTGCCCGTGTGTGTGCACAAGCATACGTGCCTGTGTGTGCCTGTGTGTATGTTTGTGTGTGTGTGTGTGTGTGTGTGTGTGTGTGTGTGTGTGTGTGTGTGTGTGTGTGTGTGTGTGAATTCTTTAGTTTAATGTCTATTCACTGTAAGTGTTATTAGACGAAAACAAACAAACAAACAAACACGTACGATTGTATGTGTGCATGTACGTGTGCGTGTGTGTGTGTGTGTGTGTGTGTTGTGTGTGTGTGTGTGTGTGTGTGTGCAAGAGAGAGAGCGGACTGTGTAAGGGACAAGAGGGGAAGGCTGGGTTGGGTGGTAAGATAGGTAAATATTTACATATCCTCGTCGTTTATCTACCCTTTAGTGAATGTTGATCAGGGGAATTAAAGTATATCAAATGAAACAAGTTCAAGTTTAGTAGGATTGAAGCATGTGTGTGTGTGTGTGTGTGTGTGTGTGTGTGTGTGTGTGTGTGTGTGTGTGTGTGTGTGTGTGTGTGTGTGTGTGTGTGTTCTTTGGCATGCGACACTTGCTCTATTGCTGCCACTCCTCCCTTCTACCATGTGCTTTCTTACTTGTTTTCCCCTCGACCAACACCCCCCCCCCCCCCCTCCTTTTTTGTATTCTCTTTTCTTTCCTCCTTTCGCTCTCCCCCCATTTCTTTATCTCTCTCGTTTTGTCCTCTGTTCCTTGTGCTTCATGAGTTCTATTCATGTCGATCCTCCACTAGGATCGAGTGTTTTACTTTCTCATGTACTTCTGTCTTAGGACACCATGTGAACACGTTTTGTGTGTGACTTCAGCTTACCGGCGCGGCTGGAGGATAAATCTCTTTGGAGAAGGCTTTTGTCGGTTCTTCTCTTCAAATCGTGTCTTGAGTCTAGGATATTTTAGCTCTTCATCCATCTTGCCTGCTGTTTTTACCTGCCCCTTAAAGCCCTGCCCCCCACCCCCCAATTTGTATGCTTCACTGGAACCCTGAGAGTGGCACCCTGTCACCATCGCCTCGTCACCCATTTTATATGACTTGGAGCATGACTTTTTATTATTATCATTATTATGGATACTTACATAGCGCCTATCCTCAGCTAGAGACCAAGCTCTAAGCGCTTTACAATCCACACCCATTGACACAACGCGCTGCCTACCTGGGTAGTGCCGACTGAAGAGCTGCCAGCTGGCGCTTCATTCAGTCATTTCCCGTGTCATCCAGTCAGCATCGTTCAATATTGTTCGCTCAGTTTCTTTACCTTCTTCATGCTTTCCATTTCTCATGCACGGTGCATGCTATGTGTAACGTGTCATCCATGTGTGTGTGTGTGTGTGTGTGTGTGTGTGTGTGTGTGTGTGTGTGTGTGTGTGTGTGTGTGTGTGTGTGGTGCGTGTGTGTGTATGCATATGCATGTGCGCGTAAGCATGGGTCTGTAAGCATGTGTGTCTGCTTGTCAACAGCTTGTGCATTTCTATGTACATATCTATGCATGCCCAGCACATCTGCACGCTTATCACACTCTCTTATAAACAAAAAGCTTGATGCTAATGAAGTAGCAAATCACTTATGCAGTTGGCATGAAAATTCAGGTATAACAGATGTGTTCTGAACTGGGAAACTGAATACCGCCACTGTCAGGATAGCGTAATAAATCACAATAATTACAAAACGGTATTGAGAATAATGACCTTTCACAATTTTGATGGATGTTACAATCACATAAAACAGCTGTCAGCAGTGAGATAAAATAAACTGCAGGGTTCTACACAAAATGTAGGTCTGCCAGCAGTCGGCACCTGTGGGGAACTTTTCAGTCTTAAGACATTTCTGGCCTGGAGATGGCAAGATGGTGGACACAGTCAGCTTGTGGATCACAAGTCAAATCAAAATATGTCATCATCAGCCAAACCACGTAGTCTGATTTGAACAAATCTCCCAAAAATGGGACCCAGGTATGTAACCTGGTGAAGGACGGGGGTGGGGTGGGGGGGGGGGGGGGGAGTTAATAAATTGGAGGGGAGAGGGGTCAATTATACTGGACGGAGAGGGGGTGATGAACTGAAAGGGAGAGGGGTTAATGAACTGGAGGGGAGAAGGGTTAATGAATTGGAGGGGAAAGGGGTTAATGAATTGGAGGAGAGAGGGGTTAATGAATTGGAGGGGAGAGGGGTCAATTATATTGGAGGGAAAGGGGGTGATGAACTGGAAGGGAGAGGGGTTAATGAATTGGAGGGGAGAGGGGTCAATTATATTGGAGGGAAAGGGGGTGATGAACTGGAAGAGAGAGGGGTTAATGAATTGGACGGGAGAGGGTTAATGAATTGGAGGGGAGAGGCGTTAATGAATTTAAGTTCACAATAAAACTGGGGAGAGAAAGGTGGATTTGTACAACTCAACCAATATCTTTTATCTTAACTTCTTTTTTCTACTTCTCAAAAATATCTATTTTAAAAAAAAATCTCATATTGCTACCTAGAGTTAGACCTAGTCTCCCAACAAAAGAAAATACACTACTCACTCATAGCTTTCGACAGCCATCCGGCCATCTTCCTCAGAGATGCTGTTGCTGACCGAGTGAACTCTCGACTCAGATTACGTTACCACATAAACGCCAATTAAAATGAAACGGAATAGGCAATGCTTTTTAATAAGCAATACTTTGGTCTCAGCAACAGGTCATAAAAATTTCAAACTACCCATTGGTATAAGTTGGATGTCTGCCAACAAACTGTCGCCATATTCTCTTCAATCAGCCAAGTTGTTTACAGTACAGTGGATTTCAAAAGCAATCAATCTTTCCCTCTCCCCTTCCCCTTCACTCTCTCACACACTGACTCTCTCTCTCTCTCTCTCTCACACACACACACACACACACACATACACACACACACACACACACACACACACACACACACACACACACTGACTCACTCACACACACACACACACACACACACACCTGCATGGGTACATTCAAGCGAAGATTTGAATACAAAAGACTGACAAACAGAACAGCTTCTTAGTCCTTAAAAAAATCTCCTCTTGGCTGTATTTTATCTATTTTCTTGTGACTGGTGATATGTATGACAGATAAGTTGTTAAGTTCATACATTCAAATGACCAAACTTTACAAATCCATTATCGATACACTCTCTCTCTCTCTCTCTCTCTCTCTCTCTCAGCTCAGGTATGTAGATGTGTGAGTATGTATGAGTGCATGCATATGAGAAGGAGGGAGGGTGAGAGGGTGAGAGAGAGAGAACAGTATGGTACATATGTAAAGAGGAATGGGGTGGTGGAGGGTTTGCATTGCAAACAAAGATTATAATTCAATGTGTTTTTTCCTTTACCGTGCATCATGCCTTTGAGCAGTTATGAACGATGTCTGGACATGCCAACTTTAACTTTTTCCAATTGAATTAACGGTGATAGTTCTATTTAACAAAAAGAAAGAAAGAAACAAACCAAAACAAGAACACCTGTAGAATGTAGACTATTCTTACCAACATACACAATTTCACTGTGTACCTCAACAAGAACACCTGTAGAATGTAGACTATTCTTACCAACATACACAATTTCACTGTGTACCTCAACAAGAACACCTGTAGAATGTAGACTATTCTTACCAACATACACAATTTCACTGTGTACCTCAACAAGAACACCTGTAGAATGTAGACTATTCTTACCAACATACACAATTTCACTGTGTACCTCAACAAGAACACCTGTAGAATGTAGACTATTCTTACCAACATACACAATTTCACTGTGTACCTCAACAAGAACACCTGTAGAATGTAGACTATTCTTACCAACATACACAATTTCACTGTGTACCTCAACAAGAACACCTGTAGAATGTAGACTATTCTTACCAACATACACAATTTCACTGTGTACCTCAACAAGAACACCTGTAGAATGTAGACTATTCTTACCAACATACACAATTTCACTGTGTACCTCAACAAGAACACCTGTAGAATGTAGACTATTCTTACCAACATACACAATTTCACTGTGTACCTCAACAAGAACACCTGTAGAATGTAGACTATTCTTACCAACATACACAATTTCACTGTGTACCTCAACAAGAACACCTGTAGAATGTAGACTATTCTTACCAACATACACAATTTCACTGTGTACCTCAACAAGAACACCTGTAGAATGTAGACTATTCTTACCAACATACACAATTTCACTGTGTACCTCAACAAGAACACCTGTAGAATGTAGACTATTCTTACCAACATACACAATTTCACTGTGTACCTCAACAAGAACACCTGTAGAATGTAGACTATTCTTACCAACATACACAATTTCACTGTGACCTCAACAAGAACACCTGTAGAATGTAGACTATTCTTACCAACATACACAATTTCACTGTGTACCTCAACAAGAACACCTGTAGAATGTAGACTATTCTTACCAACATACACAATTTCACTGTGTACCTCTGACCGACTTCAGACGCAACAAAGTCCACCTCCATCTCTAAGATTAAAAAACTGACCTCCAATTAATTCCATCTAGCAGCCCTGCTACTCGTCACTACATATTTTCTCTGGCCTTGGCCTAAATCTGTCAGTGTTTGACACAACCTGGCTCCAGCGACCTGTATCAATCAAACGGCTGTCATGCCCTGCAATTTTCTGTCAGAACTGCCTCCGGCTGCTATCACCTTCCCAAACTCTTCTCCTGTTTAGAAGATCAAATCCTCCACACCTAATCAACTGAACACAACATACACTGCCTCAGTGATAAGATTTATTAAAATCACCATCACACAACCACTCAAACCCAGCTCCACACAACCCTAACACATGCATTCATTGACCGGTACAGTGACCTGGCATTTGCCTGTGTAGGTTTGAGCAATGCCTAATGCCCCAGTGCTGTGGTGGGGCCAGCTAATGACTGTCAGCCTCTGCAATTCACGGCAAGGTGATCAGTGAGAAAGCCAATCCTGTCGCAGTTCAAGAACTCATGTCCCACTTCTCACCGATCTGAGCACTCTTCCAACATCTGAGCACAGCAAATTGTTCTCAGCAAACATTTTAATTTTAGTTCTCATCAAACAATGACAAAAATAATATGATTTGAGAAACATCCAGATCACCCTTTATGATCTATTCAGAAAGCCTGATGTACTTGAATTCTGTACTGTTGTGCCATAACTTCCTATAAACCCATGTTTTTTTTTTTTCAATTTAAATTCAGTGTTTGTGTGAAGAGGCTGTTTGAAGCATCAGAAATCATATGAGCCCCTGCTGATGAAAACAAAGGTGAAGAGGCTGTTTGAAGCATCAGAAATCATATGAGCCCCTGCTGATGAAAACAAAGTGTTATCTGAAGGGGTTGTCTGATTTGGAAAATGGTGGGTCAATGTCTAATCTCACGAGCAGTTTTAAATGTGGTATGGGGGGGGGGGGGGGGGGGGGCGGTTGCAGCTTTTGGTAACTGGATGAAAATTCCAGTGTTCTTTAAACTAACTTTGGGGGGGGGGGGGGGGGGGGGGGGGTTGCAGTTTTTGGGAATTGGATGAAAATTCCAGTGTTCTTAAACTAACATGATAGAGAAAAAAAATCTTATTCAGTGATTGACTATTAGAACTTAAAAGTTAATTCAACTGGACCGTGCAACCCAATTCTACTCAAAAAGTTTCACGTTTTGTAGCTGTGACCTCTGACCTATTAAATGCTGACAGTGACAGACACTCCTCAGACATCAACTACATGTATGCCCGTAGCATTTGGTCAAAGTACATCATTTAAAAAAAAAAAAAAAATTGCACCAATAGCATGGGTGTACAAACCCTCTGAAGCTCTGTAAATGACAATGTACAAACCAATACCTGTCTCTACACCACAGTCACCTGCAGTCCTCTAAATGCAAGCCTTTCTGTCATCACAATCTGCATCACAATCCCCTGTGATTCTCTGCGTCTCATAACCACATCAATCACCCTAACCTGAACTGTCAGCCATTAAAGTGAAGAAGAAATAAGGTCAGTCATCCAGTGAACTGAGTCATGTCTAGAGAGGTACAGGTGGTGGCAGTGACCAAGACGACCTGATGGACTGTGACCATGCATGCTAATCAGACACCACCTGAAAAAAAAAATCCCTTGATCGAACATTAGCCACTGGTCCTATCTGGCAAGTTGAATGCATGGTACACGTAATGATGTATGCATCTACAATCTCCAGACACAACTTGAGCCCCAGAGGGGCTAACAACAGCTTGCTCCCAGTTGTTACCATGCACCAATGATCTGTTTTCACAGGCACACCACTCCTCCATCACCTGCTGAACAATTTGTCAAAACCCTGCAACTGTTCTCTTTTTTTAAATATGTTTGCTCATTAGAAACATATTTATCAGAATAACAGCAGAGGATCTTGCTTATCTGCTGGCTAACTGATGTTACAGTAAAACGAAAGATATGTTGGCTTCCCTCTAGGTAAGTAGAAAGAAACTTGTGGAGAGCGTGGCAGCAGAGAGTCCTCACTCTCCACTAGTGTTACAGTAAAACGAAAGATATGTTGGCTTCCCTCTAGGTAAGTAGAAAGAAACCCGCGGAGAGCGTGGCAGCAGAGTCCTCACTCTCCACTAGTGTTACAGTAAAACGAAAGATATGTTGGCTTCCCTCTAGGTAAGTAGAAAGAAACCCGCGGAGAGCGTGGCAGCAGAGAGTCCTTACTCTCCACTATTGTTACAGTAAAACGAAAGATATGTTGGCTTCCCTCAAGGTAAGTAGAAAGAAACTTGTGGAGAGCATGGCAGCAGAGAGTCTTCACTCTCCACTAGTGTTACACTAAAACCAAAGATTATGTTGTCTTCCCTCTAGGTAACACAGTACTAGCCAATCTTTCTGTCCCTTTGACTCCCCTAGTGCCCCCCCCCCCCCCCCCCCTCCCCAACATTTCAACCTATTGGTCATCTTCAGTCTGAACAAATAACATTCTGAACAAGTGAACTGATTCTTCTCCTTTGTGTTCCTTGTTTTGAGAGCTGTTTGTCCTGCCTAAAGAGGAACTACAGGTTCAAACATCATCTGTCCGTTTCCTAATTTTCCTTCCAGACTTTGGCGGCCCAACAATTCAGCTTTTGTTCTAACATTTCTGAGTCCAGAAAGACCCACTCACCAGCCAATTTACAAAGATATGGTTTGTCAGAAGAGTACTTGCAAACACTTTACACATTAAACATTGCCTCCTCTTCCCCCTCATACCCCCCCCCACCACCTTAAATTGATATAATATGATAACAAAGTAATTCTTTCACTCTTGAAAAAAGAAAAGAAAAAGAGGTTGTGTGAAAGACCAAGACAAATGTTACTTACTGGTATGAATGCTCCGTCATCATGATCTTTATCAGACAGAAATAAATTCCACAACACACCTTTCATCTGGTTCCAACTAAAACAGCACTCATTTCAGGCTGGCAATGCATACACAAACCATGGCACAAGCATCATTCTTGATACAATATGTGTGTGTGTGTGTGTGTGTGTGTGTGTGTGTGTGTGTGTGTGTGTGTGTGTGTGTGTGTGTGTGTGTGTGCGCGCGCGCGCACGCGTGTGCGTTGTGTGCGAGCGTGTTTGCGTTTGTGTGTCTGTGTGTGTGTGTGTGTTTGTGTGTGTGTGTGTGTGTCTGTGTCAATGTGTGTGTGTGTGTGTGTGTCTCTCCCGGAGTGTGTGTGTGTGTGTGTGTGTGTGTGTGTGTGTGTGTGTGTGTGTGTGTGTGTGTGTGTGTGGAGAGAGAGAGAGAGAGAAGAGAGAGAGAGAGAGAGAGAGAGGAGAGAGAGAGAGAGAGAGAGTCAGACAGACAAAGACAGAAAGAGTACATGTATGCGTGTGTGTGTGTGTGTGTGTGTGTGTCTGTGTGTGTGTGTGTGTGTGTGTGTGTGTGTGTGTGTGTGTGTGTGTGTGTGTGTGTGTGTGCGTGTGTGTTTGAGAGTATGTGCTTGCATGCATGAGCACTTGCTCATTAAAACTGAAGGTAAAAAGTTCTTTTACCTTGGTGTACAGTCTTCAAACATACTCTGGGCCTCAAGCCAGCCAGGCATTTTGTTTCCAGATAAAAAGCACTGCTAATTCCTCCTCCCATCATCCATCCCCATAGCGCACCACGACACAGTGACACAAACTGGGATTACTGATAACAATTGTGCACAGACACAACAACACATGCAGGTAAAAACAGAAAAAAAACCTGGGGAACGGAGAAGGGTGGAAACAGAGTTGGAGATGCAGACACACGGAGAAAAGTGAAACAAAAACAAAGAACAAACCTGGCTAGTTTCAAAGTGACGTTATTACTGCTGGCACAAATGGAAACAAATTATATGAACAATTCTTAGCGAGTCGCCAAAAACAAGGCCAAACAAGTTACAAGACAAACATGATATTTTTTTACCTCTTGGGTCTTCTTCAGGCACGATAAACATTGTCCAGGGCAATGAGAGTGAAGAACAAGCAATCCCTTATCTCCTCATATTAAATCTGGCTAGATTTTGTTGGTAATAATAATGATGGTTATGTACATGACAGACAGCCTGCACAAAGCAGTTTACAGAATCATCACTCAGGCAACATACTGCATTGTTAGGAATATTCACGAACATATAAGCAGATCTTTTAATGCCAGCGAAAGAACTGCAATGACTACTTCTTGCTAGAACATATGTACACATATACAAATGTACTGCAGACCATTATGGTTGTCTCAGACAACAATGATAACGGATCCATGGTACTTATCCTAATTCCATACCACTCAAAGTATTCTTCACTAGATTCTGGTCAGGAATATGATGGAGGCTGTACAGGCAGACTGTGGCAGCGAAATAACAGCATTATCCACACAGAACACAGGAAAGAGGAAGGGGATTTTCAACATTTCTCTGGGCGCTGTAGAGTGTCAAAGATCACCTATCCCTTTAACTAAGTCTGAGATGCATGACAAGCCCAATCAAAATTGTTGGTACAACGCTACGACAGAATGTGAAGGACCATAAGCTAGCCTAGAGCTGAACCCATCACAGTGATTGCATCTTTCTATTCTTTGATAACAGCCGGATCCAACACAGACCACACTGTGTTCTCTCAGCTTTCTTTCCAGTGCACGCCAAGCAGGAGAGGCTGCTAACATTACTGCGCCCTGATTCACCCTTGTGTGACCTTCTCTCCTTCCAGAAACTTCCCCAACACCCCCTTCCACCCCACCCCCTCACCATGTGCACGTTGGCACTCTCTGACTCAGCCCACACCCACCCAGAAATGTGTGCATGTGAAAAAACACCTACACACAAAGTGATGGCATGCATATTATCACTGCATGGGCTTTCTGATTCAACACCCACCTCATCCTGTCACACTCTCTCTCTCACTCTCACACACACACACACACACACACACACTCTCTCTCTCTTAAAGCATGGGTGGCAATGGCATGTCACGATGCATACAAGGGCATTGCAAACCATGAGGAGAGCCTACTGTCATTTGTCCTGAGCATGCAAATGCAGCCAGGAGAGGGAAGAGGCGGTGAGAGGGGTAAGTGTGTGGTTAGGGGCACGTCCTGGCAGATGTGGCTGAAAATCAATTTCCTCCACTTGCAGACTGTGCGACTGTCGTGTCAACACAATGCATACCTTTCATTCACCCAGGCTAGGCAGCAGTCCACAGCAGACCTGTCCTCTGCATTTCTTTGCCATCAACGGCATAACTCAGGTCCCATATCTACAGTGCAGCTACCTTCACAAACCTAACTAAAACAATTTTTTTTTTAAAACACCCCAAAAACAAGAAAAATCTGCTTTCAAAGCTGAATAGGCCTGATGATTTTATATACACTGCAGTGTCATGTTTCTCACTGTCACACACACAGCCCTGATGTGGCCCTTTGCGGCTGGGCAATAAGCAACATTTATCTTATCTTATCCACTGTCACACACAGACACATAGCCACAAACAGAAAGTGACACACAAAAACAAACACTTCAAACAGGGGAGGAGAGAAAAAGAGGGGCGAGAGTGTGTGGGAGGGGGCCGGGGATTGGGGGTATGGGGAGACATAGAGAGTGAGTGAGTTTGCATACACTAAAGATGCACTCTCTGCCATTTTCCATACACATACAAAAAAAAAAAAACCCACCACCACCTACCTCATACAACTACAGACTTCAGATAATGTCATATCAATAACCTACAGTAAATGGTTTTATGTTCACAAAATAGCAGTTACATGCACGCGCGTGCGTGTACACACACACACACACAAGCACGCGCGTGCGCGCGCGCACACACACACACACACACACACAGCTGCACTAGTTACTCATAACACATCAACCTTCTTTACAGCCAGTTTAAGTCAACAATTTAAGGACAGCATACCTTTTCACAAAGCGGAAAAAGCCAGATGACAGGGTGACAGTTTTATATCATGAGTCATCCTGACAATCCACAATGGTGCTTCATATTACATAAGCGTGACAAATGCATTTATCTTGCTTGTTCCCATTTCCCAAGTTCGTTTGTTTTTTTTTGCTGTCGAATTTTCATTCTTAGTTTGTTGGCTGGTTTTCATTTGTTCATTGCTCATCTTGCCGACTGACCCATGCCAGCTTACTGTCCTTTCTGAATCTCTCCCAACTCGCCATGTACAGAACTTCAATGATCCAGACATGCCATTTTATTGGCCTTAACACCAGCAGCTCGAAGGAATTATCAATGAGGACAGCCTTTCCTTACCCGCACAGGAGAGTTAGTTTCAAAGGGAGGTGACTGCTAAAGTAATTGTAAGTAACTCCTCCGGCTAACATGGACAAACAGATCACAAGACAACACATGATGCGTTTTGACCTCCTAAGCTGATTCAACGCCCATCATGTGCTGAATTCAAGAAGATAAGGGACTGCCTGTTCTTCCTTGTCATTGTCCTGAATGTTGTTTATCTTGCCTGTAGAAGACCTAAGAGGTCAAAATGCATCATGCTTTGTCTTGTAATTTGTTTGTCCATGTTAACCAGCAGTTACTTAAAATTACTTTTAAAATCTGCACAGAACCTGAAATGCTGAAAAATCCATTTGCTGAATTTTAAGCTGACGCTCTATGCAGACTCTCCACCTTGTAAGATCCTTCCTGTTAACAACTGTCCAGTTGTGGGTATAATTTATGCGAGGTTCCAGAGCGCAGTGACCTTCATCCAACAACGTCCACCATTTCCACAAACTTATCCCTCCACAAAATCATCAAATATGGAGGGAAAATAAAGGCATTGTAGGATATCCTCTCTATGAGATCCTTATAACTTTTTTTTTTTTAATTAAGAGTGGATGGGGTGGACACTCTTTAAAGTTAAATGAGAGTGGATCTTGACAGGGAGATGAATCTACAATAGAGAAAAAATTAAATGTAAATCTAAAAAAAAGAAAGAAAAAAAACTTTAAAGAAATGAGATTCATTTGAGTGCATCAAACACTCAGCAACAGATAGAACCCTGATTCAATTACAATCATAATGACAATAATTGATCTGTGTTGACATGATCTATTTATCATGTGTATCATGGTAATGATTGATCTGTGTTCAATCCACAACATCCTAATCATGTGTCCTAATCATGTGTATAATGGTAATGATAATAACTGATCCTAATTGAATCTATGACCTCCTAATCATGTGTATAATAATGATAATAATCTATTAAAATTCTCAACCTTTCTTCGTACAATGATTCAATCCAATGATTTATTTTATGAATCTTCTTTGTTCATTTTCAGCCACAGTTATGAACTTGAAATTTGGAGACAAGACTATATTGTATTTCATATGTATTTCAAGACTGGCTGAACTAAAAATCTTTAAAAAGTGTTGGCATGGCTTTATGTTGTCAGTTTTGAAGCGAATAAAATCTGTTACCATCCCCACAAATCCTGTTTGCTTTTTTTTTTTCCCCCAACTGCAGTAATGTGCTGATCAAAAAGCAGATTATTACCAAAAACCAACAAAGACTACTAAATGTGTGGTGCCTTGCATTTTTCTTTAACCACTGAACTTTATTTACCAACCCTGGAGCCAGCTCACTCAATTACTAAGTTATTGATACCCTGTACCCTGTACCCATCGTCAACACAGCGCAGGCCTTCAAGGGTGGTACAGGACTGCTCTAAAGGCAGGTGAAGACAGTGCTTCTCTGGGTCCTCCCCAGCACCTTCGGGTGTTTCTTTTTCTTCTTTGCCTTAACTAGGCTGACCCTGGAGAAAGGTCCAGTGACAGTGAGGAAAGACCCACTGACCACAGGGAAAGTCCTGTTGACAGTGGGAAAGACTACAACTTTGGATTCTCTCTTGAGGGCACATAAGACCGTATGGCGAAAGCTTGGCTGTGTCTGGAGTGGCACTGTCTTCATCTGTCCGTGGGCAGGGGTGGTTGAATTTACCTCTGTTCAGGAGCAGTTATGTCCCCTGATATCTTAATGAAGTGTCCTGCGCGTGCCTGTACCCATCGTCAACACAGCGCAGGCCTTCAAGGGTGGTACAGGACTGCTCTAAAGGCAGGTGAAGACAGTGCTTCTCTGGGTCCTCCCCAGCACCTTCGGGTGTTTCTTTTTCTTCTTTTTCTCCTCTAAGTTATTGATACCCTCCTGTAATTTATTTCTACTTCCATGATCACCAAGATAAGGCAATGTTGCTTATAGCCCAGCCGACTGCAAAGGGACACATCAGGGCTGCCATGATCACCAAGAACACTGTTGTAAGCTGTAGTGTCATCTGCAAAAATTCAGCAACTGATAATGTCTGGTCTGTTTCTAATGAAATAAATAAAAAGATACTGCCGTCTGGTAACTTAAAATACTCTCTTTACCACTGCGACTCTTTAGCTGATTATTTCTCAGTGGGTTTTCGGCAACTCAACATTTATGAAGAGTGATGTTATACTTTAGTGTCTGACGTGATTTTTCCTTTTAACATCCCTGCATGATGTCACCCACTTTGTTCAGCAGTGATTCACTCTTTCTTTGTGAGAACAGGAACATGTAACTTAGTGCGTGAGTGGATGCCTGAGTGGAGTGCATTGTATGTCAGTCTGTGTGTAGGCACAGGCATACATAAATCTCAAACACTCATACAGCAATGCAGTCAACATGAAGTACTTTTGTAGTTGTACTGACTGAAAATTTGCTACTGTTCCACTGCAAATTTATTTCAACTGTTTGTAGAGCTGCTGGTTTTTTTTTCCATTTTTTTTTCAGTCACCATGCATATTTGGTGCCCACCCTGTGCACAACCTTCTAATGAGTAAGAGGATTCTAGTTTCGTTCCTCTTCCTGAACACAGGAACGTTAA
>CM031610.1:4153777-4161277 GCA_018398815.1 Conus ventricosus
GCCATCCTCTTGTCTCACATCAGTCTGTGAGGATCACCTCTTGCTCTCTGCGAACAGCTGCTCAGGCAACAGTTCACCACTTCGCTCCTTAACAGTCCAAGCTCAGTGGAGCATACCATTTTCTGTAGCAGCCTTGGCTGCTCAGTCTGCCATGTCATTGCCCTGTGTGCCAGTGTGTGACTGCAGCATGTTGCATACACAGAGACCAAATCAAATATTCTGCAGGAAAAATAAAGTAACATAACAATGTTCTTTCTCCAATTCTGCAGACAACTCTTGTCACTTGTTTTTATTCCAAACTGATAGCAAGGTAATCATTCATGTCTCCCAATGAACTGTAGTGCAGAAGACTGGTACGATTTGTCAAGTTCTGATGTTTCATAAGATCAGGGAGAGACAGAAAGACTGATTCCCCTCCTTGCCTTGCCACGACAAGCAAGCTATACAACCTAGTGCATGAGCATGTGACAAAGAATCTAAAAATTTCACATGAAAATACTGCGGACATGCTGGCAGTCTGAAACTCTGCATATGATTTGAACCATTTACAAAGGAAAACTGAAGAGAAATGTTTTTATCCAATATATACACTGACCAATGTGAATCGTACATACTTGCAAGCTCTTCATCTTTCCGATATAATTAACAGCAATGAATTAGTTCCAATTTCACTAATTTCACCGCCGGTAAGCTTAAACGCTTTACTGAATGCCACTTTCTTAGAGGGGACAAGCAGAAATATGGGGTGACAAATTGCTCTTTCAGTGTTTGAAGTGGGTTTTTTTTTTTTTTTTTTTGCAGCTACAGTGCAGCCAGAGCAACTGAAAATTATGTAGAAATCTCTAGCCCTAATCAACTTCTAACGGGTTCACCTTGCTACACCCTAATAAGTAGGCCTACTTCGCATTATCTGATTGTGCAAATGGTTCCTGTCAATTTTTCTACAATGATAAACCTTCAATGACTGGGACATCAGCCTGCTGCTATTTCATGTCATCTGTGGACATTGTGACACTGTGTGAAACTGTGACATAAGTCTTAATGACTTATTCTCATTAATTTCAATTTGATAAATTGAGATTTCCAATGCACACCTTATGATTGGAGGAGATTTCAACTTTCCAGGATGGGACTGGCCACACTCCACCCTGAAACCAAAGGCACCGTACCCTAGTCTGCATAACGATTTCATGGAACTCACCAGGGACTGCGGACTGGAGCAGATAGTCATGGAGCCAACAAGACAGGATATATCCTCGACCTCATCTTAACAACACACTCACCTAGTGCCAAGAGTTGAGATCATCCCTGGACTAGTGACCATGACATTGTCTATTGTGAATACACCATAGCGGCCCAGAAAGAGAAACAGCCACCCCGCAGGATTCCTCTGTACCGCAAAGCCAACTGGGACGGAATGAAGAAAGCAATGACAGAGCTCCATGCAACACTGGAGAGGGAAAAGGGCAGCCTTTCTACAGAGGATCTATGGAAAAGATTCAAAGAAGCCCTCAGTACCGCCATGGAGTCCTTCATACCGCACAAGCAGGCCCGCCCCAAGCAGAGCAAGCCATGGGTTACCCCGGAGATAAAGAGTCTCATCAACAGGAGGTCCCGAGTCTACAAGAAAATGAAGAAGACAGGGGCAGAAGAACTGAAAGCTGAGTCTCAAGCGCACATGTTTTAAAAAAAAAGAAAATGAGACTCAAAGACAGAAACTGTAAAAATGAGTCTCAACAACTCCGCAGAACAATCCAGAGGAAACTGAGGCGAGCATATTGGCAATATGTCAATGACGCACTGACTCAGCAGCCCAGACGAACCACCTACAACAAAACGCTTCTGGACTTACATCAAGAGTCAGAGATCTGCGAAATCGGAGTCTCCCCCCTGAAGGTCAATGGTCAGTTGGTGTCGGACCCCAAGGCGCAAGCAGAAATCCTGAACAACCACTTCCATTCAGTCTTCAGTGAGGGTCGAGACTACACCCAGCAAGAGTTCAGTGAGAAGTGCGGCATGGACAAGGGAGACTACACGGAGCTCAGCAAACTCTGCATCACGGAGGAAGGCGTCAGGAAGCTGCTGGTGAAACTTAATCCCAACAAAGCATGCGGTCCAGATGGCATCACCCCACGAGTGCTGAAAGAATTGGCTGATGAAGTGGCTCCGGTCTTGACCTTGATTTTTCAGACTTCCATCGCAAAGGCACCATCCATCAGATTGGCGAACGGCAAACGTGACACCTGTTTTCAAGAAGGGGGAACATTACGATCCTGCAAACTACAGACCAGTATCGCTGACCAGCATCCCATGCAAGATCTTGGAGCACATTGTAGTCACCGCCCTCATGAACCACCTCGAGGAGAATACGATACTGACCCCCCGACAGCATGGATTTCGTCGAAAAAGATCCTGCGAGACCCAGCTGCTGGAATTTGCCGAAGAACTGTCTGACAATATGGAGAAGGGAGGGCAGACTGACATCGTAGTGCTGGACTTTGCCAAGGCCTTTGACAAAGTAAACCACAGCCTCCTGACCCATAAACTCCATCACTATGGCGTCAGGGGGAAAGTCAATAACTGGATCAAGGGTTTCCTTCGAGACAGGCATCAAGCAGTAGTGGTCCAAGGGGCGAGGTCGGACTGCGTCACAGTAAGGTCAGGGGTTCCGCAGGGGTCAGTACTTGGACCCAGTTTGTTCCTAGTATACATCAATGACCTACCGGACCAACTCACTTCGATGACGCGCCTGTTCGCTGACGACACTGCTGTATACCGGCTGATAACATCAGGCCTGGACCAAGAACAGCTACAACAAGACCTCCTCAAACTCGAACAGTGGGAGAAGAGCTGGGACATGGCCTTTCACCCAGGGAAATGTACACCCTCCAGTGACCAGGAAGAAAAAAACCCTTGCCAAACAGCTATCACCTACACGGCCAGAATTTAGCCACAGTCAACTCGGCGAAATATCTTGGCGTTACCATCAGTCACGACCTCAGCTGGATGAGCATATCAATAACATCTGTTCGAAGGCCAACAAGACCCTCGGCTTCCTTCGCCGCAACCTTCGAATCAATGCCATCCAGCTGAAAGAAACGGCGTACAAGTCCTTCGTGAGGCCCCATACTGGAGTACGCCTGCACAGTGTGGGATCCAAACACAAAACAAAATGTCAGCAGGATTGAGGCAGTACAGAGCAGAGCAGCCCGGTTTGTTCTCAGAAGATACCACAACACTTCAAGTGTAAATCTATGATAGACAAACTGGGCTGGGGTCCACTCCAGAAACGCAGGAAGACCTCCCGCCTCACCATGTTGTACAAAATCTTGCATGAGGAGGTCTGTGTGGACGCTGCCAAACTGATACCTGCACCACCAAGACTAAGAAGAGGACACTCACAGCAACTGACCCAGATCTATTGCCGCACCCAATACCGACAACAGGCATTCTTTCCCAATACTATCAGGGACTGGAATGACCTGACTGAGGCAGTAGTATCAGCCAAAACCCTCGACACATTCGTGTCAAGGGTCAGATCAAATTAGAGTAGGAACCAGAGTAGGGATAGGTGGTTTTTTTTTTTTTTTTTTTTTTTTTTTTTTTTTTTTTTTGTGGGCTTGGCTGCACCTTATGAGTAGCCAGGGCTGGCTTACCCCGAGGGGGGACAGGGTGACCGTGGTAGCCTGCCAGCAGATCCACGCATAGTTATTTTAGCTTTATTCAAATTACTGTCTGTTGTGTAGTGAGAGTGGAAATGCTTTTTTTTTTTTTTTTTTTTTTTTGCGTCAACCCCAAAGCGGCAGAGTAATCAACCTGATGATTGTGGCCGCTCAACGGATCTTCTTCTTCTTCTTCTTCTTCCAGATGGGGATGTTTAACCTGCCCCGTGCCCACAGTCTTCACGTAGACTATTCTGGCACACAGGTTGCATGCATTGTGTATTTTCGTGTAGCCGGTACTCACCGTCTTAGGACATGAGCATCGGGATCTTTAGAGTCCGTGTATGATCTTAGTGCATGTGACACAGACTAGACCTCGGTTTATAGTCCCATCCGAACGACTATATGGGGAATGGAGTCAGAACCAATGTTAACTCCGAGGGAAAAATCCCCCTATACCGAAATTCGAACCCGCAACCCAGGATCACGAGTCCGGCGCTCTAAATGGATGATGATGATGATGACTAGTTCAGTTTTAAATGAGATTTTTTTTCGGTTCAATTGAATTTGGTCTCATTCCATGCGCTACCTCTTCGCGTCGACAGCACACCAGAGCAAACAGGTACAAAACAATAACAACATGTTACTGAGCCAGATGCACAGATGAAAATAGATTGCTACGAGACTCAAACTGATGACTCAACTACTGTTATTGTGTTAAGTCGACGAGAATGCAGTTCTTGGCCACTATCACTTTGCTCAGATAATGTCGATAATATGAATGTATGCCCTCTGTCTTTTCAGATACTTAAATGACGCGGGACCGCAGTGGTGTATCTGACAATGAAACGTAACCTCATACGCCATAACACCAGCCTGCACTGCAGCAGACGTTGAAGTGGGTTGGGCACTAACTTGATTCGCCGCCATCCTTCCCAAGATGTTAGCAACATCTATCCATAAAGTTTCTTTCGTAAGTCTTACATGCAACTCACCTTGATATACAGTTCGAATCTCTGTTTAGGTCCTCCATCGCTATCAGCTCCGTCTCCAGACATTTTGATCGACTAATCGCACAATCGAGTCGTCGACTTGGGATTTTTCAGGCAGTGACGCAGAGCCTCGCCCAATCTGGTCCCCTTCTGCACATGCGCAAGCACTTATCCGGTCACGTGATTGTCGATTTCTGCTTTCAGTTTCAAATTGATCGTTCAGTTCAGTTCAGTTCAGTTCACTTGGGACTTTGATAGCCTCACAGCTTTTTGTGTCCCAATCATCTTATTTCATAAACATTGGTTGCTTAATGCATGCATATGCTCAGGATATATTTTAATCTATTCTATTACTTTATTTCTATCAATCAAATTGAGATTTTAACATATTTAACTCAGCGTTAGTATCCAGAAGGTTTTTAAAAGTATTCAAATCTTTTGCTTTTTTAATGTGCGCAGGTAGTTTGTTTCCAATACGGTGCCACTCTGTTACTAAATGAAAATTTTCTAATATTAGTGCGACAATATTTAATTTGGATTTTGTTATCAGAATTTCTTGTAATTTGATTAGTGGTTAGTTGAAAAAAATGTGTTAAAATTTGTACTGTTAAGTCCCTTAAATAGCTTGTAAGTCTCAATCAAGTCTCCCCTTATTCGTCTGAACTTTAACGATGGTAAATTTAACCTTCGCAATCTATCTGCATAGCTAACATATTTGAATTCCTTAATTAACAAGGTGGCTCTTGGGATGTTTTCGCCCCACAGTGATTACATCCAAATCGACGCTTAGCTTGACATTGTAAAATCAGCAGTTGTAAAATATTTCCCCTTTGCAGATTAAACTTTTTTTCTCAGCAACTTTTTACTGCATAATTATACAATTTCAAATTGTTTTAGTGTGAGTTTTATTTCTCAGTAATCTAAGTGCGAATAGGTGGCACGTTAGCAGTGGGGCAAGACCCCACGCCCCCCACACAAAAGTTGCAGGTTCGAGTCTCGGTCGAGCCAGGCGGAATACAAGTAAAGCTCACAGGGCATTTGAGAGCTTCCACGAGAATTTATCCCACTGTAGAATGTAAAGAAGTCGGTGCCAAAACGGTTATTTGAAAATATCCTATTCGTTTCGGTATGCACAATAGCCTATATACTAATAAACATGTAGGCCTACAACTACCATGTACCTCTGAACAATGATATTATACCCACTGTGACAGTCAGTTCCACCACAAAATACAAAACCAATCGCTCGTAAAAACAGTGCAATATATATCCGTCAGCTAATCACACATAGCAACATTCCTTCTCAAAGTGTACCGTAGCCAGCCATGCCATTCCAACAAAGCACCAGTCCAGCCTTTGAAGCAATGGCAGAATGAAAGAATGGCAGAAGAAAAAGAGCGCGCGCCTGTGAAACTCAAAATCAAGACAATATCATCAACAAATATACCAGTAACTGGCTAGTACTCCCCGACGTCGCATCCTTCCGCCACCAAACAAAGCTCAGGCATCCTCGAGGAGTAAGCTGTGAGATCAGAGCAGCAGACGTTGCCAAGAAATACCTCAAGACCATGGAAATAACAGGCCACACACAGATCAACAAACAAGGGCTGGCATCGACAGAAATGAAATGGTGGTAAAACAAAACAAAAACAAAAGGGGAAGCAAATAGGTAATAGAGTAGAAAGAACAGATCGCCCAGAATCCAGAGAGCAGTCCTGAAGCTCTAGCAACAAAATGGTACACGACAGGAAACCTCAAATCATGGTCTAAAACATCAAGAACATGAAAGCAGGGTTTACTGGATGGTTGACTGGGAATGCACAGTAGATATCCAGAGAGAGAGGGAGTCTTTATTCTCAATGTACAAGATAAGCAAGAAGACGCGTTTTCTTCATCTGACCCTCGTCCCATCGGGGACTATTTACACACACTTCAAGAATACTTACACAGAAGATAGAGAGAGCCTTTATTCTCAAGGTACCAGATAAACAAGAGGATGTGTTTTTTTATTGTCGTTTTTTTTATTTTATCTAGCCCTCATCCCTTCTGAAACTATAAGGATATCTACACACACACACACACACACACACACCACACGAGAGAGAGAGAGAGAGAGAGAGAGAGAGAGAGAGAGAGAGAGAGAGTATGGTTCTATATATATATATATATGTGTGTGTGTGTGTGTGTGTGTGTGTGTGTGTATGTGTGTGTGTGTGTGTGTGTGTGTGTGGTGTGTCTGTGTGTGTGTGTGTGTGTGTGTGTGTGTGTGTGTGTGTGTGTGTGTGTGTGTGTGTGTGTACCACACATTGACAGACCATCGGACGCACGTGAGGTTTAATGCCATTTTTTGTTCCGGACGATCAAACTCGTGTATACATCGCACGACTAGCGCTCTCATGTGACTGGTTTACGTTCGATCAAAATGGTGTAGGCCTATAGATCGTACAATCAAAATGGTGCAGGCCTATAGATCGTACGATCAAAATGGTGTAGGCCCGTAGATCGTACGATCAAAATGGTGCAGGCCTATAGATCGTAAGATCAAACTGGTGTAGGCCCGTAGATCGTACGATCAAAATGGTTGTAGGCCTATAGATCGTACGATCAAAATGGTGCGGGCCTATAGATCGTACGATCAAAATGGTGTAGGCCCGTAGATCGTACGATCAAAATGGTGTAGGCCCGTAGATCGTACGATCAAACTGGTGCAGGCCTATAGATCGTAAGATCAAACTGGTGTAGGCCCGTAGATCGTACGATCAAAATGGTGTAGGCCTATAGATCGTACGATCAAACTGGTGCGGTCTATAGGTCGTACGATCAAACTGGTGTAGGCCCATATATCG
>CM031610.1:4168777-4178777 GCA_018398815.1 Conus ventricosus
GAATTCTTAAGTTCAAGGAGAGGGCTGCAACTCGAGGAAGATTTATTCACCTTCATAAAGCCTCCCTCTGTGGCGTTGATTGTTTACACTGTTCACAGCTCTGCTGCTAAAGCTTGGTGAAGGATCGTCGTTGTGCGTGAAACCAAAGGCATTGAAGTCTACGATTAAATATAATTGAATATAATGTTCTCTTTTGGTTCGTCAAACAGGCCTACGCATTGCTGACTGTAAGCAGTTGGTGAATAACTTCACACGGGAGACCGTCAAAGCATGTGTTTTATTTATACCCCATCACACACAACACACACACACACACACACACACACACACACACACACACACGCACCACACACACACACAACACACACACACACACACACACACACACACACACCACTCTCCTCTCTCTCTCTCTCTCTCTCCTCTCTCTCACACACACACACACACACACACCACACACACACACACACACACACACACACACACTCTCTCTCTCCTCTCTCTCTCTCTCCTCTCCTCTCACACACACACACACACACACACACACACACACACACTCACACACACACACACACAATCAACACACAACAAAAAACACACACAACATATATATATATATAATATATATATATATATATAATGATATGAGAGTAGAAAGCAGAGAAAAGAGAGAGAAAGACTCACACACATGTTTGCTAAGCATACACGCAAATACTAATGTGAGTTCTCATACACTATTACATTTATTTTTAGTGGAGGATTTTTGTCATCGCGCTATGTTGTTTTCGTTTTTGGTGATGTTGCTGTTAAGTCCAATCTATGCGTTACCACCGCACGATGTCTTTGTCCTATCTCACCTTTTCTGTAATCATTGTCTTTGCTGCTTCGTCATCGGGTTTAGGCAAACCTGAGTTCGTCTGCCCTACAGTCCCTCACTAGAGGTACAATCACTAGCTCAGTTTAGGGGACACCGGTGTAAAAATCATCAGCGATTATTGAACAATTAACGTCCAATATCATATAAACTGACTTCACCGGTCCCCTCCGCCCCGCCCCACCCCCCCACCCCACCCCCACCCTCCTTCCCTGCTGGAGAAATCGGGACGGGGGGGGGGGGGGGGGGGAGAGGAAGAGAAGGGCTAGGCCCCCTCCCTCCAAGGCTTGTCACGTCAAGTGCCAGTCTAAATAATTTCTCTCCTCGATGGATGAACTGCTCAAGGTGTAGCTGACAGCGGACAACAGCAGCCATAAGGTCGTCCCAAGGCCTACTTCAGCGGCTCCCCCCCCCCCCCCCCCCCCCCCCCCCCTTTGTCGAGATGTAATTGATTGGGGCTCTCACGGACAGATGAAAAACAAACCGAAAATCAGCCAAACAAACAGACTGGCTGTGTATCACGACGACCCAGTGGAAACTGGAAATTGCTTGCGTTTCAAGAAGGAACAGACAGTATGAACTTGAACAGATCGCATCTATGTCCGAGTCACGATGTAAGCGATGACGGAGGAAGAAGAGGACGGGAGGGAGGGGGGGGAGAGAGGTAGGGGTTGGGTGGCCCGGTGCCCCCCCCCCCCCCCCCTCCAATCTCTCTCACCTATCACTTTGTTTGAAAGATCTTGCACATGCAAGTGAAAGACGCATGTATCTGCAGTGAAGCCACAATGACTTAAAAATGCATCTTTCTGCCTGGAAGAGCTCCACCCCATCACCCTACTACACACTCCCGATGACCTGGCGATTTTCTTCTGACGACCAACTGAGTGACCAGTTCAGCTATTGAACCCCTCCCACCCCCCTCCCCACCTCACATCATATTGAACCATCCCGTTGTGACGTGTCCCATAACACAGTTGTTTGTGTGGTTGTTTGTTTGCTGGACCACCATTAACCATGAATCCATGTCTTTTAGCTGAGTTTGTTTTTGCGTAACAACCTCCTCACCATGACCTCCATTCTTTAGTTGGACTTCGTTTGTTGCTGTAACACCTTACCATGAAACACATTTCATTTTTTGTGTTGTTTGTTTTGCTGTAACAACCTTTACCATGAAACCATTTCTTTAGTTGGATTTTGTTTTGTTTCTGTAACAACCTTTACATAAAAACCATTTCTTTTAGTTGGAACCCTTACCCACCCACCCCTTCTCTCACTTTCTGCTTCGTCCCTCATGGCTTCACAAATCGTCTAAAGCTACTGACTAACAAACTCGTTGGCAAACAATCCAACATTACTCAATGAAATAAAGAAAAGAAAAGCTAAAGGGGAACCATCGGGAAAGCGTTGCCTCCCGCTGAGGGCGACCAGTCCTCCGTCCTCCAGCAAACCGACTCCACCAATTGTCTCTTGAAATCTCTGTTAAACTGACTAGCTAACAAATCTAGTTGCAAAGTGAGACGACTGCAGGCGGAAATCTAAACAAATCTTAAATAAATGTTAGCGAACCGCCTAGAGAAACGTGGACAAACGAGTCACAAGACAAAACGCAACGCGTTTCGACCTCGTAGGTCTTCTTCAGGTGAGACACAAACGAATAAAACAACAAAAATTCACTAAGCTTTTGATCGCTTCAGAGTTCAGCGCAAGGAAGAAGGCGTTGAATGAGAACTAACAAACCCTATAGCAGGGACGACCATCCCCAACCAGGCGAGTCCCCGGGTGGCGGATTGGGCGATGTCCCCCAGACATGAGGGTTAGCTGCAATGTAAGTCAGGCTTGCCTGGTCAGTTAAGCAGTCCCGGACCAAATGGCGAAGCTCCTAGCGGGGTGGGGCGTATAACAGGTGGCACTGTTATCTCCACTGATATACCCCATATGTCCAATGACAGGAGCATGGTGCGATCAAGAGCCGCGCTACAAGCTCTAGCCCTGGGAAGGAACCCCAGTGAACAAACATCCCTGTCACAGGGTAGACACCCAGTGAACAAACCATCCCCTGTGCTCACAGGGTAGACACCCCAGTGAACAAACCATCCCCTGTGCTCACAGGGTAGACACCCCAGTGAACAAACCATCCCCTGTGCTCAAAAGGTAGACACCCCAGTGAACAAACCATCCCCTGTGCTCACAGGGTAGACAACCCAGTGAACAAACCACCCCACAATGCTCACAGGGTAGACACCCAGTGAACACACCATCCCCTGTGCTCACAGGGTAGACACCCAGTGAACAAACCATCCCCTGTGCTCACAGGGTAGGACTATTAGTCTTGAGCTAAGGGAAAAGCCCCCTACAGAAAACTTGATCCGACCTGTCGAAGACGGAGTGTGTCAGCTACGGCGCTGGTTTCGGGGATAAATCAGGACACACACGCATCAACAGTTAAGGTTATGCGTCAGACTACACTTTCGTCATAGGAACCAACTGGACTGGAATGACCAAACAGCCCAGAACAGAGTGCGATGGCGAAGGGTCGTCGATGGCCTATGCTCCACCGGGAGCCATGGGCATAATGATGATGAATGACACTTTCGTCACGGCGTCGTTCCTATCAGCGACAACCGGGGAGGGGCGGAGCCGGGCCCTCAGCCTCAAGGGGGCCACCCAAATGACCTCTGCCAACCTGGAGCCTGGGGAAGGCAGAGTAGAGCTACTGGCCCATGATGTTCTACGGAGTCAAACCTGGCCAGAGGGTGCAGAACTGCAGGTGCAGCTTTGGGGCAGCCGTCAAGCCCTCGAGAAGACTATGGGTTTCATTCATGGCGACAGGATTGAAGACCTGACGCAACAACAACAGCAACAACAAAAATCGACCGCAGAAGAAGAAGAAGAAGAAGAAGAGAGCAGCTAACAACCCCCAACAAGCGAAATATACGAGCATGTAAGAAACCAGGAGGGCATTCAGGAGAGCGCAAACTTCCTGCCAAGCCTGGACAGTCCTCTGTTTCTACTCACCGGCACTGACCGGCACCCGGTTAACATATCTCCTATGTATATCTCCCAGACAAATCAGAACTGCGTGACCGCTCTGAACTCTCTTTTACCAGCTACACTGTGGTGGCAACTGCAGGTGTCACGCTCAACTGGTTACCGCATCGTGACTGAATGAAGAACCTCCTCTCCCCCCCCCCCCCCCCCCCCCCCCCCCCCCCCCCCCCCCCCCCCCCGGCCTCATTCCATTTCGCTATGCACATAATCTGCCTAATCCCTCTGCTCACCCTGCATTTACAATCGGCCAGAATTACCTTTCGCTTCTCTTCATTTAGCCTTTGCTCCCCCTATCCCTCTGCAAATTCCTACATGTACGAACTGGCTTGGATAGATTTCGCTTCCTTATCCCGACACTTCCCTCTTCCCTCTTCCCCTGCAATTCCGTACCTTCACAATCTGTCCTGGCTTTAGTTCCCGTCCTCATCACCGAAAAGCCTGCCCCTCTCCCGCTTCCCTTTCACAGCAACGAACTCCAGGGAGAGCTTGACAGCAGAAGGTCTTCAGAGAAGAAACCCCCCAGATAAGTGTTTCATCCTGACAGCAGAAGGTCTTCAGAGAAGAAATTCCCCAGATAAGTGTTTCATCCTGACAGCAGAAGGTCTTCAGAGAAACCCCTCAGACAAGTGTTTCACCCTGACAGAAGGTCTTCAGAGAAGAAACCCCTCAGACAAGTGTTTCACCCTGACAGAAGGTCTTCAGAGAAGAAACCCTCAGACAAGTGTTTCACCTGACAGAAGGTCTTCAGAGAAGAAACCCCTCAGACAAGTGTTTACCCTGACAGCAGAAGGTCTTCAGAGAAGAAACCCCTCAGACAAGTGTTTCATCCTGACAGAAGGTCTTCAGAGAAGAAACCCCTCAGGCAAGTGTTTCACCCTGACAGAAGGTCTTCAGAGAAGAAACCCCTCAGACAAGTGTTTCACCCTGACAGAAGGTCTTCAGAGAAGAAACCTCTCAGACAAGTGTTTTACCCTGACAGCAGAAGGTCTTCAGAGAAGAAACCCCTCAGACAAGTGTTTCATCCTGACAGAAGGTCTTCACAGAAGAAACCCCTCAGACAAGTGTTTCATCCTGACAGAAGGTCTTCACAGAAGAAACCCCTCAGACAAGTGTTTCGGCCCTGAACTCCTTACGCTCTCAGGGGGCCGGTCCACATCCAGGTCATGACTTCCAGTTGCTATCCTGCTGTCAGAAATATTGTTGGTGCTGCCGGGATTCGAACCTATACCTCCTGGATGGCCGGGCGTCTCAAGACGTGCTCTTCTTTTTTTTCTCCTCTCCTCCTCCTCCTCCTCCTCCTCCTCCTCCTCTCTTCTTCTTCTTCTTCTTCTTCTTCTCCTCCATCTCCTTCTCTTTCTTCTTTTTCTTCTTCTTCTCCCCCTCCTTTTCCTCTTCCTCCTCTCCCTCGCGCCCCTCCTCCTCCTCCTTTTTCTTCTTCTTAAGAGACGTTTTACTCAAATAGCTACAGGAAGTTCGCCATGACCATCAGCTGGAACTCTTGACTTGAACATGAGAGCTGTTTGATGAGATCGTAGGCTGCTGAGCCTACAAACCCTTTTCCTGCAACGTCTCTGGCAAGGAGTGGAACCCTGACTCCCTCAAGCTGCTGGCTAGACTGACGTGTTTCTTTAGACTGACGTGTTTCTCTAGACTGACGTGTTTCTCTAGACTGACGTGTTCCTCTAGACTGACGTGTTCCTCCAGACTGACGTGTTTCTCTAGACTGACGTGTTCCTCTAGACTGACGTGTTTCTCTAGACTGACGTGTTTCTCTAGACTGACGTGTTCCTAGACTGACGTGTTTCTTTAGACTGACGTGTTTCTTTAGACTGACGTGTTTCTCCAGACTGACGTGTTTCTCTAGACTGACGTGTTCCTCTAGACTGACGTGTTTCTCTAGACTGACGTGTTTCTCTCTCTAGACTGACGTGTTTCTCTCTCTAGACTGACGTGTTTCTCTAGACTGACGTGTTTGTCTCTCTAGACTGACGTGTTTCTCTCTCTAGACAGACGTGTTTCTCTAGACTGACGTGTTTCTCAGTACTGTGGATGTGAGCTTGCTCCATTCTGCTTTCACACGGCGCAGAGTTCCATGCAAATCGAGCATTTTGGTGAACCTGAGTGGAGAACGATGTCAGGTCTCATGCTACTCTTCCTGGTGATCTGTGGATGTTTTTTTTTCCGTTCTGGAAGGTGTGCTGTGCGCTCCCCGTCCATCCGCTCCATGAAAGGAAACCCTGCTTCCAGACTCAGGCTGTCACAGCTGTTTCAGATCGTGGTGTGTGGTACAGTGGAGAACGTCGATGCCGAAGCCTCTGGTGGTTAGTGTTTTCTCTGGCAGTCACCAGACACCGGGGATGCCACAGGCCCGGGGCTGCTTCTGGTACCGGACTGAGGGAGAGAGAGAGAGAGAGAGAGAGAGAGAGAGAGAGAGAGAGAGAGAGAGAGAGAGAGAACCCTGACACTGACACTTTTATTGATTAGGCCATAGATCCACAGCAGCAAATGTGTATTCCAGTCAGAGGCACGCAAATAATAAGCATATTATTAATTTTCAGTTATCTATTTCTAGTCTCAAAGGCTTTTATAGAATATATGTTGCGAGTTTAATTTGTATAGATTTGTTATTGTTTGCAAGAAGTGAAAGTTTAAAGCTTGAAAGGTTATTAAGATATTGTGTGTGTGTGTGTGTGTGTGTGTGTGTGTGTGTGTGTGTTGTGTGTGTGTGTGTTTTGATTCTCTAATTTTCTGATATCTGGACAAGAGAGGATGAAGTGGAGAGAGAGAGAGAGAGAGAGAGAGAGAGAGAGAGAGAGAGAGAGAGAGAGAGAGAGAGAGAGAGAGAGAGAGAGAGAGAGAATAGTCACTGTCTCCGCACAAACAATGAAACAAGTCCATGCACATAGCTGCAGAGTAATGCGCCTTGAGTCGTTCATTCAGTAGTGGCGTACAAGCAGACGTCAGGCAGACCGACCAAACTGGAAAGCTTTGCCCGTCATTCCCAACTGGCCCAGCCATACCATAAAGAGCTGCTGACACATGCGCACAGCAGCAAGCTAGTCCACAACCGAAAAAGGCGGACGACAAACACATTTTATTTAAGACTGGGGGCCGGAATAGCCTAGTGGTAGAGCGCCGGACTAGTAATCTTGGGGTTGCGGGTTCGAATCTCCGCCGGTCGTTTCGGTACTGAGGGATATTTCCTTCCGAGTTAACCTTGGTTCTGACTCCATTTCCCATACAGTCCTTCGACTGAGACTATAAACCGAGGTTCCGTGTGTGAACGCACGCATAACACTTGCACACACGTCAAATCCCATCACCAACGTTCGGAAGAGAAGGCCAGTTTGGCCGTTGGTATGGATGACACGTTACACATAGCATGCACCTTCCCCGAAGTTGGAATATGGCTGCCTTAATGGCGGGATAATAAATGGTCATACACACAAAACTCCACTCCCTTTGTTGGGTAGATGGGATTAATCCTTGCCTGTCTATACAGGGAGTGTCCGCAGGAGTATCAGCCTGCGTACGCGGAAGAAAGAAATTCAAGACTGGCGTCGCCCCTCCCCCTCCCCCCCCCCCCCCCCCCCCTCCTTCCCTTCTTCTGTGCCACCTGAGTGGCACTGCACCCACGCTGCACATTCCGACCCTACCCCCCCCCCCCCCCCCCCCCTCCCCCGTCCCAGCTGCAGCCCGGCCTGGCCCGCGTTTAGCCCCGACAACCGACGATCCACAGGGAGCAGTCAATGTCAAGCCGTCAAGAGACAACCCACCGGAGAAGACACTGCACTGCTGCCGAGTCACTTCGGCGGTGTTCAGTGGCGCGCTGTTCTGATCGAACATATGCAGATCACCACCTGCTAAGCCCCCTATACTGACGACAGTAATTGCTTAGTCGCGGAGCCGGCGTGAGTGAGTTCTCCCTCCGGAGGGCGCCACCACTTCCGCCCACGAGAGCCTCCCTACCCCCACCCCCACCCCCCATGGCGTAGCATTTTGATTTTGTGTCACACAGACAGAGAACACCCCGATTCACGCGCCTTCTTTTTTTTTTTTTTAATAATTTTTTTAAGGGGGGGGGGGGGGGGGGGCTCCGTTGTCACCCTCCCTCCCCCTCTGTGTTTTGGGAGCCGTTTGCCCCGATGCAAAGCAAATGATCCCAATAAATCAATAGCACACTAATTTCATAAGAAAAGGTATGTAATTTATTGACACAAACATGCTCTACTGGTACACATGCATATCATGCTCGTCCACACTCACACCCCCGCAGCGCACAAATACACACACGTACACGCTAACAACCACGAACATAAACTCTCTCTCTCTCTCTCTCTCTCTCTCTCTCTCTCTCTCTCTCTCTCTCTCTCTCTCTCTCTCCTCATACACACACAACACACACACACACACACAACCACACACACACACACACGCGCGCGCGCACGAGCGCGCGTGTCTAAAATTAAAAACAGCATGTTTCCCAACATTTCACGGCAGCCGATCATACCATTCCACATCTGAAATCTGAAAATCAATCTTTTTTAAAATTTTCTTTCAAAACTCACGGCACACAGAACGAAAATGGGCGAACGAAAAGGGCGAAACAAAAACAAAGGGGCGAACTGGGTCGTCGCCCATAGACAATAACAAATATGGAGAACTTTGTTGATCGTTGGAATTTTCTTCATTTGTGCCCATTAAAAAAAAATAATAATAATAAAAATTAAAAAGAAGGAAAGAAAAGAAAACCGGAGAACTTCAGTGAACAACAAACAAGGGAAGTAACTTTCACACCCGCGGTGAAACAATCGCCGCCATGATTATGTTACACGAAGAGGCGGGGTGATGAACAGGAATGGGGGGTGGGGTAGAATAACAAAAACCAGTTCTCCTCAGGATCAGGATCAGGATCAGGGGCGTTGTATAAATACAACTTAGCCTATTTAGGCTTTTTACGCCCCTTCTGTATGTATATATCCTTTTTTTTTTTTTCGTAACCGTTGGTCCAGTCATAGGCTAGCTCAGACCTATTATCCATCAAATTCATATCTAATTTTTGTTAATAATTCATGTTTATCTATGAGGTTCTTAAAAACATTAATACTAGGTGCACGTTTGATGTTAAGTGTTAGTTTATTCCAAAAGTTGGTTACTCTATTAGTAAAAGTAAATTTTCTTAAATTCGTTCTCGAATATTGTTTAAATATCTTATCTTCACTGTTTCTTGTAACATTCTTCTGCGGAGTACAAAAAAAGCATGCTTTATCAACATCATCAATTTCATTAAATATCTTGTATGCTTGAATCAAGTCTCCTCTTATTCTTCTTGCCTTAAGTGTTGGAAGTTGCAGATATTTTAATCTTTCCTGATATGAATAATCTTTTATATTATGAATCATCTTGGTTGCTCTTCTTTGTACCTGTTCTAGTGCTTTTGATTGTCTCTTTAGCATTGGATACCATACAGTGTTGCCATATTCAAGAACAGGTCTAACTAGTGTCTTATATAATTGCAAAAAAGTGTCCTTTTCTATAAATGTAAAGGTTCTTTTTATTATACCAATCATTTTGTTAGCCTTATTAATACTATTTACAATATGATTGTCAAATAGTAAATTTTTGTCAAAAGTCACACCTAGGTCTTTCTCTTCTTCACATTTAGATACTTTAATTTCCTTGCCCCCAATTTTCATTATATACTCCTTTTGTGGGTTTGTTTTACCAATATGAAGTACTTTACATTTTTCTGCATTAAAATATAGGTTCCAAGTATCAGACCACTGTACTAATGTTTCAATATCCTTTTGTAATTCCTTATGCAATTTTGGAGAGTTATACAGTTTTGTGGTCATCTGCAAAGACTTTACATGTACTCTTTAATTCTACAGGGAGATCATTTATAAACACCGTAAATAATATTGGTCCCAAAATACTGCCTTGTGGTATCCCACTAATAACATCAGCACTATGAGAGAAGGAACTACCAATCCTTACTTTCTGAGTTCTTTTTGATAAAAAGTCTCTAACCCAACCAAGTATATTTCCTATTATTCCATAAGACTCTAATTTCTTTAA
>CM031610.1:4183777-4204192 GCA_018398815.1 Conus ventricosus
GCGTGCATGCGTACGTGCGTGTGTGCGTGCGTGCGTATGTGTGTGTGAGTGTGTATGTGTGCGCGCACACGTACTCGCGAGTGTGTGTGTGTGTACGTGTATAAATCTATGTGTATTTGTTGTTTGTTTGTTCGTTTTCTTGTCTGGCCTGCTGCAGTCTGTCGGGTGCCTGTCACATGTATTGCACGAGTTATTATTCTTATCTCAGAAGTGCGTTTTGTGGTGTTGTGGACAAACAAAAACCGGTGCGTCGACATCGAAGTGCTGCCACTCAGTGGTTAAAAAGACAGGGCAAAATGTGCTGACATTGGGAGTGTTGTATACAAACAAAAAACGGTGCGTCGACATCGGGGTTTGCCTGCTACTCATTGTTTAAAAAGGACAGAACAAAATGTGCTAAACTTTTGGGGATGGGGACGCGTCCCCGTATTGAGGGGACTACACGAGTCATTATCATAGACCAATGTCATTGCAATTTAATCTGATTATCGCATTTTATGTGTGTGTTCAGATACATATGAGTTGGTGATTTTGTGCGTGCCAAAATACAGGAATTGTGCTTTTTAGTCTTGCAGTACTTCTTTCCTGTACAACCTGACAGCAATTAGTTGTGTGCACTTAAATTGTAAGTGCATTCTCAGTCACCTATTTCCAAACCACTGCTGTGGTATCTAATCTACCAGTTTGTTTGATTGGTTTTTCTTGGGGTTTTGTTGTTGTGTTGTTGTTGTTTTGTTGTTTTGGTTTTTGGGTTTTTGTTTCATTATTTGTTTTACTTTTTTTGTACGTGTCCTTTCTTCCTCTTTTTTTTTTGTTTTTCCTTTTACTTGTGCACTCAGGACATAACATGACCACAAACCAGAACTCATGGCCATCGAGAGATGGACTGAGAATTGCCATTTAAATATCAATGTGCAGTCAGTAAGATCTCGATATCTCGCCCTGATATCGAACCACCAAAAGCCATTCCATGTTCTGGGCTCTCCGAATCAAGACTAAATACCTACATTAGTGATAAAGATGTATCAGTGCCAGGTTAATAAAATCGTTCGAAAAGACCTACTAAGAAAAAGAGACAGGTCTTCTAGTGTATGTCAGTGAATCTCTCAACTTCAAGAGACTTTCCCCACCTAGAACAGCATGACGTAGAACCCAGTGTGGATACAAATCACACTGAACAAATCACGATCCATTTTAATCGGGTTTTGGCCTATCGGAACCCAGCAGAAAGAATCAGCTGGACTGATAAATTTGTTGGACGCAATTTCTTTAGAATGTAAAAGAGATCGTTTTACTCGGTGACTTCAATGTAGATCTTTTGAAATCAAAAGCCAATGGAGCCAAACGATAAGTGTGTTGAATTTACATCAGATTATCAAAACACCCACCAGAGTCACACCAACTTCAAAGACAATCATTGACCTTTATCTATGTCTCAAATGAAAATAACATACTAGAAGCTTGTGTACCAGTCTTCTCTTCTAGTGATCTTTTACCAGTGTGTGTTACATGGTCTAAACATGGAGTGAAATCCCAAAACCAGGCCACAAAACCATAACCTATCGTTGCTTCTCAAAATTTAATGAAAAAATTTTTTGCTTGATTTAATGAACTCAGAACTTAATACAGTATACAATATTACTGATCCAGATTCCGCGATTGACTTTTGGATCGAGATTTTTACAGAAGTCTATAACAACATCCCCTCGTTAAAAAACAATCAGAGTAAAGCATATTCCCAAACCACCGTGGTACACGAAAGAACTACAGGAGGCATGCTACCTTAGAGACCTTTTGAATGAAGAAGAATCAAGATCACTAAGAAATGCAAAAAAACTCTCAGAAGCGCAGGGAGAAAACAAATTACTATCGCGAGTTATTAACTCCAAACAAAATCCAAAACTGTTTGGCAAGAAATAAACCAGCTTAACAATAACAGTTCTTCTTCAAAGTCTACTGTTATAAAAGGTATTTTGTGAACAACTTAACACTCACTTCTCTACCATTCCAGATACAGTTTTTTACTACTGATCATTCAAGCTCTAATGAACTTTAAAGAACTCCATCAATTTTGTCACGAAAAAAAAACATCACGTCTGAACTACAGTTTTCCCCTCATAACTGTGCACGAGGTGTATCAGTACCTACTTCATCTCAAACAGTCAGGACACGTGGACTAGATGGCACAGATGGCAAAATTCTGAAACTCTCGGGCCCCAGTTATAACTGACACGTTAACGTATATTTTTAATTTGTGCATAGATAAAAGCTATTTTCCTAATTTCGTTCAAAAAAGCAAAAGTTACACCCATTTATAAATCTGGTGATAATACTGATCCTTCAAACTTCAGACCAATATCAATCTTATCTATCCTTTCCAAAAACCCCTAGAAAAGCATTTAAAAAAACACATCCTTCATCACTTCAACAAGTCGTTTGCTCCATCCTGGACAGTCTGGTTTCAGACAGAAACATTCCTGCCATTTGGCATTAATCAATCTTGTAGATGTTGGCTTAATAATATTAATAACGACAGATTTGTGGTGTCTTATTCGTTGATTTTAAAAAAACATTCGATGTCATTGACCACAATCTCCTTATTCGAAAACTGGAGGTATTCGGTCTTTCAAAATCCGCCCTTATCCTTTAAAATCATACATCACAAAAAGACAAAAAATGCGTCTTATCGGGGATGACTGTCTCTTCTATAACAACTCTTAAGTATGGCGTACCACAAGGCTCCATTTGGCCCGCTAACTTCTCAATTAATTAATGACCTATCCCTACATGTGAGAAACTACATGCGACCTCTTTGCAGATGACACCCCAATTCACACCGCCATAATGATCCTTCCAGTCTTTTTAAAACATTTGCAAGAGAGTACCAACGACCTTGTAAAATGGACCGAACTAAATCACATGTCACTTAACCCCCAAAAAACAAAACTGATGTACATTTTCAACTAGGCAAAAAAGACAAAATTCACCAATGATTTCCCTCCTATACACCTCTTTAAAGTACTTGTGGAACAAGTCATCAAACGTAAAGTATTAGGACTAATAATTGACAATAGTCTCAGCTGGAATCCCCACATAACTTTACTCTGCCCAAAAGGCTTTCCAGGGAAAATCTATCGACTCACCAAAAATCAAACACTTTCTTGACCTTCATTCACGAAAACTTTTTTTCCATGCTCATATTCAGTCTTATGTTGATTATGCATCGACTTATGGGATTCTGCAAGTGCAAACACACTAAAACCATTGTTCAGCCTGCATAAACGAGCACTCAAAATAAATTTTCCCTTTTGAAGAAAACAAACCTCAAAAGCTCTGATTTAAACATCTTCACATTCTTCCATTCAGCAGAGACTAAAATAAACAAAGGGCTAATGATGCCAAAAAATTCTGACCGGGATTTCTCCAACAAAATTTAATGAGACGATTCTCAAAAGTCTCGTCGTGAAACTCCCACAAACTTCATATCCCAATTTCCCCCGATTTGCCTATTTAAATCACGTCTAACGTACTCGGGAACCTCTTTGTGGAACTCCCTTCCAGAATCCATCAAACAAATCCATTGTACCCCAACTTTCAAAAACACTTACCTTACCCATCTATTTTCCCGGTAAAAAAAACAAACAAACTAAAAAAAAAAAACAACCCCTAAGTAATACCAACAAGTAATCTCAAAAGCATAAATCATCCCATTTTCATGTACTTAACCAATTTGTTTTTTCCAAGGATAAGTACCGAGCACCGTTCCAGCAACTTACAGAGCAGCTTGGTGTTGCAAAGGGCTGCAAGAAATATTGAATTATAAACAAAGCTTGCCTCTTATGTCTTAGATTGAAGAAATAGGGGGAGATAAGCATTTATATCTGCAGTGGTGATGATTCTGCCTAACTTAACAGTATGTGCTTGAGTGGGTGAATGGAAAAAGATAAAATTAATGCTTCTCAAAATGACACTTCAGCAAGCTTATAGTCTCCAAGGGGGAGACACCCTCCAAAAAGGGAGGGAAACTCACCAACATATAACTCCTGGTCATATACCGATATTTGAACTTGGTGGTTTCTCCTCAGTGACCGCGGGGGAAAGTGGTAATTTGATCCTCTGCCTTTTCAGTTTTAAGAAGAATGCAATCCCAGAAAAGGCTGGTGTGCAATACTGTATACATATATATATATTTTTTTAAATTTCCTTGATAATTTTCGTTACACATTTTACATATACATTTTCCACACTACAGCAAGAGCATAGGATAATATATCAATGCATAAAAAAGTATGTTCTTCAAATGCACATTTAAAAACATGTCAATTCAAATATCATGAGAATTTTCAAAAAAGGAGAAAAAAAACACTTGAAAATATTGTAATATATTATTTTTATATATATATATATAAAATTATATATATATATATATATTTAAATAAAATATATATATATATATATTTTATTTATATATTATATATAATATATATATATATTAATCACTAATGTGGGGTGTGTATGTATGTAGTTTTTTGTATGTATGTGTATGTTTGTGTGTGTATCCCCCCAATTTCATCTCACTTTGCTTAATACCTTTAGTTTTTTCATGCCTTCAAAATTTGATTAATGTTGGCTTTGCTCTCTCTCTCCTCTCTCTCTCTCTCTCTCTCTCTTCTCTCTCTCTCTCTCCCCCTCTCTCTCTCTTCCTTCTCTCTTCTCTCTGTGCTGCGAGCGTGCTGTATGTTTGTTCAAAAATATATAGTTTTTTGTCAAGGGGGTATGTCATGGAGGAAGGACTAGTGCACACCCCAAACACACCACAGCTTCTTACAATCTCATTATATATCTGCATTGTCACACAAACCACAGAAAGTCTTAATTTTACACATAATAAGAAACATCAATGTGCAGGGATCAAACAAAAAACACTTCTCCTTCCTTGAACTTCAAAAAAACCATTTATCTAAATCATCAGAAAAACCCGGGTATAAAAGATTTTTACTTTACCTGGCCAGGTGATCTTAAACTATTTACGAATCATGTTTTTTCCTTTCTTCTTTTTTTTTTTTTTTTTCATTCACTTTCAAAACCCAGCACAACACAACTGTGGCACTGGCAGGTTGGACCGCCGGGCCCGGCAGGTTGGACTGCTGCAGGGCAGGTTGGACTGCTGGTACTGGTGGGTTTTTCTGGCGTTGGCCAGAAATGGCACTGCCAGGGTAAAGTCGAAACCCCGGTTCAAGTCGAACAGTACTACCATAAGACGGCAAATGAACAAACTGCGGGTTACTGAAACACGACAAAAAACAGAAGAGCACAAAAACAAAATGTGAAGTAACGCGATTTTTTGCACGACACAAAAAAGGACAAAAAATTTTGGAAAAAGCCCTTTCCCCACGACAAACAAAAAAAAAACAGCATAAAAAATGACAATACTTTCCCCTTTTGGGAATCAAAGCACACTTTTATTCACAAGGGGGTTTGTGCTGTTTATGTCTGTACTTTTTTTGTTTGTCGCTGGGGAAAGGCATTTTGCGAAAATTTTTTTGTCCTGTTTTGGGTGTAAAAAAAAAACTCGTTTACTTCACACTTGTTTTGGTGCTTTTTGCTTTTTTCGACCAACAGCATGATCTGTTCCCCATTTCCTTTTCCCCTGCTTTAAAAGCATTGCACTCTCTCTCTCTTCTTTAGTTGCTCTATCAGTGGAAAATTTGCCTTTTATCTTTTCTTTTTTTTTCTTCATCGTTTGAACTCTCTCTCTCTCCAACTCTTCCTTATCCTCCCTTGAGACTCTCTGGTGCAAATGCTTCGACCGGTTCTCTTTCCTCCTCATCTCGTTTTTCTCTCGAGTAGGCATTCTCAAAAACCTCTCTCTCTCTTCTGTTGTTTTTCTGCCCTCCCTTCATCACCCCGGGCTTTCTTATCGTTCCCCCCTTCAAAAGGGGCGAGTCCTTGGTAAAATTTTTTTCCCGCCTTGTACCGCGATTACCCCCCCTCCAATTCCTTTGGCATGCAAATTAAAAGTCCGCTAACGCCTTGTCTCTGTGGTGGGTCAATGGGTCATTTAATTAAATTACTTGATTTCACCCCACTACCAAAACCCTTTCCCCCTTCCTACTTTGCCGGGGAGTCTGCTTAACGGGACAAAGGCCTGAAATAGCCAGATTTATCTGGCCAGCGTAGCGATCCTCTGGCCAGACCTATTGAGACTTGGTCACCACCAGCCTGTTGGTTCTCGCGAGAACTAAAAATGCCTTTAAATTTTTCTGAGGCGACGCATGGGTCGTTTTGCCCCGGGGCCAAAAGTTTGGTTCGGAAAATCCCATTGGGGGCGGCGCTGACCACGATTCGGTGTCCCCCTTTTTTTTTCCGTGACATTTCCCCCCCTTTCAAAAAAACTTGCTGCATGTTCAAAACAACGGTCAAAAAAAAACACAAACCCAATTTTCTGACACCACGCTTTCACGTCAGTTTTTTTTATAAAAACTTATTTACCAACGGGTTTACAAATTATTGGGTTTCACTCGTAAATACCCCCCCAATGGGTTATCATTGAGTGCGTTTTGCCTTATTTCAAACTCATTTTCTGATAAACCCTGTGCGCCCATGCAAATTCCCCCTCCGGGATTTGCCATCTTCCTCTTCACACTACTTTGAAAAAGCACAATATAATATGATCACGATCCATAAAAACTTCACTGAGGGGTCTCATCCCCCCCCCAATTTTTCAAATAAGCATCACTACACAAAAACGATGTATGCTCCAACAAACTACATTTACATGAAAAGTTTTGCAAAAAAATTTGAACAAAGTCCACAAGAAATTGAACATAGCCAACTGGGAATGAAACCCCTATCCACTCAAATAACTGTAAACACATATTATCAAACAGTAGCTATGCACCCCCGGGTAACTGACTTCCCCTGAGTTGCAGCTTGCTAGATACACGGGCTTAAATAGCACTCCGACATTCTGTCGCCCCGGGGGTGTATGAATCGATCTGTAGGGCTCGTGCCATTTTCCCCAAAGCAGCACCCCGCTGTTTTTTTTAGCTGCGCCTCTGGGAATTGAGTGGTTTGGGATCAGTCTTATCACAAACTCTTTCCCAACAAGCATTTGTGAAAATTTTTTGCACGGCCCCCATGACAGCCAAAAAACTCCCTTTTTACTGTTGCGTAGCCTTCTTCACACTTCGTCAACTTCCTGCTAGCATACCTCACAGGAAACTCGACCCCTTCGTGCTCCTGCAACAATACTGCACCTATCCCACCACCTGATGCATCTGTACGCAACAAAAATGGCTTGGACATATCCGGTAGCTTCAAGATGGGACGGGAACCTAGTCGATCTACACCATCTGCAGTGCTTGCTCCCCACGTCTGACCACTCGCCCACTCCCTTTTCCCTCCCTTTGACCAAATCATGAAGGGACTTGGGGAATTCCCCCCCGCGAAATTTGGAACAAACCCCCTTGTAAAAAAACCAAAAAAAAACCCTAGCGACTTGCCTTCTTTTTTGGGTTTTTTGGGTCTCCTAATTAAATCTTCTTCCCCCTTTTCCCCTTTTTGGGTGCTTTGTGTCCCCTTTCCGACAAAAAAACCCTAGGAACTCCAGGTTTTGGAAAACCAAAAAACCCCTCGGATTTTGTTGGTTGGCTGTGAGATTGGTTTTGTCTAAACCCTCTCTAAAAAAGGGCTGCAAACTGCCTCATATGCTCCCCCAATGTCCAGATGCAATCAGAATGCCCCAGGGAAATTCACTACGTTTTCCCAAACCCGTAAAATAACTTCCCCCTGTCCCCCTCGTTAGCCCTTCATACAGTGACCCCTCCCTGTAGGGACTCTTCCCCGGGAAACCCAGGCAAAAAAAATTTTTTACCTTCTTTTTCTGGTCCACCCCTGAATATATTTGCGGACAAATTCGCAGGGGAAAATTTTTGGGTTTTTTTTTCCCCCATTCACATCAATTCGGTAACCCCTAAATCTACCTTTCCAATGATGGTGAATGGTTTTTTCCCAATGCATCAGCAGCTTTTGGGATCCGGGGGGAAAGCAAAAAACAGGACTTGATCCCCAACCGGGGGGATTGCTTCCCCCCTTTCCCTTTGTCATATTGTTTCCCTTTCTGTACGCCCCCTAGCCTCCTGAAATTTTCCCCCCTTGCCCCTTACAGGTCTCGTCCCCTTGCCCACCTTTGGAAAAAGGGCGAGTTTGGGGCCAATCAGTCGACGGCCCTCTCCCCTGAAGGGTTTTTTGGTGTAAAATTAAAGGGGGATGTTTAAAGGCCCTTCCTCTTCACCCCTCTTTGGTAAACCTTTGACACACGCCCACTTTCAGGGCGAACCGTTTTAAATGTCTCCCATTGCCCCGGGCCCAAATGAAAATCACCCAAAGATTGGCCCACCGTTTGGGCCGGTCCGAAACCCGCCATGAGGACTCGTGCCCCCGACATGCCAGTGTCACGAAAAAATGCTGGTCCCTTTTAATTTGAGTTGTCATTTTTCCCTGTCTTCCCCTTGGTAAAAAACCCCGGTAAAAAAAAACCCGCCTTTCCCCAAAGAAATTCTGTCTCACACCCCTCTAACCCCCTGATCTCTCCCCCCTTTTGCCCAACTCCCAAGACTTCACGAGCGAAGGGTTTTTTCCCTCGCTGCCTAAACTCATCAGGCGACACAAAAAAGCCTGTTTTCCTTTCCCTGGAACACAAAATTTTTTTATAACCTTTTCCCCCTTTTTCTCCGTGTTTGAACTGCTCCCCCGAAAGCATTTCAAAACTCAGGACCCCCGGACCCCTTGCACCGGGAAATTTTCCCCATGACAAATAAAGGGGGGTTCTCCATCCCAGGCAGACAACTCCCCTGAGAGTAAGGGGAAACTTTTTTTCTATTTTTGAAACGGGGAACCCCCTCCCCAGTGCTCGATTAAAAAAAAGGGTTTGGATTTGCCCTTTTCAAATCCCCTTTCTCCCCCGCTTTTTTCCTTACCACCCCACATGAACAACCATGTCTCGAAAACACTTTCACTTCTGGGGCCCAATTTCCACCCTTCTTCCACTGGTAACGAACCATTTCACCTATCCCCCCTCCATCCCTAAACACTGCTGCGTCCGGTACTACCCCTAGGCCGCACTCAAACCCTCTTCAAAATTGACCCCTTTTTTGGGTTCCACTGCAGGTCTTTTCCCCTGGCGCCCTTTTTATAAAACCTCTTGCAAGGCGCTCCCTTTCCCTGGAACCTCTGCGACAACCCCCTTCGCCACTGTCCCTTCTTGTGAAAAGGGAAACCCTAATGTCCCTTTCCCCTTCCTTCTGCCCCAAACCACGGGGTTTTGCGGGACTTGCAAAAAAACCCCCCTAGTCCCCTTGAAACCTTCTCACTGTAGGCCCACCGTTTTTTCCCTGCCCCTTGTCCCCAAACGTGCCTCCCTATACACCTCTGTTTAATTTCCCAACTCCCCTGCTTTTCTCGGGCTGTCTCTCTTTCAAATGTATATTTAAAACTCAGGGGACCCCCAACCCTGACAAAATCTGTTCCCTTTCTCCCAGTTTTTTTCCCCAATTCAGCGAACCCCTTTTTCGTACCACTAAACTCAAAAACCCATTTTTAAAAATTAGTAAATGAAACGTGCCCCAAAAACTGAGGGGAGGGTTTCCCTGCTTGTAACCCTAGCGATCAAAATTTCTTTCAAAACCCCTCCTCGGTAGGTCAAATCCTTATCAAAAAACCCCCTTCACAGCCCCAAAAAACAGTTGCTGGTTGCGGGTAATGCAGTGAAAATTGAAATGCCTTACCCTCAAAAGCGCTGACAAAATGACTCCCCCCTCCTCTGAAGGCCACCCCTGACTAGTGGGAAACCCCCTTTTCCCCCCCAAAAGGGACTGATTTTCATCAATAATTGACCCTTTTCAGAAAATTTTTGGCAATTTTTGGGGGGGGGCAAAATGCCACGGGTCACTGGAAACTGAACAACCATCCTCATGGTCTCCCCCCGTATTCTCACTTTTTCAAACTCTAATTAAACCCTTTAAAATCTTTTGTTCCTGCTTCATTCTTTCTTTTTCCCTGCGTTTCCCCTTTTTCCCTTTCTGTTTCCTGCTTTTTCGCTAGTTTTAAAGCCCTTTTTTTGCTCGGCTAATGTTTTTTCTACTGCAACGGGTTTTCCCGGTTGCTCTCTTTTTCCCAAATTTTTTGGGTTGGTTTTAAAACAAATTTGTTTGGGCAACCTTCTCCCGAGTAGCCAAAATCACCCCCCCCTTTCAAATTTTGGTTCAATGGGGGTGTTTTTTCTGCCATTTTTCCTTTTTATTCCCCTTTTTTTTTTTTTTTTTTTTTTGAACAAGTTTTTAAAAAAACTACGACACCCAAAACTGGGGGTTTAAACCGCCCGAGTAAACGTAATAGAAACAATCCAATGAATTTAAATTAGTTTGGGGACAAAAAATTATTTTTTTTAAAAAGGGACGCCTACGCCGCCCCCAAACTATGAAAGCGAATTATAGGAAAATTCTGGCGAAAAAAGTCTCGGGGGCCCAAAAACCCCCAAGCCAAAGTTTAACTATTTTGGAAAAAATCCCCAACCTAGAAATTTAAACTTTTTGGGGAACCCTACAAAAGACAAAACTTTCCCTTTGGGATTACAATACTTGAATCCCCCCCATTTCCCTCTTTGAAATTTTGAACTTTTTATAATAAAGGGGCCAGAATATCCTGGCAAGTCCCCAATAAATTGTAAACCTCGGGGTATGTCAGGGGGAAAGGGGATACGCCCCACCCCAAAAACACACTCACAGCTTGCTTACAATCTCATTCATATATCAGGGTTTTTGTCACATCAAACCATAGTAAATCTAAAATTTTACACCTTTTAATCAAATAAAACATAAATTTGGATGGAGTCAAAAAAAAAAAACACTTTCTCTTTTTCCCTTAAACTTCAAAAAACCATTTACCCTAAATCATCATAAATAACCCGGGTATAAAATTTCTACTTTACCTGGCCATGATCTTAAAAATTTTACAAAATTCCCCCAACTTTTTTCCTTTTCCCTTCTTTTTTTTTTTTTCCTTTTCATTTTCCCCACTTTCACAAACACCATCCCAACCAACTGCTGGCACTGGCGGGTTTGGGCCCGGGCCGGCAGGGTCGGGTTGGATGCTGGAAAACGGGAAGGTTGGACTGCGGGGACTGGTCAGGTTACTGGCTTTGGGCCTGATGAAAGGGGCATGCCAGGTGTGAAGTCAAAACCCGGTTCAAGTCGAACGGGTGAACCTTACGACATTGATCTTTTCTCCGCTCTCTTCCTGCTTTAAAACGCTTTTGGCACCCCTCTCCCCTCTCTTCTAGTCGGGCTCTATCGTTTGGAAACCTTATTGCCTTTTATTCTTTTCTTTTTTTTTTCTTCTCGATTAGCAACTCTCTTCTCTCTAAACATCCCCCCTTATCCCCCCTCTGCAACTCAAACTTTGGTTAATGCTTCGACTCGGTTCTCTTAAACTCCTCTCTCTCTCTGTTTTTCTCTCGATAAAGATTTACTCTCAGAACCTCTCTCTCTCCTCCGGTTTGTTCTGCCTCCCTCTAAACTCCCCCCCCCTGGCTTTCTTTGGGGGTCCTCCCCTTTCCAAAAGGGGAGTTACCTTTGGCGGGTTTTCCCCCGGGCCTTTGTCCCGGCGATACCTCCCCCCCAAATTTCCCATTGGGACTCCCCCCAAACATGAAAGCACCCCTACAGGGGCCTTCTCTCTGTGGGGGTAAAGGGGTTTTTTTAAAAATTTGCTTGATTTCACCCCCATCAAAAAACCTTTCCCCCTTTTTCCTATTTAAAAGGCCGGGAAACCGTCTGGTTAACTGTGGACACGGGGTCCTGTAAATTAGCCAAATAAATTTGGGCCCAGACTAGCAAATCCGTTGGCCGCCCTTTATTGGGGTTTTTTGGCACCCCCTAAACCCTTTTGGGTTTTCTCCGCGAGAACTAAAAATCCCTTTTTAATTTGGTTGAGGCAAAGCATGGAGTCGTCTCCGGGGCCCCAAGATTCGGGGTTCGGCTTAATTCCCGATTGGCTGGCTGGCGACTGCCCAAACGATTTCGGTTCCCTTTTTTTTTCTGCCCGTGACACTTTGCCCATATTCATTCACTGTTTTTAAATATACAAGCCAATCTTGTTGTTGTAGTACAAAATTTTAAAAATTGGGTTCCCCCAGCCCCCCTCATCCCTACCCCCCCCTCTCCCCTTTCCTCTTCTTTATTGCTATTCTCATTTTTATTTTTATTTTATTTTATTATTATTTTCTTTTTTTTTTATTATTTATTCTTTTTTTTTTTTTTGGGTTTTGTTTTGTTTTCATTTCTTTCATTTTTTTGCTGTTCCTCTAGGATTAACATGCCCCGTTTTGGGCCTTGCTTTTTTCCCTTTTTTAAAAAATTGATTTCACTGCATTTTGAAAGCCCCTACCCCAGGGCGAGGACGGGATGTAAAAAAACCCACTTTTGGTGCTTATTTTTTTCCCCTCGAAAAAAAAGAATTTGTCTTTCTTTTTTCTCTCCCTCTTTTCTCTCTCTCTCTCTCTCTCTCTTCCCCTCTCCCCTCTCTCTCTCCCCCTCTTAAAAAAAAACTTTCCGTATCCTTTTCTCTCTTAGCAAATGAAAAAACGGAAAGAAGTGAAAAAAGAGGGGGTTTAAACCCCCCTTAAATCAGTAGGCAAAAGATCACTGACCCCTTTTATTACTGAAAAAAATTTGTCCCAAGTGCTTGACAATCAAATTCGTTTAACTCCCAAAAAAAACGTTTGTTTGTTTGTTGTTGTTTTATCTGGGGGGGGGGGGGTGGGGGGGGTGGGGGGGGCCCTTTTTTTAAAAGCCCAAAAGTTTTTTAATTTGGGAAAAAACCCTCGCACCCTCAAAGTGTTTTCATCATGATAAAATTTTTTTAAAATTTGAATGTTTTTTTGCCCATCAAAATTGTCATAGGCCGTTGTGTGTTTTGTGTGTTTGGTGGGGGCGATAAACGATTTCAAAAGCTGCACCCCCCCACCAAAATCACTCATCTGTGAAAGACCCTTTTTTGAATTGCAAAAAGGGGCTGAATTGGGGGACACGCCCCTGAGAAACCCCGCCCTCGCTTTAGCAATAAGAAAACCCCCCCTTTTCCTTTCCACCCCCATTTTCTTCCTCCTCCCCCCCCCCCCCCTCTTTCCCCCCCCCCCCCCCCCCCCCAACAGTCGGGCCCCGCCCCCTTCCCCAGCGGTATTTTTCCCCACCCCCCCCCCCCTTTTCATTCCGCCAGTTTCCCCCCCAACTCTTTCCCTTTCCCGCCCCCCCCCCCCCTCCCCCCCATCCCCTCACGGGCCCCCCCCCCCCCCTTCTTTTTTGTCCCTAACCCCCCTTTTTTTACCCCGCCCTTTGGGGTATTGTGCCACACTTTAGTATCTGCTAGATTGGTTTTGGGTTGGGTTTTTTTCGTTTTTGTGGGTTTTTTATTACTTTTTTCTCTCCTCTCTTCTCCCTCCCTTCTCTCTTCTCTCTCTCTCTCTTCTTCTCTCTCTCTCTTTCCCCTCTCTCTCTTTTTCTTTCCTTCTTCTTCTCCCCTCTCCTCTCTCCTCTCTCTCTCTCCGTTTTTTTTATTCCCCCTTTGGGAAATAAAACAATTTTTTCCGGCCCTTTCGTTCTTTTCTCTTTTCTCCGGTCTCTTCCCCCCGGGTCTCTGTCTCTTTTCTCTCTCTCAAACTCCTCTCCTCTCTTCCCCTCTCTCTCTCTTCTCTCTCTCCCTTCCGGCCCCTTTTCCCCGGTCTCGCCTCTTCTCTCTCCTACTCCCCTCTCTTCTCTTCCTCCCCTCCCTCCCCTTCCTCTCCTCCCTCTCCTTTTCCTCCCCAAATCCCCCCGGGGAAAAAATCCCCCCTCTTTCCCCCGCCCCCTCTCTCTCCTCCCCCTTTTTTCCTCCCCTTCCTCAATTTTCCTCCCTCTTCTCTCTTTTTTCCGAAAAACCTTTCCCCCGCCCAATTTCCCTCTTCCGGGAACTCTTAAATTTTTCCCCCAAAAACCCCCCCGGGGGAATCTCCTCTTCCCCCCACCCCCCCCTCTCTTTTCCCGCCCCCCCCCCCCCCCCCCCCCCCCCCCTCCCCCCCCCCCCCCCCCCCCCCCCCCCCCCCCCCCCCCCCCCCCCCCCCCCCCCCCCCCCCCCCCCCCCCCCCCCCCCCCCCCCCCCCCCCCCCCCCCCCCCCCCCCCCCCCCCCCCCCCCCCCCCCCCCCCCCCCCCCCCCCCCCCCCCCCCCCCCCCCCTCCTCCCCTCACTTCCCCTTTTTTCCCTTCCCCCCCCTTCCTCAAAACCAAAAACCCCTTTGGGCCCGGGCCCCCACACCCACAACACCACAAACAAAACCCCACACGCGCACGCGCGCGCCCCCGGGGGACGCCGCACGCCCCACACAAAACACACACAAAAACACACACACACCCCCCCCCCCCCCCCTCCCCCAACCAAAAATTAAAAATTTTGGCGCGCGCCACCCACCCACCACACACACACAAAAACACACCCCACACCCCCCCCCACCCCGCACCAACACCCCACACCACACACACACACACAATTCATTGGGGGGCCCCCCCCAAACCCCCACCACCCACCCCCAAAACACACAAAACCCCACACACAAACAAAACCCCCACCCCCACCCCAAAACACACACCCCACACACACCCCCACCACACAAAACACCACACACACCACACACCCCACACACCCCCCCAAAAACACACACCCCCACAAATTTTAAACCCTTTTCCCTAAAGTCGGAATAAACCCAAAATCCAAGTGTCCTACCTGCTAAACATCTGTCCAAACTTGGGGAAGCAGAGTGTTTAAAGAGGCAAGATTTAAAAAATCAGACACAAAAGTGAAGGCCCCCCCTTTTCTCTCTTTTCTCTTTTTCCTCTTCTCCCCTCTTCTCTCCCCTCTCTCCCCCCACACAACACACACCACCCCCACAACACACACACAAACACCTCTTACCAAGAGGCTGTGAATCCGGGGTGTCCCGGGTTTTAAAACCCACCCACTTTTCGGGGTTAAAATTTGGGAATAAGGGGAATTTTCCCTATTTAAACCCTTGGGTTTATCCCTTTCCCAAAACCCCCCGAAAAGGGGAAAAAGGGGTTTGTTTGGAAACCCCTCCCTTTTACCCACTTAAATCCTTCCCCCAAATTTAAAAACCCCGTTTAACCTTTGATTTACACTGACTAGAGACCCTTTGAAGATGGAGGGAGGGTGCCTTTGGGGGGAAAAAAAGGGGAAAACAAAATTCCAAACCCCTTGGGGGCCCAGCTGCCCCCAAAAAAAAAAATTTTGGGCAGCCCCGACCCCCTTTTAAAATTTTCCAAATTTTTCATTATCCAAAAACGAAAATTTCCCTTATTTCCCAAAAAAGGGTTTTTGGGCATTAACGGAGGGGGGAAAAATTTTATTCCATTCAACCCCCTTTCCCCCCCGGTTACTTAAAAAACCCCGGGGTTTTATTATTCTCTGTAAGTTTTAAAACTTTAATTTCCAAAAAAAAACAATTAAACCCAAACAAACCTAACCCGTTTTGGGGGGTACCCGGTTGGCAATTTTCTTTTTAAATAAATTTTTCCCCGGGGTTTTAAAGGGGTTTTTCCTTAAATTTCCTTTTCCACCAACCCTTTTTTTAATTTTTCCCAATAAAATTTTCTTCTTTAAAAAAAATAATTTAAAGGTTTTTAATTTTTAAAACTTTTTTTTTGGGATTAAAACCCCAAAAAGACGGACAAAGAAAAAACCCGGCGGGATTCGCGGCGGGGTTAGAGACGCGTCATTTGGCTGACAAACCGACCCCTTAATTATGCTCTTCTATGCTAGGGGGCTTACGACTTGGACAGAAAGGGTTTTGTTCCCACCCGAACAAAGGCAAAACATTCCCAAATTGTTGTAAAACCAACAACCCCAAAAAATCTTTCATACCTTCTTTAAACCCCCAGTCCCGGGTGTCAAAATCGGGGGGGGGTTTTTCCCCCACACCTGGGGCGAGCTCGCCGACAGACAAAACAAAAATTTTTTTCCCGGGAGCAGTAAGAAAAATTTTTGTCAAAGCGAGTTCTGTGACATATTTTTTCTTGGGGTGACAAAATTTTCTTTTGGTTTGACTGGGGACATATAAAAAAGGGATTTTACATTAATTTTTTCTGATTTACATAAAAAAAGGTATTGCACTGGTTTTTAGTTATTTTCTTGGGAAAATGCGTTAGTTTTTAAAAAGTTGGGCAACAACATTGGGGGGAAAACCAAGAACTGTTTTAAAGTTTTTTGGCCCGTGTGTGTGTATGTGTGGGGTGTTTTTTGTGCGCCCGGGGGTGTGTGCCCGGGAATTGTGTTTTAAATATCGTTATCGTTGTTGTTGTTGGCTGTCATTTTGTTGTTTTGTTTTTTTTACTAATTTAAAAACTATATTATAAAGGTGCCGCACACATAGCACGGGGCCAAAACCCCCCCCCCCACCATGACACACCAAAGTTTCGGGCGGCCCGACCTAAACCCCGCATTTTTTTCTTTTACAGACTGGAAATACGAGACCCCTTTATTAGGCTGACACATGATTACTTTAAATTTTTGGTGTTGGGGGCTTTGAGTTGGCAAGGTTTCATACTGGAAAGGATCTTGAAAATAGCGCTTTTTCCCGTTTTTTTTGGGGGGTTTTTAAAAAACCCCGACGGGGCTGTTTGTTTACGAGGGAAAGATTCTTGTATAGAAAGTTTTGTTGTTTTTACAACTGATGGTGGGGATTAAAAAAAAGAAAATTAAAAGCGGGCCCCCATTTTTTTACCCCTAAGCTAAAGAGTAAATTGGTTTTTTGGAAGGTGAGGAGAAAAAAAGTTCTTAATTAAGGTTTTTAATTTTAAATTTTAAAATTAAATTTTAATCAATTCTTTCTTTAAAATCACCTTAAGTTCTTCTCAAATTTTTGATTTTAAAGGCCTCAAAAATTGTAATTTTGTCCCTCCTCTAAGTACAAAATAAAATTCTTATTTAAGTTAAACTTATAATTATCAAAAAAACAAAACAATTTATTTTTTTTGTCTTAAATAGTAGATGTCTAATATAGTACACACACCCTCAAAAAACGCTCATCTTGAGGTTTCTTGCTCAGCTCTTGGCGCGAAATCGCCAGCATAAATCTTAATGAAGTTCTACATCGTAAGCAACCGCTTTGATTACAATTCAGGTCAATGGAAATGTCTTTATAGACCCCCAAATGCTTTATTATTGACTCCAAATCATTTTAAACCAAATAATAATCCTCATGATCTATTTTTATCAAAAAAACAAAAATTTTTAAAAATTTAAATTCTTAAAATAAATTTTGCATTTGAAAGGATCAAAATGATCTTTTGTTGTTGGTGGTTCGGCATGCTTTTGTGTTTGTCTTCTGTATTTAGTGGTTCAGATTTTTTGACTGCTTTTGTTTTCGCCAGCGTTGTTTAAATATTTTATAACCGTAAATAACCGCCCCCAGCAGCAGCAAGGGCGCCAAAAAAGACAACATTTTAAGTTCAATATTCCATGAAGACTTTGTGCTGTAGGCCTTGAATTAACTTGTTCTTGTTCTGGAGTTTTTTTAGCTGGCATTGAATCAACTTTTCTGGCGTTGGCGGGGTTATGTTTTCATGATGAGTTATATTCTATTTAACATTAATTTCTTTGTCTGTTCCACTCTGCTAATTTTTTTTCCTGCTTCAACACGCCCAGGATGAGGATGCTTTTCACTGGTCACTTTCCTCCACCTGATTCAGTTTTTCTGATTCTGCTGATTTTCTGGCTTGGTCATTTTTAAGGGAAACAAAATCTTATATTAAAAGTAATTAATCCCGCAATCACTGGCGACAATAATGTTCCAAATCTTAATACAGATCGCACCCTAGAGACTCTAATGTCTTAGTTTTAAAAATGGATCCTGCTTAAATCATACATAAAGTCTTGTTCAGAATCAATAGGCGCAAATCACTAACTAGTTTATGTACAAACTAAGAATCTTTGCCCTACACTTTTTACCATTCCCGATCCAGTTTGCTTCATACCTGTTATATACTTTACAATGTCTTGCGGCACATTTGTTGAATCTGTTCTATGCTGAATTTATTTCCGAGGTACTGTTTTGTTTTCCGCATGCTGCCAAAGAATACAGCCTTTCCTTTTTGGGCATAATAGCTTGGTCATCAACTTGATCATTTGTAATCATAAGTTCAGGAAGGTTTAATAGATCGTCGCTGTTCATGTTTTTTATTAATTATAATTTTTTTATTTTTTAAAAATGAGCACCGAAAAACTGTTACCAACCTTGTATACCATTCTGCTGTTATTGGAGGTCTAAGTGTAGGATACACAATGCTTGGTAAAAGCCTGTTAAAAATAAAACCGGCAGATCTTGGCAAACTAGACTTTGAAGACTCAGCAAAGCTGATTGCTATTATTACAGCTTCATTTGCTACGAAAGATTTTTTAGTTAAGCAGGGAATAATTCCAGACATTATATATATGTAAAAAAAATACATTTATAAAAATGGCTTCACTCGTAATGATGATGTGGTGCTGTGGTTAATGCGCTTGCTTTTAGCGGAAGTAATTACGCATTTAGTAAACTGCGGGATGACGGCGAGAGAAAAAGACATAACAAAGCTGTGGAGCAACTAGCTGCTGCACAAGATCACTATGAAAAGCAGAGAATTGAGCAGTTAGATTTCATTAACGACAAACTGAAAAAACAGGGACATGCAGCTTACACATTTAAAGATGTTGATCAAGCGATAAAAGAATATTATCTTGTAACAGGCAAGCCAATCGAGACATTGCCCCCACCAAAATTTAGCAACTTTTATCATCCATCAGAAAAACAAAAGATGCAAGAAATCGCGTTTATTGCCTTTGGTATGACCGTTGTGTATTTTGTTGCGCATAATATTGGCTGAATAAAAATGAACAAATCTATTATTCACCAAAAGGATATTGGAAGGGAATCATGGCAATCAAAAAGCTAAGCCAAGCAGCGGGAGTTAGTGAACAAACAGCAAAGAAATGGTTATCAAAACAAGCGAATTTGGCAAATTTATTTACCAGCGCCTAGGCGAATACAGAGACCACACTTTGTGAATACAATACCGAACGACACCCATCAAATGGATACTTCTATATTTACCCCATGATACGATTAGACGAAAAAGATTTAAGTACGCACTTACAGTCATTGACGTAGCTTCAAGATACAAAGATGCGGAACCATTAACACAAAAGAGTGTCTGCTGTTGCTGTTGCTATACAACTAATATATCAACGAGGCCCGTTAACTTATCCTTGCATGATTCAAGTCGATGATGGAAAAGAATTTAAAGGCCGAGTGAATCAATTATTGTTAAAACATAGAGTTACCATTAAAAGAGGCATTCCGGGAGTTCACAGATCACAGGCTTTGGTTGAAAACTTTAACAAACAGTTATCTGAAAGGCTTTTCTCCTACCAGTATCACAGAGAGCTGATTGACAATTCTCGCAACACAGAATGGGTTAGAAGACTGCCCTCAGTTCTACGGCAATGAATAATGAAGAATTTAAATTAACGGGTCTAAAACCAGTACAAGCAATCAAAAAACAAACAATAAATGCTGTGAAGGAGAGTCTTCATCCAGCAAACTATTACCATTTGGCTTAAAGTAAGGTATCTTTATTTGCGGGAGAAGCAGAAGGGGACACTCGCATCAGGGCAACCGATCCAGTTTGGAGTGTTGACCCGTATGAAATAAAAAGAATTGTAAAAAATGAATCCGCCTGTGTATTATTTACGAGAAACTGACACAAACAAAACAACCGGCTCCTCAAAGATCTTTTGTGAAGGAGGAACTGCAGATAATTCCGCCAGACACAGTTCCGCTTTAATTAATTTACGTAAATATATTTTGGTTTAAAATGGAAGGCCAAAAGAAAGAACCTGGAACCGAAATGGAATCAAAAGAGTAGCAAGAATGATAAATAAAGAGACCTTGGAATTAATACGAGAATCACATGGTACGTATTCTGCTGTTAAAGAAACAATTACAAGGATTCATTGGCACATGGCACTGCATCCAGATCGCCTACAGCCTAAAATCCCAAATTTGACTATCAAAAATGGGATAAAGAATATCTTGAAATAATAAAAAAATTCGAGCGCATCAAGCAAACATGAGAAAAAATTTGTCTGAATTGGAGGTTGATATGATTGATTTTCTAGATAAAGTTGAGGAAAAATATGGACCCGAATATAAACCCGAAGAAGATATATAATTATGCTGTTCTCCAGTGCCCAATTGCATATGAAAACTCTGGATTAACAAATACTCGTTTTGTGTTTGTTCTATCTAATGACTTCTTTGTTACAACGGTT
>CM031610.1:4204292-4249292 GCA_018398815.1 Conus ventricosus
AGCTCAGAAGGAAGTGCAGAACGAAACAAGAATGGTAAAGGAAGAGACTTGAAAATGATACGGGAATCATTCATGCGTGTAATGCTATTAAAGAAACTTTTCGGGGATTAATCAATGCATGCTAAATCATCCAGATCACCTACAATCCAAAAACCCAAATTGGGAAAAAGAATTATCTTGAAATAATAAAAAAAATTCGAACGCGTCAAGCAAACATGAGAAAAGATTTAAATGAATTGGATGAAGCTATGATTGATCTTATAATAAAAGTTGATGAAAAATATAAACCCCCTGTTTATGCGGCCCTCCAGTGCCCGATTGCATATGAAAACTCTGGATTAACAAACACCCGTTTTGTGTTTGTTCTATCTAACGACTTCTTTGTTACAACTGTTGTGTTGATCTCATGTAGATTAGATCGCAGTTTTACGTTGCCATGATGAAAAGTCTTATTACCAAACATGCTTCTTTGTAGTTGTCATGTGATATGTTTGACTGCACAACGCTGCGAGATATTCCCTTTGCTTTCTTAATGATTTTCTCCTGGCTCGAAATACTGTACATTTTTTACCTTAAACCAACAAACTCCTTGATCACCTTTCCAGATAATTCATCCTTCATCTTTCCTAAAACCTTCTTGTTAGTAATTGAATGCAAAGGCGAACTTTAGGATAATCGGACGTGTCATACCATCCTGCATGCCCTTTAGCTACTTCTATTCCATGTCTTTATAGATGTCTTCAGTAGGGATATCTATAACAAAACTGTCTGTATCTGTGTAAGTACTCTGGACTCAGGATACGAGGGCTTAAAGTAGTCATAAAGAAACTCTAACATCAAAAGCTTTGATAATTCTAAAACAGTAAACCCAATAAATACAGGCTGTCTAATTTGACTTTCTTTTTTTCATCATTATGCCAAAAGCTGATCATGAATCTTCTGAAGTCCTGATAATTAGGTTTTGAAGTCAGCTTAATTGCTTCGTTTCTCTGGTGACTAATCTGACATCTTTGCGCTTGTGCGGATTCTCCATAGTCTTTCCAAAACAGCTGTTGTTCATCAGCTTGAAAAAGTCTTTTTCTGAAGCATCTGTGGATTTGTTCTGAGGTCAGTGTTCTTCATGATGTATGGCTTCATGAACTGTTCTTGATCAAAAGCAATTATACGATGGACAGCTGTTAACTTTAAACCATGTCTTAAATAAAATTGTAGAAGTCTGTAATGACAGACATAATTTTTTTTGCCTCGAAGATTAGGCACAAATTTAGGCGGCTCTCTTGGATCCATCTTTAGACTTTCTGCTGCTAATGGATAGTCATTATGCAGGCATGGAGTTCATGAGGATATTCTAAGTCAACTTCTAGAATGAAGCCGCGCTGCTGATCAGGCGTTAAACTGTTCAACCACTTTAATGCCTTTGAATATTATTCGTACCTGTGTACATCTTGAAGTTACGTAACGGAAGTGATTGCGCCATTGCCAACCATACAGATTGTTTGCGTCTAAATACATGAGATAGTTAGACCTTTTACTCGGATCATAGTCGTCCAAGTATTTGTTTGTTTGCTTTACAGTAATGATGCGACGCCATACTAATTCCCCCACGCAACCCGTTTTCAATCATCTGAATCATTGGTAAATCTGACAATAAATCAATCTGTACTCTAGTAAACTTTAAGAAAGCATCCCAGCTCATCCGGGTGCAGAAATGTAATTCGCAGGATCCAGGCTATAATGTTTCATGCAGGTCTTCTTTAATTTTCAAAGACTTCCGCCAACAAACATACATCTGACATTAAGTAGAGTCGGATAGTCTCCCATTGTTTTACAATCTAACTTCTGCACGATTCTTGTGCCCTGTTGGTAATCAGAATCACTGATGTCTTTCTCTAAGACATAGAAAGAACGCGCCTTTAGGTGGAAGTTGTTCTTCATCAATACCTGTCCCAAACTGTTCATGTTCATAAGGGGTAAACACCTTTCTACAGCGCTGGGGGCAAAATATTCTTCCGTTATTGGGCAGGACTTTAATGACATAGCCAGCGACTCATAAGAGCCATCATGTGTGACTGCATAGAGTCATAAAAAGACATGTTAATTTAAAGTGAAAACATGTACTTTTTGATGACTGTGCAATGCATGGGACTCCCTGAAGGATCGCCACTGCTTTCATTTAAGGTGGGAGTCGGTAACCCGCAAGTTATGAAAGAAGATGGGCAGCTGCAATGTCTTAGATCAAAATTTAGTTGAAGATTGCATTTACTATGTTGCTGCTCCTCTGAACTTTCCACTAATGTGATCATGGTCTTTACTTTTGGATTGGCTTCCTCACTAAATCTAAACCACAAATCCAACAGTGAGTGGGCTGAGGAATTACTGTTGTTGGTCTTCTGGCGACTTCATGTTATTCAGATAATTTCAGATTATTTAGAACAATCATTACGCACTGGTGCATGACGTTTTAGAATATTCTGCAAGAATTGGCACTCTGTATAATTCTGGCGTTGATTGAGGCGCCATACGACCTAACAATGTTGAGGCAAATGAACAAATCTGATGATTACTTCATTAAGACTGTTTTCGATAGTTTTGTGGCGCTGGCCCTTCATCCCCCAAGGAACAATAAGCGACTCGAAGTCGGCGTAAACTACGTATGGGATGTTGCATCCGATTTTCCAGTTCTTTAAACTAAGTGTACTGCCTTCTGGGGCGTAATTAGTTCTGTATTACAGTCAACTGGGCCGATACAATGTTTCTTATGCTCGCTTGCGGCTAGCTTGAGCGATGGAATTCTTGTTAAACATTTTCCTGCAGAATTTTGTTAATGCCCATTCTTTGAAGAATGACTGCATTTGTTTTTCATTGTGCGTTATTAATGTGTAATGCGGTAGGCCCCGTGGTGAAAGCATCAGTAGTATGTCAACATGATTTTTTTGTCTGATTGCCTAGTGTTGGGATGTTCTTGGTCACTTTATATCGGACACCAAAATTTGTTTCCTCATCCATGTGTAGATATTAAACAGTTATTGTGTTTGTTTTGTCTTCAAACTGATCAATTTGCTTCTACACTAACGGGAAAGGATATTCCGCTAAGTTAAGATCATTTATGTATCCCAATAGTTAGACACTTCTCTGCGTTTTTTGCGGGCGTAATGCAGCCTGCGAGATCTCACCACATAAATCATTTGTTGTCTGTATTCTTTTATTTTTAGGAAACTGCTTTTTTCGCTACCAATGCTGGAGGTGCGGATGTAAGCCTTGCCAACAATCGGCGCATACTTAGACTGTTTTATCTGATCTCTATGCTTCACCCTCAGGACCAACAGAGCTCTCATTTGGGCTTCTTCGGCGGCCACTCAAACTGCGTAAGCAGTTCGTTCTGCCCAACCCCCCTGTGTTAAGTCATTATGGGAAAGAATAGTTGTTGTTTAGTCGAGACCAAGGATTCTAGATTTTTTCATTTATTGTTACAAGTCGATTAAAAACAGCTAACATTACTTTAACTCGGCGGTTTATTGTGAGTTTACCTGGAACTTGAGAAAAAGCATGAACAACACTTGCCTGTACGTTTGTTGGGTCATGACTTCTAAATCAATTCATTCAGTGCTCTTGATAAACGCTCTCTCTCAAGCATTCTTCAAGACAATTCATCTGGGCCTTTATATATCTTAGCTGTTTGAGTTTCTTTTCTAACTCAAAAATATTTATTTAATTAAAAAAAAAATAATTAATCAGAATCAATATCGACGGTCTTTTTGTGTTTGGACTCATATAACTAACGTATAAACACCCTTTTGGCGTTGTTACTGTGAGCTGTTTAGATCAGGTTTAATGTTTCGTTTACTTTTTTTAAGATTTCCTTTTTTATTTCTGCTCGGTGTCTGGCTGTTGAGAAAAAATTGTCCCCGCTTTCTTTGTAGATCTAACTTTTTGTTTTTGTAGTCATCAAATCGGCTGTAAACGATTAAATTCTTCATCCGTGATGTTTGAGTCAGATTAGTGCTTATTTAATGTCAGTTTGGAACGAACTAAGTTTAGATGTTATTAGTTGAACCATAGTGTGGTGCTTGGAGTTTAGTTTTTAATTTTTTGCCAGCCGCACTTTACAGCTAATGAACAAGGCCGAGAGCTAAAGAACAAACCACCTAGAGGTTAAAGCTGGGGTGCGCCTATGCCGTTGCCTAAAGACAGAAACTCATTACTGCTGTATAGAGCGCTTATAGTCGTGGTTCCGTATTAACATTTGTAACAGCCATTAAAGGCAGCAGAATACTTCGTTTGGTTTTGCTGTTTTTTGAAGGGTCCTGCTCTAGTTTTTGTTCTGCATTTGTGTAATGTTTGTTAATCTGAAGGTTTTTATGCTAGGTTTTTTACTATCTCTTCTCTTGGCATCTCCAGTGCTGTAGGCACATTTTGGATAAACCGACTGACATGATTTTTATTAAATTGAAAAAATAATTTAGTATAGTAAAGCTTGTAAATCTGTTATCTCCAATATTCAGCTGCGCATCAGATTTAAAAACAAATGGTACAGTAAGCGGTTTATCTGCATCTTTTTCTTTTTCGATTTGAATGTTTATTACGTCTCTCACCAGTTTCTCCCGCTTTCATGTAACGATTATCCTCGTTGCCTTAGTCAATCCATAAACCGTATTTGTGGGGTTTTAAAAAAATATCATCATGTCTTACACTGTGAAGGTGTAGATTTTTAGACACAAAGGTCTACTGTTGGATTTCTACCCCTCCCGCCCTCCAAACATTCTTATTTCGTCAAAAGCTGATGAGGTTTAAGCCGCTAGCGGAGATTTGGTTAGGACTACCCTCAAATGTACATTGCACTTCGTTATTTTTTTGGATTATAAACTTTTCACTTGCCTTGTGAATGGTTCTTTGCATCTTCACACAGCAATAAAAATACCTTTAAGTGATCGTTGCTGCGGTGCTTAAATAAAATTCCATATAGCGTTGCCGTGCTTGTGGGATATGTTGTTATGATGATATCACTCTTTCGAGATATTACTAATTGTGACTGTATTGTTGCTCAATCATCCTTGTAATTAGGGTTGCTAACAGCGTCAAAACTCTAACGTGGATGTCAGAAATGCTGTACTTTGCTGCGGTGTCTGTAGAATAGAATAACCGTTTGTATTCATTAAGTTTAGTTCATATGGACAATCTGTCTTTTAATCCTCCTTGAAAGTATGGGGCATGCGTTTTATCAACTCAAAATCAAAGGGAATGGAAAAGCGATTTTCAAACGGCATTAACGTATGCTTCATGCTTTTTGCGTCTTTAGCATCTCCAGCGCCTATTCTATGTTTTAGTGTTCATTATTTTCTATTCCTTGAAACGCCAAAGATCGTGCCTTTCATTCTCGGTTAGATAGTTCAGAATAGTGTTAAAATATGTCTGCATTGTGATAAAGAAAATATTTCTTGCCCTCAAGTTTTATAGGAAAATTTTCTTAACGATGCCGCCCCTGATTCTGTACAAACTGTCCTGTTTGCGGTCTGTTGTTGATGCGAGTTCTATTTTGATGTAAAAGCCGCGCAGAGCTGGACAATCATTCATCCGCTCCTAGGGTCTGGAATTTAACAGTAAGAATTTGTTCCGCATCAATAGGAGAGGGATTATTTGGAACAGTAATATTCCGCTTCCTATTTCCTTTCACGCCAAGGGGTTCTTTCAGTTTTCTATGCGGGTCAAGAATCGAGCCAATGTGCTTGTTGTGGCTTTTTATGAAGCAAAATAAAAAAGGTAATTATTTAAAAAAAAAAAAAAAGAATGGCTGGGATTGAAGGCGAGTAGATATGATGTTTTTGAGCCTGAGACACTTGAGTGAAATGATCCCTTTGACTCAGCATCGCTCAACGCTCTCAATGCGGCGTGAATTAACAGAAAGTACGGTCGAAGCATTTAATAAAGTTTAGGCCAAGAACGTCCCGAATTTATAGACCCAAATGATTTCTAAATTAGAAGATGGGCATTTGTCTGTGAAAAACGCCCAAGGACAACTTGTTCGGCTTACAACTAAAAAGACCCATCAAGTTGTTTGCGTGGAGGTTCAATTAGGAAATAGACTCCCTGCGAGCGTACCAAAATCGCCTTGGCATTGCTAGACCAATAATTAGATAGGATGCAGTTGCTAAACTTCAAAAACACATACTAGAAAACTCCGACGATAACAATTGCAAACATTGGAAATTAAAGAATTAAATAAATCAGCAGACGAATTAATAAATGCAATAGAAGCAGGAAACCAGTTTTTCATGAAGAAACAGCGGTTAAAAGGACTATACACGGACTCACCGTACCATGCGAGAACTACGGCCCTTGATCATGCTTTGAGAAGCATCCAGAGGCGAATTAACAAACAATTTAGAATAAACTAGGTGAACTAGATGGGCTTTAAAAAGAGAAAAAAGAAAAAACACGTTGAGGCTGACGACAGCATCGATTTAGGGAGTGTGGATTAAGAAGAATTAGCCCAAAGACTAAAAAATCTTGAGCCCAAGAGAAGATCAGCAAGGACAAGAAGTGCTAATTCTACCGAGACCTAATTCGAACTCAAGGTGAAAATAGAATAAGAGAAACTATCGAAAAAATATTTTTGAAGACGCATCGCTAGCAGAACGAATTAGAACTTTGTTTTTTAGAGTGCAGGGAGTCACATTGGCAAGCGTCTTATACGGCCTTAGGATTGCAATAAGTTACTCTGGTGATGGCTATTACAGGGAGGTCTGTGGTCAAGTTCATTACCGTCCGCCGCCTTCGCCTCCATCTTCCGCCTGATAAAGCATGGGTTAAAAAAAACAGCTGATCATCTTGCGAGTTTATTAAAAAAATTATGCCGGTAAAGCTATAGACTCTTTACTGGGGTATATTAGGGAGTATCGTTGCTGGCTTTTGTTCTACCGCAAGGCAAGTAGTTGGCTTTATGGCCGAGAAGCATTATGGGCATTAGGGCTCTTCATAGTAGGGTTAATATTTAGTAAGATTAAAGACCAAGTATCTAGGCCAGTTAATCAAGAACAAGCCGCCTGTCTTTTATATTCATGGTATCGCGAACAGAGTACGGGTCATTCAACGGCCTTTGGGCTTTGGGCCGCGGGGATGGTGACTTATTCTTGGGTGTTCTTTTATTGTTTGTATATTACTGGCTCAGAATTTATGTCCTTTTTCCCAACCTTTGTTCAATTGCTGCAACAAGAATTTCATGTTGTAGTTCATTTTTGTACTACCTGGAGTCTGAGGTCAGAGGCCAGCATGGTATTAAAACCAGTGCCAACGCAAAGTCTACTTTCTTGATCTTGCGTATTGTTAAAACATTTGGGTATTCTTTTAATACCTTGAAGGTAAATCAACTGATAGAATTAATGGCGTCCTCTATGTGTAAGTTTTGTTTTTCGGTCAAAGCCAGTAGAAGATCAGTTATGCTGATCTTGCTGTGCTTGCGAACCTAGCCAACACCAAACGTAAGTGCGAATAGAGTCGTTTATTCGTTCTATTCCCGCCCTAGTTAGGCCTTAGAAGTGTCTAAGATAAATGTTGTCCATGTTGGTTTTATGCTCTTGCTGTAGGGACACGGGACTCAACGTTGTGCCAAAAGAAAGATTTGAAAGGAGGATGCCTGTCATAGTTTTATACTTTCTGTGCCGTGCGAAATTAAAAGGTCGCCTAGCTGATTATGATCCAACTTTTGTATTAAGCCTGTCTTGATGTTAATATTAAATTCGTTACAGATCTTCAAAAGCCTTCATGTCTATTCTTGTTGTGGTGGATAAATGGTTTTGTCATTTGGTAGGGCGTTGCAGTTCAGTCAAAATACGTTCTGAAGGTGTAATAAAAATGAAATCTGTACACTGACCTCACACAAGGAATCATGGGATTTAACTATGATCAGCATACGACACTTCCACACCCAGTTGATGCGCAAAACCCCCCCCAGCCCAAGTTTAAGGTTCTGTAAAACTGCATCGGATGACCTAAACCACGCTTTCTTGATGCGGTCGTTTTCAATAGGGGGGTAAGATTGCTCTTCATGGAGTACTCACCTGTTTATGGAAAGAGGCAGTCTGGGTACAGCAATGTCATGAGGATCAGTTGCTATAATTTTAAGACTGTACATTAGTGCGGCCCAACAGAATATTTTGTCTCCAGTATATTTGAATGCACTCATTTTAATTTGTTATAAAAAATGTTTGTATCAATAACAACCCAAGGACCGTTCTTCGTTTTTAGAACATGCTTTAATAACAATTGCGGAAAGCAGAACGGTCGCCACTCCCCATGACATATTCTACAAAGTCGTTATGGTTTAATATAATGCATCCAGGAAGAATAATACGGTTCTAAAGTTGACAAATAGGGAACAAAGTTAGCCAGTTAACATTACTGAGGTTTTAGGGCGTTTGGATCACTAAAGAAGCAATGAGTAACTTTGACATTACTCTCAAACTTAACCCAATGCAATCTAAAAACATTGTTAACATTTCAAGCCTGAAGAAGAAGGAGTTACTATTTTGATAAAGAGCTAGATTAAATGTTAGGCTTTACAGCGAACAATTATAGATTTAGAGTTCACACCCAACCCCCCCAAAATATTACTTATGAGGGGGAAGCCGCTCGTGCTTGCTTTACATTCATTACTCTATGTTCATTTGGATGAGCTGGAGCACTGGATTGAAAACCGTATATGACGAAAGGCCCTCATATGTTTTAAGAGCTCTTCATTAGGAAAGCTTGAATTATAGCGATTTTTGAAATTATACAATTCCTAATTTTACAGTTTGAAAGATTGTTGTGGGAGGGTTGGTCATTTATATAAAAATTGCAGACAAAAGCGGGGAAAGTTGTGAAATGTGATAACCTACACATTGTTTTGGAAATAAAATAATAAGTTGTCTTAAAAAATAATGTCGAGGGGGCCAGAAGAATCAGGGTAGTTACATTAGCGCCTGTAAGGTGACCATAACCTTAGATTTAAAGGACCTTGCAGACGTTGCGGACCTTTGAACAAAATGGTGAGGATAGGCGCTTTGTATGGTTTTGAGTACAAATAAGACGGTGATTATAAACGTAAAGAGGTTGCCGACAGCAAAAAGTTTTCCTAAACTAGATCAAACTGCGCATCTAGAGCAAATAAGGTGGGCCAGTATGAATATAAAATAGTTCGAAAACCGACCTCAATGCACGTAGAACCATATTTAGATGGGACATAAAAAAAAAAAAAAAAATTTTTTGAATTCATTAAGCCCATTTAACATATTTTAGCCGTCAAAAAAGTTTCAGAAAAGCATTCAACTCTGGCCCTTTACATGTATGATCTTTTTGCAGACGGACAATAGTCGGAAAGAAATTGAAAATAACGCCGTATGGGAAAATGCAGTACATCCTCCACAGAAAGAGAAAACAGTTGTAAAAAGAATGCTTCTTCAAAATTACAGTTCTTTCCAAAGCAGAAAATTAGAGAACACGTTCACAATAATATTTGAAATTTCTGTTCTTTAAGATGTGGAGAGGGATGGGTTGTGGCGTTAGTGATGACCTTATAGAAAAGGATTTGAATATTAGTAGCTGGCAAACTTAGACGTTAAACGCCTTAACGTTACCATCGTAGTTCTTCCAATGGCGAGGATATTATGAGATCATAACAACAAGCAACAAAATCATTGTTGACTTAAATAGAAACAATCTTATCAGAACTAAATTGGATTAATCTTCACATTGGGCCTCATAGGGTTTTATTATACTGAACAGTTTTGGACGGGAGAGTATGATAAAAATAACTAACTGGATTAGGATTAAGTTCTGTTATAAAAAACTATGGAGCAGTTAAACTTTTGGACAATAAACTCCTCTTTGCTCATTGATTTGTGGGCAGTTGGGTTGTGGAAAAACATTATTTATCCTCAACCTGTTACAAACAGTTTTAAGTTATAATTTTGATATATTGTATTTTCTGACCAAACTTAAATGGACAAAGCTTATCATGATAGAAAGGTTTATATGGTCAGATGATGACCATATATTTTGTTTTGATCCTAGCAATAAACTGAGTGAGTGTTGTAGACCAGTTTTATAGGACTGTTTGAAGGAACGCAGACACTATTTATTTATAGATGTCTGTTCAGCAGAAAGAGACATAGTGAAAAAAAGAGAAACACTTTATCAAAACTTGCTGTTCAGTGGAGACATGCCAGGAATAAGTGTGTGGATTTTATTCCCCAAAAACTATAACTCAGTTTTAAAGACTTTAGAGAACAGTTAAAGACTGTAGTGTTATTTCACATGAAAGACAGGATTCATTTGATGATGTTTGCGTGAAAATTGAAAATGATGTTATTGAAAAACGATCAGAAAAAACACAGGATTAAGGCAAAAACTGAAATTGAAAAGTTTAGTAAATTAGTATTGAAAGGATAACCCTCACAAGTATGTTTGTTTGTAGATAATCTTATTTTTGGTTATTGAAGTCTTACTTGTTTAGAGAACGTATAAATGCAAATCCTGGGTCCTTTCGCCGAAAACTGGTTTGAGGGCGAAAGTGAGTCAAGGATTGGCATTTATTACGTTCTTGATAGGAGGTGAAACGTTAAGTTTTACAAGGGATGATATACATGTTGAAGTGGAAACCAACACACATCCATGGTATCATGTAACTCACTAAAGACATGCATGGTCAAACCACCCTCTCATATGCATGTATGAGTAGGACGTTGTGTTGCGTTCTCTAAGTCTAGCTAGTTGCGATCTCGCTCTCACCGCCCCGCGAATACCGTCGTCGAGATCGTATGTTCACTACATTTTGATGAGAAATGTGCTGAATCTCAGATATAGCGGAATAGTATGCAACTGTACCCGAGGGCACTCCTCAGTTCTTGTTGCAGCACCGTATCGCACCACACCGTATGTGAGCTCCACTAATGCTCCGCCCTAGACGCCGCAGAGCCGCACTCGCATGATCTCGCGACTGACTGACTATAGACTGCGACAGCAGCCCGTCCCCGGCCTCTTGACTCCCGCGCGACTGAAAGTACTCCGCACCTGTCCCCCCGCCGCCGCCGTAGCCAGCCCTCGATACAGGGTCGTCGCTCTCGCTGTTTCCCCAGCCTGTGGGCGCCTTTTGACAGACAGTTAACTATACTGTCTGCCTCTGTTGAGCCAAGGGCTGCTTTGTTAAGGTAAATACATAAATACAAGGTTATACCACTATCCATTGCCATAAAAATAAAAAAAATAAAGCATAACTCCCTCCCCCCATCCACCCTCCCCCCAAAAAAAATCCAGACATATGTTTGACACAAGTTTTATTTCCATAGGTTGAAAATGGTAGCATGTAAAGTGTGAAGGTATCTTGTGAATAATACCTTTCAATGGGAAGTACCCACTATATTGTCAAATGGTTTGGATAAAAGTTTAGAAAGTTTCTTAATTAATCATACCTTGATATGTTTCTTTTCCTTTTTGTTAATTTTTTAAATTTTATTAATACTTCAAACATGTTCATGAAATGTTTACGTTTTCTGCCAGGTGTAGCTGAGGTTTCTGTAGTTGCTTATGTGAACATGTTTAAACTCCCATTATGAAGCTCATTAAGGTGAATCTTGGTTGGAAGGTGTGCATGTTTTGATTTGTTTCAAGGTTGGGAGGGTTTGTGAGCGTTCTGCAAAGCCAGGCGCATGTAGTGGAGATGAAATCTCAACAGTCCTGCCAACGAACGCTTCCATAATTTCTGAGTTTGAACAAAGGTAGCCAGGAAAATTGTGACTGCAGATCCCATAAAAGGGGAACAGTTCTTGCATGCTACGCTCACACGCACGATTACATGCACGCACGCACGCGCGCACCACGCATACAACCACACACACACACACACACACCACACACACACACACTCACACACACACACACACACACCTCACAACAACACACACACACACCACACACACACACACACGCATGCATGCACGCATCACATGCATGTAGCAGGCAATCACACTCACACACCACACACACACACAAACACACACACACACACACACACACCACATATGCAGCACGCATGCACGCACTACACGCATGTAGGCACGCACACACACTACTCACACACACACACACACACACACACACTACACACACACCACAAACACACACACACACACACACACACACCCACACAGAGCCCATCTCTTCCTCCCTTCTCCACCGCTGTACTTGCAGTTTTGTTCCTGATGGCGACACTGACTAAAAAAAAAAATCCCACATGGTAGGCTAATAATGAACATTGAGAAGCAGAGCTACCAACTCACATAAACACATCTGTCAGTGGAGATGGCGTACGATATTATAACTCCCCCCCCCCCCCCACCCCCATCTGACTGACAGTCATCCTCCATCATCGACTGATGGTATCTGATCTTCCTGACTGCTTGCCACTTGGCAAGAACACCTGCTCTTGACACAAAACGCCAATGAACTAGGGCACACACCGGACAATACCAAATCAACACGGTACCCGATTCAGTCACCCATGTAAACCCAGTCCTGTTGCAAGGGGAAAATGGTTTGATCGTGCAGTTCTCCATGCGTGGCCTCTCTTGTCAGTGGCATGAGTGCATGTTGTTTGGGTTTTTTTTAAAATTTTTTATTGTTGTTGATTCTCTGTTTTGCCTTCTTTGTAGGTTTTATTTTCTCCATTTTGATCATTTCATTCACTCCCCCCTTTTTCACATCTTTTTTGATCCAGTTCCTGTTTCTTTAGTTATGATGTTGTGGTAACTAGTTCCCGCAAGAGACTGTGTTTTTTCAATCCTGTGTTTTCATCCCTGTGTTTTCATCACTGTCCGTTTTTGTTTGTGTGTTTTCCTGTCAGCAAGACTGTAATTGATGTTGATGTCTGTTGTCAAGAAGTCATTTACAATCCCACCCGTGATGTCAGTTGTCAGAAGTCATTTTTCCAATCCACCCAGTTTGAAAAAACACAAGGGTGAGAACTTCATCGTGAGCTTGATGTCACACAGAAAGGTCTCCACAGGGATTTTCATACAAGTCACTTTGATACCACTACTATCTGCTTTTATTATTATCTATCATTTTCTGTCTTGAACACTTGTGTGTGTCTGTATGTGTGTGTGGTGTGTGTGTGATGTGGGTTGTGTGTGTGTTGTGTGTGTGTGGTGTGTTGTGTGTGTGTTGTGTGTGCGCGTTTGTGTGTTGATTATCTAGATTGTGTGTGTGGTGTGGGCTGTGTGTGTTGCTGTGTGTGTGTGAGCCACGCATAGATCCAATTTCATTAATGCCATTACTCATAGAGTTAATGAAAGTGGAGCATTTCTATGTGCATCCCTGATGTATGTGTGTGTGTGTGTGTGTTTGTGTGTCCCTGGTGTGTGTGTGTTTGTGTGTGTGTTTGTGATGTGCGTGCCCGAATGGATCCAATTCTTTTAATTGCACATTACTCATTGGAGTAATGAAACGTCTGGAGCATTTTCTTGGTGCATCCCTGTGTATGTGGTGTGTGTGCTGTGCGTGTGTGGGTTCGTGTGTAAGTGCGTGCCTGTGCGTGCAGGCATGGTGCATGCGCTGTGATGTGTAGTGAAGTGCACAGGGTGGTTGTGTAGGTGATGTCACTGAGATCTCAGTTATCAGTGTTAACCTGATGATTGAGATCACAGTTATCATTGTTATCATGATGAATGAATCACAGTTTTCATTGTTATCGTGATGACTGAGATCACCAGTTATCATTGTTTTCGTGATTGACTGAGATCACCAGTTATTCATTGTTATCGTGATGAATGAGATCTCCAGTTATCTTTGTTTCATGATGACTGAGATCACCAGTTATCATTGTGACTTAGATGAATGAGTTCTCCAGTTATCATTTTGGTGTTTTTTATCATGATGGACTGTGATCCCAGTTATCATTGTTATCTGATGAATGAGATCACCAGTGATCATGTTTTCATGATGGACTGAGATCACCAGTTATCATTGTTATCATGATGAATGAGCTCACAGTTCTATCATTGTTATCATGATGATTGAGATCACAGTTATCATTGTTATCATGATGAATGAGATACCAGCTTTCATTGTTATCTGATGAATGTGATCACCAGTTATCATTGTTATGTGATGAATGAGAATCACCAGCTATCATTTTTATCGTGAATGATGATATCCCAGTTTTCATTGTTAATCGTGATGACTGAGATCACAGTTATCATTGTTTTCATGTGACTGAGATCAACCTGTTATATTGTGTATCATGATGACTGAGATCACATTTATCATTGTTATCATGGATGAATGAGATCACCAGTAATCATTGTTATCATGATGACTGAGACACAGTTATCATTGTTATCATGATGATTGAGCATCACCAGTTATATTGTTTATCTGATGATTCGAGATACCTGTTATCATTGTATCATGATGATTGAAGATCACCCAGTTATCTTTGTTATCATGTATGAATGAGATCACCAGCTATCATTGTTATCGTGAGGAATGAGATCCACCAGTTATCATTGTTATCGTGATGAATGAGATCACTGCTATCATTGTTATCGTGATGACTGATTTCACCAGTTATCATTGTTATGTGATGAATGAGATCACCCAGTTATCATTGTTATCATGATGTCCTGAGATCACAGTAGTGATCATTGTTACTCATGTGACTGAGATCACCACGTTATCTTTGTTACATGATGAATGAGTCACCAGTTATCATTGTGATCATGATGACTGAGATCACCTGTTATCATGTTATCATGATGAATGAGATCACCCAGTTATCAATGTTATCGTGATGACTGAGTCCAGTTATCATTGTTAATCGTGAGACTTGATATCCAACAGTTATCATTGTTATCGTGATGAATGAGATCACAGATTATCATTGTTTATCTGATGACTGAGATCACCAGTTATCATTGTTATCGTGATGATGAAGTTCCACCAGTTATCATTGTTATCATGATGATTGAGATCACCCAGTTATCATTGTTATCATGGTGAATGATGTCCACCAGTATCTTGTTATCATGGGAATGTTGTCAGTTGGCGCTGTGCCTTGTTGGCGCTGTGGGAATGCTGACCGTGTGGATCTGGTTTCTCTGTGCAGGGACCGGTCAATGAAGAAACGGAGGCCAACCGAACTTGTACTCTCCCTTGCTGAGAACGAGAAGACCTTTGTCATGATATGTCTTTGTCCTTTACTAGAGGAGGTTAGTTTATTGGAATGGATGGAGGGAGTGATAGTATTTTATTATTATATGATGAATCCTTTTGTAGCGCCTATCCTTGCCAGGAGACCAACCTCTAAGGCACTTTTACAACCACATCGTTTTCCAACAGGCTGCCATCTGGTAGTGTGACTGAAGAGCTGCCAGCTGGTGCTTCATTCATTGTTTCCCTTGTCATCCAGTCAATATTGTTTCAATTCGTTCACTCCTGAACTTCCTTACTTCTTCATTTTTTCAATTTCTAAACGTAGGGTGCATGTATGTGTAACGCGTCATCCATAACCATCGGCCTAACTGCTTCTCGGTCTGAAAAGTTGTGATGGGATTTGGACGTGTGTGAAGATGTTATGTGTGCATTCACACAGAGGAAACCTCAGTTTCAAGTCTCATTCGAAGGACTGTCTGGGAATGGAGTCAGAACCAATGTTAACTCCGATAAAAACTCAGGAAAAATCCCCTGTACGAAAAAGCCAGCTGAGATTCGGACTGCAACCCAGGATCACCAAGGCTTACAGTCCGGCGCTCTGTCACTGGAGCTATTCATAGCCCCCTATCTATCGACTGAAGATAGAACTCTCAAAAGTCTCTGGCACCATTCCATCCTTCTGTGTTGGTTGTCAAGGGAATTTGTGCTTCAGCAACAGATCTAGTATGGTGAAGTTGATTTTAACGTGGTGACTGCCTGATGTGGCCCTTTGCGTCGGCTGGGGCTATAAGCAACATTATCTTATTTTATTATTATCATAACGATCTGAGCCTTAAATGTTGCATTGGAGGATCGAGTGCTTCATGCAAATTTCACATCCCATACGAGAATGAGACAGTTGAAATACAAGGAACCAGTTCAGTATATAGATAATTGAGCCAAGAACTTCCATTTCACAGTTAGCAATATCCATAGGGGCAAATGTGCTGGGGCAGAAAACTCAGTGGGTTGAGCGCCGATTTGGTCATCTGGTTTCCTTGAGGTTGCGGGCTGAGCCTTTGTTTGGGCAATTCAGCATAGAGAAATTTTTCCTTGAGGGTAACATTGATTCTGATTCTGCTTTCAAAAAGTTCTTAAGTAAGACTGCCATAGGTTTTGGAAACACTATAAAATTCCATTACCAATTTAGGAAGAGGAAGGCCCAGTTTGTCATTGGTATGCACATTGCATGTACTGAAAGATGAAAATATGAAGGAAAAAAAAACTTCATTGACTGACAGTCTGACTGACGCGGGAAACTAACAACTGACTGTTAGTGCCAGCAGGCAGTTCTTCAGTCTGCTCTACCCAGGTAGGCTCTTTGTGTAAGGAAAGTATGGATTGTAAAGCACCTAGAGCTTTGGCCACAAACTGAGGATAGGCTTGTGTAAGTGCAGTTAAGATGTTGATGATGATGATGATTCTATGTGCAGACGACGATAGGGCACAGTGAACAAATGACATCCAACAGGCAGGGTAAGACCCAGTCCAGAAATCCTTTGTTTCTGTCCCATCTTTTGTGCCATCAGTGGGCACTGACACCATACGTTCCCCCTTCCCCAAAAACCCTGTCCACAGCACAGCCCAGTCAGGCCCGCCACAGCCAGGGCACCGAATCTACACGAGAGCAGTCAATGTCAAGTCGGTCGAGAGGCAACCCACAGTGAGGAGACACTGCACTGCTGCCAGTCACTTTTCGCGTGGCGTCAATGGGGGACCCTGTTTCTGATCCAACATATTGCAAGGACCCCACAAGCCTAAGCCCCTACTGATGCCAATTCATTGTTTCAGTCGCTGAGCTGGCGTGGTGAGTCTCCCTTTGCAGGGTGCACCACTTCTTTTCCAACAACATCCATGAATTTGCCGGGACACAGAGTGACCCTGAGAGAATCAAACCATAGATGTGGAGAGGTCATCGAATCTGTGGAGAGGTCATCGAATCTGAATGTGTCACCATGAAAGCAGGCATGAAAGCTCACAAAATCTGAGGTGAAGTGAGAATGATAAGATGACTCTATGGATTTACCATCCGGTCTGAGGACTGCACAAAGAGGTGTTCTCTATGTGACTTTCACAGTATCTCCTGGCATTAACAGGCCTGAGGGAAAAGGCACCTGCAATGTTGGTCAGGAAAATTTGAGCAACACTCTCAGAGACCGCATTCCATTAAAGTGGATGAATGAAGAACTCGACTGTGTGCGTCCCAGTCTTCCTAAGTTTAGCCAATAGCAAATGAACTCTGGGTAGGAGTGGTCAGGCAGGAAATCCCGCATGGCTCTAATGGGATATTGAAACCACGACCTCCTGCCAGGAGTCCGCGACACTAACTGCTTTGTTTTTTTTTTTTTTTTTTTTTTTTTTTTTACCACGGCGGCTGGTAGGGTAGGATCTTGAGGAGTGGACAGTGGCTGCGGCACCTCTATCCTGTTGCCCATGACTGAGAACAGAGAGATGTGGGGACCCCCTGATGACCCAGTGTCGATCACATCATTCCCACATCTTCAACTCAGGGTCAAGGTGAAGATGCTTGAATTGGTAAATGGATGTGGCATCAGTCATGATTTCCAGCACTGATGTGTCAACGTTGAAAAATATAAATGATTAGAGGCATACAGATCTCTCTCTTCTTTCTGTCTGCCAGTCTCTCTCTCTGTTCTCTGTTTCTCAGTCTCTCACGCTACAATGGACACACTCTTGAACAACACATGCACACACACACGCCACACCACACACACACACACACAGGCACACATACATTCACATATACACTACACTCACACATATACACACACACATCACACACACGACATAACACACTACACATGCGACCACACACATACACCACACACGCATTCTCTCTCTCACACACACATACCACGCACACATCAATTACATTATGTGCTGAAGTTTTTAACTGATCCTTACGTATTAATGGACCTTCATGTCCATTTCTCTTGAAATAAAAGGGAGTGATTGTGCATTTTTTGGGGGTGCCATTTGTTTGGTGGTGATGCATGTATTCATTTAATATGATTAATTGTAAATGATTAAACATCATGATAGTTTATGAATTCATATACAAGCTGCATTGAAAATAAAATGCTTAAGTTATCATTTATTATTCTTGGGAAAAATGTCATTGTTGTAATTATTTTTTTAAAACAAAAATTGGAATTAAATGATATGTAAAAGAAAAAAAACAGTGTTTAAAGCCGTTAAATGAAAAAAAAAAATCAAAAGGAATAAAGACCTAAGAATATATCCAGTATGCTGTTATTTCTGAGTAAATGTATCAGTTCTGTCATTAGATCAGTTACTTGCTCCTGCAATCTCTTCAAGGTTATGCTTCTTAGCGTTGGGTCAGAGAATATGCTATCAGTAAGGAGTAAGGCAGCCAGTTAGGGAGCGCACAGACCAAGCCAAGGCTGTGTTTGTATCAGTGAGTGGTCATACCAGTGACGCCTGTCTCTTAAAACACCCCAACAAAGTTCTTCCCTCCCCCCAAAGAACAGCCTTTTACTGGAACATTTTTCTGTAATTGTATACTTCGTGTTGAACTAGAAAGAAAAGATGCTAAGCATATAAACTGTACTCCCTGTTTTCCACCGGTTATAAATCGGCAAGTGCTTTGTGAGATAAGAATAAAGGCAAAAATAACGGTTTTATCGGTTATTTTATCGATGTACACTTTTGAAACTGGTATTTTTGTTCACTGGGCTAAAGCCTGTGTAATACCAAATTTCATCCCAAATCGGACAATTATCAAGAATTGAAACGGTTTTTAACGGTCAGATTTTGAAACATACATGGAAGTGCCATTTGTGTATGATGACTTCTATATACAAAGATTGGCATTAAAATCACCCATATATAAAAAATTATGGCAACATAACGGTTTATCGGTTATTTAACGTATCACTTTTGAAACGGTTATTTTAGCCTCACTGGCTTAAAGCCTGTGTACATACAAATTTCATCCCAAATCGGACAAAGATGTCAAGAATATGTTTTTAACAGCCAGATTTTGAAACAGACATGGAAGTGCCATTTGTGTGTGATTATCCTTTCTGATATACAAATTTCATTAAAACCCACAAGTATATAAAAAATAACGGTTTATCAGTTATATAACCGTTATGCACTTGTGACATGGTAATTTTAGTCCTCACTGGGCATAAAAAGCCTGTGTACATATCAAATTTAATCAAATCAGGACAATATGTCAAGAATAACAGTTTTTAACGGTTCAAATTGTTAAAAAACACTATATAGAGTGCCATTTGTGTGTATACCTTTCTATATCCAAATTTTCATTAAAATCCACCTATATATATGAAATAACAGCAGAGCAACGGTTTTTAACGGTTGTTAAATCCATTTTCAGCATTACATCAATGACTATTGACAGAGGATCCGATTTGTCACAAGTTCATCCAAACCGCTTATTAAATTGGCAGTACTTTTGAGATATTCCCATAAAGAAGAAAACGATTACAGGCCGTTACAACCGTTAGGTTACGGCTATAACGGGGCAAACTAATACATCAGGCATTCATCCTTGTGACCCATAATGAAACATACCTGCTATTTTCATAAGGTCAGCCAAGTACTTTCTGAGTATTCCTGAAGAAGAAAAACCGTTACAGGCCATTACAGCGTTTGTAACAGTTTATAACGGTAAACTTAAAACATGGCATTATTCGTGACCCATAATGGACCATACCTGCCAAATTTTCAGAAAGATCGGTCAAAGTTACTTTCTTGAGTTATTTATAAAGACGGGAAGGTTCAGCTCGTTACAGCCTTAGTAACGGCTGTAACGGTTAAACTAAAGTCGGGCATCATCCTTGACACATAATGAAAATACTACAAATTTTCAGAAAGATCGACCCAGTAGTTTTGTCTGGAGCGAGTGGAAACAATTTTGACCACGGACACACAGGACACACACCCCCCCCCCCCCCCCCCCCCCCCCCACAACACACACACACACACACACACACACACACACACACACCAGGCACACAGACAGCATTTCTTCGTTCCCATTCTAAAGTACTCATGTTCTTTAAGAAATGGAGTACAAAAAGATAACACTGAGGTGCGGGTAGGACCCAGAGAAGCACTGTCCTCAAACTGCCGAGCAAACAGCTGGAGCAGGTCCTGCACCACCCTTGGGATAGCCTGCGCTGTGTTCAACAGGGTGCAGGAATGCACGGGCATTCCATTAACATGTCAAGGGACCAAAACTGCATACTGGCAGATGCCGGTGTGAAGTGGCGGCGGGATAAGACACGACAAAACTCACGCAAGTGTTCCCATGAGGGTGTACCTGCAGGTATTCTATGGACTGCATAGCTCCACGGCAACCAAATTGGCCACGTTCTAAAACCCTGCCGTGATGCATCTTCACGCAGACAGTTGAAAAGCAGTATGACTCCAGACACGGCCAAGCTTTCGCACGACGGTTTTGCGTGCCCGTCTGAAGAGAATCCTGGGTTACAGTCTTTTCCCGATGTCTACAGGACTTTCCCGTGGTCATTCTTTGAACTAGATTAATCACAGTTAGAGTCTATGCCATAGCAAACATTCCATTAACTCCTTCAGTTCTTTCCTTGAATTTCGATCACCAGTGATCGGACGGTTTCTTCCCGGGAGTTATGGTATTTAAAACATCGGTTTTTGTTATCTGAAGAATATATTGCCAAAAAAAAACACCCAAAATGACAATTCATCACAAAAATATTATTTTTTAGTATATTAATGTGCAGAATGTTGCGAAAAAAGAACATCCATCGTGCAAAATGCAAAAATCTCAAAAACTGTGAGAATTAAGGATTTTGGAAGGCCATTAATGAGTGGGTTTGAGGTATAACTTTCATGCCATTTATGAGAGGTTTGAGGAATAATTTCAGCATTTATGACAGGGGTTTGAGGTATAACTTTCGCCATTAATGACAGGGTTTGAGGATAACTTTCAGCATTAATGAGAGGGTTTGAGGTATAACTTTCAGGCCATTAATGACAGTGTTTGAGGTATACTTTCAGCCATTAATGGAAGGGGTTTGAGGTATAAACTTTCAGCCATTAATGAGTGGGTTTTTGAGGGTATAACTTTCTAGCCACTAATGAGAGGGTTTGAGGTTTAACTTTCAGCATTAATGACAGGGTTTGAGGTATAACTTTCAAGCCATTAATGACAGGGTTTGAGTATAACTTTCAGGCATTAATGAGAGGGTTTGAGGTATAACTTTCAGCTCTCACCCTGCTTCCCCCTCATATCCTGTTGGTAAATGCCTCCTTCCAAAATTCCCCCTCCCCACCCTGTCCTTCCTCCCTCCACCTCCCGCTGTGGGTTGTTCAGGAGTGCACCAGTACTGGAGCAGTCGACCGGCTGGCCCCTGAGGAGAAGGAGCTGCTTGCACCAAGCCGTGGAGCAGCCCAGGGTGTTTAGGAAGAAAAGGTTTGTGAATGTCTTAAGTCATAGGGGAGTTTATTCCAGAGTTTGGGAGCTGCGTATGAAAAAGCTCGTTCACCATGTGTTTACGATGGGGACGGTAATGGGAAGCGGAGGTCCTGGTGTCGGTGGAGGAGCGGAGCATTCGTGATGGGACATATACTTGAAGGAGATCGGAAAGATAGGCAGGGGCATCGCCAGTGAAAATCTTGAAGCAAAGACAACAACATTTATATTTAATTCTTTCTTCAACGGGGATCCAGTGCAACTTTTTCAGGAGAGGGCTGCAGGGTTGGGTCCTAGGAGATTTGCAAATGAGACGGGCTGCAGAGTTCTGTACAGATTGGAGTGGTTGGATGACAGTTGAGGGACAGCCAAGAAGAACACAGTTGCAGTAATCTAGCCTTGAAAGGATGTAGGATGAAACGAGAGTTTTTGTGGCGTCTTCAGTGAGATAGGGTCGAATAGCAGCAATTCGTTTAAGTTCCATGTAAGCTAACTGACAAGTTTTTGTGACATGCTGCTTCATTGAGAGGTCACTATCAAGGAGAACACCAAGGTCACGAACAGTGTTTGAAAATTCGATAGTGCTGGAACCTAATGTCAAAGAAGAAGGGAGCGGATCAGGGCCATGATGTGACTGCTTTGAAAAACGGATGGCTTCAGTCTTCTCACAGTTTAATTTAAGCTTATTTGCTGACATCCAGGTCTCAATATCAGAAGTACAAGATTGAAGAGTAGAGGCAAGGGGTGAGTAGTCATCGATGACAGAGGAATGGAGCAGCTGAGTATCATCTGCAAACATTTCGTGTGAAACGGAAGGGCCCGTGGATAACATTAGACAATGGAGTGGTGTACAAAATAAAGAGGACCGGTCCAGCACGGATCCCTGAGGTACGCCAAACTGGAGGTTAGATTCATCAGAACGGTGGTCACCTACTTGAATGAACTGTTTCTGTCTAGAAGATAAGAACGAAACCAATTTAAAGCTGTTTCCCTGATGCCACATGTGTATTTCAAACGAGGAGAGAGGATTTCATGGTCTATGGTGTCAAAGGCTGCCGAAAGATCTAGCAAAAGAAGGACAGAAATTTTGTTTTCGTCTAAGGAATTTAGAATATCATTGAGAATGCGAAGGATGGTGGTCTCCGTGCTGTGCCCAGGGCGATAGGCTCTTATACAGGAAGAGAAGGGGGTGGGGGTGGGTGGGTGAAGAGGATTGTTTGACATGGAGCACATCAGGCATTGTTATACAGAAAGAGAGAAGGGGGGGGGGGTGAAGAGGATTGTTTGACATGGAGCACATCAGGCATTGTTATACAGGAAGAGAGAAGGGGTGGAGGGAGGGTGGTGAAGAGGATTGTTTGACATGGAGCACATCAGGCGTTGTTATCAGGAAGAGAGAAGGGGGTGGGGGGGAGGGTGGTGAAGAGGATTGTTTGACATGGAGCACATCAGGCATTGTTATACAGGAAGAGAAGGGGGTGGGGTGGGGGGGGGGTGAAGAGGATTGTTTGACATGGAGCACATCAGGCATTGTTATACAGGAAGAGAAGGGGGTGGGGTGGGGGGGGGGGGTGAAGAGGATTGTTTGACATGGAGCACATCAGGCGTTGTTATACAGGAAGAGAAGGGGGTGGGGGGGGGGGGGGGGTGAAGAGGATTGTTTGACATGGAGCACATCAGGCATTGTTATACAGGAAGAGAAGGGGGGGGGGGGGTGTGAAGAGGATTGTTTGACATGGAGCACATCAGGCATTGTTATACAGGAAGAGAGAAGGGGGGGGGGGGGTGTGAAGAGTATTGTTTGACATGGAGCACATCAGGCATTGTTATACAGGAAGAGAGAAGGGGGAGGGGGGGGGTGAAGAGGATTGTTTGACATGGAGCACATTGGGCATTGTTATACAGGAAGAGAGAAGGGGGGGGGGGGGGGGGGGTGAAGAGGATTGTTTGACATGGAGCACATCAGGCATTGTTATACAGGAAGAGAGAGGGGGGGGGGGGGGTGAAGAGTATTGTTTGACATGGAGCACATCAGGCATTGTTATACAGGAAGAGAGAAGGGGGGGGGGGGGGAGGGGTGAAGAGGATTGTTTGACATGGAGCACATCAGGCATTGTTATACAGGAAGAGAAGGGGGTGGGGGGTGGGGTGAAGAGGATTGTTTGACATGGAGCACATCAGGCATTGTTATGCAGGAAGAGAAGGGGGGGGGGGGGGGGTTGAAGAGGATTGTTTGACATGGAGCACATCAGGCATTGTTATACAGGAAGAGAGAAGGGGATGGGGGGTGAAGAGGATTGTTTGACATGGAGCACATCAGGCATTGTTATACAGGAAGAGAAGGGGGTGGGGGGGGGGGGTGAAGAGGATTGTTTGACATGGAGCACATCGGGCATTGTTATACAGGAAGAGAAGGGGGTGGGGGGGGGGGGGAGGGGGTAAGAGGATTGTTTGACATGGAGCACATCGGGCATTGTGATGTAAATACATGACGACTGCCAGACAAAGTGAATGCAGACTGTGTGAAGAGCACCTCCCTGGACGTGATGGGGCGCCATGACAGCGGCTGATGACCTTTCGTGATGACCCTGTGCAGTTCATGCCCCGACAGCGCCACCTACAGCTGCAGGCCATGAAGCAGACCGGGGGCAAAGTTCACTCCTCCTCCATGTCTCGGGGCTCAGAGGACCACTGCCTGGACCCCAACCTCCTCAGGACCCAACACCTGGATGGCCTCCGCCCACGCCAAGGACCTGGAGGTCAGTGCTGCGGATTGTTAATGGCTGGCTGGTTTGGGACACGTGATCTTGCTTTAAAAAAAATCAACTGGGCATTTTTGGACCTATAGTATACAAAATGTCAGGATGCTTAGGAATTTTTTTTTTTCCATTTTTATCCTAGAGAAAATAACAATAACATGGATTTTTAGTGGCAGTGGTAAGATTATACAGAACTGAAATGAATCGCCATGCATTTTTCAAAAGATATATCTTGTACCCTAAGAGTTCTGTTTGAAAAGTTAAAGAACCTGTGGTCATGTTCCTGGCTGGATCAGTTGATGTGGTCAGACTGTACACTTCATGTTCCTGTGCTCAGCCAGTGATGTCCTCTCTGCCGTTGTGTGTGACCTTAGAGAAGTCTTTGTTCAGTGGATCTCCACCTGTCCTGAGTGATCAGATGTGACGAACACAATGCCCGACAACGACTTCCGTCTATTTTTTTCGCTGCATTTTTTTTTCCTGAGGCCATCAGCATTGAGAGTTCCGTTTGAACAGAAAATTGCTTTTCCAGTGCAGAAGTAAACATTGTAGAAGAATGATCAACTGAGCACATGGTGGCGTGAAATCAGTTCAACAATACTGGATGCAGCGTGGTCATGAACACAGACTGTGCCATCTTTGACTTGGGGGAAAATTAAATTGTGAGAATGAGGTGCTGATTGAAAAGAAAATGCTTTGGTCATTTTCAAGGTCAGTCATCCCCGACGTCCAGTGTCCAGCACTGGGAGGGATCCCTGAATACTGACAACGCTTTAGACACCTGGGCCACAAACACAGTGACATCAGTTTTCTCTGTCCTGAAATCATTGTATGTCTTATCCGCCACCACCATGCATGTATATGACACTCAGAGACAGAGGGGGGGGGGGGGGGGGGGATTGAGGAGAGAGAATGGCACTGCTGAAGACTGAGAAAGTAATCATGACATCCCACTTAAAAGAAGTAGACTTGTGGTGTCGACAGTGATTGAGCGAGACTGAAAAAGAGATGAAGATGTCAGGTTTGAAAGGAATTCGCTGGATTGTGTTTGAGAGGTCATTCAAAGTGAGCAGGAAACGGATCGTTGCATCACTTCCTGTTCGTTGAATGGACAAGATGTTTTTGAACTTTGACATTGATTCTCTGACCTTTGTCAAAATACCACCACCCAGGAAACAACGACCAACATTCCTGAAACAAAGAAAAAAGTTTCATATAAAGTATTCCCAACATCGTCTTCATGTGTGACACCAAACAGCCGTCTATAAAGTATTCCTCTTCATGTGTGACACCAAACAGCCTTCATATTGTGATGGTGTGGAGGGGTAAGGGGTGTGCAGGTGAAGACAGGCAGATGGTGATATGTGCAGGAACCAAGGGACAGCAGCCGGTCAAGAAGACAGTGCATGAAGCAGAGTTTTCTCCTTTTATTTGCCTTCCATGATAAGCTCAAACCAGGAACTCAGCCCTGGGAGCAATCTCTCTCGCACAGCACTCAGCGCACTGAGCACTCTCTCCGCCTCTCACACCAGTCGCTCACATCAGGGAACACTGGTCCATTCTCACACAACGCTCTACTTTTATAAGAGTGTACCGGGCCGCAAAGCCAGCAACACGGTGCCAGAGACGAAACGGGCCTCGCGAGGCCGGAACCAACAGAATTTTGTGTTTTCTATGGCAGCTTCCGTGTTGTCTGGCTCGCTGTCCGTTCAAACTATTAACACATATTTACTATCGATGAAAACCTCAGAACACAAGGAATAAAATGCAGTAAGTCACATTTGACAATTTTGTTCCTGTACTAATTCATTGCTGATTAATGTCCCAGAGTGGAGCCACTTTTAACAAGCTTACGTCATATTTTCCTTTATTTCAATGAAAAATACTAAACAGCGTGAAAATATTTTGTAATGAATAAAAAGCTGGCATCTCGCTCTTTTTATACATATAAATTTCATTATCCAAGATGCCGTCCAAGCGGAGAACTTTGCGTTTAAAGTTTGATAGAAAACACAGCGGACTTTTCACTTCGCCGGGCTGTCGGCGCCTACTTTTGACACAATTTTCAACTGAAAAATACTCTGTTGAAACGGTCTGTTAAATAATAAATTCTACACATTTTCAGTTGTATTCATAACAGAAATGGAGTCATTATTAAGATTTCGATCGGGAAGTCCGAATTTTATGAAACGACAATTCAGATCAAAACTCCGACAGTAAACAAAGAAGGCGACTCGCTAAAGGGACCGGCGCTGTCAGTCATTTCGTATAGTCGCAAGCTTGTACAGAAAAGATCATAGGCATGCGATATACGAAATGAAAGCTTATGGACTTTACTTTTAACATGCATCTTCAGATTCTTCGGTTTTCCTCTTACTTTTTGTAAAATCAAGAATTATTCAATGTTCATTCGACAGACAATTGAAAATGGCGCCAAGATTGCTCGTGCGAAATACCAGTTTAGAGAAAATATGGGCTTCTCAGCCCAGTACGGTTGTAATGAATCAAATACATTAATTTTTGTGACTTTAGCGACGTACATACAACTATGTAGGTTCTGAGGTATTCATGATTTTAAGAATTTACACAATAAAAAAAATGAGATTCGACCAAGGGAGGTAAGGGGAAGATAACTCTCGAACAAAACATTTTCATCCACGAAAGGTAACCAAAAGAAATATACACTGTTAGCACCCAGCTACAATATAAAGTATTCCTCTTCATGTGTGACACCAAACAGCCTTCATATAAAGTATTCCTCTTCATGTGTGACACCAAACTGCCTTCATATAAAGTATTCCTCTTCATGTGTGACACCAAACAGCCTTCAAAAAAGTATTCCTCTTCATGTGTGACGCCAAACAGCCTTCATATAAAGTATTCCTCTTCATGTGTGACGCCTAACAGCCTTGACTTATGCCAGCTATATCAGTAGTAGTTATGGGCCTTTTTTGTTAGTAACTTTGATTTTAAATATATAAAGTGTGTGTGTGTGCGTGCATGCATGCTTGCGTGCATGCGCATGTGTGTGTGTGCAAGCTTTGGTTTATTTGCATGCATATAGTTAGAAAGTGATGAAAACTTGTCAGATATCTAATTTTTTTTAAAAAATATTACTACAGGCCAGCCGTCTGAAAGCAGTGGTATTTATTCTTTATCTGCATTTGTTGTTCTTTGGTCAGTTTAAAGAATTGCATTTTGCATGGATCTTATCACATGAGAAGGAAAACCATACACATGTGTGCACATCCAAACTTTCAGGCACAGAGATACATTCATGTATCCCTCCCCCTTCACACACACACACATACACACACACACACACACACACACACACACACACACACACACACACACACAACACACACACACACACACACACACACACACACACAACACACACACACACACACACACACACACAACACGGTTCATATGCACACACATACACACACACACACACACACACACACACACACACACACACATGCACACATGCACACACACACACACACACACACACACACACACACACACACACACTCACACTTACACACACACACACACAACCCCACACACACACACACACACACACCCCACACACACACACACACACACACACACTCTTTAGCAAAGTTTTATATTTGTTTTTTTTAAAATGATTGATAGGAAGTGAAACGTTAAGTTTTACAAGGGATGATCATAACATGTTGAAGTGGACACACATCCAGGTTTCTTGTAACTCACTAAAGACATGCACGGTCAACCACCCCATTTCATTTCTAGAGGCGTGGTTGATCAGACCGATTGGCACAGACAGTGAGTGACCTGTAGAGACACAGGTTGATGAGGTCTGAACAGAGGCCATGGATGACGGGGCCTACATGTTTCGTGCGCCGCACGCCTTTGTCCAAACGTGGGCTGGCTGGCCTTTAGGCACTGAAGTGTCTAGTTACTGCTTTGATGGCATCAAAGAATCAGTGGCAGCATGCAATGGTTGAATCAGATCACATCTGTGTGTCTGTTGAATCAGATCACATCTGTCTGTCTGTTGAGCCAAGGGCTGTATGTCAAGGAAAAAAACAAGGAAAAACATCCATGCCAAAAAAAATTACCCACTATATTGTCAAATGGTTGGAAAGTCTAGAAGTTTCTAATTAATCATACCTTGATATGTTTCTTTTCCTTTTTGTTAATTTTTTAAATTTGATTAATACTTTAAACATGTTCATGAAATGTTTACGTTTTCTGCCCGGTGTAGCCGAGGTTTCTGTACGTTGCTTATGTGAACATGTTTGAACTCCCATTCATGAAGCACATTAAGGGTGAATCTTGGTTGGAAGGTGGTGCATGTTTTGATTTGTTTCAAGGTTGTGAGGGTTGTGAGCGTTCTGCAAAGCCAGGCGCATGTAGTGGAGATGAAATCTCAACAGTCATGCAAAGAACGCATTCCATAATTTCTGCGTATGAACAAAGGTAGCCCAGAAATTGTGACAGCAGATCCATAAAAGGAAACAGTTCTTGCATGCACGCACACACGCACGCATACATGCACGCACGCACGCGCGCACACAGCACGCACACACACACACACCCCACACACACACACACACACACACACACCACACACACACACACACACACAACCATGCATGCACACACACATGTACGCACGCACACACACACTCACACACACATGCACACACACCACACACACACACACACACACACACACACACACACACACACACACACACACACACACACACACATGCATGCACGCATGCACGCACACACGCATGTACGCACGCACACACACACTCACACACACACACACACACACACACACACACACACACCACACACACACACACACACACACACAAGAGCCCATCTCTTCCTCCCTTCTCCACCGCTGTACTGCAGTTTGGTTCCTGAGGCGACACTGACTAAAAAAAAAAAAAAATCCCCACTTTGGTTGGCAAAATGGTAACATGAGAAGCAGAGCTACCAACTACACTTTAAACCATCTGTCATTGGGTGGCAAAGATATTAAAAAGTCTGTTGGGACGTCATTCCATCAATCAGACTGAGGGTACCCTGATTTTCCCTGACTGCTTGCCCCTGGCAAGAAACCCTCTCTTTGACACAACACGAAAATGAACGGCACAAAACCGGTAAATTACCAAATAAAACGGTACCCATTCAGTAAACCCAGGAAAAACCATTTCCGTTGAAAGGGGGAAAAAAATTTTTTGGTTCGTGCATTCTCCATGCGGGGCCTTTTGTAAAGGCATGAGTTCTGTTTGTAAGTTTTTTTGGTTTTTTTTTTTTTTTTTAATTTTTGGGTTTTTTTTTTCTCTGTTTTCCCTTCTTTGAAATTTTTTTATTTTTTTTTTTCCCCCTTTTTGGGTTTCTTTTCATTCATTATGATCCATTTTAAAAATTCTTAGCTTATGATGTTTTTTGGTAACAAATTTTCCCGCAAAGAGACTGGTTTTCCTCCCTGTCCTTGGTTGGGTTTTTCCTGTCACCCAAAAAACTGTAAATGTTTTTGGATGTCATTTTGAAAAAGTCATTTACAATCCCCCCCAATTTTTAAAAAAACAAAAAGGGGGTGAGGACTTAAATTGTGAGCGGGATTTTCACCAGAAAAGGCTTAAAAAGGGTTTTTCATAAAGTCCTTTGATGCCTCTACTGTTGTTTTTATCTGTACATTTTGGTGTGGGGGGTTTGTGTGTGTGTGTGGTGTGTTGTGTGTTTGTGTGTGTGTTGTGTGGTGTTTTTGTTTTTGGTGTGTGCATGTGTGTGTGGGGTGTGCGTCCCGGGCGTCCCGTGCGTGCTTTGCTTTTTGTTTCGCCCCTTTAGCCCCAAATTTTCTTAATGCCATAACTTTAAAGTGGGGCATTTTTTTGCACCCCCTGTGAAAATGTTGTTTTGTGCGTGCGTGTGCGTGCGGGCATGCGTGCATGCGCATGAGTGTGTGGTGTGTTTTAAAAGTGCACGGGGGGTGGTTGTACCCCGTTGCTCCTAAATGTACCAGTTTTCATTTTTTATCGTGATGAATGGATCCCCAGTTTTCTTTGGTTATCTTTGGAAAAAAATGAGTCCCCATTTATTTTTATAAAGATGAATGAGATCACCAGTTATCTTGTTTTCTTGATGAATGAGATCCCCGTTATCTTTTTTATCGTGAAAAGAATAAACCATTAAATCATTTTTTTGGGGATTGAAGGAGTTAAACCCATTTATCATTGTTATCGATGAATGAGATCACCATTATCATTGGTGTCATGATGAATGAGATCACCAGTTTCATTGTTATCGGTGAATGAGATCCCCGGGTTTATCATTGTTATGGGGATAAATTGAAAATCACCATTTTATCATTTTTTCCCATGTTGAATGAGTTAAAACCATTATCTTTGGGTTATCATGATGAATGGATCCCCCAGTTTCTTTGGTTTCATGAGGGGGAGATCCCCAGTTATCTTTGGGTTATCATTATAATGAGATCACCATTTAAATCATTTTATCGTGTTTAATGAGTTCCCCAAAGTTATCATTGTTTATCATGATGAATGAGATACCATTTATCTTTGTTATCGTGATGAATGAGATAAACCATTATCATTGTTTTCGTGATAAATGAGATCCCCTTTTTAAACATTTTTATCATGATGAATGAGATCACCAGTTATCTTTGTTTCAGGAAAATTTGAGTCACCAGTTATCATTGTTACGGGGATGAATGAGATAAACCAGTTATCTTTGTTACCCATATGAATGAATCACCATTTTATCATTGTTATCAGGGTGAATCAGATTCCCCGGGTTTCATTGTTATCAGATGAATGAAAATTCACCAGTTTTTCATTGTTATCGTGATAAATAGTTCACCAGTTATCATTGTAACCCGTGTTGAATGAGATCACCAGTTATAAATTTTTAATCATGTTGAATGAGATCCCCATTTAAACATTTTACCCGGGATGAATGAGTTTCCCCGTTATCAATTGTTACCCGTGATAAATTTGATGTCATTTGGGCGTGTTTTGGGTTTGGCGCTGTGGGAATGCTGCCGTGTTGGAGTCGGGTTTTTCCCCTGTGCAGACCGAGAAAATTGAAAAAACCGGGGGCCCACCCAAACCCTTTGGGACCCCCCCTTCTGAAAACCGAGAAAAACCTTTTTGTCCAGGAAAAGTCCTTGTCATTATAAAAGGGGAAAAATTTCATTGACGGGAATCACGGGAGGAGGAGTATTTTTCATTGACGGGAGGGAGGAGTTTTATTTCCCTTGACTGGATGGAGGAGTATATTCATTGCCCGGGGATGGAGGAGGGGATAGAAATTTTAACAAGGGGAGTATATTTCATTGACTGGATAAGGAGTGATAGTATTTTTAACTAGAGGAGTATAGTTCTTGCCGGGATAGAGGAGTGATAGAAATTTTACTAGGGGGATTTATAGTTATTGACTGGTTTAGGGGGTTATAGTATTTACAAGGGGGTATAGTTCTTTGGGAGGTAGGGGGAGTGATAGTATATTATTTAGAGGAGTATAGTTCATTGGGGGGAAAGGGAGGAGGGGAATTTAGTTTTATTACAAGGGGGAGTATATTATTGATGGATAGGGGTGATAGAAATATTACAAAGGAGTATATTTTTTTTGACGGGTTGGGGGTGATAGATATTAAAAGAGGATATAGTTCTTGGGACGGTTGGAGGAGTGAAGTATTTTAAATAAGGAGTATATTTCTTTGGGACGGGATAGGGAGTGTTTAGTATTTTAACTGGGGGGGTAAGTTCATTAAACTGGAAAGGGGAGGATAGTATTTTTCAAAGGGGAAAGTATATTTCATTAAACCTGGATAGAGGAGTGATATTTTAATTACAAGGGGGTTATAGTTCTTTGACTGGTTAGAGGAGTGTTAGTATAGTTTTTTTTATTATAACCCCTTATGTAGCCCCTTTTCCTTTGGGCCCGAGCCCAAACCCTCAAAGCATTTTACATCCCACCCCTCGTTTCCAAACGGGCTGCCTACCGGGGTAGGGCTGACTGAAGGCTCCCAGCGGGTTTGTTTTCATTCAGTTTTTCCCCTTGTATCCAGTCAATAGTGTTCAATATCGTTCACTGCTGTTTCCCCCCCTTTTTACTTCCTTCTTTTTTTCAATTTCAAACGAAAGGGTTGCATGCTATGTGTAACTGTCATCCATCCCAAGGGCCCAAAACTCCCTTTCCCGTCTGAAATTTGGGGGTTGTTGGGTTTTTGACGTGTGTGCGGGATGTTATGTGTGCATTCACACAGAAAAACCCTCATTTTCAATTTCTAAATTCGAAGGACGGTAGGGGAAAGGGAGTCAGAACCAATTTTAAACCCTCCGAAAAAAACCCGGGGGAAAAATCCCCTGTAACCGAAAGGCCCCAGCAAAATTTCAAACCCTGAAACCCCCGGATCCCCAAAGTTTTTACGAGTCCAGCGCTCTGTCACTGACTATTCCAGCCCCTATCTACCCTGAAGATGAAACGCTCAAAAAATCCCCTGGCACCCCCATCCTTTTTTTTGTTGATGGGAAGAAATTTGGGGCATCAGCAACAGATCTTTCCTTAAATGTTTTCATTCAATTCAATTCAATTCAAATTTAATTCAAAATTTTATTTATTCAATTCAAAAATTTTAATTTTTTAGATGGAAACTTTTAATAAGCGAACTTTAAAACACTTTTGCCCTTGGAGGGGTTTAAAAGGGTTCATGCAAAATTTCCACATCCCATAAGAGGAATGAGGGCAGTTGAAAATACAAGGCAACCCGTCAGTATTAGATCATTGCAGAAAGAATTTTCCCTTCACAGGTTTGCAAATACCATATGGGCAAATGTGCTGGGGGGGCCCGAAAACTCGTGGGGTTTTTGAGCGCCCCGGAAAATTTTCTTTCCCGGTTTCCCGAGGTTTGGGGCTTTTGGCCCTTTTTTGGGGGATTCCGTTAAAAAGAAATTTTTTCCTTAGAGGTAAAATTGATTTTTGATTCGCTTTCCCCCCCAAAAAACTTCAAGTTAAACTGCTTTCGTTTTTTGGGCCAAAATAAAATTCCCCTTTAAAAAACTTTTGGAAGAGAAGGCCAGTTTGCCATTGGGGGTGCACATTGCATGTACTGACCCAAAAAAAATATGAAAAGAAAAAATCATTGACTGACGATTGGGCTGACGCGGGGGGAAACTAACAACTGACTGTACGCCACAGGCAGGTTTTTTCCGTCTGCTCACCCAGGTAGGCTCTTTGTGTAAAGGAAAGAAAGGGGTTGTAAAAACCCCAGACCTTGGCCAAAAAAACCCGAGGATAGGCGTGATGTAAGTGCTGTTTAAAAATGGGTTTTGAAGATGATGAATTTTGTGGGGGAAGCGAAAGATCAGGGCACAGTAACAAAAACAACCCCCCGGCGGGGAAGGACCCCGGCCAGGGGAAAAACCCCTTTTTTTTGGGCCCCCTCTTTTTGGGGCCCCCCCTCAGTGGCACTGCACCCAAGGGCCCTTATTCCAAACCCTGTCCACAGCCAAGCCCCCGTCAGGCCCGCCCCCAAAACCCCCCACCCGCAATCTACAGAAAGCAGTCAATGTTTAAAATGGGCAAGAGGGAAACCCCTGGGGGAGACACTGCAAATGCTGCCCAGTCACTTCGGTGGTACCAATGGCACCTGTTTGAACCAGCTAAAAGCAGGAAAAACCCCCTGGGTTTAAACCCCCCACTGAGGCAAAAATTTTTCCGTCGCAGGCGGCGTGAGTGAGCTCTCCCTTTGCGGGTTCCACCCCTTCTTCCCAAAAAACATCCCCTTTAATTTGCCCCACACAGGTGACCCGATGGAATCAAAACCCTAGATGTTAGGGTATCGAATTGTGGAGAGGTCATCAAATCTGAGGTTTTTACCCTGAAAGCAGGCTTGAAGGCTCACAAAATCTGAGAGTGGGAATGATAAAAATGACTCTATGGATTTCCATTTGGGCTCAAAAACTGCACCCAAAAGGGGGTGTTTCTCTAAAGTGTACTTTTACAGTAAATCCGGGCTTTAAAACCGGCCTGAGGGAAACGGGGAACCTCAGTGTTTTGGGCAGGAAATTTGAGCAACACTCTCAGAGGACGATCCATTAAGTGGATTAAAACCCACTGTGGGGGTCCCAGTCTTTCCTTTTTTGGGCCCCTGCAAACTTTAAAATTGGGGAGAGCCCCGGGCGGGGGAAAAAAAAAACCCAAGGGGGGGGGGGGGGGGGTCCCAATGGGAATTGAACCCACCACCTCCCAGCCAGGAAAACCCCGACACTAACGGGTTTGCCACGGCGGTGGGGAGGGGAGAGGGTTTTTGAAGGAGTGGATGGTGCGGGAAACCCCTATCCCGTTGCCCATGACTGAGAACAGAGAGCTGTGGGGGCCCCTGGACTCAGTTCGTTTACAAACATTCCCCATCTGAACTCAGGGCAAGGTAAGAGCTGATTTTGGGGAAAAGACTGTGGAAAAAAGTCCCTGAAATTTCCCGCACTGAAGTGTCAACGTTGAAAAAAAAAATGATTAGAGGGATACAGATCTCTCCCCTTCTTCTTTTTGCTGCCAGTCTCTCCCTGTCTCTGTCTCAGTCTCCACTCCAAAGCACACACATGCACACACACAAAGCACCAACCCCACACGCACACCCCACACCCACACATGCACAATTTCAAATTTACTTATCACACACCCCCCACACCACACACACACATATACACACACACCAAAACCCACACACAGACCTACACACACACACAATGCACAATGCGCACAAAACACACTTTCACACACACCCCATTCTCTCCCCCTCAAAACACATAAAACCCCCGCACACATCAATTACTTTTTTGCGAAAATTATTAAGGATCCCTTTTGTAATAATTTACCTTCAGTCCCCTTTTCTTCAAATAAAAAAGGGGGTGATTGTGCATTATTTGGGGGTTGCCCTTGTTTTGGGGGATGCATGTATTCATTTAATGTTTAAATTTTAATTATTAAAAAACAATTTATAGGTTTTTGAATTCATATACAAGCCTTTCATTGAAAATAAAAAAAGCTTTAAATTATCATTTATTATTCTTGGGGGAAAAATGAAATTTTTGTAAATATTTTAATTGGATTAAATTAAAGTAAAAGAAAAAAAAAAACAGTGTTAAGCCCTTTTTTTTAAATTTAAAAAAAAAAAAAGAAATAAAATAAAACCTTTAAAAAAAATTTCCCGTTTTGTTTTTCTACTTATGAAATAAATGTATTTAGTCAGTCCCTTTTTTCAGTTTTTCTTTTCTCCTTCAAACTATTCAAGTTATTGCTTCTTTGCCGTTGGGTCAAAGATATGCTATCAGTAATAGTAAGGCAGCCAGTTAGAGAGCGCACAGACCAAGCCAAGCTGTGTTTGTATCAGTGAGTGGTCATACAGTGAGCCTGTCTCTTAAAACCACCCCAACAAAGTCTTTCTCCCAAAAGAACAGACCTTTACTGGACATTTTTTCAGTAATTGTATACTTCGTGGTGAACTAGAAAGAACAAGATGCGAAGCATATAAACGTACTCCAGTTTTCCAAACCGCTTATAAATCGACCAAGTGCTTTGTGAGATAAGAATATAAAGGCAAAATAACGGTTTTAACGGTTATTTAACTGATGTACACTTTTGAAACTGGTATTTTAGTCCTCACTGGGCTAAAGCCTGTATACATACCAAATTTCATCCAAATCGGACAATATGTCAAGAACAACGGTTTTTAACGGTCAGATTTTGAAACACTGCATGGAAGTGCCATTTGTGTATGATGACCTTTCTATATACAAAATTGCATTAAAATCCACCAATATATAAAAAATAGCGGCAAAATAACGGTTTATCGGTTTATATAACCGATATACACTTTTGAAACCGGTATTTAGTCCTCACTGGGCTAAAGCCTGTGTACATACCAAATTTCATCCAAATCGGACAATATGTCAAGAATAACGGTTTTTAACGGCCAGATGTTTGAAACACTACATGGAAGTGCCATTTGTGTGTGATAACCTTTCTATATACAGAATTTCATTAAAACCCACCAATATATAAAAAAATAACGGCAAAAATAACGGTTTAACGGTTATATAACCGATATGCACTTTTGAAACCGGTATTTTAGTCCTCACTGGGCTAAAGCCTGTGTACATACCAAATTTCATCCAAATCGGACAATATGTCAAGAATAACGGTTTTTAACGGCCAGATTTTGAAACACTACATGGAAGTGCCATTTGTGTGTGATAACCTTTCATATACAGAATTTCATTAAAACCCACCAATATATAAAAAATAACGGCAAAATAACGGTTTTAACGGTTATATAACCGATATGCACTTTTGAAAACCGGTATTTAGTCCTCACTGGGCTAAAGCCTGTGTACATATCAAATTTAATCCAAATCGGACAATATGTCAAGAATAACAGTTTTTAACGGTCAAATTTTAAAACACTATATAGAAGTGCCATTTGTGTGTGATAACCTTTCTATATACCAAATTTCATTATAATCCACCTATATATAAGAAATAACGCAGAATAACGGTTTTTAACGGTTGTTTAATCCATTTTCAGCATTACATCACTTACATATGGACAGAGGATCCGATTTGTCACAAGATCATCCAAACCTGCTTATAAATTGGCCAAGTACTTTTGAGATATTCCATAAAGAAGAAAACCGTTACAGGCCGTTACAACTGTTAGTTACGGCTATAACGGGGCAAACTAAAACATCAGGCATCATCCGTGACCCATAATGAACATACCTGCTAATTTTCATAAAGGTCGGCCAAGTACTTTCTGAGATATTCCATAAAGAAGAAAAACCGTTACAGGGCCATTACAGCCGTTAGTAACAGTTATAATGGTAAACTAAAACATCGGGCATTATTCGTGACCCATAATGGACATACTACAAATTTTCAGAAAGATCGGTCAAGTACTTTCTGAGATATTTCATAAGAAGAAAAGCGTTACAGGCCGTTACAGCCGTTAGTAACGGCTGTAACAAGCCGTTAGTAACGGCTGTAACAGTAAACTAAAACGTCAGGCATCATCCTTGACCCATAATGAACATACCTACAAATTTTCAGAAAGATCGACCTAGTAGTTTTGTCTGGAGCGAGTGGAACACATTTTGACCACGACACACAGACACACACACACACACACACCAGAGGCACACAGACAGCATTTCTTCGTTCCCATTCTAAAGTACTCCCTGTTCTTTAAGAACTGGAGTACAAAAAGATACGCCTGAAGGTGCGGATGGGACCCAGAGAAGCACTGTCCTCAACTGCCGTGCAAACCAGCTGGGAGCAATCCTGCACCACCCTTGGAAGCCTGCGCTGAGTTCCATATGGGGTGCAGGAATGCACAGGGCGTTCCATTAACATGTCAAGGGACACAACTGCTCCCTGGCAGATGCCGTTGTGAAGTGGCCGCTGGATAAGACATGACAAAACCTCCACGCAAGTGTTCCCATGGGTGTACCTGCAGGTTATTTTATGACTGCATAGCTCACCGGCAAAAAAAATGCCACCGTCAAACCACTGCCATGTGCATCCTTCCCGCAGACAGTTGAAAGCAGTATGACTCCAGACACGGCCAAGCTTTCGCCACGAGGTTTTGCGTGCCGTCTGAAGAGAATCCTGGGTTACAGTCTTTCCCGCTGTCTACAGGACTTTCCCTGTGGGTCATACTTTGAACTAGATTAATCACCCATTAGAGACAGCCCTGATGTGGCCCTTTGCGGTTGGCTGGGCTATAAGCAACATTATCTTATCTTACCCATTAGAGACTCTGCCATAGCAAACATTCCATTCACTCTCTTCAGTTCTTCCCCTTGAATTTCCATCACCACTGATCGACGGTTTTTCTTCCCAGAATTGCGGTATTTAAAAAACGTTTTTGTTACTGAAGCAATATATTGCCAAAAAAAAAACCCAAAATAGACACATTCATCACAAAATATTATTATTTTAGAAATAATGTGCAGAATGTTACGAAAACAAAGAACATCCATCGTGCAAATGGCAAAAATCTCAAAAACTGTTGAGATTAAGGATTTTGGAAGCCATTAATGAGAGGGTTTGAGGTATAACTTTCAGCTCTCACCCTGTCTTCCCTCATCTCCTGTGGTAAAGGCATCCTTCCAAATTCCCCCCTCCCCACCCTGTCCTTCCTCCCCTCCACCTCCTGCTGTGTGGTTGTTCAGGACGTGCACCAGTACCTGGAGCAGGCCGACCTGCTGGCCCTGAGGAAGAAGGAGCTGCTGCACAAGACGTGGAGCAGCCAGGTGTACCAACCCATGCGCCGCAAGATCCTGCAGTCTGTCAACAGCGAGGAGTTCACCGAGAGGGACCGACGTCACTGCGAGCTGTACCGCCAGTACCTGGAGTACACCAACAAGAAGGTGAGCCAGAGACTGTTAGTACCTGGAGTACACCAACAAGAAGGTGAGCCAGAGACTGTTAGTACCTGGAGTACACCAACAAGAAGGTGAGCCAGAGACTATTAGTACCTGGAGTACAGCAACAAGGTGAGCCAGAGACTATTAGTACCTGGAGTACACCGACAACAAGGTGAGCCAGAGACTGTTAGTACCTGGAGTACACCAACAAGAGGTGAGCCAGAGACTATTAGTACCTGGAGTACACCAACAACAAGGTGAGCCAGAGACTGTTAGTACCTGGAGTACACCAACAAGAAGGTGAGCCAGAGACTATTAGTACCTGGAGTACAGCAACAAGAAGGTGAGCCAGAGACTAATAGTACCTGGAGTACAGCAACAAGAAGGTGAGCCAGAGACTATTAGTACCTGGAGTACACCAATAAGGTGAGCCAGAGACTATTAGTACCAGGAGTACACCAATAAGGTGAGCCAGAGACTATTAGTACCTGGATTACACCAATAAGGTGAGCCAGAGACTATTAGTACCTGGATTACACCAATAAGGTGAGCCAGAGACTATTAGTACCTGGAGTACACCAATAAGGTGAGCGAGAGACTATTAGTACCTGGAGTACACCAATAAGGTGAGCCAGAGACTATTAGTACCTGGAGTACACCAATAAGGTGAGCCAGAGAATATTCCAGTGCTTATAGAGCTGTACTGGATGTGCCTGAAGCAACACATCAGCTACTTCATTTGATGTGATAATTGCCATTGTCTGTTGAGGCATTTACAAGTATCATTTTTGAAGTTAGCAATTCAAGATTTTTTTTTTATGTGCGCAAATGTTGATAACATTTGGTCAACAGTTGTCCAAGAGAGCTTTAAACAGGGACAAACAGATTACAAGACAAAGCATGATGCATTGCAACTTCTTTGGTCTCTTTCAGGCAAGATAAAACTCTGTTTAGGACAATGAAAACAAAGAATGTGCAATCACTTATTTTCTCAAAGAGAGATTTTTGTTCTGGTGGCAGACATGTATGTGAGTACGCAGACAGCTCAGCAATGGCAAGTACGTTCCTAGTAGTGATCATACAGCCATGGAAAAGTCTAGAATGTTACATTGTCTGTACCTCTGGAAGAACAAGAGTTAAAAAGTGTCAAAGAAAGAAAAAGGAGAGAGAGAAACAAGAAAAAAACAACCAACTTAAGGTTGAGCTTGTGACTCCAGTCGTGGTATTTATTGTGACTCTTTTCATTTATTTCAGGGTTTCGTCTTTCTGGACACAATGGACAGTGGAGAGTACTACGCCCAGGCTTTGAACGGTCATCGACCAGCTCCCATCACAGTTAGTACCAACACTCCTCTCCTCATTGACAATACCAGAGGGAGCAGAGGCTTTGTGTATTACCTCCCTTGGCATCGAGTGCTTTGATGGCCACACTAACAACCTCTTGTGTATTACCTCCCTTGGCATCGAGTGCTTTGATGAACACACTCACAACCTCTTTTCCTTTGATCTCCTTGTGGACTGGGGGTGGGGTGGGGGGGGGGGGGGGAGGTGATTCTCTTAAGTATGTTGTGTGTCAGTAGGATTTTTTTTTTCTCTTGACACAATCTTTTTATTTTTATCTGTACACATTCTGTTATCGGTTCATTGTTAGTTAGAGCGGCTGTGTTCTGAGCCTGGCGAATTAGTGTGTGTGTGTGTGTGCGTGGTGTGTGTGTGTGTGTGTGTGGTGTGTGTGTGTGTGGTTTTTGTGTGTTTATGTTTGTGTGTGTGTGTGTATTTGAGTGTGAATGTGTGTGTGTGTGTGTGTCTGTGTCTGTGTATATGCGTGCGTATGTGTGTGTGTGTGTGTGTGTGTGTGTGTGTGTGTGTGTGTGTGTGTGTGTGTGTTTGAATGTGTGTGTTCGTTCACACTTCTGTTTAACGTCTGTTCACTTTGAGTGATATTAGACGTGAATGAAAGAAAGAGAGTGACTGACTGAATGAATGATTGAATGAGTAACCCTGTGTGTTGTGTAAGCATGAATGTAGATCTTTGTATGTGAGTGTGTATGTGTATGTATCTGTATATGTGTCTAAACTGAACAATAAACATATCAATAATCTTAAATACAACAATTAGTGGGGGGAAAAACAACTAACATACAGCAAGAAAGCAAAAATCCTTCACTATCTTAAACAAAATGAGTTAGCTCAAAACTATCTAAATAAAAACCCCAATCGGACTATGTATTAAGTATTCAGCAATTTCGATCAGCAGAGAATGATTTGAAAGTAGATCTTGCAAGTTTTTTTCAGAAAAAGTATTGGATCGTAATGATGTTGGTAAGAAAGTAGCCAACTGTGACAGTTGAACAAAATGTGTTCAGTGTTATCTCTTTACCACAAATACAGTTAGTATTCTTACTAAACTTTGTTTTCAAAGCATTTAGCTTTAATCGAATTATAAGGAAGATATTTGTCTGGAATAATAAACTGGAAGATCAGACATTTTCTTAATACAAGGTCTATTGGAAAAGCTTCCCATTGGTTGGATGAAATCTCGTAGACGTATCAACATTGTTCGAGCTCTCTTCCGTGCAGTCGATTCAAGGGAACGATAACATTCTACTACTGACGGTTTTTATTTTCAACTCAGAAGATGACCCTGCTTTTTTAGCACCTTTTTTCGCAGCCCTATCAGCCAATGTGTGTGTGTGTGCGTGCATGTGTGCGTGCATGCACACGTGCATTTGTGCATGCGTACTCGTGTGCACATATGCACGCTTATGTGAGGAAAGAGAGCCTTGTGACCATGAGGAAGAGCTACTTTATGCCTTTCTGTTTTTCCTTTAATTCCTTTTTTTCTCATGCTTTTGTTGGAAACCAGTGATCAAACTGACAATTCATTCCTGCGCTTTGCTGTGTTCAGAGACCTAACTCGCCCCTTCCTCTCCACGTCGGCAGTGGTGCCGGTCTTTTTTGGGTGGCACTGATATGAGAAAGCGTTTGGGATAGACTGACCATCTTAGTGAGGGATTGATGTTTTAGTACATGATTGTGATTGTAAAAAAAAAATGTTCTCTTTGCCCCACCTGTTTAGGTAGTTTTGTTCTTAAGTTTATCCAGGTTGTTCTGTCTGTCTGTCTCTACAGGTTGTTCTGTTTGTCTGTCTCTGCAGCTTGTTTTGCTTATCTGTCCGTTCAGGTTATTTTGTTTGTCTGTTTTTACAGGTTGTTCTGTCTGTCTGTCTCTACAGGTTGTTCTGTTTGTCTGTCTCTACAGGTTGTTCTGTCTGTCTCTACCGGTTGTTCTGTCTGTCTGTCTCTACAGGTTGTTCTGTTTGTCTGTCTCTACAGGTTGTTCTGTCTGTCTCTACCGGTTGTTCTGTCTGTCTGTCTCTACAGGTTGTTTGTCTCTACAGGTTGTTTTGTCTGTCTGTCTCTGCAGGTTGTTCTGTTTGTCTGTCTCTACAGGTTGTTTGTCTCTACAGGTTGTTTTGTCTGTCTGTCTCTGCAGGTTGTTCTGTTTGTCTGTCTCTACAGGTTGTTTGTCTCTACAGGTTGTTTTGTCTGTCTGTCTCTGCAGGTTGTTCTGTTTGTCTGTCTCTGCAGGTTGTTCTGTCTGTCTGTCTTTACAGGTTGTTCTGTTGTCTGTCTCTACAGGTTGTTCTGTCTGTCTCTACAGGTTGTTGTCTCTACAGGTTGTTCTGTCTGTCTGTCTCTACAGGTTGTTCTGTCTGTCTCTACAGTTGTTTGTCTCTACAGGTTGTTCTGTCTGTCTGTCTCTACAGGTTGTTCTGTCTGTCTCTACAGGTTGTTCTGTTTGTCTGTCTCTTCAGGTGTTCTGTCTGTCTCTCTCTACAGGTTGTGCTGTTTTCTGTCTCTACAGGTTGTTCTGTCCTGTCTCTTCAGGTGTTCTGTCTGTCTCTCTCTACAGGTTGTGCTGTTTTCTGTCTCTACAGGTTGTTCTGTCTGTCTGTCTCTACAGTTGTTCTGTCTGTCTGTCTCTACAGGTTGTTCTGTCTGTCTCTACAGGTTGTTCTGTCTGTCTGTCTCTACAGGTTGTTCTGTCTGTCTGTCTCACAGGTTGTTCTGTCTGTCTGTCTCTACAGGTTGTTCTGTTTGTCTGTCTCTACAAGTTGTTCTGTTTGTCTCTATAGGTTGTCTGTTTGTCTCTACAGGTTGTTCTGTTTGTCTCTACAGGTTGTTCTGTTTGTCTCTATAGGTTGTTCTGTTTGTCTCTACAGGTTGTTCTGTTTGTCTGTCTCTACAGGTTGTTCTGTTTGTCTCTACAGGTTGTTCTGTCTGTCTGTCTCTACAGGTTGTTCTGTCTGTCTGTCTCTACAGGTTGTTCTGTGTTGTTTGTCTACTGGTTGATCTGTTTGTCTGTCTCAACAGTTGTTGGTCTGTCTCTGCAGGTTGTTTCTGTCTGTCTTTCTCTACAGATTGTTCTGTCGTCTTTCTCTACAGCTTGTTTTGTATGTCTGTCTCTACAGGTTGTTTTGTATGTCTGTCTCTACAGGTTGTTTTGTAGTCTGTCCTCTACAGGTCGTTTTGTATGTCTGTCTCTACAGCTTGTTTTGTATGTCTGTCTCTACAGCTTGTTTTATATGTCTGTCTCTACAGTTGTTCTTTTCGTCTGTCTGTTCAAGTTTTTCTGTCATCTATCTACACACCTTTTGGGGTTTTATTTGACAGTTTTTTTCTGTTCATTTGTGCATACAAGTTTCCTTCACTGGTCTGTACAAGTCTGTATGTCTGTACATGTTGTTCCATCCATCTGTTGCACAGGTTGTTCGTCCGTCTGTTTGCACAGGTTGTTCTGTCCGTCTGTTTGCACAGGTTGTTCTGTCCGTCTGTTTGCACAGGTTGTTCTGTCCGTCTGTTTGCACAGGTTGTTCTGTCCACTGTTTGTACAGGTTGTTCTGTGTGTCTGTCTATTCAGGTTGTTCCATCCATCTGTCTGTACAAGTTGTTTTACGTATCTGTCTGTACAGTTGTTCTGTCCATCTGTCTGTACAGGTTACTCATCCATCTGTCTGTACAGATTGCACTGTTCTTCTGTACAGGTTGTTCTGTGCATCTGTCTGTACAGGTTGTTCTGTGCATCTGTCTGTACAGGTTGTTCTGTGCATCTATCTGTACAGGTTGTTCTGTCCATCTGTCTGTACAGGTTGTTCTGTCATCTGTCTGTACAGGTTGTTCAGTCCATCTATATCTGTCTGTACAGGTTGTTCATCCATCTGTCTTTACAGGTTGTTCAACTGTCTGTACAAGTTGTTCTGTCCATCTGTTCAGGTTGTTCTGTCCATCTGTCAATACAGGTTGTTCTGTCCATCTGTCAATACAGGTTGTTCTGTCCATCTGTCTTTACAGGTTTGTTCCATCTGTCTGTACAGGTTGTTCAGTCGATCTGTCTTTACAGTTTGATCTGTCGATCTGTCTGTACAGGTTGTTCTGTCGATCTGTCTGTACAGGTTGTTCTGTCGATCTGTCTGTACAGGTTGTTCTGTCGATCTGTCTGTACAGTTGTTCTGTCCATCTGTCTGTACAGGTTGTTCTGTCGATCTGTCTGTACAGTTTGATCTGTCGATCTGTCTGTACAGGTTGTTCTGTCCATCTGTCTGTACAGGTTGTTCTGTCATCTGTCTGTACAGGTTGTTCAGTCCCATCTGTCTGTACAGGTTGTTCATCCATCTGTCTTTACAGGTTGTTCCATCTGTCTGTACAAGTTGTTCTGTTCAGTTGTTCTGTCCATCTGTCAATACAGGTTGTTCTGTCCATCTGTCAATACAGGTTGTTCTGTCCATCTGTCTTTACAGTTGTTCCATCTGTCTGTACAGGTTGTTCAGTCCATCTGTCTTTACAGTTTTGATCTGTCGATCTGTCTGTACAGGTTGTTCTGTCGATCTGTCTGTACAGGTTTTCTGGTCGATCTGTCTGTACGGTGTTTCTGTCGATCTGTCTGTACAGGTTGTTCTGTCGATCTGTCTGTACAGGTTTTCTGTCCATCTGTCTGTACAGGTTGTTCTGTCCATCTGTCTGTACAGGTTGTTCTGTCGATCTGTCTGTACAGGTTGTTCTGTCCATCTGTCTGTACAAGGTTGTTC
>CM031610.1:4254292-4266792 GCA_018398815.1 Conus ventricosus
CACTTACCATGTATGAAGTAATGTTCGCACTTCTTTTCACATACAGCCACGCATAATGTGCACATATGATTAAGTTTCATACACTCTGACAGACGTATTTTGCACAACACACACCATTACACAGACACAAACACACACACACACACACACACAACACACACACACACACACACACACACACAACACCACACACCCCCACACACTTGCTCTTTTTTTGAGGAAGGGGTTGGTGAATAACGTCTAATTAGGATAATTCCAGAAAAAGTTCAGGAGGGTCGCCGCTGTGCACAATATGATGCAATCAGCATACAGTACTGCATTACAACACAATAAATGCATTTCGGTGTAGTACAAAACAGTTTAGAACAGTACAATACAAAATGACTCAAAGCAGCATAAAAAAATCACATTACAACACATTATGACACAATGCGGGACAAAACAATACAGCATAGCACAACACAAGATGATGTGAGTTTTGTTTACCTGTTTATTTTGAATGACTTGTGAGTTGACTTGAACGCAGTGACAGCCCTGATATGGCCCTTTGCGGTCGGTTTGGGTATGAGCAACATTATCTAAGATGTATGCGATTCAGTACAAAGGAAAAAAGCACAACAGAAGGGTGTACAACACAGTGCAATGCAAAACAGTAAGATAAAGTGATGCGATATAGCACAATGCAATTTGACACTGTGCAAAACAACACAATGGAGCAGAACACAGCCACATCACAGCACAGCCCAATCAACACACCCCAACTCATTCCAACACAACGCATCACGCCACCAAATGTTTCCACAGTCGATCAGCATTAAGAACAACAACAAAAACAACTCTCAAATTGTGTGGCATGCCCTACTCTCATGTCTTCATGCCCTACTCTCATGCCTTCATGCCCTACTCTCATGCCTTCATGCCCTACTCTCATGCCTTCATGCCTACTCTCATGCCTTCATGCCCTACTCTCATGCCTTCATGCCCCACTCTCATGCCTCATGCCTACTCTCATGCCTTCATGCCCTACTCTCATGCCTTCATGCCCTACTCTCATGCCTTCATGCCCTACTCTCATGCCTTCATGCCCTGCTCTCATGCCTTCATGCCTACTCTCATGCCTTCATGCCCTACTCTCATGCCTTCATGCCCTACTCTCATGCCTTCATGCCCTACTCTCATGCCTTCATGCCCTACTCTCATGCCTTCATGCCTACTCTCATGCCTTCATGCCCTACTCTCATGCCTTCATGCCCTACTCTCATGCCTTCATGCCCTACTCTCATGCCTTCATGCCCTACTCTCATGCCTTCATGCCCTACTCTCATGCCTTCATGCCCTACTCTCATGCCTTCATGCCCTGCTCTCATGCCTTCATGCCCTGCTCTCATGCCTTCATGCCCTGCTCTCATGCCTTCATGCCCTACTCTCATGCCTTCATGCCTACTCTCATGCCTTCATGCCCTACTCTCATGGGGACCTCAGTTTTGATGTTCTTTCCACGTCTGTGGGCCGTGCTTTGATTCTATCAGGGTCACTAATATCGGCAAATTCATGGGGGTTGTCATTGGACGGATGTGATGGCACCCTCCAGAGGGAGAGCTCACTCATCCGGCTCCATGACTAAGCAATTATGTCATTAGTAGGGGGCTTAGTAGGTGGTGTCCTGTGTTTGTTGGATCAGAACAGCGCCACTGAACACCACCGAAGTGACTCGGCAGCAGTGCAGTGTCTCCTGTGGTGGGTTGCCTCTTGACGACTTGATATTGACTGCTCCCTGTGGATTGCTGGTGCCGGGGCAGTGCTGAGCTGGGCCATGCTGTGGCTGTGGAGTGGTGGGGGGGGGGGGGGGGGTTGAAATGAACAGTGTGGGTGCAGTGCCACTGAGGTGGCATAGAAGATGAAACAGCAAAAAAAATAAAATAAAATAAAAGACGTGTCCACACTGGCATGTGTCATGTTTGTGGGTGACTGACATTACCCTTCATAACTGACATACAACACAAACTTCCGGAATACAGCTGGACAGATTCTCAGGGTTTATTCTACAATGAACCAGCTAGGGCAGGGGAGATTTTCTCTGTCACAACTGGCCTCCAGCCCAACTCTTTGACTCTCTCTCTTAAACGGGAACCTACGCCTTGTCTTGGCCGGGGTTTTTAAATACATGACATTCATCGCTTGCATCTTAGGATGGACATAGGCACATGATGGACTTGAGATTTCACAACAGCGTGCATGGTACAAACTGTGTGTTCAAACTGTGGCAGGTGTACAACCCCGCGCTACGGGAAACCCGCTGCTGCAGCAAGGCCGTGATCGCAACAGGGAGGACCAGACCATCCTGCGATGCAGCACGGGGCAGGTGTACTCGCTCAACGACATCGACCAGATCAAGCTGCCCACCCTGCCGCTGGTGCCCCTGGGCCGGCACAAACACCAACTGCTTGACCTGGTTAGAGATGCCGCTGGGAAAAAATCGTCAGCACGCCCCGCAAAGCCAGCAGGTGAGTGACACGTCATGTACACACCTGTTTACCCCCCAATGTTTTTCGCCATGTTTTGTGCACAGGTTTGGCAAAAATGCAATGAATATGACAAACCAGAAAAATATGCCGAGAAATAAAAAATCTGGAGACAAAGTTCTTGAGTGGTAGTGGCACGTGCTGTGTGTAACCGTTGTGTTTGTGCACTACAACAGAAGAGTGGCAGACAACTCACGCAGCATTGCGTGCGTGAACTGGCGCCTGGGTGATGTTAGAACAACAGCAGGGACCCCCCCCAGCTTTTACAAAAAATTAACAAATCTGGAAGATGTGTACAAAACACTTTTAGGAAAATATGCTCATTTTTACTGGGAAATACAGCAGTAGCAGCTGTAGGAAATACACCTGTAGCAGCTTTAGGGAAATGCACCCGTAGCAGCTGTTGGGAAATACAGCAGTAGCAGCTGTTGGGAAATACACCAGTAGCAGTTGTAGGGAAAATAACACCAGTAACAGCTGTAGGGAAATACACCAGTAGCAGCTGTAGGGAAATAGAGCAGTAGCAGCTGTAGGGAAATACAGCAGTAGCAGCTGTAGGAAATACAGCAGTAGCAGCTGTTGGGAAATACACCAGTAACAGCTGTAGGGAAATACAACAGTAGCAGCTGTAGGGAAATACAGCAGTAGCAGCTGTTGGGAAATACACCAGTACCAGCTGTTGGGAAATACACCAGTAGCAGCTGTAGGGAAATATACACCAGTAGCAGCTGTAGGGAAATACAGCATAGCAGCTGTAGGGAAATACACCAGTACCAGCTGTTGGGAAATACACCAGTAGCAGCTGTAGGGAAATACAGCAGTAGCAGCTGTAGGGAAATACAGGCAGTAGCAGCTGTTGGGAAATACAGCAGTAACAGCTGTAGGGAAATACAACAGTAGCAGCTGTAGGGAAATACAGCAGTAGCAGCTGTTGGGAAATACACCAGTACCAGCTGTTGGGAAATACAGCAGTAGCAGCTGTAGGGAAATACAGCAGTAGCAGCTGTTGGGAAATACACCAGTACCAGCTGTTGGGAAATACACCAGTAGCAGCTGTAGGAAATACACCTGTAGCAGCTGTATGGAAATACAGCAGTAACAGCTGTAGGGAAATACAGCAGTAGCAGCTGTAGGGAAATACACCAGTAGCAGCTGTAGGGAAATACAGCAGTACAGCTTTAGGGAAATCACCAGTAGCAGCTGTCGGAAATACAGCAGTAACAGCTGTAGGGAAATACAGCAGTAGCAGCTGTAGGGAAATACACCAGTAGCAGCTGTAGGGAAATACAGCAGTAACAGCTGTAGGAAATACAGCTAGTAACAGCTGTAGGGAAATACAGCAGTCAGAGCTGTAGGGAAATACAGCAGTAGCAGCTGTAGGGAAATACACCAGTAGCAGCTGTAGGGAAATACAGCAGTAGCAGCTGTAGGGAAATACACCAGTAGCAGCTGTTGGGAAATACACCAGTAGCAGCTGTAGGGAAATACAGCAGTAGCAGCTGTAGGGAAATACACCAGTAGCAGCTGTAGGCAAATACAGCAGTAGCAGCTGTAGGGAAAATACAGCAGTAGCAGCTTAGGGAAATACAGCAGTAGCAGCTGTAGGGAAATACAGCAGTAGCAGCTGTAGGGAAATACAACCTGTAGCAGCTTTAGGGAAATACAGCAGTAGCAGCTTTAGGGTGAACAGGTCTGGATGGATGTTTAAAGTTTGTGTGGGGATCAAATTTATGGAGTTTATGTAGATGTTTGGTCATAGAGCCAGAGTGAGTGAACACATCATATGTGTATGGAGTTGTTTGGTCATAGAGCCAGACTGAGTGAACACATCATATGTGTATGGAGTTGTTTGGTCATAACGCCAGACTGAGTGAACACATCATATGTGTATGGAGTTGTTTGGTCATAGAGCCAGACTGAGTGAACACATCATATGTGTATGGAGTTGTTTGGTCATAGACCCAGACAGGTCAACACATCATATGTGTATGTAGTTGTTTGGTCATAGAGCCAGACTGAGTGAACGCATCATATGTGTATGTAGTTGTTTGGTCATAGAGCCAGAGTGAGTCAACACATCCCTGGAAACCAGTGCCAGATTTCACAGCATCCTTTCAAGACATGGGATGAGCCAACAAACGGTGGTTGTTCCAGCATACATACCATAGTGCATGGGATGAGCCAACAAACGGTGGTTGTTTCAGCATACATACCATAGTGCATGGGATGAGCCAACAAACATGGTGGTTGTTCCAGCATACATACCGTAGTGCATGGGATGAGCCAACAAACATGGTGGTTGTTTCAGCATACATACCATAGTGCATGGGATGAGCCAACAAACATGGTGGTTTTTTCCAGCATACATACCATAGTGCATGGGATGAGCCAACAACATGGTGGTTGTTTCAGCATATATACCATAGTGCATGGGATGAGCCAACAAACATGGTGGTTGTTTCAGCATATATACCATAGTGCAGGGGATGAGCCAACAAACATGGTGGTTGTTTCAGCATATATACCATAGTGCATGGGATGAGCCAACAAACATGGTGGTTGTTCCAGCATATATAGCATAGTGCAAGGGATGAGCCAACAAACATGGTGGTTGTTCCAGCATACATACCTAGTGCATGGGATGAGCCAACAAACATGGTGGTTGTTCCAGCATACATACCATAGTGCATGGATGAGCCAACAAACATGGTGGTTGTTCCAGCATACATACCATATGCATGGGATGAGCCAACAAACATGGTGGTTGTTCCAGCATATATACCATAGTGCAGGGGATGAGCCAACAAACATGGTGGTTGTTCCAGCTTATATAGCATAGTGCATGGGATGAGCCAACAAACATGGTGGTTTTCCAGCAAAAAAGTATGGTCAGAAATAAACATCATTTTCAAACGTGGTAGAAAATATTCATGTTACGTCAAACATGAGAATTAATGCTTCAACAATCTGGGACTATATCACCAACGTGAATGTGAGTCCAAGCCCACCCCATGATGAAAACTAAAAATGAAACAGTCATGTGATAAACACAGCTCTCTTCTCTTATAGAACATTTACCGTGGCCTGACTTTAGCATGAGAGGGTAAACATATTACGTGATCACCACAGTCTTCAGTTGGGGAATGCAAAGAAAAACAATGCCGTTGGTAACATCATCATCAGCCTGTCGATGAGAGAGACTTCAACATTAAATCACCTTAAACATGGGACCTGCCATCGGCCTGTTGATGAGAGACTTCAACATCAAATAGCCTTAAACATGGGACCTGCCATCAGCCTGTTGATGAGAGACTTCAACATTAAATCACCTTAAACATTGGACCTGCCATCAGCCTGTCGATGAGAGACTTCAACATTAAATCACCTTAAACATTGGACCTGCCATCAGCCTGTCGATGAGAGACTTCAACATCAAATCACCTTAAACATTGGACCTGCCATCAGCCTGTCGATGAGAGACTTCAACATCAAATCACCTTAAACATGGGACCAGTGACCTGCCAATGAATGTACCATCAGAAAAAGTACTTCCAGTGTATTTCTCCAAATTCTCATGACTGTCCGTCTGACAGAACCTCAGTGTTCATTGGTGTATGTACTGGTGGTTTGGCATTTCAAATTCTTTCCCACTGCTTTTTCAATTGACTGTTTCTTTCTATATTTGTAGATTTTCATATGATGTACTTTTTTTTCAAACAAATGAAATTCAACTTTTTTGTGATTGCAATATTGATGTGTTTTTTTCCTCTTGTTTCATGGTGTGCTTTGGTTTCCTTTCATTAAGTCATGAAAGCATATGCAAAACTTTTTTTTCAGAAAAAAAAAAGACTTTGTACCTTCTTTGTGCATATGTATTTTATCGGATGTGGTCCTAATTTGTACCATCTTTAATTGTGCTATAAGAAATATATAATAACTTGGAAACAATCTAGTGTCTGATGATCTCAAAACATAAGTCTTCAAGTCTCCTTTTTATTGTGTGTTTTGTTCTCACTATTGAATTGTAGTGGACATGTTGATCGGGGGTGTGGGGGTGTGTGTGTGTGTGTGAAGAGATGGGAAGGGGTGAGGTGGAGGAGAATAGGGAAGAGGAGGGGGAGAGTGGTGTAAGAAACAAGAGTGAACTGATTCAACGAGACAGAAATTCTGTGATACATCATCCTGCTTGTAAGTCGCCTGTGTGCCACATTGTGCATGAAATCGGTTCATGTTTTGATAGATGACTCAGCTGAACGTACGTATTATGCCCCAGTCTGCGGAATGGTAATTATTCTTTGCGAATCAGATAACGCTGCATGGTAGTCTTTACAGTCCGTGATTAGTCGTTAATTGTTCATTTAGAATAGTCCCATTGTGTTTATTCTCGTTGGCGCTTTGTGTTCATCAGGAATCGTATTTATTGCATGTAGAGCTTTTCAAGTTTCTGCATTAACTGTTTTGGTTGATTTGTTTGATTGCCATCAATGAGAATAGTATTTGTATGTTTCTTCTGGCGCAGACCCCATGCTTCATGGATTCAGTAACTTTTTTCTTTCTTTATTTTTTAATGGAGAGAATTTGTAAATACAGTGTAAAGTTGAACAAGAGATAGCGGAGAAGTTACGTGGAAACAGAGATCTCAGATTTGACCTATCAGAAACCTTGATGGTGGGTTTGCCTAAAGTATCACAGAGAAATTTGCCTGTAAAGATCTTCCTGGTCAAGATTTTCTCTGCCAGGCTTACCTCCCATAAAAAATTTCCACCCTTTAAAGGGTTTTTTTTTTTTTTTCTTTTTAATAGTTAACATTGTTGTTTATGAGTTTTACCTGTGAATGGAGACTTCTTCATGTTGAAGACTTAAAGTTCAGGAATGTTGTATCTCTGCTCTTGATTTACTTAACACTTAAAGACTCACTGCCATGCAAAACTTGTGGAACATGTCTGTGTAGTAGAGTTACCCCCCCCCCCCCCCCTCCCGTAACAACTCTCTTCCATGAAAGACTTGAATATCTTGAACATTGTTGCCTGTATCTGTATCCCTATACAGTGTTTGTTGTTTTTTCTGTAACATTGTTGTCGTTGTCTCTATTGTTGTTTTTCCTGTAACATTGTTGTCGTTGTCTCTATTGTTGTTTTTTTCTGTAACATTGTTGTCGTTGTCTCTATTGTTGTTTTTCCTGTAACATTGTTGTCGTTGTCTCTATTGTTGTTTTTTTCCTGTAACATTGTTGTCGTTGTCTCTATTGTTGTTTTTCCTGTAACATTGTTGTCGTGTCTCTATTGTTGTTTTTCCTGTAACATTGTTGTCGTTGTCTCTATTGTTGTTTTTTCTGTAACATTGTTGTCGTTGTCTCTATTGTTGTTTTTCCTGTAACATTGTTGTCGTTGTCTCTATTGTTGTTTTTTTCCTGTAACATTGTTGTCGTTGTCTCTATTGTTGTTTTTTTCTGTAACATTGTTGTCGTTGTCTCTATTGTTGTTTTTTTCCTGTAACATTGTTGTCGTTGTCTCTATTGTTGTTTTTTTCTGTAACATTGTTGTCGTTGTCTCTATTGTTGTTTTTTTCTGTAACATTGTTGTCGTTGTCTCTATTGTTGTTTTTTTCCTGTAACATTGTTGTCGTTGTCTCTATTGTTGTTTTTCAGTTACCTCCCCTTACAGACTTCCTCCCTTTAGAGACTTGTATTTTTGTGGCATGTTGTCATCATTGGACTAGATGTACCTTCCATCACGGACACCCCCCCCCCCCCCCACCTTCCACCTTTAAAACCTTGAATTCATGTATCAGGATTTACCCCCCCCCCCCCCCCAAGAACCCCCCCCCCCCCTCTCTCTCTCTCTCTCTACCCCCATGTTAAAAAAAAGTTTAATTTTTGTGTCACATTTTGTCTTTGTCTGAATGTTTGCACGAGATTGGTCTTCTAGTAACCTCCACCCCACCCCATCCCCTCCTACCCCCTTTAAAGACCTATTTTTTTTCTTTTTCAGAATTTCTGATTCTTAAGTTCATTGTTAAGAAATCCCTGTGTGTTGTAAAAATGTGCATCTGTGTGAGTGTGTGTGTGTGTGTGTGTGTGTGTGTGTGTGTGTGTGTGTGTGTGTGTGTGTGTGTGTGTGTGCGCGCATGCGTGCGTGTGCATCTGTGTGTGTGTGTGCATGAGTGTGTGTGTGTGTGTGTGTGTGTGTGTGTGTGTGTGTGTGTGTGTGTGTGTGTGTGTGTGTGTGTGTTTGTGTGTGTGTGTGAGTGTATGCATGAGTGTGTGTGTGTGTGTGTGTGTGTGTGTGTGTGAGTGTGTGTGTGTGTGTGTGTGTGTGTAGAATTTCTGATTTTTAGGTTCATTATTAAGAAATCCCTTTATGCTCTGAAAATGTGAGTGTGTGAGTGCATGTGCATCTGTGTGTGTGTGTGTGTGTGTGTGTGTGTGTGTGAGTGTGTGTGTGTGTGTGGTGTGTGTGTGTGTGTGTGTGTGTTGTGTGTGTGGTGTGTGTGTGAGTTATTGAACAAAGAACTTGTAATAAATGTATTATCAATCTTTTGATTGTTTTACCCATATCATTTCATTGATAGTCTGCAAAGTGTCACAAGCCCATTACTCTTTCACAGAGTCTGTTTCTGGTAATACTATGATGAAACTGATGCTGACTCTCTTAAACGCTGATATCACTCCCCAGACTGATAAACGTATCTGATTTCATTTCACTTTGGAAGAAAGGAACTACAACATGCACATTTTGAATTCATAGTGCGCTGCAGTACTTTCTTTTTTTTTTTTTTTTAATGAAAATATGGATTGAAAATTTAAAAAATATGGACTGGAAAGTGGAAAAGCTAGGAGAGACATTTCTAGGGAAATTGGGAAGCAGATATATGGAAAAGGCATGAACTGGTATATATCTATAATATAAAAAAAAAAGCTGGGTTTTTAAGATGACAAAGATGACACTAGCAAATCTTTCCACATGGTACCATTTTCGTGACTCATACCACCCCAGTCTAGGTGTTACCCATGTTTTGATTTGGAAAGGAATGTTTGGTCTTTGAAATAGAAACTTAGGTATGTCTAGCATGTGTTCTCTCAAACTTGATCATTTTTCTTGCTTTATCCATAGCTGCATGTGCCATGTTGTTAGTGAACATGACCATTTTTTTAAAAATAAAAAGTCAATTGTTGATGTTTTGCATTAGTGTGCATGTACTTGCATTGTAGCGTATCATGTCTGCAGTGTTAGAAGAATGATAATTTTGTTAATAGTGACTCCATTATGCTTATGAATAATTATATCTACAAAAATAATCAGGATGAGATCATTAGAATAACACACAGTTCATTGGTGTAACTTGTCTGTGAAAGCAGTGTGTGTGTCAGTGTGTGTGTGTGTGTGTGTGTGTGTGTGTGTGTGTGTGTGTGGAGCACATGTGTGCGTGCGCGTGTGGTGTGTGTGTGTGCATGTGCGTGTGTGTGTGTGTGAGTGTGTGTGTGTGTGTGTGTGCGTGTGTGTGTGTGTGTGTGTGTGTGTGTGTGTGTGAGAGAGAGAGAGAGAGTGTGTGTGTGTGTGTGTGTGTGTGTGTGTGTGTGTGTGTGTGTGAGAGAGAGAGAGAGAGAGAGAATGACGCATACACGTCATCAGACATAGGAAAATGTCTCTCATACATACAGCGTGCAGCTCGTAGTTTACCAGCTGTCCTTCCGGATGAACCTTGCAGAGGGACAGCAAGTTCCTTCAAGAAAGAACACAGGTCTTATCAAAGTATCAGCATCTGATACCCCCACCCCCACCCCCACCCGCCCCGTCCTCTCCCAGGGGTCCAGACAGTGCAGATCTTTGGGTCTCTTACACACATGACAGCATTGATCGTGCTGTATCGTTGTTGTTGACATGCCGTCCCTTCATTCACTTCCTCAGCATGACCCCTGACAGGCTTTGATCTCTTTTCTCTTTTGAAGTAGTACTGGGCGATCCAGAGAGCCCCAGCGAGGATGCTCACGTGGAGAATCGGGCCGGAAGTGCAGGGTATGAAGGACGCAGCATGCGTCACAACGTCTGTGGTGACAGTCCGCTTTACTACAGTTCTGCAGCATGCGTCACAACGTCTGTGGTGACAGTCCGCTTTACTACAGTTCTGCAGCATGCGTCACAACGTCTGTGGTGACAGTCCGCTTTACTACAGTTCTGCAGCATGCGTCACAACGTCTGTGGTGACAGTCCGCTTTACTACAGTTCTGCAGCATGCGTCACAACGTCTGTGGTGACAGTCCGCTTTACTACAGTTCTGGACCTGTCTCTGATCTGATGATGGGAAAGTCTCAGTCCTGTGTGTCTGACCCCAGCTCTGGATGACCAGCGATGACCTCAAACTGAACCACGATAACAGTGAAACGATGTTGCTCTTTCCCAACCTTGGAGTGACCCTTGATCACACTCTTTCTTTTTAGGAGTGTGTTTCTAACGTTGTTCAGATTTGATTTTTGTTTTTTTTCTAATTCCGTTGCATTGCATTCATCTGCCACCTTCTTTCCAAGATGCCACAAAACTCTTGTCTGTACATGTGTCTTCTCTCATTGGGTTCATGTAAATGGTCTAGTGACTAGCTGTCCACACTGTCTCTCATTGGGTTCATGTCAAATGGTCTGTTGACTGGCTGTCCACACTGTCTGTTATTGGGTTCATGTGAAATGGTCTGTTGACTAGCTGTCCACACTTCTTTTATTGGGTTCATGTCAAATGGTCTGTTGACTAGCTGTCCACTCTGTCTCTCATTGGGTTCATGTCAAATGGTCTGTTGACTAGCTGTCCACTCTGTCTCTCATTGGGTTCATGTGAAATGGTCTATTGACTAGCTGTCCACACTGTCTCTCATTGGGTTCATGTGAAATGGTCTGTTGACTAGCTGTCCACTCTGTCTGTTATTGGATTCATGTCAAATGGTCTGTTGACTAGCTGTCCACTCTGTCTGTTATTGGATTCATGTCAAATGGTCTGTTGACTAGCTGTCCACTCTGTCTTTTATTGGGTTCATGTGAAATGGTCTGTTGACTAGCTGTCCACTCTGTCTGTCATTGGGTTCATGTCAAATGGTCTGTTGACTAGCTGTCCACACTGTCTCTTGTCAGTCAGTTCCAGAAAGTCCCGAATCATGCTGCAGGCCTCATATGTCTCTTCTCCTCATTTGACCTTTCAACCCCATTTGTTCTCTAAAGGATCTCCTTTAACGTTGCACCTTTCCTGCTACAAATCTGTTGAATCCTCCTGTGCTCAATACCCGACTGATCTGTTACATGTGTGTACCCCATCACATAAACTCTGCTTTTCTTCTTTTCCCGATTCCTTCAACTTCTGCTAGAACGTTTGGTGAGCGTTCCCTTGCCTGTCAAAGTCATTTGTTTGGGAATCAACGTCCACATCCACATCTCTTCCTCGCTGCATCCTTTGAAACCAGACCAGAAAACTCCCCCCCCCGCCCCCCCCCCCCCCCCCCTGTAACTGATACACAAAATAATGCTCTGGTATTGTTTGGGAGTACAGTGTGTGCTTGGATGCCTGTGATTATAAATGATTTTATGATCATTTTTGTCTGAAAGGTGGGAATAAGAGGAGACAGGGAGTGTGAGGACGAGGCTGTTTGGTGGCATGCTTGTTGTTGATGTGAGTGGTTGATTGTAGCGTGTACATTGAGTGTTGCTAGTTGTTCTTGTTTATTTGTTCAGAAATACGATGTATGTACTTGCAGGTGTAAATGCCCAGTCATTCCCTTGATGAAGCTTATAAATATCTGTGATGATAATAACGATAATAAAAAGCAGGAAAGGAACAAGTCTGTTTGATATTTGTTGACTGATTTTGTTGTCCCAGCTGTGTCTAGAGATGTTGTGACAGGATGCTATGGCTTCGGTGGCAGTACAAACACTGTCTTTTGCGCTGGTTAAAAACTTGATGTGTTTCTTACAGGATGGTTCCACTGCTACCTCGGAACCAA
>CM031610.1:4271792-4356792 GCA_018398815.1 Conus ventricosus
CAGTTGGTACACATGACTCCCTCATAATCACTGACTGTGACTGCAATGCTGTATTGGTCAGTTGGTACTCATGATCATGGTCAGTGACTGCAATGCTGTATTGGTCAGTTGGTACACATGATCATGGTCAGTGACTGCAGTGCTGTGTTGGTCAGTTGGTACTCATGATCATGGTCAGTGACTGCAGTGCTGTGTTGGTCAGTTGGTACACATGATCTCCCTCATGGTCAGTGACTGTGACTGAACTGCTCTAAGGAATCATCATGCTCTTCAGTCCACAAACCACACCATGTTCCTCAGCTCTGTGTGCCAAGTAGGGTCACATCTACCTGTTCCAGTATGCAGTAAGTAATGGATCCTATCTTCCAACACATCTTCTCATGGTTAAAGCAGATTTTCTGTGTTCTAAATGCACCTCTTCCCTATACCTGAGTGAGAGGAGTGTTCACATCATGAGATGACAGGATGTGTGATGTCAAAAAGAAAGTGAACAAAATTTAAGTATTCGAAGGAAATTTAATGATTAGTCAGTTCTAAAGCTGACTTTCACATGATATCAAAACTTGGAAGTGTCTGGACCATGAATAGATTGGTTTGCATTTGGTGCACATTGAGTATTGCTGTTTGAAGATTTCCTTCATATGTGTTATTGTGTTCATTGGCATCAGTGAAACATTTGTGGTTTCTAATGTAATTTGTGATGATTACAGTAGAAGTAGCTTTCTCTGTTTACCTGATAGTATAATCATGTTTGTTGTGTACTTTTTAGTCATGTTTGCAGTTCTGTACCATATTATTCATCTAGTCCTTGAGTACTATAGCTTTATACGGCATTGAACAAGTATTATATGGTGGTGTTCTGTGTTTTAAAGCAGTCAGTTACTGGCGGTGTATATCTGATATGCATTTCATCTTATGATATTGACATTTGTTTGGAAAAGTGTGTTTTTAGTCTGTTTCGTTTTTTTAATGTGTTCCAAAATGTAATCACTGTACTCATCTTCACTGGTTCTGTACCCAGACAATGGCAAAGTTTGATTACTATTATTGTTTTTATATACTCTTTTAGGTGATTATCTCTGCACTCTTATTTCATGCTATGAAGTGCTTCTGGTAGGATTTAGTGGAGATTATTCATATGTGATAATTGATTTTTTTTCAATGCATGCTTGTTTATTTACCAGGGATTAGACAAAGATATATATGAGGGGAAAGAAGTGATGTTTTTTTGAGGTTGGGTGGCCTTGTGTTATGCCTTCAGCTTATCTGACGTACTACTCCATGAAATGGCTGTGCTGTATATAAACTCTTGTGGACTGAACTCTTCGCTGTTGGAAATACGAAATTGAAAACAACAACCACACAGTGTGTACAAATCTGCAATGTTTCTGAAGATCTGTGCATTTGTTGAAATATTCATCCTGATCTCTGCTAAGAAGGCGCTGAGATTTATTCACAAACGGTAAGGTTTCAACACTGAGGTGGCTACGTGGAACAGCACACATGGATGGCCAGAGTCTGCCGACACAGTCACATCTCTTCACCTTCACTCTCTGACTCTAACATGTTGGCACACATGCAGGCTGATGATGTCTGTCACACACAGACATGTGCCTCATGAAAACCACTGACCTGCATTCCCAAAACTGACACACTGCAGAAAAAAAATGAAAGGGTAAAAGGTGCATCTCATATTGCATCTGCAGTTGAATATGTTCACTGCTCTAGGTTTCGAACTTCTGTGGAATCGGATCTGTAATTTGGTACATGTCAGCAAAAGTGTGCACCATATTGTCGAGGATGATATCTGTTCAAGTCAGTTCATGCTGCATGCAGCCCAGCCGACTGCAGAGGGCCAAAACATCACGTCTGATCTCAGTGCTGTGAACAGGTAGAAGATACATGTCCTTAGTGGCTTCATCCATGGAGACATCATATCCAGTTTTTAAACCTGTTTTGTGTGTGAGCCCGCTAATCAGTTGAAAGTCATATTATTCTAGAGAGGACTATAGCAAGGAGACTAGGATTCGTGCATACTAAATACAAAGGTAAAAACTGTATACAAATACAAAGGAAAAGTGTGGGGCACATATGTACTGTGGTGCATAGTTTGTGAGCAAGAATCTCACCCAGTGCTAATGCACTCTGGTGATCGGTGATATTTTTAACATATCAGGGCTGAATAAGAATATGCAAGACAGTGTGTGTGTGTGTGTGTGTGTGTGTGTGTGTGTGTGTGTGTGTGTGTGTGTGTGTGTGTGTGCACATATGCTCATGTGTATATGTATATATGTGTTTGAATGTATGAATCTGCTAGAGACAACTTTTAGTTGGAAAGACCATCAACAACAGTGACTAGACAGAAATGGACGTCGGTGATTTTCCTTGTTCAAATTTTTGGACATTGAAACAATGAAGAAAACTTTTAAAGTGAAAAATATGAAGGTCATTTGTGAATATACTGGAGTTTTCTTATTTTTGGATGATAGGAAACATTTGTGGGTGTATTTTTTATGTGAACACAACTTTTAGTTGAAGGTATTGTTTTTTGTTTGAGTTTTTGTAGGCTTCTAGACCTCAGTGTGTGCCTTACTTGTTTTATTTACTATGGAGTGTGCACCATTTGTGCTGAAATACATGTTTTAAGAAGTGAAAATATAGAAAAATTATAATCTATAGAATTGTGTGGTTTTTGGTTTACTGAGCTCAAATAAAACTGGTGAAGTGAGTTAATCAGTAAGTGTGTGTGTGTGTGTGTGTGTGTGTGTGTGTGTGTGTGTGTGTGTGTGTGTGGTTGGGTTCCTTTGTGTGTGTGTGTGTGTGTGTGTGTGTGTGTGTGTGTGTGTGTGTGTGGTTGGGTGTCTGTCCTTACATGTAGGTATGTATGTGTGTGCGTGCGCACTTGTGTGTGTGTGTGTGTGTGTGTGTGTGTGTGTGTGTGTGTGTGTGTGTGTGTGTGTGTGTGTGTGTGCCAGCACACATGCACATGTGTCCACATGTTTTAAGGGGATGGCAGATGGGGAGCAGACTTTGCTGTGGTGACAGGGGAGGGGAGGGGGAGAGGGGTATAGGTACATAAGTGTTGTTTAGATGAAAATTGCAGCATCAAATTTTAGTCTATTCATTTCTCCATCTCTGCTGTTTGGTTAGATGTCCCAAAGACAGTGCCACCCAACATCTTCACCAAGCTCTGTCAACAGTTATTGCAGGTAAAATGTCACGATGACGGTGCCTCCCAACATCTTCACCAAGCTATGTCAACAGTTATTGCAAGGCAAAATGTCACGATGACGGTGCCACCCCACAGCTTCACCAAGCTATGTCAACAGTTATTGCAAGGCAAAATGTCACGATGACGGTGCCACCCCACATCTTCACCAAGCTATGTCAACAGTTATTGCAAGGCAAAATGTCACGATGACGGTGCCACCCCACAGTTTCACCAAGCTATTTAAACGGTTATTGTAAGGTGAAATGTCATGAAGACGGCGTCCCTAACATCTTTACCAAACTACGTCAAAGGCTATTGCAAGGCAAAATGTCCCACAGTGTTGCCCAGCAGCTTCACCAAGCTATGTCAACTGCTGTTGCAAGGCAAAATGTCCCTCTGTGTCACCTAACAGATTCACCACACTGTATCAACTGCTGTTGCAAGGCAAAATGTCCCACAGTGTCACCCAACAGGTTCACCACACTATATCAACTGCTGTTGCAAGGCAAAATGTCCCACAGTGTCACCCAACAGGTTCACCACACTATATCAACTGCTGTTGCAAGGCAAAATGTCCCACAGTCTCACCCAACAGCTTCATCATGCTATATCAACTGCTGTTGCAAGGCAAAATGTCACTGTGTTCCCCTGCATCTTCACCAAGTTATATTAACAGCTATTGTAAGGCAAAATGTCCCAAAGACAGTGTCTCCCAATAGGATTCTCTACGCTATGTCAGTGGCTATTGAAAGGCAAAATATGCCAAGACTATAGGCATGTTTTGAAAAGAAGTCAAAAGAAAGAAAGAAAATGAATGGAGTGGGACAAGAAAAGAGTGAAAGTCATCAAATGGCCACATGGGCTGACAGATACAGATGAATGGATGGCCAGTGTCCATTGTGAACACTGCATGTTTCACGACCCAGTCATAGGCTGCTATAAAATCTGTAAATTCTACAAGAGAGAAAAAAAAATGTACAAGAACAAACACGTGTAAATGATCCTTAATGGAAGTGAACATTAAAAAAAATGATAACGATAGAAATAAAAGAAAAGGGAAAAAAAGGATAGCTCAAGAGACAACCTGCACTGTTTTGCTCAAAGTTTCCAAGGCAGGGTTACAACTAATACTGAGCCCTCCAGATCCCTCAAGGACAGTCACTCCATTTGTTTTCTGTTCTGCTAAATAGTAAATTTGTGCTATCATGCCTTCAAATAGGAACTGTCTGGCCGGGTGTTTGTTCTCAGTCTTCTGGCATTCAGTGCCACTCCTCATGAATTCCATCTTGTCATTGTTTTGACAACTTAATCCTGATTATCAAATTATCCATTTCTTTCCGACACATTTGTCAGCTGACACAACTGCTGGCAGAAGACATGAATGGGCGCGATGAAAAGAATTTGTGTTTATTAAAACAGCAAAGATTCTTTGATGGGAGATTGTCAAAATTCAGTGCTGCTATACACTATCATGAACTCCTGTATATTTCTGGTCAATCTGACAATAGGGGAAAAAAATATACCACCTAAGGATGTCATTTCACAGATCTACCATAATTAACGTTCAGACATCTGTTGGTTTGATGAAACAGTTTTAAGAAATTAATGACAGGCTATCAAAAGAACAGGAAATCCTTTCATGGTCCAATCAAAAATATAGGTCTTGCAGTTAATGATGACACTAATCAGAACAACACAACAACAGCAAAAATGCATGTGAAAATGACAGTGGGCCAGGAGACAGAAGGTGAGACTGAGAGAGGCTGTGTGTAGTGGGAGAGAATGCAAATAAAGCAAATTGCAAACTGTGTTGCATTTCTCTATTTTCAAAACAGTTGACATCGGAGTCCATGAAAAACAAACAAACAGAGGAAAACAGACAAACCATAACAAACAGGTCACACTCACACCACACCAGCGCACGTGCAAACACACACACACACCCCAAACAAAAACCAGCTCTCATCTTTTAACTTCTAAATTGCATCCTCATTCCTCCCTCACACACCTTACACCGTTCCCTCTTTTTACTTCTTCCTCCCCTTTCTCGTCCACCACCATTCACTCACTGCCCCCCCCCCCCCCCCCCCCCCCACCCTGACCTATCTCAACAACGGTCTCTTCTGTTCCCACACTTCCTCTTTTTCTTCTTTCATTTAATGTCCACCTTTATCATTTTGAAGGTTGACATTCTGGGGGGTCTCCGGTAGCAGGATCAGTGGAAATATGCTGCCCAGATCAGCTATACAGTGTTGACAGTGGGGTTGGGCAGAAGGGGGAGAAAGGGGATGGGGTGGGGTGGGGAGGAGGAGCAGTGGACACGGCCATGTTTAGGGGGAGACGCGAAATGGGCAGGGGGAAGGGGCAGGTGAAAGAGGGGAGGGGAGAGGGCATTTGACCCGGGATTTGAAGCTTTCCACTGCCCCCTCTCCCCACACACACACTCCCCGTCCTTTCCCTATTTTCTGCCTCCTCAATTAAGGGAGTGTGGAACCGTTTTTCAAGTTCAAGTTCAAAATAGGGACGATGAAATATCTTCATCTAGTCCTAGCCTTTCAGCATTGTATGCCCCTTCATTGTCGTATATTGTTTTTGGTCAGAAGAAAAAGAAACACCCGAAGGTGCTGGGGAGGACCCAGAGAAGCACTGTCTTCACCTGCCTTTAGAGCAGTCCTGTACCACCCTTGGAGGCCTGCGCTGTGTTGACGATGGGTACAGGCACGCACAGGACACTCCATTAAGATATCAAGGGACATAACTGCTCCTGAACAGAGGTAAATTAGACTACAGGATGCAGCTCATAACAGCCTTAAAGTAGCATCCCCATGGGTGTACCAGCCCGTATTTCATGACTGCAGAGCCCACCGGCGAAAAACACCACCCTCCAGCTGCCAAGCACACCCCACAGACCCAACCACCCCTGCCCACGGACAGATGAAGACAGTGCCACTCCAGACACAGCCAAGCTTTCGCCATACAGTCTTATGTGCCCTCAAGAGAGAATCCAAAGTTGTAGTCTTTCCCCTGTCAACAGGACTTTCCCTGTGGTCAGTGGGTCTTTCCTCACCGTCACTGGACCTTTCTCCAGGGTCAGCCTAGTTAAGGCAAAGAAGAAAAAGAAACACCCGAAGGTGCTGGGGAGGACCCAGAGAAGCACTGTCTTCACCTGCCTTTTATTTAGAGCAGTCCTGTACCACCCTTGGAGGCCTGCGCTGTGTTGACGATGGGTCCTCCCAGCACCTTCGGGTGTTTCTTTTTCTTCTTTGCCTTAACTAGGCTGACCCTGGAGAAAGGTCCAGTGACGGTGAGGAAAGACCCACTGACCACAGGGAAAGTCCTGTTGACAGTGGGAAAGACTACAACTTTGGATTCTCTCTTGAGGGCACATAAGACCGTATGGCGAAAGCTTGGCTGTGTCTGGAGTGGCACTGTCTTCATCTGTCCGTGGGCAGGGGTGGTTGGGTCTGTGGGGTGTGTTCGGCAGCTGGAGGGTGGTTTTTTCGCCGGTGGGCTCTGCAGTCATGAAATACGGGCTGGTACACCCATGGGGATGCTACTTTAAGGCTGTTATGAGCTGCATCCTGTATTCTAATTTACCTCTGTTCAGGAGCAGTTATGTCCCTTGATATCTTAATGGAGTGTCCTGTGCGTGCCTGTACCCATCGTCAACACAGCGCAGGCCTCCAAGGGTGGTACAGGACTGCTCTAAAGGCAGGTGAAGACAGTGCTTCTCTGGGTCCTCCCCAGCACCTTCGGGTGTTTCTTTTTCTTTTGATCAGGTCTTTAAGCGAGCCCAGTTTTTTTTTAATTTTTTTATTTTAATAGGATTTTATTGTTATTTTTTCGATCTTAACCATCAAAAACGTACCTAATATCAGTAAATGTGTGATTTTTCCAATTTCTCAACAAATTTCTCTAACGCCTTCTCACCCTCCCACTCCCAGTCCACACCCCTCCTTCGATCAAGTTCAGGCAAACCTCGTTTCAAGTTATTCTCTCGTCCAATCAGAGTGCTTATTTATTACATCACCCCTGTCCCCCTCTGATTCGAAACCGCGGAGATATGAATGTAGCAGGCTAATTACACAACAGACGAGAGGCGAGCTGATGGGAGCAAGCAGCAAGTATGGAACTGGAAGACGCAGTGATTGTGTCTGCTGTTCGAACGGCAATTGGTGAGAAACTTTAAACATGTGTCTCGTCGTTGTTTTCCACTTGCAATATTTAGTAGTAGAGTAGGGACCGACATAAAACTCCCGGTTTCTTTACTCCCCACATGTGAGCAAATCAAGAATGAATCTTGCATGCTCGTGCACCCCGTCTTTCAAAACACTCTTGACAGGTTTGCAACTACCATGTGCACGTTTTGATTCAGTGATTACTGTTCATTATCAAATTGAACACAAAAAAAGCATTCTGCAGAAATTTATACATGTGTCCAGGGAATTTAGTATAGTGTTTAGGATATGTGCTGTTTTATGTAAAAGCAATGAGTATTGAAGTTTAGCAACTGTGTTGGTTTACTAGTACTAAAACGGTATTTTTCAGTCGTTAACTTATGTTGGATATTTTCTTACCATCTTGATGTCTAGTTTTTAATTATATACTGATTATGCAAAAAAACACATAAAAAACAAAACAAAAAACAAAAAAAAACACACCAAAGATTCAAGTTTATTGAATTCAAAAGCAACATAAATGTTCTGTACATGCCAAAAAAACTCACATTTCAGCTGTATCAGCATATATGAGTGAAAGAAGATATTTCAAAGGAGTACAAAATTTCAACCAAGCAGGAAAAAAGCCCACCTTAGACGGTCACAAGTGACTGGAACATAGCTCGAACACAGTGAGATTAACACTAGATTTACAGTTCAGGACCTCTAGAACATGTTTCAAAACAAGGGATTAGTTCTCACAAACCAATCAAGTATTATTTCAAAATATGACAGCAGGTAAAAGTAAAACAAAAAAGTGAATGTTCAAACACTGTGCTGCTGAGTGAACAATATCTAAACAAAAACATCACAACCTTCGACCTGTCGGTCTTTTTCAGACAGGGCAAGAAAACAAGTAAACAAGGAAGTTACATAGAAAAAAGGTAAACAAACAAGTGTAGGTGAACAAGCTCTGAGTCACAAAATGGAAAATGACTTAACAAGGATTTAAGCTTGAACTGGAGGTGTTTGAGGCCTAATTGGAGGCCTGTTCACCTTCGAAACTTGCAGATGTAGTCTACACCTAAGAACATGCATGCATGAGGTTTCTAATAATACTGGCACTATCACCACCTATTCGTAGCACACTGGATTGAACTTTGAAGGAAGGCTGTTTCAGTGGGGCTGGGCATCCAGTCTGGACTTGGTGTTCAATGTTGGAGCTGTAACTATGTGAGCTGGGAGGTTAGTCCAGGAGTTTTTGACTCTCAGCAAAAAAGTGACCTCTAACTTGTAGCCTACAGTGTACTTTGACTAGTTTCAGACTGTTGCCCCTTGTTTCTCTGCTGTCGAACAACTGAAACTGAGGGTTCATCACCCTGTACACGCCATGCACATATTTGTACAAATCAATCATGTCACCTCGAGCCTGTCAATGTTCAACACTGGGAAGCTGTAGTATGGCCAAGCGTTCTGGGTAGGGTTTGTCCTTGAGTGATGAAAGGAGCTTTGTTGCTCTACGTTGGACATCCTCCACCTCAGCACACAAAGTCTTGTGGTGAGGTTGCCAAGCTGAGTGTCCATACTCCAGGACTGGTCTTACAAGCGACTTGTACAGCTGGATAAAGGTCTCTTTTGTCAGGTGGTCGAAAGAGCGTCTGATTATCCCCCCGACAATTCGATTTGCTTTGGATGTTGCCTGGGCCACATGTTCTTTGAAGGAAAGCTTGTTTTCTATATGGACACCCAGGTCTTTCTCCACTTGGCTTTCAGACAGGTTGATGGTGCAGGCCTCGCCGGCTTCACTCTTCCCCCTCATCTGGTATACCTTGTTCGACTTTGTCCATCCCAATTATAGGACATGGCATTTGTCTGGGTGGAAACGGAGAAGCCACCGGTCTGACCAGTCCTGTAGCCTGTTCAGATCCTCCTGTAGGACATGCGCGGCATCTTCCCTAAAGGAAATTAATTTTCAGTTTTATTTCTGTTCATTCATGATTTCTTGAAATTTGTCAGTTTGGATTTTTATAAAGCATTTAAACTGTAGAAAGTTTGAAAATAATAATGTCCATGATTTTAATCAAATTAGAAAATGTCAGATGGCTCATATTCTCCGACTCATTGAATGCAAACATACGAAACGGCTAAAATACAAAAATACACTTATTGAATGATATGTCTTAGTTAAATTAAATGGAACTCAAGGTTCTTAAAATAAAGCAGATGGGTTGAAAAGAACAAAAGTATTGGTTGAGAAGGACGCTCCACATACACACATGAGTGCACACACACAGAGGATTCGTACCCTCCTTGAAACTTGAATTCTGAGAGCCAATTTCAATGCCTTGAAAACCCATGAAAATCAGTAAAATGTGGTTCTGTTGACCAAACCACCTTGAAAACCTTTGAAAATCAAGCTATCGGCTCCAAAAATTTGTAATGTGGCAGAAAAAAGGCTTTTGATTTTTGTGCGTTCAGGTTGATGAAAAATTATTTGAAACAAATTTGTTACATAGTCGTGATCCTGCATTGTTATCTGCTATTTAACCAAGGGAGATAATTTGTAACTAACACAATTTTAAAATTCTGTGCATGCACGAAAGTCTTATGCTTCCGGCTTGTTCAGTTCTCTGTAAATGCTGGTTTGTGAACGAAGCTTTAAAATGCAGGGGGGGGGGGGGGGGGGGGGGGAAGGAGAGAATGTGCTTTCAATCGTCTGTGGTTGGATAAACTCGAGTATTCTGACTGGGCGAGAGAAGACAAAGCAAACAAACACGCCTGCTACTGCACGGTCTGCAAAAAAAGTTTCAATGTGCGAGCAATGGGTGAGAGTGCTTTGGTTGGCCACAGCAAAGGAAAAAGCACATGGCTCTACTGGTGTTGAGCAAATCTTCGGCAGTGATAGGCCTTGGTACTCATCTCGCACTTTCTTACAAACAATACAGCAGCAGCAGCATCGAACGCGAATGTTGTGTCTCCATTAAATCCTGATCCTGATGTGTCTGTGCGCAAATCTAGTACCAGCTCTTCAGGCACAATGGGCTCGTTTTGCTGAAAGACAGATGTGCTGAAATCTGAAATTCTTTGGACACTACGCACTGTCAACTCGCACCAAAGCTTCAACTCTTGTGAACAGAATTCTCAGCTTTTTCAAGCAATGTTTCCAGATGGTCAAATCGCCAAAGGATTTCAGTGTGGTGAGGGAAAATCAAGGTATTTGGTGACGTTGGGAATTGCACCCCACTTTCATTCATTGTTGAAAAAAAGAACACAAGAAGATTGAAACTATGTGGTAGTGAGCAATTTGCTGTGAGAGTGAGCTGTGACTTCCCAGACTTATAAGTTCTTTTGTATAAAATGACTTTCCAGTTAGTACCAACAGCACTTCTGTTTCTGCTGTGTGAAGTAACTGCTGATCAAGTCGACCAAGGGCAGAAAAGAGGTGAGGGGCGTATCCATTTACGCATATGTTGTAGCCTTGAATAAAAAAAAAAATAATCTTGAAAACTTCTTGAAAACTCTTGCATTTTGTTTTTGGGAATCTGTAGGAACTGTGCACACACACACACACACACACCACACACACACACACACACACACACACACACACCACACACACACACACACACACACAGAGCATGCTCATGCATATGGCAGTTTCATTATCATAGCTCTGTAGTTGATGTAGTCATTTGTTACATATTATGTTCTGTATTGTTGTTTTTCTGCACATGCTGGAAACATTGGCATTCTGGGTCAGTGGGTGCCCATACACACCTGGATTGTATTTGGACAAAAGTGACTATTCAACCAGCCACAGTGGCAAAGTGGTTATCGTCGCGGACTCCCGGAAGAAAACAGAAAAAAAACGAAAAGAAAGAAAGCACAAAAAAGAAAGAAAAGAAAAAGAAGCTTTAAGCTTTCAGTGTGTATGAGTGCCACTGTGTGTGTGTGTGTGTGTGTGTGTGTGTGTGTGTGTGCATGCGTGCGCGTGTGTGTGCGTGCGTGCGTGCAAGATTTCATTGTGAGCTGTGACTTGGGATTTTAGATCTGTGTTTGAGTACACACAAAAGAAGCTGTCAAGGTTTGTGTGTGTGTGTGAACAAACAAGTTTTCATAGAGAACAGCTTTGTATGAGCACACTCATTTATGAATTCTGCTTGATAACCTAGTTATTTGTTATTCATGTTTGTGATTTCAGAAGATGATTTATTTGCTGATAATTACAAAGTCTTCCAGATAGCAAACTGCTGTTAGGAAAATTACAACTCTGAAACATTCAAAAGAAGGGATGTGTGACTGTGTATTTGGACATCACTCTTTCTGTTACAACATAGAGTTGATCTAGTTGCTAGTGAGTTACTGACAACATTTAACACATTGAAATGTTCTGTAACCCCAACCCCCATCCTACTCACACACACACACAACACACACAACACAAAAGATTTTAATCCTGTGACCCATTTTGGGGCATGGAGGACTTGAAACAAATTAAACAAATAGAAATGAAACAAATTAAACATCCAAATTTTCAACAAATTAAACAAATAGAAATGAAACAAATTAAACATCCAAATTTTCCCTATAATTAACATACTGAATGGAATGTTACACAACTTTACTAAGTTTCAAAAACTTCGCTAAGTTTAGCAACACTTTCTTACTACCACAAAGCAAACGACAATTGTTAAATACGGACTTTGTATTTGTAAATTTTCTAGGTATAAACTGATGTTTAATGTGTATTTGTTACATTTCATTACAAAATGAAATTCATTACCAAGGTCATTCTGGTCACAGTCCCCACAGAATTGTTCATCAAATCGTCTGCCAATTTCTATCTTGAGTTTATGACTGCCACAGTGAAACCGAATCAGTGGGTATGTATAAACATCAGGAAACATTTTAATATATTTTTCACGGTGAAACTCTGTTTAAAAATTTCTGTAAAATAAACACACACATGCACATACACAAATATAAGAGATTTATAAATATAAGTATATGTAGGGAGAGATTTCATCACATTCTTTTGATGCTTTGCATATTTTGAAAAATTAAGAATTGCACCATCTTGCATGTACCCAAATCTCATTTGAATCAATCAAATGGTTTATAAGATATTGATTTTTTTTTTCTAACCATGTTTAGGTATTTCACATTGCCCATGTCTGCACCAGTAAACTGGTATTTACTGAAATTTGAAAGCTATTTTGAACATGGAAATATCTTGGGATCAATGAGAAAATCATTAAAATGGAATACAAAGCATTCTGTGTTGAAGCATAGTTAGGACTGTTCTTGTACTGTAATACTTGGTGAGCTATGGACAGCGCAGTGCGTCAAATGCATGATGTAAATATGTCGCACATTGAAATGTTCAGTTAAAAAAAAAACCAAAAATGTATAAAATTATTACATTCCATAATTTGGACTGTACACTTATGTTAAATAAGAAGCATTGCTCTCTTCCATGTGCCAAAATTTCTTTGAAATCTGTCAAACAGTTCGAAGTTGTGATGTTTCTTCTAACCTTGTTGGTGCATATGATGCTGATCATGTCCGCAACTGACAGATTTGCAGTTCTCTGAAGTTTGAAGGCTGGTTTTATCATGAACAGGAATTCAGATCAGTGAGAAAAAAATATTGCATAACTACATACATAGGGAAGTCAAGCTGCAGATACTGACACTCTTCAAAGGTATTGTTCTGAAATTGTAGTGCCCTCGATATGGCTCTCGATCCAATTCTGACCATTTTCGAATCATGATTTTTTCCAACTTTGACTCGTACATACTTTTTTAAATAAAGGAAATTTTGCTTGAAATTTGGAACATAGTTTTTCTAGGTATTGGAAATGCTGTCCTATTAAGACTGGATTTGGCAGCGAAAGCAAATTATGATTTGGGAGTGGCTAAATATGGGCCATATTTCTTTCGGGATCATTTTCACATACGAAATTTTTTTTTTTTTCTCCCTTTGAAAATTTTAGCTCCCGCAACCAAATTAATATATGTTGGTGTCATGTCCTCCACCAGGTGTGTCAACCTGGTGTCATGTCCAGGTTAATGTGTGTTGGTGTCATGTCCAGGTTAATGTAGGTTGGTGTTGTGTCCAGGTTAATGTATGTTGGTGTCATGTCCTCCACCAGGTGTGTCTAACTGCTGTCTCCAACACCAGGTTAATGTGTGTTGGTGTCACGCCTAGGTTACACGCCCAGGTTAATGTGTTGGTGTCACGCCCAGGTTAATGTGTTGGTGTCACGTCCAGGTTAACGTGTGTTGGTGTCACACCCAGGTTAATATGTGTTGGTGTCACGCCAGGTTAATGTGTGTTGGTGTCACGTCCAGGTTAATGTGTGTTGGTGTCACGTCCAGGTTAATGTGTGTTGGTGTCACGTCCAGGTTAATGTGTGTTGGTGTGACGTCCTGCACTAGGGTCCCTGACGTGGTACACCCGGCCACTTCCATGAAGACCAGACCCCCGGGCCGCCGGGAACGGCCCGCAGAGAGAGTTCATCCTCCGTGTCCTCCACCAGTATGTTGGGCAGTGCCAGCTGAAGGGAGGACGTCTGGGTGACGCCGATGTGCACGCCACGCACCGGCTCCACAACCAAGCTGAAGCCTCTGGGCTTCCTGCGTTCCCCGTCCTCAGACGCCCCGGACCACCTCCGAGACCAGGAGGTGAGCTGCAGAGAGATGGGGAAGGAATGGGGGAGGGAGGGGGTGAGCCACCGTCTTGTCTTCCGGGAAATCTTTGCCGACTTGTTCCAGTCAGTTTCTGTTAAACCCTTTGAATTTTAGGGGGTCGTAAGCTCTGTTGGTGATATCATGTTCACCACATAGAAATAGTGTTTACTATTCTTGTAAGAAAGTGTTTGGAAATGTGTTCGAGCATGCATTGCTGTATACATATGTGAATTATGAGTTTTTCTCATACCTATCCATCCAAATGAATGCCTTATTCCAGTATGAATGGAACATCGCAGTATCATCCGGATCCCTTCCCATCAACCCCTCCGCCCTCCGAAACAAATTTGGGAGAGCAGGGAGCTAATATTGCCTCCATTCCTAGTTAGCCAGCAAGAGTGATCACCCTTAGAGAGTTTTGTTTTTTTCCTACATGGCTCTGTCTTCTCTCTGGATTTTGACATCGTTGTTTTGTTTTCAACTCTGTGGGTGTCCACATATGCGCATTCAGTCTGGCCTTTGTTTCTGAAGGAGGAGCAACCTTTCATGCAGCTTCTTAAGTGTGAATTTGGTTGATAATTCCCGCAAATTGCATTTAGTTCCATTTTCTAGTCAACAGTCGGTCCCACCATCACTGAACTTGGCATCTTCCTGGTCATGCTCTAAACTTGCTGCTAGTCTAACCTCCTCAACCTGTCTGTTCCTGACACACAGTCTGACCTCAGCCTGTCTGTTCCTGACACAACAGTGTGACCTCCTCAACCTGTCTGTTCCTGACACAGAGTCTGACCACCTCAACCTGTCTGTTCCTGACACAACAGTGTGACCTCCTCAACCTGTCTGTTCCTGACACAACAGTGTGACCTCCTCAACCTGTCTGTTCCTGACACAATAGTGTGACCTCAACCTGTCTGTTCCTGACACTGACCTCCTCAACCTGTCTGTTCCTGACACAACAGTGTGACCTCCTCAACCTGTCTGTTCCTGACACAGAGTCTGACCTCAACCTGTCTGTTCCTGACACTGACCTCCTAAACCTGCCTGTTCCTGACACAGTGTGACCTCCTCAACATGTCTGTTCCTGACAGTGTGACCTCCTCAACCTGTCTGTTCCTGACACAACAGTGTGACCTCAACCTGTCTGTTCCTGACACAACAGTGTGACCTCCTCAATCTGTCTGTTCCTGACACAGTGTGACCTCCTCAACCTGTCTGTTCCTGACACAACAGTGTGACCTCAACTTGTCTGTTCCTGACACAGTGTGACCTCCTCAACCTGTCTGTTCCTGACACTGACCTCAACCTGTCTGTTCCTGACACAACAGTGTGACCTCCTCAACCTGTCTGTTCCTGACACAGAGTCTGACCTCCTCAACCTGTCTGTTCCTGACACTGACCTCCTAAACCTGTCTGTTCCTGACACAGTGTGACCTCAACATGTCTGTTCCTGACACGGTGTGACCTCCTCAACCTGTCTGTTCCTGACACAACAGTGTGACCTCAATCTGTCTGTTCCTGACACAGTGTGACCTCCTCAACCTGTCTGTTCCTGACACAACAGTGTGACCTCCTCAACTTGTCTGTTCCTGACACAGTGTGACCTCCTCAACCTGTCTGTTCCTGACACACAGTGTGACCTCCTCAACCTGTCTGTTCCCGACACAACAGTGTGACCTCCTCAACCTGTCTGTTCCTGACAACAGTGTGACCTTCTCAACCTGTCTGTTCCTGACACACAGTGTGACCACCTCAACCTGTCTGTTCCTGACACAACAGTGTGACCTTCTCAACCTGTCTGTTCCTGACACACGGTGTGACCTCAACCTGTCTGTTCCTGACACACAGTGTGACCTCAACCTGTCTGTTCCTGACACACAGTGTGACCTCCTCAACCTGTCTGTTCTTGACACACAGTGTGACCTCCTCAACCTGTCTGTTCCTGACACAACAGAGTGACCTCCTCAACCTGTCTGTTCCTGACACAACAGAGTGACGTCAGTCTGTCTGTTCCTGACGCACAGTGTGACCTCAACCTATCTGTTCCTGACACAACAGAGTGACCTCCTCAACCTGTCTGTTCCCGACACTGACCTGAACTTGTTTGTTCCCGACACAGGCCGTAGCTGGCTGTAACCTCCATTCTCCGAACTTCTACAGTTTTTTTTTTATTTTTATAACTTAATATGCGTTGAAAGTGGAAGGTCACAACATCGTTCTGTCTTGGGTTCGTGGTCATGTTGGCATCGGAGGGAATGAACTGGCTGATCGTTTGGCCAAGAATGCCACAACAGGGAAGCTGTCTAACATTTCTATCCCATACACAGATCAAAAACCAAAAGTTAACGATTATGTCAAAGACCTCTGGGAAGAGGAATGGACCTTGCAGACAGATAAACTATTTAAAATCCGTCCAAACCTAAAAGTTTTTACCATGTTCCAGAGATGGCCGTAAAGAAGAAACAGTCTTATGCTGCTTGCACACAGGCCACTTGTTTTATATCCATTCTTATCTTTTAAAAGGTGAAGAAGCTCCATGGTGCATTCCATGTCATGTTCCACTCACAGTGAAACATATTCTTTTAGATTGTTGGGACTTGCATGATGTGAGACAAACACTTCACAGCAGAGTCCATGAAAACCCTGTTCAGAGATGTCTTACCTGACGTGATCTTTGAATTTTTCATCTGATTTAAGATTTTAAGGTAGAAAGGTTTTGAATGAAGTTTCTTGTGCGTTTTTGGAAGATGTATTTTAAAGAGATAAATATGAAAGTTTTTTTTTTCTTCTAATGATTTGTGAGTTGATTTTAACATGCTGACAGCCCTCATATAGTAGGCTAGATTATAAGAAACATTAACATTACCAGTCTGCGTCAGCCATGTCAGTGATGAAGTCATTGTGCTGCCATGTCAGTGATGAAGTCACTGTGTGCATTGTGCTGCCATGTCAGTGATGAAGTCATTGTGTTGCCATGTCAGTGATGAAGTCACTATGCTGCCATGTCAGTGATAAAGTCACTATGCTGCCATGTCGGTGATGAAGTCACTGTGTTGCCATGTCAGTGATGAAGTCACTGTGTTGCCATGTCAGTGATGAAGTCACTGTGCTGCCATGTCAGTGATGAAGTCACTGTGCTGCCATGTCAGTGATGAAGTCACTATGCTGCCATGTCAGTGATGAAGTCACTGTGTTGCCATGTCAGTGATGAAGTCACTGTGTGGCCATGTCAGTGATGAAGTCACTGTGTTGCCATGTCAGTGATGAAGTCACTGCGTTGCCATGTCAGTGATGAAGTCACTGCGTTGTCATGTCAGTGATGAAGTCACTGCGTTGTCATGTCAGTGATGAAGTCACTGTGCTGCCATATCAGTGAAGTCACTATGCTGCCATGTCAGTGATGAAGTCACTGTGTTGCCATGTCAGTGATGAAGTCACTGTGGGCCATGTCAGTGATGAAGTCACTATGCTGCCATGTCAGTGATGAAGTCACTGTGTTCCCATGTCAGTGATGAAGTCACTATGTTGCCATGTTAGTGATGAAGTCACTATGTGGCCATGTCAGTGATGAAGTCATTGTGTTGCCATGTCAGTGATGAAGTCATTGTGCTGCCATGTCAGTGATGAAGTCACTGTGTTGCCATGTCAGTGATGAAGTCACTGTTATGTCAGTGATGAAGTCACTATGTTGCCATGTCAGTGATGAAGTCACTGTGTTGCCATGTCAGTGATGAAGTCACTGTGTTGTCATGTCAGTGATGAAGTCACTGTGCTGCCATGTCAGTGATGAAGTCATTGTGCTGCCATGTCAGTGATGAAGTCACTGTGTCAGCCATGTCAGTGATGAAGTCACTGTGCTGCCATGTCAGTGATGAAGTCACTGTGCAGCCATGTCAGTGATGAAGTCACTGTGCAGCCATGTCAGTGATGAAGTCACTGTGCTGCCATGTCAGTGATGAAGTCACTGTGTTGCCATGTCAGTGATGAAGTCACTGCGTGGCCATGTCAGTGATCAAGTCACTGTGTCAGCCATGTCAGTGATGAAGTCACTGTGTTGCCATGTCAGTGATGAAGTCACTGTGCTGCCATGTCAGTGATGAAGTCACTGTCAGCCATGTCAGTGATGAAGTCACTGTGTTGCCATGTCAGTGATGAAGTCACTGTGTCAGCCATGTCAGTGATGAAGTCGCTGTGCTGCCATGTCAGTGATGAAGTCACTGTGTCAGCCATGTCAGTGAAGTCACTGTGCTGCCATGTCAGTGATGAAGTCACTGTGTTGCCATGTCAGTGATGAAGTCACTGTGTTGCCATGTCAGTGATGAAGTCACTGTGCAGCCATGTCAGTGATGAAGTCACTGTGCTGCCATGTCAGTGATGAAGTCACTGTGCTGCCATGTCAGTGATGAAGTCCTGTGTTGCCATGTCAGTGATGAAGTCACTGTGCTGCCATGTCAGTGATGAAGTCACTGTGTTGCCATGTCAGTGATGAAGTCACTGTGCAGCCATGTCAGTGATGAAGTCACTGTGCTGCCATGTCAGTGATGAAGTCACTGTGCTGCCATGTCAGTGATGAAGTCACTGTGCTGCCATGTCAGTGATGAAGTCACTGTGTTGCCATGTCAGTGATGAAGTCACTGTGCTGCCATGTCAGTGATGAAGTCACTATGCTGCCATGTCAGTGATGAAGTCACTGTGTTGCCATGTCAGTGATGAAGTCAGTGTGCTGCCATGTCAGTGATGAAGTCACTATGCTGCCATGTCTGTGATGAAGTCACTGTGTTGCCATGTCAGTGATGAAGTCACTGTGTGGCCATGTCAGTGATGAAGTCACTGTGTGGCCATGTCAGTGATGAAGTCACTGTGTTGCCATGTCAGTGATGAAGTCACTGCGTTGTCATGTCAGTGATGAAGTCACTGTGCTGCCATATCAGTGAAGTCACTATGCTGCCATGTCAGTGATGAAGTCACTGTGTTGCCATGTCAGTGATGAAGTCACTGTGGGCCATGTCAGTGATGAAGTCACTATGCTGCCATGTCAGTGATGAAGTCACTGTGTTGCCATGTCAGTGATGAAGTCACTATGTTGCCATGTTAGTGATGAAGTCACTGTGTGGCCATGTCAGTGAAGTCATTGTGTTGCCATGTCAGTGATGAAGTCATTGTGCTGCCATGTCAGTGATGAAGTCACTGTGTTGCCATATCAGTGATTAAGTCACTGTTATGTCAGTGATGAAGTCACTATGTTGCCATGTCAGTGATGAAGTCACTGTGTTGCCATGTCAGTGATGAAGTCACTGTGTTGTCATGTCAGTGATGAAGTCACTGTGCTGCCATGTCAGTGATGAAGTCATTGTGCTGCCATGTCAGTGATGAAGTCACTGTGTCAGCCATGTCAGTGATGAAGTCACTGTGCTGCCATGTCAGTGATGAAGTCACTGTGTTGCCATGTCAGTGATGAAGTCACTGTGCAGCCATGTCAGTGATGAAGTCACTGTGCTGCCATGTCAGTGATGAAGTCACTGTGCTGCCATGTCAGTGATGAAGTCACTGTGTTGCCATGTCAGTGATCAAGTCACTGTGTGGCCATGTCAGTGATCAAGTCACTGTGTCAGCCATGTCAGTGATGAAGTCACTGTGTTGCCATGTCAGTGATGAAGTCACTGTGCTGCCATGTCAGTGATGAAGTCACTGTCAGCCATGTCAGTGATTAAGTCACTGTGTTGCCATGTCAGTGATGAAGTCACTGTGTTAGCCATGTCAGTGATGAAGTCACTGTGCTGCCATGTCAGTGATGAAGTCACTGTGTCAGCCATGTCAGTGAAGTCACTGTGCTGCCATGTCAGTGATGAAGTCACTGTGTTGCCATGTCAATGAAGTCACTGTGCAGCCATGTCAGTGATGAAGTCACTGTGCTGCCATGTCAGTGATGAAGTCACTGTTGCCATGTCAGTGATGAAGTCACTGTGTCAGCCATGTCAGTGATGAAGTCATTGTGTTGCCATGTCAGTGATGAAGTCACTGTGCAGCCATGTCAGTGATGAAGTCACTATGCTGCCATGTCAGTGATGAAGTCACTGTGTTGCCTTGTCAGTGATGAAGTCACTGTGTGGCCATGTCGGTGATGAAGTCACTGTGTGGCCATGTCGGTCATGAAGTCACTGTGTTGCCATGTCAGTGATGAAGTCACTGTGTTGCCATGTCAGTGATGAAGTCACTGTGCTGCCATGTCAGTGATGAAGTCACTGTGTCAGCCATGTCAGTGATGAAGTCACTGTGTTGCCATGTCAGTGATGAAGTCAATGTGTCAGCCATGTCAGTGATGAAGTCACTGTGCTGCCATGTCAGTGAAGTCACTGTGTCAGCCATGTCAGTGATGAAGTCACTGTGTTGCCATGTCAGTGATGAAGTCACTGTGTCAGCCATGTCATAATGTGTAGTCTGTGTCAGCCATGTCAGTGATGAAGTCACTGTGTTGCCATGTCAGTGATGAAGTCACTGTTGCCATGTCAGTGATGAAGTCACTGTGTTGCCATGCCAGTGATGAAGTCACAGTGTTGACATGTCAGTGATGAAGTCACTTTATTACAATATCAGTGATGAAGTCACTGTGCTGCCATGTCAGTGATGAAGTCACTATGCTGCCATGTCAGTGATGAAGTCACTATGCTGCCATGTCAGTGATGAAGTCACTGTGTCAGCCATGTCGGTGATGAAGTCACTGTGTTGCCATGTCAGTGATAAGGTCACTGTGCAAGCCATGTCATGATGTGTAGTCTGTGTCAGCCATGTCAGTGATGAAGTCACTGTGTTGCCATGTCAGTGATGAAGTCACTGTGTTGCCATGTCAGTGATGAAGTCACAGTGTTGCCATGTCAGTGATGAAGTCACAGTGTTGCCGTGTCAGTGATGAAGTCACAGTGTTGACATGTCAGTGATGAAGTCACTTTATTACAATGTCAGTGAAGTCACTGCTGCCATGTCAGTGATGAAGTCACTGTGCTGCCATGTCAGTGATGAAGTCACTATATTGCCATGTCAGTGATGCAGTCACTGTGTTATGTCAGTGATGAAGTCACTGTGTTGCCATGTCAGTGATGAAGTCACTATGGTGCCATGTCAGTGATGAAGTCACTGTGTTGCCATGTCAGTGATGAAGTCACTGTGTTGCCATGTCAGTGATGAAGTCACTGTGTTGCCATGTCAGTGATGAAGTCACTATGCTGCCATGTCGGTGATGAAGTCACTGTGTTGCCATGTCAGTGAAGTCACTGTGTTGCCATGTCAGTGACGTCACTGTGCTGCCATGTCAGTGATGAAGTCACTGTGTTGCCATGTCAGTGATGAAGTCACTGTGCTGCCATGTCAGTGATGAAGTCACTGTGTTGCCATGTCAGTGATGAAGTCACTGTGCTGCCATGTCAGTGATGAAGTCACTGTGTTGCCATGTCAGTGATGAAGTCACTATGTTGCCATGTCAGTGATGAAGTCACTGTGCTGCCATGTCAGTGATGAAGTCACTGTGTCAGCCATGTCAGTGATGAAGTCACTGTGTTGCCATGTCAGTGATGAAGTCAATGTGTCAGCCATGTCAGTGATGAAGTCACTGTGCTGCCATGTCAGTGAAGTCACTGTGTCAGCCATGTCAGTGATGAAGTCAGTGTTGCCATGTCAGTGATGAAGTCACTGTGTCAGCCATGTCATAATGTGTAGTCTGTGTCAGCCATGTCAGTGATGAAGTCACTGTGTTGCCATGTCAGTGATGAAGTCACTGTTGCCATGTCAGTGATGAAGTCACTGTGTTGCCATGCAAGTGATGAAGTCACAGTGTTGACATGTCAGTGATGAAGTCACTTTATTACAATATCAGTGATGAAGTCACTGTGCTGCCATGTCAGTGATGAAGTCACTATGCTGCCATGTCAGTGATGAAGTCACTATGCTGCCATGTCAGTGATGAAGTCACTGTGTTGCCATGTCAGTAATAAGGTCACTGTGCAAGCCATGTCATGATGTGTAGTCTGTGTCAGCCATGTCAGTGATGAAGTCACTGTGTTGCCATGTCAGTGGTGAAGTCACTGTGTTGCCATGTCAGTGATGAAGTCACTGTGTTGCCATGTCAGTGATGAAGTCACTGTGTTGCTGTGTCAGTGATGAAGTCACAGTGTTGCCATGTCAGTGATGAAGTCACAGTGTTGCCATGTCAGTGATGAAGTCACAGTGTTGACATGTCAGTGATGAAGTCACTTTATTACAATGGCAGTGAAGTCACTGTGCTGCCATGTCAGTGATGAAGTCACTGTGCTGCCATGTCAGTGATGAAGTCACTATGTTGCCATGTCAGTGATGCAGTCACTGTGTTATGTCAGTGATGAAGTCACTGTGTTGCCATGTCAGTGATGAAGTCACTATGCTGCCATGTCAGTGATGAAGTCACTGTGTTGCCATGTCAGTGATGAAGTCACTGTGTTGCCATGTCAGTGATGAAGTCACTGTGTTGCCATGTCAGTGATGAAGTCACTATGCTGCCATGTCAGTGATGAAGTCACTGTGTTGCCATGTCAGTGATGAAGTCACTGTGTTGCCATGTCAGTGACGTCACTGTGCTGCCATGTCAGTGATGAAGTCACTGTGTTGCCATGTCAGTGATGAAGTCACTGTGCTGCCATGTCACTCAGTGATGAAGTCACTGTGTGCATTGTGCTGCCATGTCAGTGATGAAGTCATTGTGTTGCCATGTCAGTGATGAAGTCACTGTGTTGCCATGTCAGTGATGAAGTCACTATGTTGCCATGTCAGTGATGAAGTCACTGTGCTGCCATGTCAGTGATGAAGTGACTGTGCTGCCATGTCAGTGATGAAGTCACTGTGCTGCCATGTCAGTGATGAAGTCAATGTGTTGCCATGTCAGTGATGAAGTCACTGTGTTGCCATGTTAGTGATGAAGTCACTGTGTTGCCATGTCAGTGATGAAGTCACAGTGTTGACATGTCAGTGATGAAGTCACTGTGCTGCCGTGTCGGTGATGAAGTCACTGTGTTGCCATGTCGGTGATGAAGTCACTGTGTTGCCATGTCAGTGATGAAGTCACTATGCAGCCATGTCAGTGATGAAGTCATTGTGTTGCCATGTCAGTGATGAAGTCACTGTGTTGCCATGTCAGTAATGAAGTCACTATGTTGCCATGTCAGTGATGAAGTCACTGTGCTGCCATGTCAGTGATGAAGTGACTGTGCTGCCATGTCAGTGATGAAGTCACTGTGCTGCCATGTCAGTGATGAAGTCAATGTGTTGCCATGTCAGTGATGAAGTCACTGTGTTGCCATGTTAGTGATGAAGTCACTGTGTTGCCATGTCAGTGATGAAGTCACAGTGTTGACATGTCAGTGATGAAGTCACTGTGCTGCCGTGTCGGTGATGAAGTCACTGTGTTGCCATGTCGGTGATGAAGTCACTGTGTTGCCATGTCAGTGATGAAGTCACTATGCAGCCATGTCAGTGATGAAGTCACTGTGTTGCCATCTCAGTGATGAAGTCACTGTGCAGCCATGTCAGTGATGAAGTCACTGTGTTGCCATGTCAGTGATGAAGTCACTGTGTTGCCATGTCAGTGATGAAGTCACTGTGTTACCATGTCGTTGATGAAGTCACTGTGTTGCCATGTCAGTGATGAAGTCACTGTGTTGCCATGTCAGTGATGAAGTCACCGTGTTGCCATGTCAGTGGTGAAGTCACTGTGTTGCCATGTCAGTGAAGTCACAGTGTTGACATGTCAGTGATGAAGTCACTTTATTACAATGTCAGTGATGAAGTCACTGTGCTGCCATGTCAGTGAAGTCACTATGCTGCCATGTCAGTGATGAAGTCACTGTGTTGCCATGTCAGTGATGAAGTCACTGTGTTGCCATGTCAGTGACGTCACTGTGCTGCCATGTCAGTGATGAAGTCACTGTGTTGCCATGTCAGTGATGAAGTCACTGTGCTGCCATGTCAGTGATGAAGTCACTGTGTGCATTGTGCTGCCATGTCAGTGATGAAGTCATTGTGTTGCCATGTCAGTGATGAAGTCACTGTGTTGCCATGTCAGTGATGAAGTCACTGTGTTGCCATGTCAGTGATGAAGTCACTATGTTGCCATGTCAGTGATGAAGTCACTGTGCTGCCATGTCAGTGATGAAGTGACTGTGCTGCCATGTCAGTGATGAAGTCACTGTGCTGCCATGTCAGTGATGAAGTCAATGTGTTGCCATGTCAGTGATGAAGTCACTGTGTTGCCATGTTAGTGATGAAGTCACTGTGTTGCCATGTCAGTGATGAAGTCACAGTGTTGACATGTCAGTGATGAAGTCACTGTGCTGCTGTGTCGGTGATGAAGTTACTGTGTTGCCATGTCAGTGATGAAGTCACTGTGTTGCCATGTCAGTGATGAAGTCACTATGCAGCCATGTCAGTGATGAAGTCACTGTGTTGCCATGTCAGTGATGAAGTCACTGTGTTGCCATGTCAGTGATGAAGTCCCTGTGTTGACATGTCAGTGATGAAGTCACTGTGTTACCATGTCAGTGATGAAGTCACTGTGTTGCCATGTCAGTGATGAAGTCACTGTGTTGCCATGTCAGTGATGAAGTCACTGTGCAGCCATGTCAGTGATGAAGTCACTGTGTTGCCATGTCAGTGATGAAGTCAGTGTGTTGACATGTCAGTGATGAAGTCACTGTGTTACCATGTCGTTGATGAAGTCACTGTGTTGCCATGTCAGTGATGAAGTCACTGTGTTGCCATGTCAGTGATGAAGTCACCGTGTTGCCATGTCAGTGGTGAAGTCACTGTGTTGCCATGTCAGTGAAGTCACTGTGTTGACATGTCAGTGATGAAGTCACTTTATTACAATGTCAGTGATGAAGTCACTGTGCTGCCATGTCAGTGATGAAGTCACTATGCTGCCATGTCAGTGATAAAGTCACTGTGTTGCCATGTCAGTGATGAAGTCACTGTGTTGCCATGTCAGTGAAGTCACTGTGCTGCCATGTCAGTGATGAAGTCACTGTGTTGCCATGTCAGTGATGAAGTCACTGTGCTGCCATGTCAGTGATGAAGTCACTGTGTTGCCATGTCAGTGATGAAGTCACTGTGCTGCCATGTCAGTGATGAAGTCACTGTGCTGCCATGTCAGTGATGAAGTCACTGTGTTGCCATGTCAGTGATGAAGTCACTGTGCTGCCATGTCAGTGATGAAGTCACTGTGCTGCTATGTCAGTGATGAAGTCACTATGTTGCTATGTCAGTGATGAAGTCACTGTGTTGCCATGTCAGTGATCAAGTCACTGTGTTGCCATGTCAGTCGTGAAGTCACTGTGCTGCCATGTCAGTGATGAAGTCACTGTGCTGCCATGTCCCACCAGACTGGGCCGTCAATGCAAGTCGCTGGACACTGAGGGCAAGGTGTGTGGTTGCTGACATGGACGCTTCCAGCTGCTGACCTCCGGCAAGGCGACCTCCCAGACCGCCACGCCCCACACCCCCAACCCCTTGGCCGCGTTTGTCAAGGAGAAGTACGGCAGCGTGAAGAGGAGCGGGGGAGGCCTGCCCCACAAACAGGTCATGGAGGCCCTCAGCCGCCAGTTTGCCCAGACCAAGGTCAACTTTTCTTCGAGTAGGTTCACTGCCACTTTTTTTTTTCTTTTTGAGTATGTTCACTTGGATTTTTTCTTTTGTGTATTTCTTCTTTCTTTTTTTTTTTTTTTCGGGGGGGGGGGGGGGGGGGGGGGGGGGCATGCATTTTTTTTTCAGGAGGGAGAGCAGGGAGGAGGAGGGGCCATGGAGATTGTGTTCAGGTTTTATGAATGATGTACGATTTTCAGGTTGGCATCTATAGAGAAAGCCATCGATCATCACTCTAGTTGTGCAAGGAGGAGTTTGTTATATGTTCTGAAAAGATTCTTGAGAGAGACAGGAGAATGAACGCTTGAAGATTGTAAGCAATAATGTATTTGATGATTTGCTTTGTTTGAATAGGTTTTAGACACTATAAGATGACAAATTTCATATTTAGCCGTGGGAGGTAAACAAAGTTTGCGAGTCTGTGGGCCATGTAGTGTATCCCTGATGGTGTGTCTGTTTTCAGCATAGTTATGCTTCATTGTTGTCTGTGTATGACACAGACGTTGATGCCGTGTCTGTTTTCAGCTTAGTTATGCTTCATTGTTGTCTGTGTATGACACAGACGTTGATGCCGTGTCTGTTTTCAGCTTAGTTATGCTTCATTGTTGTCTGTGTATGACACAGACGTTGATGCCGTGTTTGTTTTCATCGCAGTTATGTTTCATTGTTGTCTGTGTGTGACACAGACGTTGACATGGGCATCTTCTGGACAAGGAGGGAACGGGGATAAATCTATACGTTCATCTGTTGACAGTGTTCTTTGCTGGTGCTTGCATATGCTGGATTAGAGGAGTCTGGAAGCCTTTGATTTGTCAGGATACAACCTTGAGACCTATCCAAAAGATACTGATTGAAATAAATTTGCGTGCAAGCCTAACTCAGGGTTTTTTGAATGGTGAAGCGTGATCACGATGGACAGTAAGTTGTGTCACTCGGTGGAGCATGATCACGATGGACGAGTTGTGTCACTCAGTGAAGCATGATCACAATGGACAATGAGTTGTGTCATTCAGTGAAGCATGATCACAATGGACAATGAGTTGTGTCACTCGGTGAAGCATGATCACGATGGACAATGAGTTGTGTCACTCGGTGAAGCATGATCATGATGGACAATGAGTTGTGTCACTCAGTGAAGCATGATCATGATGGACAATGAGTTGTGTCACTCAGTGAAGCATGATCACGATGGACAATGTGTTGTGTCACTCAGTGAAGCATGATCACGATGGACAATGAGTTGTGTCACTCAGTGAAGCATGATCACAATGGACAATGTGTTGTGTCACTCAGTGAAGCATGATCACGATGGACAATCTGTTGTGTCACTCAGTGAAGCATGATCATGATGGACAATGAGTTGTGTCACTCAGTGAAGCATGATCACGATGGACAATGAGTTGTGTCACTCAGTGAAGTATAATCATGATGGACAATGAGTTGTGTCACTCAGTGAAGCATGATCACGATGGACAATGTGTTGTGTCACTCGGTGAAGCGTGATCAGGATGGACAATGTGTTGTGTCACTCAGTGAAGCATGATCAGGATGGACAATGAGTTGTGTCACTCAGTGAAGCATGATCATGATGGACAATGTGTTGTGTCACTCAGTGAAGCATGATCATGATGGACGATGTGTTGTGTCACTCAGTGAAGCATGATCATGATGGACGATGTGTTGTGTCACTCAGTGAAGCATGATCACGATGGACAATGTGTTGTGTCACTCAGTGAAGCATGATCACGATGGACAATGTGTTGTGTCAATCAGTGAAGCATGATCATGATGGACAATGAGTTGTGTCACTTGGTGAAGCATGATCACGATGGACAATGTGTTGTGTCACTCGGTGAAGCATGATCATGATGGACAATGAGTTGTGTCACTCAGTGAAGCATGATCACGATGGACAATGTGTTGTGTCACTCAGTGAAGCATGATCACGATGGACAGTGTGTTGTGTCACTCAGTGAAGCATGATCACGATGGACAATGTGTGTCACTCAGTGAAGCATGATCACGATGGACAATGTGTTGTGTCACTCAGTGAAGCATGATCACGATGGACAATGTGTTGTGTCACTCAGTGGATCAGTGCAAGAAACGCAGCAGTCAAATCATGAAGATCATTTTGAAGCTGGTCATTTTTTCCCAGTCATGACGTCAGTGTACATGTCGGCGGGTGCCAGTCGGTTTGGTTGTTTTGTGCTGAATCATTTTTGTCTTGCACAAGCCATGTCTCTTCTTTTATCTTGGCTACAGAATTGGATTTTTTTTTTACTCTCTCATACACTTGCATTTTTGTAGTTTTTTTTTGTTGAAGTTTTTTTTTTTTTTTTTTTTTTGGTTGTCATGAGTTGGTGAGCATAGAGTATGTTCACTTCAACTTTTTTTGTCTTCTTTTTTCCTTTGGCCATGCACTCTTTTTTGGGGGTGGGAGGCAGGGAGGGTGGGGCCATGCAGATTATGTTGGAGTTTATGTGCGATTTATGATTTTCAGGTTGGCATAGAGAAAGCCATTGATTTTCGCTGTGTTTGTGTGAGGAGAAGTTTGGTATGTGTTCCAAAAGATTCTTGACAGAGAAAGTAGAATGAAGGCTTGAAGATTGTAAACAATAATGTATCTGACAATCTAATTTGGTTGAATAGCGTTTCATACATAGACGAATTTCAGATTTAGCTCTTGAAGAAGGAAAAAAGTCCTTTTTTGTTTTTTCCAAAAAGGATCTTCATTCAAAGAGCACTGAATTACGTAAACTGCACGATAACATTTTCTTTGAATCAGTAACAAAGTGTACTGACGAATAGCAAACAGAATGTACTGCATCCTGTTTGCTATTATTCACATTCACTCCTTTCAATACATGGATTATTTACAACACATAAGAAAAAATGGACTTGGAAAGGGGGGAGGGGTGCGGTGGGATTAGGGGTGTGGGGGACATATACTCGCACACTGTTAAGAAAATTAGAAATGACATTGTAATGATGATATGAATAATAAGCTTTTGACAGAATGAAAGTACCACACACACACTGTTAAGAAGATTAGAAATGACATAGTACAGATGACGGCTTTTGACAGAATGAAAGCACCACACACACACAGTGTTAAAAAGATTAGAAATGACATATTACAGATGATATGAATAATCAGCTTTTGACAGAATGAAAACCGCACACACACAATCTTTTTCCACTGACATTACATGAATAAAGTGTTATGACATGAACTAAGGGACAAAACCATCACTGTAAGCAAATGATTAAAATTCCAAAGTTGCTTCCCATATTCAGAATGCCAAGATGTATAGTAGATATTCCCTGTTTCACCTTTAAAGAAAAACACTTTTGCATAAGTTGTTTGGGAGGGGAAGGAGAAAAAAGAAAAAAGAAAGGAGGGGTGGTGGTTATGTCATGTGTACTTCTAGAAGATGGACTGGAAAAGGGACAACAAAACTTTGATCAACACTAATTTCAGAATTCAACTCCAGTTATTAATTCACCAAATTTCAACCTTTTTTCTTTTCTCCAAATTCAACAAAGAACAAAACTCAAAAAGACACCACATCACACAGACAGACAGACACACACACGGCATGTATTTGTTAAAACTATGGCACATTTACATAATTGTATGCATGTTCACATACTAATTCACATACATGCACATATGTATGATACAATATGCTTGGCAACATTTAATAGTGGTCATGATGCAAAACAATTGTCACAAAACAAGAATGCATGAACAGTAATCGCTGTCGTTGTACAGAAATACTAACAATGCCATCCGCATCAGTGAAGCCAGCTGCATATTGACATTGAAGTAAACGGTACTGACAGGGAGAGCTAGACACAGTGAGAAAGTGTTTAAAAGGCATGCAGAAAGTAACTGTCATCCTAAATACTATGAAAAGAAGAGAGGAAGAAGGAGAGAAGGGAGGAGGGGGGGGTGTTAAAGGAAGTGGGACAGAACAACTAGAAGACATCGTGGAGAGCAACATTGTCGGTATGCATACCCAATTTAATACGGTGCAATAAAGAACAGTGATTGATATCTGGCTTGACTGTTTGGTGGTGTTGACATTAAGAGTCACTTCGACTCGGTCTTAAAAATGAACAATTTGAAAATGGTTGGTGGAAGACGGGTGGGGTTGGGGAAGAGGATAGGGGGTGAAACACAGAAGGCATTGAAGTGATTGAGGAATGGTTGGTGGAAGACGGGTGGGGTTGGGGAAGAGGATAGGGGGCATTGAAGTGGTTGAGGCAGGCTGACTAGGCAAGGCAGATGCTTCGTTAACAACATCGTTAAGAATCGTAATTGAACCATCTTCAGACTTAGTATAAACCAAAAGTCTGTTTTATTTGTATGTAAATGTGCACATTCACTATTGAAAGAATCCTCAACAGCGTGCATAAAGATAAAAATTATTGGAGAATATGAATCAAAGCTGAACAGATGATACTTTAACATACTACAATTTGTGCGCATGTGACGTAATCTGGAAGCGTTATCGACATTGAAATAGATGTTTTTTCTTATGAACATTAAAAACTACCCGGATAAAGAAAATTTATATCTATTTCAGGAGCAGTGGCTAAATAAAGTTAGAGATATAATTATACCATTTATAAAAGAACAGTTTAAAACAAATCTCAATGCTTTGTCTCCACACCGCTATGCTGTAATGATGACTATCATGTAAATAGATCATCAGAACCAATAAACGTGATGCGTTAGAAAAGCATTGTTGCAGACAAGAAGGAAACTAGTATTTGCTGTTTACCTTTTGTAAGCTTAGTTTGACTTTTATATCATCATTTTCTCCCTGTTTTTCTTTCATGACTAACAAAGGTGAAAACTGTATCTCAGAACAGGTAATTGTTAGTAGGAAGAAACGAGTGTTCTTTTCCTTTTTCTATGCTTTCCTTTGTTTTATGGACTTGCAGACGTTTCTACCGCCACATTTTGGGCTACACCTGCCTCTTCACAGCACATGGATTCTTCGTCCACGGTCACTGATGCCGACCCCTCTCCCTCCCCTTCCCCAGCACTGGCGTCTTCTCACCTGCCCCTTCACAGCACATGGATTCTTCGTCCACGGTCACTGATGCCGACCTCTCCCATCAGCTGGTGCCTCTTCTTGGATGGTCTCCCCTCTTCTGCTTCCTCCTCACCCTGCCGCATTGCCTCCTCTGCGGTCTGCAGGGACAGGTTGTCTTCGTCGTCGTCCAACGACACCACCATGTAATCTCCATGGGTGAAACTTTTCCGTCTATGGACGGAAATCCGTCAAAATGACTTTGTCTTGACGGAACTTCCGTCAATTTAAAAAAAACAAAAACAAAAAAAACAAAAACGATTTATCGGTTCCGATTTTGTGTTCGATCCAAGTTTTTCATCTCATACCGGAAGTAGCTGTTTCTGTGTTTCCGGCATCTTCACAGGCTAACATTGGCGCGTCTGACTGACAACGAAAGTTTGCACGGTGCTCCAGAAATTAACCCTCTGCCCCTTGGATCGCCCACTGTGGCCCGAAACGCGATGCCTTTCGTATCCTTGTAACGCCCGCTGTGGCCCGAAATACACCGATACCGTTTGGCTGCCCTAGCAGACGAATTTTTCCCACAATGCTTTGCGGCGTTATACAGTGACGTAGTTCCGGTTTCCAACTTCCTTCCAGTCCAAACAGTGCGTTTTTTCATGGAGGACTTCGGTCGCAGTGATTTTTTTGAAGTTGAGAGCAAGTTTGTGATCGAGATTTTCGCTTCGGCAAGATGGACGATGAAACTGTGGAGATGTTGGCGAACATTTTTGGTGGCAGTGACAGTGATGAGGAGCTATTTACTGGCTTTAGATTAGAAGAAATAGTGAAAGGAGAGGAGTCCGATGTCGATTTTGGTGGCTGATGGAGGCGATCTCGGCGAAAATCTTAACATTAACTATGCCGATTACGATGGCGTTTCATGCAGTTTGGTCAGTAGTGTTGAACTTAGCATAATTTTTTTACACCATTTTATCAACAAAGATATAAGCTTTGATGCATGTGGAATTTTACTTCAAAATGTTAACTTAATTTTGGAGCAAATAAAACATATTTATGACCAAGGTTTGTATTTTTTCTGATTTTTTATTCAACATCAGTACATCCAATTTACGGAGTTACTTACCTTCCCTTAAGATTTTGATACTAGTAAGCACTCAGACGGTCCAAGGGGCAAAGGGTTAAGTAGTCATGGCTTTTTTGAAAGAAGGTCCAGTAGCATGCGTCGAGGGCCAAATTAAAAACAAATGGAGATGACAATGGCTAAACGAAACTGATGATGACGGCAATGAATATCGCAAGTGGTGCAAGAAAATAAATGTGGCCAGCACGTGTTTCTGTATCGTTTGTTCAAAAACGATCAGTTACGGAGCGAACGGAAAAAAGAAACTTCGAAGCCATGCTGATCACCCAGAGCATAAGAAAAACATGAAGGCGAGTTAACATTTTTGTATTCTTTGCTAAAGTAATTAGAATCAAATTAAAAAAGTTGATGGGGGGGGGGGGGGGGATTGGGGGGGCTAATTATACTTATAGTTGATATTTTTGGTGGGGTTGGAGTAATTTAATGTATATCAGGGGTGGAAAATTTTCCAATTTTTTATTGTTTGGATTTTTTTAAAGAGTAAATTTCCTTTTTTTTTTTTTATATTACTTTCAGGTGGTGGGTGGGGGGTGATGGGATTCTTAGAATTTTATTATTGTGAGTGGGGTTTTGTTGTTGTCAGTTTTCATTTTGTTTGTTTATTTATTTTTTTTAGTTCCTTTCCTTAAAAAAAAATCATGTTTGTTATACTTTTTTAGGAAAAGAAAAGGTGCAGAGCTGCCAACCTGCTCATGCGGCTTACAGTAGCATTTCACAATTTTCACAGTAGCATTTCCAATTTGACACTAGCAACTTAATTTTGCGCGCATTCTAAAAAGAAATCAGGCCTATAACCAGTTTTACGGACCACATTAAAGCTACAGTACTCTTAGTATATCTATAAATGTTATTATACAGAGATGAAGCAGAGGAAGAGGGCAAATTGTAAAAAAAAATCTGCGTGCTACAGTAAAACCGAAAGCGGAAATGCAGTTCCGACAGACCGATAGAGACGTTACTTAGCGCTGTCCAAACAAAACGAAAGTATCTTCAAATTTTTTTGTTTCGCCGTAGCAATTTAATGATCGTAGTAGCGTCGTAGCAAGCATTCTCTTGGCGTAGCAAACTACGGCGATCTCGTAGCAGTTGGCAGCTATGAAGGTGGAAAAACAGAAATGACCTGAATCCTCCCTACACTTTACTTTTTTTTAATTTTAAATTTCACCAATTCCCACCTCGGAATATTTATCACAAGCAGCCAAAAATAAAAAATGTAGCTACTGTCTCCTCCACGTCTAGCCTATTTCCAGCTGCAGCCCCACCTGTCAACATTTCTACATCTGTATGTCCATCTGTGTCCCGTCATGTTCAGTCTGCTTCTTCAGCTGCTCCATTGTCTCCAGTACCTGGCTCCAGTAGAAAACGAAAAGCTGGTGCTGCAGACATCAGGCAGTTTTTTCAAGCGCCCACTACTGGACTGAAAGACTCTTTTTTTCCTTCATCTTTCCTTTTTTTTTTTCATTGTTTGACAGGGCAAGAGAATTCAATTAATATATGACTGCTTAATCAAAATCAACAGGAATCATGACTCGTCCTTGCTTTTGTTTGACACCATGGAAAATGATAGAAATGTGGATGACAGCTTTGCACTTTGATGGACAATTCTGAAAATGATTGAAAGGATGAATTATACTTCATGTATATGGTGGCTTTTTGACAGTGAGGACAAGAGGAACTGACAAGATAAGAAGGCCACCTTTGTTCATTCATTTTCTATATGTGGTGTGGTTGGTAGGAAAGACAAAATGTGCTGACAACATGTCAACTTTGATTTCTCCTTATTTAAAATGGTGTGATTCTTTGGACTTAAAAGACAAATGGTGCCGGCAAGAATAAGGCTACTTTGGTTCCTCATTGTGCATCTCAAATGTGTGAGCATGTATATTCTTTTTACACAGTCTTGATTCAAATAGTAAAGTGACCTTTTTAAACAATTTGTGGGGGAAATTTTGTTGATTTTTGGAATGTTTTTGATCAGTTCAGATTGGGTGAGAAAAATTTCCCTTTTTGAGTTTTTATATTCTGGTTTATTTCTACACTTTTAGACTTTAACTTTCCTGAGCTTGTACAATAAGCCATGAAAATAATTTTTATTCATTTCAATGAATTAATGGAACATAAAGTCTAACAGTAACTCACAAAAGCATGTTACAGTTAAGCTTTTTACTGCAGAAATCATGTTACAATTAAGCTTTTTCTGGTGCAGGAGAGCCAACGAAATTGGCCTAAAAAATTAAAAAAATCAATTTGGCCCGGGGTGGCTTCGCCCCCCTGGACCCCCCAACGGGGCGCTGCCCCTGTACCCCACCGGGGCCTAGGTGGCCCCTGGACCCAGCCTAATTTCAGTCAAATCAAGTTTTGTAGGTTTCACCCATGCATCTCCTCTGCCGTCTGCAGGGACAGGTTGTCTTCATCGTCGTCCAACGACACCACCATGTCATCTCCTCTGCCGTCTGCAGGGACAGGTTGTCTTCGTCGTCGTCGTCGTCCAATGACACCACCCATGTCGTCATCTCTGTCCTTGACCTCCTCTGCCGTCTGCAGGGACAGGTTGTCTTCATCGTCATCCAGCAACACCACCATGTCATCTCCTCTGCCGTCTGCAGGGACAGGTTGTCTTCGTCATCCAACGACACCACCATGTCATCTCTGTCTATGTCAGCTATATAACGCACAGTTGGATATTCAGAAGGGAAGACCCCCCATGGTGTGTTGCGTGTGACAGCTTGTTCAGTGTTAATCATTTTTTGACAGAATGTGCTGATTTGATGTGTATCAGAGGGAAGTTCTTTTCCACCAGTGATTTATCGGTTCTTTTTCGTGAGATTTCAGTGGATCTTATTTTTTCTTTTTTGAAAGAGGTAAACTTATATTATAAAATATAGGGTTTTATTAATGTATACAGGTGTCGAAGGAGTTGAAAAGATAATTGTGTTTTTGTCCTCATAAATTTTAAGTGATGTGTTAATACTAGTGTGAGTATTTGTATCAAGAGACTCAGATATGATAGCTGAGGTCCTGATTTGGCTCCTAGTAGTCCGCTGGACCCTATAAACACTAACTAACTAATCTCTGTCCTTGACCTCCTCTGCCGTCTGCAGGGACAGGTTGTCTTCATCGTCATCCAGCGACACCACCATGTCGTCGTCTCTGTCCTTGACCACCTCTGCACTTTTCAGAAATGAGACTTTTGGGGTTTTAGCCTAAATTCAGGCTTCTTAAAGGTCTCCAGGGTCATTCTTGTGATTTGCAGAAATCTGCTGGGAAAATGGAAGAGGGGTGTGTGTGTGTGTATAATAAGACCATCAGGTTTCAAGTTCTGAAACCAATCGATTAGTTACTCTAGTTTGGTTTTTCAAAGCTTTTGCTGACATCGCCAAAGTTGGAAAAAAAAATCTGTGGGCTCATAATGTTGTAAAGGCTAAGAACAGAAAAATTGGGAGGGATATTGACAAGATTCCAGATATCAAGAGTTGCTGGGATGCGTAAAGGCTTGAGCATACCACCAGCCTAACAATACTTCAGTCTGAAAACAAAAAACAAAACAAAAGAAAGCTTCAGGGACTTACCCTTGTGCCCTCAAGGCCATTGGCCCTGGAGTCCACTTGTGGCTTTGACGCAGGATCCGGGACCCTTTTTTTTTTTTTTGGCCGGAGGCCTTTACAGACAGGGTTACCCTGACTGTAGTCTGTGTAGTTGTTGGTGTCGCTGTCCCCAGCGGTGATTGGTTGGAGTCGGTGCTGTTGGTCTTCTGCTCTCAGTGGCAGCCTTTCAAGCCCCGGGTGGTGGTGGTGTGTGCATGCATATGACTGTATACAGTATTCAGCTTTTTTGGGGTGCTTGTCTGTACTGAAAGTTTTCCTTTCAGTTTTATTGGCCTCTCTTCATTGGAAGTCAGGATAAGGAGAACATAGGTTGTGGTATAATTAGTAAGTTCAACGAGACTTACCTGTAAGTTGAGGTTAAATTGGAATTATTTAGAGTCCAGTGATGGAAAGAGCAATTACGTGAGATGTGATGCGCGTGCATCTAGCCAGTATTTAGACACGAATGACCTCTAAAATAAATTCAGCAGACAATACCTGGGAGGGTTAGCCAGAATCATCCAGAGCCGAGATGGAAGGGCACGTAATTGCTCATTCAGTTTCATCAAGGAGGCGTCGCCGCGTGCGGACTAGTCCATATATGCTACACCACATCCGCTAAGTTTTGAGACCACACTATGCATGTTTGAAGCCGATGGATAAATGAATTAACAACAAAGATGAGACAATTGAAGAAGAGGGTCTTGTGGCTACGACTCAGCAGATGTCTGACCTACGCATTAGCCCAGCGCGCTGGTCAGACCTTGAGTGCCTACCTACCATTTGTTTTTCCTTTTTGTGTGTGTGTAGTGGATGTACACGTGTGTGTATGATGTGTGGACATGGGCCCATGTGTGTGCGTGGGCGCACACATTGTGTGCGTGGGCGCACACATTGTGTGCGCGTTTATTTTGTGTGTGTGTGTCTGCATGTATGTATGCGTGTGCAGAAGTGTGTGTGTGCTTGTAATTTGTGGGTTTGTGTGAGCACTTACCTGCATATAGGCTATATGTATACATATCTGTATGTGCGTGTCTTTGTATGTGGGCGTGTGTGCATATGCATGTGTGCATGCCGTTTGTGTGTGTGTGCCTGCATGTATGTGCGCGAGTGCATATGCGTGTGCTTGTAATTTGTGGGTTTGTGTGAGCACACTTACCTGCATATAGGCTATATGTGTACATATCTGTATGTGCGTATCTTTGTATGTGGGCGTGTGTGCATGTGCGCGCGTGTGGACCTGCACATGCACACGTGTGTGGGTAAGAGCGAGCGAACGTACACGCATACTATATGTGTGTGGGTAAGAGCAAGCGAACGTACACGCTCGTTCCCATCACTAGACTCTAGATAATTCCAATTTAACCTCAACTTGCAGTTAAGTCTTGTTCAATTTACTAATTATTAATCGTCTAGCGATTGGTCATTCACAATGACGTGAGACTTCAGAGTTAGAGGTCATGAGTACTGAATCGGTCATAAAAGCAATATAAACAAGTTGACGGATTTTGTCTACATTTAATTTGTAGCATAAACAAGCACTTGTATGTAAGCTGAAGTTTGTGTGGAATTCCACGAAGGCAGTTTACAGGAATGGAGGAATGTACGAGATGCGCATGCGCATATCGGGCCATATTTTTAAAGTATAAGTTCTTTATAAAGGACTTCATGTAATCTTTATTCAATCAATTTGATGAACAAAGGTGATAAATTGTGACGGCCTCCCACAAAATGATGGGTAAGTCGCGCAGGGCTGATCACCGCTGCGGGCAACAAAGAGTGGTGAGGGTCATGTTGGGGTAAAATGAGATTTTTGCACCAAAACATAGGAAAACCATTAAAGCACATTATGTTTCACTGATTTTACCTAAATTAAGCTAGAAATCTGATGAAATGAATTTTTTTTTCACTCCGTGTCATCGATTTTAAGCAGCACCCATTGCGAAAAGTTACTCCTTTTCAACAGATAATCAAATGCACATCCCTAGCAGAGCCCCCTGGTGTCACACATCATTTGAAAGCTCAGTGTGTCTACTACTTTAGAATCTAAACAATTTTCTAAAATAAACCAATCAGAAGGCCTTTAGGATGCATTCAAAGTCGTACACAAAAGAAAACCTTCCAACCAATCAGGAATCAAATACCAAAATGTCCTTAATAACTCAGCTGTTCGACAGCAGAGACGCTGCCTTTCATTGGCCACAGCTCAATGGAATCCATTGCATTTTGCCTTTGTCGTCGCTTTACTCAAAAAATCATGTTTCGATGTATTGCAACTCTGTTAAATTCATCAAAATGTTTTCAATTATGAAGGCCAGGGAATTAGTGGCCTTATAAACGAATATTTCACCACCAGCATTGGCAATGAAAAGGAATATTTTGATTTCGTTTCCAACGAAGGAACTGAAGGCGAAGCCGGCGATGGGATTTCCACATTGACTTGAACCGGCATGTCTCGGACTGTTGGACTCAAAATCGAAAATGAAAAAGAAAATGAGGAGCCAGTCATATGAATTTAAGAAAGTGCAGATCCATCGGGTATAATGCCAAAAATTTGGTGACGGTGACGTATGCAACAGATACAGGTACTGCAATGGGCAGCCTCTACCAGATCTACAAATGGCAGAACAGTTTTCCTGCAACTGCATGCAGATCAAAATGATCATATAAATGCATTCCAGCTGCTGATGGCCAACGTATTATGTGTGCATGTTTGTGGAGAGGAGAGGGAGCACAGGTTTTGAACGTTGGGATAGTGTGCGTGTGTGTGTGCGTGTATGTGTGTGCGCGAGAGAGAGGATAAGAGATTCCACCCAGGCAACTGAAAAGGAAGAAGAAAGGATAATGCACAAGCAGTTGCTTCTGATAAGGTCGTAAACAGCATATACTCTAGTAAAGATCAGATTTTTCATTTTCAGCGCCCTGAACAGCCATTAATGACACCAACATTTGACTGGGGATAAAATTCAATTATTAAAGTGTTTGCAATTATTATTTTGATGGTTTCCCACATTTTTCATAAGTTTACAGCAAAATTAAGCCTTGGTTGCTACGGAAAAATGGTTGGAGAAAGTAGTTTCCTTAAAATGGCTAACGTATAAATGGGACACTTTGAAAGGTCATAACTTTTTCATTTTTTTAACACAGAAATTCTTTATATATCATTGGAAAGGTCTTTTTTTTTCTCTTTCTGTTGATATACATATCTTGATAAGTTCAAAATTCGAATTCTCATTTTGTGGGAGTTGGTCACAATTGTTAACCTGATAAACAGTTTGCATCAACCAAAGAAGGAAATGAGATTTTGTTCATGGGAGGGAACATTTTTAATAAGGGAGGGCGTATATTCCTCTGTTCCTGTAAACTACCATCGTGGAATTCCAAACTTCGACCGACGGGCAAGTGCTCGTTTATGTTACAAATTCCACTTCCAGTAGTTTCCATGGAAACTACAGAATGTACGAGACTTCCAGAATAATACCAAATGTGAATATTTTCTTTATTAGAGTTGAGGAAATGAACAATTTTGCTGGAGTTCATAATATAGAGTTGAAGTGAAACTTCCATAATAAAAATGGGTACAATTTTTTTTTTAATAGGGGGTGCAAGGGAAAGGAGATTTTGTTGGACTTCATTGTGGGGTTGAAATATTTGTACCTTCCCACTGAATGCCTGCCCTTCCCCCACTCGCTCCCCACCCTCTATCGCCATCCCCTCCGTGGCTCCCTTGATTTTTTTTCCCTCCAAAGATGGCTGGAGGAATCTCCTTTTGTAGTAGCTGTAACATTTGGAAGCATATTGCATGCGAGACGGGAGGTCATCTAATGCAGGATTTTATGTTTGGTACCATGGACACTGGGTTGATCGATTGAATTACTGATGAGTTGAATGTTTTGGAGGTAACACTATGCATGAGTCGGTCACCGATGCATTTATCATATTGTGTGTGTAAACGTAATTTTATTATAAGTGAAAGGTTTTACACACCGATCGTTCCCATATACACATTTTGTTGGATTTCTGTCTGGTGCCCTGGAGGCCTTGATTGATATTGATGCAGTCAATGATTATTGATGCAGTTGATGATTGTTATTGATGCAGTCGATGTATGCAGGCTTCAACCATAGCGCAATTGATGCATGTACTGGAAAGTTAAGGGTTACTACGGTGGTAATTGACAAGATTCCTTTGTGTCGACCTGTGAAAGTTGAACTGCAATGCATTGTGCATCTGATGTTTTTTGGTTCCAAGATCGGCAAGACATTCTTCTACTTCTTGAACTGTTATGGGAGCATTCAGATTGTGGTTTATTACAGGGTCTGGATTGTTCTTGAAGTTTTCATCTTCTTGCTTTCTGTGCAGTCTATTTTCTGTTGATAAACTATCTTTGCTGCCATTTTTGGTAAATACGTCAACAAAAGCTTCGGCCTTTTCTAGATTAGAAGGGAAATCAGACTTTGGGAGTGTGACGGGACATTTTGGCAAGTGTACTCCATTTTTCATTGTTCTTCACTTTTCCCACACTTTTTGAAAATCTTTATAATTTGTTATTTCATTCTTATAAAAGTCGGACCAATATTGCTGTTTTGCTTTTCCTCAAGAAGCTCCTTTAGTGTGCTCGTCTTCTAAAGTCCTTTGCTTCAGAAATATTCTGTTTGATGCTTTTCTCCTTTTTCGCTTTTTCACATGTCTCATTCCACCAGACATTACCTGTGTGCTTTTTTTTAAACTTGATTTCACAGGTTTTTATCATAGGTATTGACCGATTCGTGGCAGAAAGCATAGCATTCTGAAACTGATCGTATAGGTTGTCAATAGTTTATCAAGTTCTTTTGTGTCGACATAAAGTTTTCAGTAATTCCGTGAATTTACGTCGACATAGAAAGTTTTCAGTAATTCCGTGAATTTACCCCAGTTAGCTGCTCTATAATTATATTTTGGGACTTTCTCCCTTGTCAAATCTGTTGGTTCAAGCCTTGGAAGTTTCGAAGGCAGTAATGATAGCAATATGATCACTACTGAGTGTGTCGTCCAGGGTTTGCCAGTCACAAAGTGGCGCTAGATCTGGAGATGTCAAAGTTAGATCTACTGCACTTGGCTTGTGCTCAGGGTTGTCAGGAACACCTGTTATTCTCCCGTCATTCAAAAGATATAAGGGCGAGTCGACTAGATTTTCAATGAAACGGTTACTAGTAACCAACTGGCAATCCTTTTCCCAAAACGGGGAATGAGCATTAAAATCTCCAGTTACAATATACTTATTGTTTTCATCTGGTCTTAAATGAAATGATCGTAACCAATCACAATTAAGCTCGTTAGGTTCCCATGGTAGATAGACTGACACAACAGTTAATACGATGTTGGTATTCACCTGAGCCCCGACTGCACAGGAATAGGAATCAGGTGTGTCTGGTGGAAAGACTGACACAACAGTTAATACGATGTTGGTATTCACCTGAGCCCTGACTGCACAGGAATAGAAATCAGGTGTGTCTGGTGGAACGGGACTTGCACAGGAGCTGTAGTTCTCTCCTTCCTTGATGTAAATGGCTGCATTGATTTATCATTAGTGTTCTCCTGTTGAACTATTAGGGGGAAATAATAGCCAGCGAGTTTAGGTAACTTATTTCTATGTGTTTCGGGATTGTAAGGCCAACACATTGTGGTTTTCTTCTGCAAGTTTTTGTTTTAATTGGTGAATGGAAGTTATATAATAGATCAACAGTTCCACTGAAATACCTTAAAAGGACCGTCTTTTAACATGTCTTTTGGCATGTGTGTGTGTGTGTATCTGTGTTTGCATGTGCAAGCAAGCAGGGAAGGGTATGTGAGGGAATATGATACAACACTACATTATGGTGACAAAGATTGGATAAGAAATGTGAAAGAAATGAACAGAAGTGGGTAGAGATGGTGAACCTGGGGGGAGGGGTGGAGATAACAGAAGTGGGTAGAGATGGTGAACCTGGGGGGAGGGGTGGAGATAACAGAAGTGGGTAGAGATGGTGAACCTGGGGGGAGGGGTGGAGATAACAGAAGTGGGTGGAGATGGTGAACCTGGGGGGAGGGGTGGAGATAACAGAAGTGGGTAGAGATGGTGAACCTGGGGGGAGGGGTGGAGATAACAAGTGGGTAGAGATGGTGAACCTGGGGGGGAGGGGTGGAGATAACAGAAGTGGGTGGAGATGGTGAACCTGGGTGCAGATCGAACAGAAGAGGGTGGAGATGGTGAACCTGGGGGGAGGGGTGGAGATCGAACAGAAGAGGGTGGAGATGGTGCTGAACCTGGGGGAGGGGTAGAGATCGAACAGAAGTGGGTGGAGATGGTGGATCTGGGGGAGGGGTGGAGATCGAACAGAAGTGGGTGGAGATGGTGAACCTGGAGATGTCGACGCTGGACAGAGTGAACAAATTTCATTGTCTAACTGCCAGGTAGCCAAACCCCCCACCCTCCCCCCCACTCCACAAAGAAGAAAAAAGGTAAGCATATTATAAACTGCTGTAAGAGAGAAAGAAAAAAAGAACAACAAAGGGTAAACTGCCCAGACAGGAAGAAAAACACAAGATGACAGAAGTGGGAAGATAAAAAGGTCGACAGGTTTTGGGGAGCTGGGGGATGCAGATGGCGACGGGCGTTTGGCAAGATGTTCAGATTCTGCTCTGGCCCGGCTGACCAAACGGAGCCCTGTTACACCTGTTGGCACACAGAGAACACAATTGTCATCAGGAATAAAAGACAGACAACAACACACACACGCACAAAAACCCCCAAACCCTGACATATTCATAGTGTACACAATAATGTATCTGACACATTCTCAAAAGGTCGTTGCTAACAACCCGTACCCAATTATTTAGCTATTTCTCTTTAAAATTATTATCATTTGTTGTAGCAATCCTGCATGTTTTGAGAGATGCATAAGATAAAATGGTAAATGTGATGAGCCTTATATAGCAACAATAAAGCATTTTGCACAATTTTTATGTATAAATTTTAATTTGCAAATGGGACAATTGTTGTGTATTTGATGTGTATTGAAAACCTTGTCATTACAAAGTTGAATTGCTTGTTTGTTTTGGAGAATAAAAAGAATTTTCTGACACAACTGTTATGTTTTTGTGTGAAAAATATCTGGCTGAAAATCCGTTTGTTGGTTGTGACAGCCTTTGTCCTCAAATCGATCAAAGAAACACAATGCTCTGGAATGTATTCTACAAAGATAGTGCTAAACTCATCTTGAAACGGCTAAAGAATACATTCTGTGTATCATTAAGCGGAAAATTAATCAAGTGAACAATTCGTTTGCTTAAAGAAATGATTTCCAGCATGCAGTACCTGTTGTCCATTCAACTGGAACTACTGAAGAAGGGGAGAGAGAGAACTACTGAAGAAGGGGAGAGAGAGAGCACTACTGAAGAAGGGGAGAGAACTACTGAAGAAGGGGAGAGAGAGAGCACTACTGAAGAAGGGAGAGAACTACTGAAGAAGGGGAGAGAGAGCACTACTGAAGAAGGGGAGAGAGAGAACTACTGAAGAAGGGGAGAGAGAGAACTACTGAAGAAGGGGAGAGAGAGAACTACTGAAGAAGGGGAGAAAGAGAACTACTGAAGAAGGGGAGAGAGAGAACTACTGAAGAAGGGGAGGGAGAGAACTACTGAAGAAGGGGAGGGAGAGAACTACTGAAGAAGGGGAGAGAGAGCAGCTCTTCCCCTAAAGTGTGAAAAAGGGATGAATAAAAAAAATGTGTAGGAGGCACAGAAATGTCAAGTGATCTTGATGGGGTAGGGTGGGCACCAATGAGTCATTATATAACTCCTCACCCAACAGTCCATTTTCTTCAAAGATTTTTTTTCCACATCTGTAAACTCAGTAACAACTGTCAGATTTCTTGACAAGTCGGGTACTAAGTTTTAAAAAAAAACACTAAAAAAAAAAAAAAAAACCCAAAGAAAAAGCTGATGTCACCTATGAGAAGAATAAAGACGTTCCAACACTGCCATTATTTGCCTGCTGAGCATGCTGCCATACTACTGCACTTCAGATTCTGCAGTGGCATTCCAAAAGGTTGTTGTAAAACATTCAGACATCTTGATGCAAAACGAAATGAATAAATTGCTACATTGTTTATAAAAAAAAAAAGGCTTTACTGACAGACAGTATGATTTTCTTCCCATATTACAGCTTTAATTACTATAGCCCGGCCAACTACACATGGTCTTTCATTACTATAGCCCAGCCAGCTACACATGGTCTTTCATTACTATAGCCCAGCCAGCTACACATGGTCTTTCATTACTATAGCCCACAGCCAACTACACATGGTCTTTCATTACTATAGCCCAGCCAGCTACACATGATTACTATAGCCCAGCCAGCTACACATGGTCTTTCATTACTATAGCCCACAGCCAGCTACACATGGTCTTTCATTACTATAGCCCACAGCCAACTACACATGGTCTTTCATTACTATAGCCCACAGCCAACTACACATGGTCTTTCATTACTATAGCCCACAGCCAGCTACACATGGTCTTTCATTACTATAGCCCACAGCCAACTACACATGGTCTTTCATTACTATAGCCCACAGCCAACTACACATGGTCTTTCATTACTATAGCCCACAGCCAACTACACATGGTCTTTCATTACTATAGCCCAGCCAACTACACATGGTCTTTCATTACTATAGCCCACAGCCAACTACACATGGTCTTTCATTACTACAGCCCAGCCAACTACACATGGTCTTTCATTACTATAGCCCACAGCCAACTACACATGGTCTTTCATTACTATAGCCCAGCCAGCTACACATGGTCTTTCATTACTATAGCCCAGCCAACTACACATGGTCTTTCATTACTATAGCCCGGCCAACTACACATGGTCTTTCATTACTATAGCCCAGCCAACAACACATGGTCTTTCATTACTATAGCCCAGCCAGCTACACATGGTCTTTCATTACTATAGCCCACAGCCAACTACACATGGTCTTTCATTACTATAGCCCAGCCAACTACACACGGTCTTTCATTACTATAGCCCAGCCAGCTACACATGGTCTTTCATTACTATAGCCCACAGCCAACTACACATGGTCTTTCATTACTATAGCCCAGCCAGCTACACATGGTCTTTCATTACTATAGCCCAGCCAGCTACACATGGTCTTTCATTACTATAGCCCACAGCCAGCTACACATGGTCTTTCATTACTATAGCCCACAGCCAACTACACATGGTCTTTCATTACTATAGCCCAGCCAACTACACATGGTCTTTCATTACTATAGCCCACAGCCAGCTACACATGGTCTTTCATTACTATAGCCCACAGCCAACTACACATGGTCTTTCATTACTATAGCCCACAGCCAACTACACATGGTCTTTCATTACTATAGCCCAGCCAACTACACATGGTCTTTCATTACTATAGCCCACAGCCAACTACACATGGTCTTTCATTACTATAGCCCAGCCAACTACACATGGTCTTTCATTACTATAGCCCACAGCCAACTACACATGGTCTTTCATTACTATAGCCCAGCCAGCTACACATGGTCTTTCATTACTATAGCCCAGCCAACTACACATGGTCTTTCATTACTATAGCCCGGCCAACTACACATGGTCTTTCATTACTATAGCCCAGCCAACAACACATGGTCTTTCATTACTATAGCCCAGCCAGCTACACATGGTCTTTCATTACTATAGCCCACAGCCAACTACACATGGTCTTTCATTACTATAGCCCAGCCAACTACACACGGTCTTTCATTACTATAGCCCAGCCAACTACACACGGTCTTTCATTACTATAGCCCAGCCAGCTACACATGGTCTTTCATTACTATAGCCCACAGCCAACTGCACATGGTCTTTCATTACTATAGCCCACAGCCAACTACACATGGTCTTTCATTACTATAGCCCAGCCAACTACACATGGTCTTTCATTACTATAGCCCACAGCCAGCTACACATGGTCTTTCATTACTATAGCCCACAGCCAACTACACATGGTCTTTCATTACTATAGCCCAGCCAGCTACACATGGTCTTTCATTACTATAGCCCAGCCAACTACACATGGTCTTTCATTACTATAGCCCAGCCAGCTACACATGGTCTTTCATTACTATAGCCCAGCCAACTACACATGGTCTTTCATTACTATAGCCCAGCCAGCTACACATGGTCTTTCATTACTATAGCCCAGCCAACTACACATGGTCTTTCATTACTATAGCCCAGCCAACTACACATGGTCTTTCATTACTATAGCCCACAGCCAACTACACATGGTCTTTCATTACTATAGCCCAGCCAACTACACATGGTCTTTCATTACTATAGCCCAGCCAGCTACACACGGTCTTTCATTACTATAGCCCAGCCAGCTACACATGGTCTTTCATTACTATAGCCCAGCCAACTACACATGGTCTTTCATTACTATAGCCCAGCCAACTACACATGGTCTTTCATTACTATAGCCCACAGCCAACTACACATGGTCTTTCATTACTATAGCCCAGCCAACTACACACGGTCTTTCATTACTATAGCCCAGCCAACTACACATGGTCTTTCATTACAATAGCCCAGCCAACTACACATGGTCTTTCATTACTATAACCCAGCCAGCTACACACGGTCTTTCATTACTATAGCCCAGCCAGCTACACATGGTCTTTCATTACTATAGCCCGGCCAACTACACAGAGTTTTTTAGGGGTTGTCAAACATTTATGGGGAAAAAGGTTGCAATCTGAAATAAGATTGCATCCTGTAAACAGTTAGATTGTGAAAAAGCCACAATCCACGAAAGACCTAATCCTATGATAACTGAACAGTTGACATGCTTCAGGTGGATAAGGCCCAATCCTATGATAACTAAATAGCTGACATACTTCAGGTGGACAAGACCCAATCCTATGATAACTAAATAGTTGATATACTTCAGGTGGACAAGACCCAATCCTATGATAACTAAACAGTTGACGTACTTCAGGTAGATAAGACCCAATCCTATGATAACTAAACAGTTGACATACTTCAGGTGGATAAGACCCAATCCTATAACTGAATTGTTGACATGCTTCAGGTGGATAAGAGCGAGCTGTGCTCAGGATGGTGCCAGGCATTCTGAGGATAACAATGATAACATGTCAAAAAATAATGGAGCACAAGAATCCATAGGCAACTAGACTGCAGACAGGACAGCTAGCGTCCACCCTTGACAGGGGTACAATTTTTACCACATGGTCCATATTTTTACCCCCCCCCCCCCCAAAAAAAAACAAAAAAACAATAATGATCAGTCCTATTAATAACCAAAATATAAATAAATGTACATTAATCAAATATCAGTCCTATTAATAACCAATAAATAAATAAATGCACGTTAATCAAATATTATACTACCTTTTCGATCATCAATTAAGCTGAATATTTTCAGTTGCTACAGGAGGGCAGTAGATAATTTTCATACGAGTCCATCAATGGAATTTTCTTCCAAACCACAGATGGCTGGACATTGTGAGCTCAGCCCAGTGTCCTTGCAAACCACAAGTGGCTGGACATGGTGAGCTCAGGCCTGTGTCCTTGCAAACCACAAGTGGTTGTGCATTGTGAACTCAGCCCAGTGTCCTTGCAAACCACAAGTGGTTGTGCATTGTGAGCTCAGCCCAGTGTCCTTGCAAACCACAAGTGGTTGTGCATTGTGAGCTCAGCCCAGTGTCCTTGCAAACCACAAGTGGTTGGACATTGTGAGCTCAGCCCAGTGTCCTTGCAAACCACAAGTGGCTGGACATTGTGAGCTCAGCCCAGTGTCCTTGCAAACCACAAGTGGCTGTGCATTGTGAGCTCAGCCCAGTGTCCTTGCAAACCACAAGTGTTGTGCATTGGTTATTTGTGTGCATATCTCAGGGTCCTCACCCAAGAATTAAAAAAAAAAAAAAATTCAAATGTGATGACCCAGGCGAAGCCACTAACGAACACCCAGGGTACAAGAACACCTTGGCAATGTCGATGCCTCTCAGATTGTGCTGGACATACTGTTGGCCACCTGGTGTATGTGAACACTCCTGCACAGGCACACAGATTAGACCACTAGAGCACTACATGATGTTACTTGCCTCTGCAAACAGTCTTGGCTGTTGAAAAGTCTGGACGACCGTGGCCTTGTTCATTCTCTTCACCAGTCCTGGCGGAGCATCAGCTGTTGGCTTGCTGGATGAATGCCGGGGTAGTATTGCTGCTTTGTCACATGATGGCTACAGCTTTCAACAGCTGCATCTGGTGAATATCAGGCAGCTACTTGCCGTGGGAATGTCGAGCGCCTCTCAGTGGATCTTCTGTAAGCCATACCGATAGCGTAGTCCCTTGCACTTTCATCAAGCTTCCTAGAAAAAGAGTTATCATCTGCAACAGTTACTACAGGTTCAAATCATTGCATACTCACGCTACAACTTGCCTTACCATTTTGACACATAGTCTTTGTTGTCCTTACAAAATGATAATCATCTTATTAGTCACATCATTAAAAAAAACAACAACTAACAAACAATCACATTTTTTCTCTCTCAAAAACTGAGTACAGAAACAGCCATTGAATAGGAGTGTCACATCCATGACATAACTCTCATACATTCCTACAATCTGACTCTCATGATGTGTGACCAACTTCTTGGTTGTTAAATGTGTGTTGGTGTATAAAACGAGTATATTGATGAAAACATAAATCACTCGTGCAAGGTTTTGAAAAGACAAGGACTTTTGAAGTCTTGTTTACCCTCTTGTGCTGCCTTGGTCCATCTCATCAAGGAAACAATACAGCTTGCACAGGTAAGGTAAGGTAAGGTAAGGTAAGGTAAGGTAAGGTAAGGTGAGGTGAGGTGAGGTGAGGTGAGTTGAGGCGAGGTGAGGTGAGGTAAGGTGAGGTGAGGTGAGGTGAAGTGAGGTAAGGTAAGGTGAGGTGAGGTAAGGTGAGGTGACGTAAGGTTAGGTGAGGTGAGGTAAGGTAAGGTGAGGTGAGGTAAGGTTAGGTGAGGTGAGGTGAGGTAAGGTGAGGTGAGGTGAGGTAAGGTAAGGTGAGGTGAGGTAAGGTTAGGTGAGGTGAGGTAAGGTAAGGTGAGGTGAGGTGAGGTGAGGTAAGGTAAGGTGAGGTGAGGTAAGGTGAGGTGAGGTGAGGTGAGGTAAGGCGAGGTGAGGTGAGGTAAGGTTAGGTGAGGTGAGGTAAGGTAAGGTAAGGTGAGGTGAGGTGAGGTAAGGTTAGGTGAGGTGAGGTAAGGTAAGGTTAGGTGAGGTAAGGCAAGGTGAGGTAAGGTAAGGTAAGGCAAGGTGAGGTAAGGTAAGGTGAGGTGAGGTAAGGTAAGGCAAGGTGAGGTGAGGTAAGGCATGGTAAGGTAAGGTACGGCAAGGTAAGGCAAGGTAAGGTTGCTTATAGCTCATCGGACTGCAAAAGGCCATATCAGGGCTGTCACTGAGTTGAAGTCAACTCACTAGTCATCACAAAAAACTGAAAAAAAAAAAATCACACAACCTTGTAAAATACACATAAAAACATGCCTGAAACTTCATTAAAAATCGCTGTTCCATAAAATCTGAATTCTGAACAATAGAGTTGTGGGGGAAAAACAAAACAGAATCTGAATTCAGATGAAAAATATTAATCTCTTTCAGCCTGCACTAAAACTAAGGGTGTTAACACCAACCAAAGTTGAAAATTATACCAGAGGCAGTGATTACTACCAACATTATACTTATTGCAATCATCAGTTTCATTGCAATCATCAGTTTCATTTTTCACCTACAATGGATGCTGCTATTTCTAGTACTGCTATTCATGGTAGAGGTAAGCCACTACTCCCCCCCCATTAAAATAACTGGAGATGTACAAGTGCGAAGAAAGAGGACAATGCGCAAAGAGTTTTGTCCGCATAGTCACATCTCTGAGTATCACAATTATGAATGGCTGTAGTTGCGGTAAACTCAGAAGGAAAATGAAGAAACATAGGAACTGTGTTTATCACAGCCACTGTCATAAACATAATGACTGATAAGCAACTGAAAGGGGAAAAATGGATATCTATTCCATTTTTGTTGCACTTGCACTTATTGCAGTTTTATCCTACGCTTAAGAAGAGACACACTTCCCATTGAGAAAAGAAGTACATAAACACAGAGATTAATAAGTCAAAAAGGTAAGCCCCGCCCCTCATCTCTCCAACACCAAAATCCCCCACCCCACCCCACCCCACCCTTCACACACACACACTTACACGGTAAGCACAATCACATGTCGAATGAAAATAAAATTTCAAGTTGGTAATTGTGGAAGATAAATCAAGCGATATTTATTAAGGTCAATTTCCACACTGTTTTCAATATTACCTTTCAGAATCAGTACATACTGCTCCAGATCATATCTAAATTTTACCAGTTTGAAGAATACCTGACTTTTTGGCGGCATATTTTATAACTTGCATAATTTATAAATATAGAACTTAGCCAGCAAAATCAACAAACCCATTGTTTTATCTGTAGATTGTTGCCCTGGTATGCCGAACAGAATCAAACATCTCTCAAAAGAAAACTATTCACACTGTGGGCATTTGTTACACAACTGTCTCCAAAGATCCTGCCAGAAAGAATGGACCATCTCACAGTCCCAGAAAAGGAGTTCAACTGTCTTGAGTTCCTCGACTGCACTGGTTACAAACTGGAGAGTCAATCCACTTTCTTGTATACAAGTATTCCTCTGTTGGCAGAAGTCTGTAGCAGTCTCATCTGGAACCACCGTAACTGAATGAATGAATCTTTTATTTTAACATGTTTTCACCATAATCGGTGATATCACATGGAGGAGCCACCTTAATGGAATGAATGAATCTTTTATTTAACATGTTTTCACCATAATCAGTGATATTACGTGGAGGAGCCGCCTTAATTGTACATCTGTAGTTACTAGTAGTCGAAAAACAAGAACTAAATATTTCATCCCAGTTCACATTGTCATTGTGTATTTCAGACCATCTCTCAACTGCAGTGGGAGCTACTTCAGACTTTGTCATCACTGATGGCATACGAAGCACTTTGAACTGTTAGTGTTTTCGTAGCTGTGTTTTACAGGAACAGGGTGCTAGCCTGAAGCCAAACCTCCTTGCAGTTACTTAAAGAGACTGTAGAAGGCAATCGTCTCTGAAAGACCAAGAGCTGATGTCCACTCACTAAGCAGTGGTTCACCTTTGGACCGTACAAATGGCCGTTAAGCTTCTCTTGGAAACTCTTCCCGTTCTAGCTGGTGCTGCCACAACGGAAGTCCTACGCCTAGTGGTGCTGTGTAAACACCACCCCCTCACGTGGTTCAGCCCGCCAGCTGAAGCAGTGTACCAGGGCGTGGCGCTTACAGCCAGCATGTGAGAGCTTTGGGAGATGGGCGAGGGCCAGTGATGCCCGTCCACCCTACTAAGTAGATGCAGCTGCCGAACAACAATGGCCATCAAATGGACCCCAGCAGGCCAGAGAAAAAGAGGACGACCCAGGATGAGCTGGCGACAGACAGTGGAGAGAGACCTCAGACTTGTTGACAGAGGATGGAGTGACACTAGCAAACTGGCTGAGGACCGTGCACAGTGGAGCGCCTTGACTGCCTCATGCGTCACAAGACGCGGGAACATATTTGTAAGTAAGATTGCATGTTTGTTTCCTTTTCCAAAGCTGGGCTTTGGACTTGTGCTCCTTATCTTGGTCTGCTAGGATAATACTGACTTTGCTCAGGTACTGTCTGATCACATCTATCATGCCAGCATGTGTGTAAGAAAATCAGCTCTCAGTATTGATGGAAATACATTTCATCATACCAGCATGTGTGTAAGAAAATCAGCTCTCAGTATTGATGGAAATACATTTCATCATACCAGCATGTGTGTAAGAAAATCAGCTCTCAGTATTGATGGAAATAGATTTCATCATACAAGCATGTGTGTAAGAAAATCAGCTTTCAGTATTGATGGAAATACATTTCATCACACCAGCATGTGTGTAAGAAAATCAGCTCTTAGTATTGATGGAAATACATTTTTGAAGTCTCTAAAGTTAATATACTGGCCATTAACATCAACCAATTGTTTGACCTTGAAGATAGCAACTCACATCATCCTTTTAAAAACACTGTCTTCCTGTCTCTAAGAATACTGACATTATAATGAATGTACTCTGCCAGAAATTCATCTGTATTTAAAGGACAACAAAACAGAATACTGACATTATAATGAATGCATTCTGCCAGAAATTCATCTGTATTTAAAGGACAACATAATAGACATGCTTTCATATAATTGATATAATGTCAGACAACATCTTTTAAGAATGCATGATTAATTTTTTCCATTAAAACATTTCCAAGCTCACTACGATAGTTTTCTTAAGTTGCGAGCTGTGGGTACATGCTAAAGGTCCACTGTGTCCAGTCGAATCTAATTTCAGTCTCCTTAACCATGGAGGACATGAATGATCTTCATCCACCATTTTATGGTTGGCAGACTACTAATTTCTTCACTTTGCTCCTCTTACCAAAAAAAAAAAAAAAAAAAAAAATCATAGAACATCTTATCTATTTCTTGAAGAAATCTGTCTGGTGGATCTGGTGAATTAATAAGCAAATGGGTGATTTTAGAGATTACTAGCGACTTCAATACCGTGATCTTGCCGAATGGTGTCACTGTCAGTTGTCTTTTTTCCTTACCCTAAGAATTTTTTTCCATTGCCATTAGCTTATCTTCATAGTTAATACTACAGATGTTTTTTGTATTTGTGGTGAAGTTTAAGCCAAAAACACTAAATGTTCCAGGATCCCAAATAAAATTGCAGTCTTGCATGTATCTTATTCCACAGTGTTTTGCACTCCCAATCCAAACAACTTGCGTTTTGTCTGCATTAATTTTCAAACCCGGTGTTTCAAGAGAACTGAGACAGGACTGCTAAAGCCTCTCTAAATGATTTTTCAGATCCATCAAGTTAAAAGGTTGTATCATCAGTAAACTGAGCTAACAAATGTTCTTTTTGCTTGATTTTGATACCCTGTATAGATCCATTGTCTTATCATAAGGGACAGAACTTCTGCACAAATTAGAGGTACGATGAGGATCTATCTCCCTGCCTCACTCCTCTTTCAGTGTCAAACCATTCAGAATATTAACCACTGACTGACACACAAGTGTTAATTTGGTTATAAAATGTCTTGACCCATCTTCTTATATCAGGGCCAAAGTTAAAGAATTCAAGGATTTTCTCTTAAAAATGTCCCAGATATGCTATTTAACCCTTTCTCAGTCAATTATCAAAATCATACCTGGGTTATTTTCTTTCTCAGTATATATTAATGTATCATATAGCATTCTAATGGTTTCCCCAACATATCTTCTTTTAAGAAATCTTTTTGGCATTCGTGAATAATATGACGAAGTACACCTTTTAACCTGTTTGCAATGCAAGCTGAATCAATCCTGTATGTAGTGTTTAATAGTGAAATTGGGCGCCAGTTTTTCTCCAATCATTCTGGTTTTCTTTCTTTTGGAAAGCATGTAATTATTCCTTGTTTTTGCGTAACAGGCAAATCATTATTTTGGAACCCTTCACTTAGGGAGTGAACAAGAAAAGTTCCTATTTTCTGAAAGAAAAATTTAAAGAATTTAACTGTAAACCCATCTAGGCCTGGGCTCTTATCATTTTTCGTATTTTTCAGAGCAAAAGCGGCTTCCTTCCATGTAATCAGTCCTTTAATTTTTCTCCGTATCAGAGGATGGAAAACAGGAACATCTGGAGAATGAACTTTAACATCAATGTCAGTGACTTCCCTGGCCTTGTAGAGGTTTTCATAGAACCTTTGAACTTCTTTCAGAATTTCTCCCTGGTTAGTAATTAGCTCTCCAACTAACTTCTCAGTGATGTTCACTGTCTTGTCTAGGAAGTTACCACTTTCTAGGTCACTGGATACTAAAAGCAACCAACATCGTGTTATTGCAAATTTTCGGTTTATTTAAAACCTTCCTCAAGCCAGAACGCAGAAGACCTGCCAATTGCAGTCAACAGCCTTTTAAAGTATAACAGCAGACAATCATCTCACACTTTCTTTCCACTGAGTGATCACCCTTTCCCTACCACACTTCAAGCTCTCTCCTAACACCTGTGTAGGTTCTCGGTTACAGAAGTATTTTGTAACTTTCCCCCTTTTTGAACCCACCTTGCTCTTGATCTCACTACCATACCTTCAATTTTTGTCTTCCTCGTCTAAAAGTTTCTAGCTCTGGTCTCACCTCTTCAATCTCTGGTAATGAAATCAACCTGAATACTACTTTCCAAGTGTTTTAATCTGTTTTTCAAGTCCCTTTCTTTACATCCTCTTCTTTTTGAGTGAGAAGCAAATGCTATTGTTTTAACGTGGTGACAGCCCTGATGTGGCCCTTTGCGGTCGGCTGGGCTATAAGCAACATTATCTTATCTTATCTCCTCTAATTTCCATTACAAGAGTTTCAAACAACAGCTCACTTATCCTTAAAATTCTATCTTCATCAGGAATACTTTTAAATTTCATCAATTTTAACAAATTATAGATGTAATTAATAGGGAACCGTGAATCTTTTCCACAATATTGTCAACATTTAATACTCTTGACCTCATTTGAAATGACCTTTTCTATAAACTGTTGTGAAACTTTCAAAGCTGTAACAATAAAGAAAACATTGTCTCACGATCACACAGAATAACCAGTGAAAAACAGTATATGAGACAGTGACAAAATGTCGTGGTGGCATACCTTAGTGTGTTTGACTGGAGAAATAAACTATTTTTGTTTGGGTGTATTTTGTAACTTGTATCTTAAGGAGATTATAGCCACAATATCAGGGAGATGTACTGGACCATGTCGATAAAACTGATTTTTAGTCAAAGAAAACTGCTGAAATCAGCCATGCCGAAATGGGATATCCACCGACATACTGCAAACAACATGTCCCTACAGCCATTGCAGAGTCGTAAGGAAAACTTGAACACATGAAATGATTTAAAAAACTAAAATTTAGAAATAGAGTTTGTTTCTTACCGCCAATGACATTGACAAACAAAGCACATGACAAGACACGATGCATTTCAACCACTTGGGTCTTCTTCAGGCGAAAAAATAAATCACATTTTACTTGCTGCTGCTGCCAATGTTCTGGCAAGCCCAGTGTGGTCTGTGTATCTTCGGATGGGCTGGGAGATTGTTCAACACATGAACAACAGAACCCTCACTCCTGTTCAGCCAACTTCACACATCCTCTGGATCAGCAACAGGGATGACATGCTCCCCAGTCACTGGACCTCAAATCACTTTGCCCAATGTTGCCCATGACCAATTCAAGCAGAGAAGTGTGCGTCAGTGAGGGTGAGAGAGAGCTTGCCTCAGACTCTGAATGCCCCACTTTTTGTTTTTCAGAGCAAGACAACATTTGGCAGTTTCAGCTCCACTTCTCTCAGTCTGGAAGACAAAGAGATTGGAGAGTTCTATGTTGCTGACTGGCCTGGAAAAAAAGTATGTGGCCAAGATTGAGTACACAAGTGTTGATGTTGCCACTCATACCGACATGGTGGGGCTAAACATCATGGCTGAAACCAACAGTTGGGATTACTTCTGGCCACAAAAAAGAAACTTCCAATGAGCCTATCTCAGAAGCGAAGAGAAAAGTGTCCCTTGAACTAGACCTGTGCAACAGCGCACTAAGAAAACAACCCTACAACATTAAATAGTTCATACAATACCGTTGTTTTCTCTGTGTGCTGTGAAAACAACCCTACAACATTAAATAGTTCATACAATACCGTTGTTTTCTCTGTGTGCTGTGAAAACAACCCTACAACATTAAATAGTTCATACAATACCGTTGTTTTCTCTGTGTGCTGTGAAAACAACCCTACAACATTAAATAGTTCATACAATACAGTTGTTTTCTCTGTGTGCTGTGAAAACAACCCTACAACATTAAATAGTTCATACAATACAGTTGTTTTCTCTGTGTGCTGTGAAAACAACCCTACAACATTAAATAGTTCATACAATACAGTTGTTTTCTCTGTGTGCTGTGAAAACAACCCTACAACATTAAATAGTTCATACAATACCGTTGTTTTCTCTGTGTGCTGTGAAAACAACCCTACAACATTAAATAGTTCATACAATACCGTTGTTTTCTCTGTGTGCTGTGAAAACAACCCTACAACATTAAATAGTTCATACAATACCGTTGTTTTCTCTGTGTGCTGTGAAAACAACCCTACAACATTAAATAGTTCATACAATACCGTTGTTTTCTCTGTGTGCTGTGAAAACAACCCTACAACATTAAATAGTTCATACAATACCGTTGTTTTCTCTGTGTGCTGTGAAAACAACCCTACAACATTAAATAGTTCATACAATACCGTTGTTTTCTCTGTGTGCTGTGAAAACAACCCTACAACATTAAATAGTTCATACAATACCGTTGTTTTCTCTGTGCGCTGTGAAAACAACCCTACAACATTAAATAGTTCATACAATACCGTTGTTTTCTCTGTGCGCTGTGAAAACAACCCTACAACATTAAATAGTTCATACAATACCGTTGTTTTCTCTGTGCGCTGTGAAAACAACCCTACAACATTAAATAGTTCATACAATACCGTTGTTTTCTCTGTGCGCTGTGAAAACAACCCTACAACATTAAATAGTTCATACAATACCGTTGTTTTCTCTGTGTGCTGTGAAAACAACCCTACAACATTAAATAGTTCATACAATACCGTTGTTTTCTCTGTGTGCTGTGAAAACAACCCTACAACATTAAATAGTTCATACAATACCGTTGTTTTCTCTGTGTGCTGTGAAAACAACCCTACAACATTAAATAGTTCATACAATACCGTTGTTTTCTCTGTGCGCTGTGAAAACAACCCTACAACATTAAATAGTTCATACAATACCGTTGTTTTCTCTGTGTGCTGTGAAAACAACCCTACAACATTAAATAGTTCATACAATACAGTTGTTTTCTCTGTGTGCTGTGAAAACAACCCTACAACATTAAATAGTTCATACAATACCGTTGTTTTCTCTGTGTGCTGTGAAAACAACCCTACAACATTAAATAGTTCATACAATACCGTTGTTTTCTCTGTGTGCTGTGAAAACAACCCTACAACATTAAATAGTTCATACAATACCGCTGTTTTCTCTGTGTGCTGTGAAAACAACCCTACAACATTAAATAGTTCATACAATACCGCTGTTTTCTCTGTGTGCTGTGAAAACAACCCTACAACATTAAATAGTTCATACAATACCGTTGTTTTCTCTGTGTGCTGTGAAAACAACCCTACAACATTAAATAGTTCATACAATACCGTTGTTTTCTCTGTGTGCTGTGAAAACAACCCTACAACATTAAATAGTTCATACAATACCGTTGTTTTCTCTGTGCGCTGTGAAAACAACCCTACAACATTAAATAGTTCATACAATACCGTTGTTTTCTCTGTGCGCTGTGAAAACAACCCTACAACATTAAATAGTTCATACAATACCGTTGTTTTCTCTGTGTGCTGTGAAAACAACCCTACAACATTAAATAGTTCATACAATACCGTTGTTTTCTCTGTGTGCTGTGAAAACAACCCTACAACATTAAATAGTTCATACAATACCGTTGTTTTCTCTGTGTGCTGTGAAAACAACCCTACAACATTAAATAGTTCATACAATACCGTTGTTTTCTCTGTGTGCTGTGAAAACAACCCTACAACATTAAATAGTTCATACAATACCGTTGTTTTCTCTGTGTGCTGTGAAAACAACCCTACAACATTAAATAGTTCATACAATACCGTTGTTTTCTCTGTGTGCTGTGAAAACAACCCTACAACATTAAATAGTTCATACAATACAGTTGTTTTCTCTGTGTGCTGTGAAAACAACCCTACAACATTAAATAGTTCATACAATACAGTTGTTTTCTCTGTGTGCTGTGAAAACAACCCTACAACATTAAATAGTTCATACAATACCGTTGTTTCTCTGTGTGCTGTGAAAACAACCCTACAACATTAAATAGTTCATACAATACAGTTGTTTTCTCTGTGTGCTGTGAAAACAACCCTACAACATTAAATAGTTCATACAATACCGTTGTTTTCTCTGTGTGCTGTGAAAACAACCCTAAACATTAAATAGTTCATACAATACCGTTGTTTTCTCTGTGTGCTGTGAAAACAACCCTACAACATTAAATAGTTCATACAATACCGTTGTTTTCTCTGTGTGCTGTTGGAAAAGAATGATGCTGAATGAGGATGGATGGATGGAATTTAGTTTAGTGTCCTGTCACACATATCAATGTGATTGAAGACATTTGAATAAGATCTTTTTTCCACCAAGATGTCATCATGACAGACAAACAGACAGAGAGAGAGAGAGGAGAGAGAGAGAGAGAGAAGAGAGAGAGAGAGAGAGAGAGAGAGAGAGGAAACAGAAATGGAGAGAATCCACAAAGGGTGATGTGAAGAGAATTAAATGACATAAGGAGAAAGCAGAAAAGAAACAAAAATATGGCCTAACTGGATGATCTGTAGTGCTCAAAGATGAAACCAAAATGAACAATCAATTAATTGCTCAATGAGATTTTTGACTACAGTTATTGTGAAGCTGTCTTCTCTTATTTGCTTTCAAACAAAGGAATGATCTCTGATGGAACCTTGTCAGTTTTTGGGTCAGTCAGACTGCAGCATTGTGCAAAGTTTTCTTGACCGTGACTGTTAATGACAGTTCTGTTTAACATTCAATATCAAGTTCTTCCAATAAGCACATATGAATGGTTTTCCCCAAACATGTGGACTCCAGCGGCTTATTATACCAAAGCAACAGTGCCAGGGATTTTCCCTTCTATTTTCAACATCTGATTGACTTGAAAATGAATAACTAAGCATGGCTTGACCATCTTGTTTGCTTTTGAAACTGATTTCATTATATATGCTTTTATTGCATTTATGTCTACTTCTGTAAAAAAAGAAAAGAAAAGATTCCACTGTTCTTTTCATGTCCAAACTGAAAAGTGTCATAACTGACACTTGTCCATTGTTTTAAGAATTAACTGAACAAAAGACAAACTGACTGCTTGTTTGTTTCTTTGAAATGAGCAGGCTGACTTGTTTTATGTTCCTTAGCAGCTATAGTGGATCATAGATGTTTACATGATACATATAATGTAAACATGGGCTGGTGTCAGACGCGATGACGGACACGAAAACTCTACCTCATTCTTCACTTACAAACTGACAGAACTACTCAGTTTAAACATTATCTTTGTAATATCATCCAGCATTCAAGAAAGCCCCAGTTTACAGCCCTTGCTCTGCTATTACTGTACTGCTGTAGACATTTTTCATGTCCAGCACCACAACTGACTTTCACTGGGTGATCTGACATTTTTCATGTCATCAGAAAAAGTATAATACAAGTATCTTTTTCATGGTATTTTCATGCATGTGAAAGATGTAACTTTATAAAAATTACAGAAATTTTTATCCGTTTCCAGTTTTGAAATTCTATGACCCGAGTCCTATTTTTTTGCACGACCTTTTGTCACCATCTCATACACCTGTCAGAATGTAGCCATACTCTAATTTCACTGACCTCCCTCCAAACCTCATTTCATGTAAACCATATCAAACCCTGTCAGAATGTAGCCATACTCTAATTTCACTGACCTCCCTCCAAACCTCATTTCATGTAAACCACATCAAACCCTGGCAGAATGTAGCCATACTCTAATTTCACTGACCTCCCTCCAAACCTCATTTCATGTAAACCACATCAAACCCTGGCAGAATGTAGCCATACTCTAATTTTACTGACCTCCCTCCAAACCTCATTTCATGTAAACCATATCAAACCCTGGCAGAATTGAATTTGAAACTCTTCAAACGAACAGAAAGAGTTCAAATTAATTATGAAATCGACCTTAACGAATACTTTGTGGGATGCAAAGCGTTTGCATACATGTTCTTCGTCTTCTTTCTATGAACATCCGCCATTATCCTTTTGATGGTTCTGATGTGTTTGTTTACATTGCTGAATAATTCATTCCATACCCTATACCAGCTTCACATTTTGTGAAAAAGAAAAAAAGCAGACAAAACATGTTTCCCTATAAGTGCGGTTTTATTAAAATAAAAAACAAACAAAAAAGAGGAGGAAGAGGGCAGGACAGAGCAGGGAGGCATTGGGTGTAGGAAGCAGGAACAGGATCAGTTCAGAACAAAAAAGCAGAAAACTGATTTCACCATGAATCACAGCAATGAGAGACATGAAAAAAAAAAGTTGAAAAAGGAGTGGACTGTATGCAAACGGCACAAGATTGTTTCTTCTTTACAGCCGCCTCAGAAACATGGTAAAAACTCTTTCAGGTTTGGACAGATTTTGTACAATTTGTTATCTGTGTGCGAGTTCCATTCATCTTCCCAGAGGTCTTTGACAGAAACCTGTATTTTGGGTTTCAGATCAGTGTGAGGAATAGTAAATCTACTCCAACTCTTTCTTTGTGGCGCTCTTAGTCTTAGGAAGTTAATCAACCAACTTGTTGCCTGAAAAGAACACTTTTTTACACTAAGAAAAGAAAACTAACCTTCCAAGTAGTTGGTGCAGAGCAGGCAGCTGGTGCGCAGGATGAAGTGAATTCCTTGCTGCAGCTACTGCCAGTCTGTACCTCAGTTCCAGGATCTGTCCACCCACTCTGTAGTAAAACAGGAGAAGAGGGCGTCTTGTGATTTCAGCATATGAAGAGCAGGTTTGATCATGCATGCACTCTCCCTCTCCATACTACCACCCCTCCCCATCTTACCCCCTCTTTGCCACGTGAACCTCACCTTACTCCATCCTCCTCCTGTCTTTCATTCCCACTTACTCTCCCCCTCCCCCCCCTTTTTGTTCTTTTATTTTTCCCCCTTCTACCTCTCCCTCAGCAGCACTGACACTGATGGGTCTCTACACCTTTGGTTTACAAGTACAATCTGGGCATTTGGAGACATGCAATCCACAAGGACACCATTACAGCTGACATTATTGTTACTGGCCTGCATGCAGCAGACTTCTCTTCATTCAAGAAACCGGAAGCGGAAATCATTTCTGTTGACTATCATTTGTATTTACCACATCTGAAACTCATGAAGACAGCTTGCAGTTTGATCTCAAGAAAGAGTTTGTGGTGACCAGAATCTGGTGTTAGAACTCCTTAGTATGGAAAGCTAGATTTTTTTTCACTTCAACTGAAAACTTGTGTGGTCTTTTTTATTCAGCAGAAAGTTCAGCCTGCAACCCTGTATCCCAGGGGGAAGAGGTGGGAGTGGCATGTGGGTGAGGTGGAGGTTATTGGTGCAACAGGTGTGCGACTTTGCTCATCGATTTAAATTGTGAAGTTACAAAATGATAGGTGAAACAGCAAAAAAGGTAAAATGTCAACTTACAGGTGGAAAAGAAGTTAGGACGTTTTGACGCATAGACAATTGCTTCTCAGAGCACCTGCGGTCAATGCGCCTGGGATACAGTGACCCTGTAGGCATGCACTTCAACAGCAGCCTCAATCACTCAAGAGTTGCTGTGCTCTGGCAGAACCCTGCAAGTGGCCCTTACAGGCTGTTCATGGAGTCTACAGTCATCGCCCGCCCCGGCACCTGCGTCCCAAATGGACTGAACATCAAGGAGTGACCGCAGTATCTTCCAGGCTTCCTAACAAGTTTTGTTTGTTTGTTTGTCAGTATGTGTGTCACCCTTGTCAGTGTGTGTAAAGGGTGCATGTGTATACTAGGATGCGTGTTTACAGTAACCCTCTTTCCACCACTGCCCCCCCCCCCACCCTCCCTGTCTTCACTCCCCCCCTCTCTCTTCCTATATCCTTGCTAGTTGTGCTCACCTTCTGTGTACCTGTGTGTGTGTGTGTGTGTGTGTGTGTGTGTGTGTGTGTGTGTGTGTGTGTGTGTGTGTGTGAATATATTTTTTTTCTTGTTGTTGCCATCTTCTTCTTTTTCTTCTTCTTCTTTTGTTTCTGTCTGTCACTAACTCATTCTGATGATGAAGACACCAAGTATCGAAACGTCCTAACTTCTTTTCCAAAGTTGACATTTTACCTTTTTTGCTGTTTCACCTGTTGTGTCAACATGCTGCAGTCAACCTCCAATTCTTTTCACAAAATGATACTTGGTAACCTTGAACCCCACACATATACTTCTTGAAGAGTCCAGAAAAAAATTCAATACATTTACTAGGAAAATGAAGATTATTAAATTACAGGCACAACTTCTAGTGAAAGAAAAAAATCAATTCAGTGAAATGTAGACTATCTTTCAACATTTTTCTGGAACAGGTTGTAATAAACCTTATATAAAACTTAAAAGTTGCATCAATAATTCACTGGGGTAACAGACTTACGGACATACCAGTCTCCCGAATATCTTAAATCAAGCAAAAAAAAAAAAAAGAGATGCAAGATCAGAGGGCATGACTGCTTTGTTGAAATAAACCAAGATGAAGGTAAGGTAAGGTAATGTTGCTTATAGCCCAGCCAACCGCAAAGGGCCATATCAGGGCTGTCACTGCACTGAAGTCAACTGAAGTCATTATATTAAAAAAAAAATAATAATAATTAAAACAAAACTCATTCACACAACCCTTTAAAAAATATACATGTTCTAAAAACACACTGGGACTTTGGTTAAAAAATTTTCCTCCGTAAAATCTTAGATCACATGAAAAATGAATAATTCCAGCAGTTGAGGGTACTTGAAGTTACTGCTGGTAGTGGTCTCCAAAACAGAATGGGAGTCCGACAAAATGAGGAAATCTTTGTTTCAATTTAGAGACCATTTCAAGAGCCAGGACCAAGGCTATCAACTCAGCAGTGTAGATAGAGCTGTCAGTGGGAATGTGTTTATAACATCGCTGAGAAGGGTCTGTTGCACAATACTCAGCAGAGGCAATCTCCTCCTCAGATTTGGAACCACTGACGGAAGTTCTTCCAAAGGCTGGAAACTTTGAAGTAATTGAACACAGTTCCTGTGTGTGTGCATGTGTGGGGCGACGTTCTGTGTGTGTGTGTGTGTGTGTGTGTGTGTGCGTTTCATATAGTGATGGAACTGGTGATGGTGGTGGTGTGGCCGTGGTGTTTGTGTCAGTGAGCAAGTGTGCGTGCGAGCAAGTGTGTGAGAGAGTGAGCGAGTGTGCATGCATGTTCTGTGTCAGCATGTGTGTTTGTGTACATGTGTGGTATCATGTCTGCATTTAACTAATAGCCAATAACTATAGCATTCATGAAGTGTTCTGAGGCTTAACATAAATTTGAGCCACAGATTAAGATCAAAATTGAGTACACATCAAATAGATAACCCTGAAAAACTGTTCTGAAGGCGTTCCACTGACATAATCATTCAAAATCTAGAAATAATGAGCCTTTCTTTAGATGACACCAATTCTGAGGCCTTTCCACTCACCTGCTTTTGTTCCCAGCTGGTCTACCCAAAATAGTGCCATTCTTTTAATATACTCTGTCTGCTTGCAAGCATCTAGCATGTATCTTGACCAGTATATGATGAAGGAAAAGGAGAATCGACTTTCAGAGACAATAACAATTCTCCAAGAAATTTGATGTTAGCAGTTTATATCTTGACTCCTTATGCGCGGCCTTAATGCATTAATTTATGGTGTGCAGCCTGTACACAGCTTTCCTCTAAACCTACTGAGGAAATAATGCTCAGGTGAAAAGCTTCAATCCATTTTCAACTCAAATCAACAGTTTACATGGCACCCGCATACTCAGGATAAGTCTACAAGTCCTTTGAAGGCACCTACTAATAATTAGCACTATGGTAGCATGTAACAGCCTATATATTAGAATTTTAGCCCGCATGTAAATGACAATGGCTGTTGAAGCACTTGCCAACAACTTTTTACAAGCATTTTTAAGTAACACAATATGGTCTTGATGACTACAGACCAATATTTTTTCTTAATTCAAATCTAAATACGTTCCCCTAAAGTCACATTTTCATGACGATATGTCAGTTTCGAACACTAAAAATTCTTGGGATCACCTGCTGAGCGCAAGAAAAAAGATGGGACAAAAGAGAAGCTCCAGCCTCATACTATAACCTGGTCAGACTTCATACTCAATAACCTGGTCAGACTTCATATTCAATAACCTGGTCAGACTTCATACTCAATAACCTGGTCAGACTTCATACACGATAACCTGGTCAGATTCATATCACATGTAATATTGCTTGGTTAACGGGAGTACAGTGCAACCACTGCACCGACAGTTTTCTCCTTTCCAGCAATTTAGACACAAGCTCCAACTTACTCTTAAAAATCTTATCAATATCTATACATATATGGGATGGACAGCTGCCAAATTACTGCTAACTACCCTCACACTGGTTCATGCTTATCAATGTGATAAATGGTGCCCTCATTTCTAATGTGATTATCTGTTAATTTTTTTCCCAAACCCACCCTGTTTAAATTTTTGTGACAGGTGACAAAACGTTTTTTTCCCCCACTGGGGACAATAAAAAACCAATGTATTAGTGTCAACAAGGCACAAATCAGTCTTATGTGAAAATTCTTCTTCACTGAATTTTGCCCAAGTCAGTGTGAGCGTGCATGTGTGTGTGTACAAGTGTGTGTGTTGTGTGTGTGTGTATATATATAGTGTGTGTGTATGTGTGTCTGCGTGTGTGACTGTGCGCTTGAATCAATGCATGTGTGAGCGAGTCGAGCAGCAATTCACATTTTAAAACAGCCCTGTTTCTCAGATGTCTGTGTCCTTGACGGTAACTAATCCCCTCTCTTTCTAAATTTTGCTTCATTTTCTGCCCTCAGTCACCCCGTTTTGAAATTTCAAAACAGTAAAAAGTGTGCAGTGTTCTTGATAGGAGAGAGGAAGGAAAAGAGGTAGTGGAGTGTGGACATGGGGATTGATATGGTTTTGCTGCCCTCAAGTGAAGAGAGGTCCAAGAATCCTCCATGGACTGCTGTTCACTCCACGTGGGTGAGCGAGTACTTTTTCTTTTCTTCCCCCAATGCACTTTTAGGGGTCTATTAAGTCTCCGATGGGCCCCTGCTGCGTTCCAAAATCAATCAGTTCAAGAAGGTTGTCAATGGGTTTACCACATGGATTGGACATCATCATGGATGATGTAAATTTCCCCTTCTTTTCCTTAAACACACAAGCTGCACTGCTCAATCCAGAGGCTGTGTTTATATTCAGCCCTAAGGTCTACCAAATAAACCTTTCCCCCTTTTATCAAGGGAGCAGCTGGTAAGTGCTACTGCTAGTGTTGAGTGCAGTAGTACCTGGTCCGTGTAAAACACAACCAACACCCAACGCTATTAACAACACCGTTTCCTTTTGCTGTTACATTACAGCTAGGGTTGTACTAATTAAAAGTGCTAAGTATATATTCAACTCTTGAAACCAATAAAGTGTTTTCCATACACTTTAGAGAAGTCTTAACACGCACTCTACCTTACCCGGTCAGTCCAGACACTGGCTTGGGGATTTCCTCAGGATTCATTCCCAAGCCCTTCAATGGCACCAACTACAAAGTCGAATCTGTCACTCTATCTCTGTCAGTCAGTCTCCAGGCCTAGCAGTGGTACTGGTGCTACTGGCAAAGCCGTCTTTGCCGTTGTTACCGTCTACAGCTGTTCTGTCGCAGTGCTAGGGCTAAACTGTCTATTAACAGGAGGCCCTCGCACTGGTCTCTCACCAGTGTCACGTGTCAGCAAGACGTAGCCCCTTTGATGCAAAATGTAATCTCTACCCCCTTGCAAACAACCTTTACTCTTGTCTAGGTTTCTTTTTAAAGAAATGCCTAATGTCTGTTACCTTTCTTTTGCTGGCTCCCTCTTGTTGAATAGACAGTGATGAATCAGACAGATTGTTCGTCAGAGTGTTGGTTGATTGTGAAGCCTGGTGAATCTGTACTACTATACTGCCAGCAGGTTGACAGGCCAGAAAATGGTTTGGACACCCTGGAGTTGCTTCTCTCCATGGGCCATGTGCCTATTCTTGTCTACATGACAGCAGGCTGAGTCACAGTATCAGTATTTGAGGTGTCAGAAACCTTGGGCAGATGATTCTATGGAGCTGTGTCAGTGGTGCTCCTCACACCTTGATCGTGTTCAAGCTTGGAGTTGATCGACATCACTGGCCTTCCTAGGATGGTCAGGATCAAGACTTGTTTTCTAACTTTGCTGGAACCTTCCTTAGTTCATAGGTTATTCATGAATAAATGGTTGCCACAGCACTTGCCTATTTCACTTCCACTGTTCCAGGGACACAAGCCATCAAGTGGTAGTAGAAGTAGGGACTGGCTTCCATCAGCCTAGACCTTGCAGTATATCATGTGTCCCCTCTAAAATTCTGTACTTTTTGGGGTCAGATGGCTTGCTGCAATTAATCAATATCTTCATTGCAATCCATCGTAAGTATAGAACATTTCTCTAAATTTTGAATCATTATCTAGAAAATTCTTTGAAGTATTAATATCAGGTGCATATTTAATGTTTGCAGGTAATTCGCTCCAGTGGTTAGCTACTCCATAAGAAAAAGAAAATTTACGTTGATTAGTATTAAGAGTTCTTATCTGCAGCTGTTTTTATGCCGTCATGATTCAGCTCTTGCAAGTTGAACTGGTCAGAATTTGAGAATATATTATATAATAGGCCTAAATGCATCCTTGACAAGTTCCGACAGTGTCTCCAAGTCCCAAGTTCTTGTCCATGCAGAAAGCCTCATGAGTAGCCATTTCCACAACAATTCTGGTTTTCATCTCCTCATGATGATTAAATTGTAAGCCATAGGCTAACAGTGATAAACACCGTGGCAAGCAATTCCCATTTCCATTGAGTTTTAGTTCTTTCTTTCATTTTTTGAATCGCTCGCGCCAAATTGCGAATCGCCATTTTGCTGAATCTTTCCCGGCAACACTGCTGTTCCGGTTAGGCTAGGCTAGTCTCGGTGAACCTCCTGATCCACGGGAGGTAACTACGAGTACGCGCCATCTTCTTTCTGTCGGCACACTGAAGGTTCCAAATCTATACATATTGTGCACATCAAACCAGAGACGTGAAAGAAAACTCTACGTCTCTGATCAAACGTATCTGTCTGTATCATTATTATCATTTAAAAATTAAAAATAGTAGTCACCTGTACCTACAGTCTTTCAGTCGTGTGGAATACAACCAGACTCCAGAGACTTTTTAGATACAATTAAAAATTTTTTTTAATTATTATTATTTTTTTTTTTAAATCACAGATCATTTTTTTCTAAACTTTCCCCAAAGCTTTGCAGATTTCTTTGCAGTTAATGGAAAGACACCAATTGCTTTTCTCCAAATATTTCCCCAAAGCTTTGCAGTTTTCTTTGCAGTTATTGGCAGGTTTTCTTTCAAATGTTCGAGTGTTTTTGAATGAATTTAGTGACGTGTACCTGGCCATTATGTGCCTGAGATAAACATATCCACCTCGGATAGCCAAATCAAACGTGGTACAAACATGTATCGATTTGACTTGAGCAATCTTTTAGTAACAGAGTAACAAATCTTTGGAATAAATTAACCCCTAACATTAAATGTGCACAAAATACTAACTGTTTCAAAAGCTCTATCGATGATAGTGTATTATTGAAGACTATTTATTTTGACTATGATAAATAAAGACTTGAGCGAGTTAAAGACCTGACCGTGTGAAGACAGATAACACATAGAAGGGACATGTAAAGCCAGTTCTGGCTATAATTGCTAAAGGCAATTGTCCCTACAAACCTAAACCTAAATCATGGTTGCTTAATGGGAAAATCGTCCAAGAACAATGACTGATCGGACATGGAGGGAAAATAAAGTTAACTTGGAGCGTGATGGATATGAAGACGTTACCATGCAAAGACAATGGATCGACTTAAAAGTGATATACAGTAATCAAACCATCATTGATGAACAGGAAAAAAAAGTGCTAAAGCAGAAAACCCCTTCCCCTCTTAAAAACAAACAAACAAAAAAGCAACAAAAACAAAACAAAACAAAAAACCAAAAAACAACAACTCTGAAACAAAACCATGCAATAGGAAAATTAATTGAATTTGTTCTGCATGTAGGCCTATGATGTCCTTGTTAATGTGCACGTGCTGCCCAGGATAACGAGGGATAGAAGTGTATTGTAACTAAACTCAGCATCTGTTACCTAACTGCAGCCACTTTGTATTGCTGATGTCTCGGGAGAAATGACTCTCAGTTATAAGAGTGGAGACAGTAGTACTGAGTTGCCAAACGAAAGAACAAACAAATGACAAAACAGAACAAACACATGTAATGACATAACATTGTATGGTCCATCCCACCTGTTTCAATAAGACGACCATGACTCTAACAGCTCTCACAAGGGTGTACACTTTTATAGGTATGTTGATGTTGTTGCAAGACTGAGAGACGGAGCAGCTGCTGCTGCGTATCATGCCATGGGCACTGGCGGGAGAAGACCCTGCTTCCATGGGCATGGGGCCCGTTCCTGCTGTGACTCCCTGTCTGCTCAAGAGGGGTGGTTTGACATTTTGCTCTCTGCAGTTGTGTCCTGCCCTTCATCCCTGGTGTTTCAGGGACAGTATACTGCAGCCCCTCCATCCCCCCAGGATGATATTACATTAAGTATGTAGTGGGTCATAGTCAGCGTGGGGGTGATCATAGTTTATCTGTGGGTGTACAGCAGTTCACATTTGAGCAGGAGCATTTTCCTCGTAAGAGTACAGCAGATTTTCTTGTGTTTTGCAACGTCAGTATTTTTTATATGGTCGACAATAATAATATGGTCACATTTGAATGAAAATGGTCAGATAATATGGGCTGAAACGCATTTTCAATTCAGTGGAAGGCAGTGCATGTGTTATCATCTATCAAACTGTCACAGGAACTGCCAAGACAGCGATGGATGATTATAGTATTGTCTGCATCAATGTTGCTGCAAACCTTTTATTCACGATCAACGTTGACTATACTATAGTTTGGGTCAGCTCTCCTCCAGCCTGTCCATCTTTGTCTCAGTCCTTGGTAGATGCTTAAAGCTTTGTCCCAGTCCCTGGTAGATGCTTCGGGCTTTGTCCCAGTCCTTGGTAGATGCTTAATGCTTTGTCTCAGTCCTTGGTAGATGCTTTGTGCATGTGTAGGCCTACATTTTCGCCCACCGAACACAACATGTGCTTGATTCTGTATTAGGCAGCAAATATCTGAAATGTAAGTTGAAAGCAGACGCTGCTGCATGTCTTAACTACAAACGTTTGTTTGGGAAATGCAAGGTAACCAGTTGTGTTCCAGGCTGTCTGTATAACTGAGCAAGAGATCTGTGTACGTTTTTTCTGTCTTGCCTTCCGCATCACTGAAGTCCTCTTGCTGTAATTCACATTCAGTCCGTTCACAGCCGTTTCCTGGATTGTCCTAGTGGAGCCCAAGCACTGGCAATCCACAGGGAGCAGTCAATGTTAAGTCGTCACGAGGTAACCCACAGCTGCCGAATCACTTCAGTGATGTTTAGTGGTGTCAGAACTAATCCACGGCATGGAGGACACAACATACTAAGTCACCTACTCACAACAATAATTGCGTAGTCATGGACCCTGAGTGAATGAACCTGAAGACTACAGAAAACCCAACCCAAACAACCCGAAACGTTTGTAAGTGTCACAAGGTGGGTCAAGAAGTGCTGACATAAACTGAGGACTCTCTGCTTTTACACACAGAGAAAACAAACCTTGTCATTCTTTGATGAATGACACACACACACACACACACACACACACACACACACACACACACACACACACACACACACAGAGTTAACCACTGCTCTATCAATGAGCAATGTCGGCCATTTCGTACAGCCATGGAAGCCATGTGGCAGAATAATGCATAAAGGGCAAGTTAGTGCGGTCTAAAGTGTCTTCAAACACCGATTTGTCCGTTGCAGGTTCCATTGAGACAGAAATCATGCGTGTTTTATCGGTTTAGGTTGAGTTAATCACTGCCTGACAGCTTGTTGTAGCTTCAGGGAAAAGTCAGGTGTTTAAGTGCCAAGCCTCACTGGCCCTGTGGAACTTGATTTCAGGTTCTCTTCAAGTGCATCTGTGGTGAAAGGTACTGTTCTTGCATGGTACCACACGTACTTGCCCACCCGTTCCGAACAGACACAGAAGATTTGGACATTTGACTACACTTTAATGACATGCTACAGCATCAACTGAAAGGTACATCACTTTAATACACATCATCATCACCTTTCCCTCCACCCCCACCTCCTCAACATTAAACAATTACAAACAACATGCACACATTACATCCGCGATTTCTATGCTTGCTTTTCCCATCAGTGTTTGCTTGCTCTATTTTCATGTATCTAAGAGACAGAGAAATTCTTCAGGCAAGTGAGAGTGTAGGCAAGAGATTGGCCTACATACACTGGAAGCCCTAGTGTTGCTAGGTGACAGGTGGAGGTGGAGGTGGGGTACTGTCTGTCCTCCCCTTGGAGCTGGTGGTGCCTGCGTCCTCCTCATGCTGCTGCTCGTCATGGCACCAAGATCGTGACAGGAGTGGCTGCCATCTGCCGGGGAGGTGGCGGTTATCTCCACCTGTGTTCAGTTCTGACCGCCAGGGGGCTCTGGTTTGATGGAAGGCGATGCGTTGAAACAGTATACAGAAATACAAATGGTCTAATGCCCGCTTCTTTGTGTCAAACAACTTCAGGTACCTCTGAACAAAACATATTGCCTTTGAAAGAGAAGGCTGTGTGACAGATGACTCCCCGGAGTGCTTATTTAGAAATCCGTCTTTCCCAGTATCAGTTAGCACCTAAAATGGATTTTGCCACAATTATGTACACTGTGCAATTTACCATGATCAAATCATTTGGACAGATTTACATACTACTGTCTTGTCCACAAACTGTAGTAATACATATATGTATATATACATACACACACACTCAACACTACTGACCATACATACTAGTCTATGCACATGTTTAAATTAATATAAGAAAATTCACAACATATACTGAGGGATTTGGGGCAACATTGATACAGCAAGCACAGTCAGTACAGATATCTACTATACTTGTTCAAATTAAGACATTGCTCATATGGAACAAGTTGTATTCCTGTTTCTTATCAAGACAGAAATCGATTGATTTAAAAAGCCAGAATTTCAAAAATTCCATTGGCCTACTGACCTCAGAGCTTATAAAAAAAATCTTCTGCAGCAAGAACTTCTTAAAGCTAGTGTGTATACATGACAACCTTTCCAAAAATACTGACGTTGAAATTATAGATTTTCTTCTTGTGCTCGTAATACGAAAACGTGATTACCTGGTTTTGTAAAGGAGAATTGATGGCTACGGACTTACATGATGAACGACCATAAACTGCTTGAAATGCATGACCTTGTAGTTGGCTTAGTGTGTTGTACTCTACGCCTATAGATGCAGTGTGTAGGTACAATTGAAGTGACATGGATCTGAGAGCTGAAACAAAAGAACGCCGCTGTCATGTAGAAACAGCTGGAGATTTGTTATTGTTTCGGCTGGTGAACAGGGTGTGATTTCCTCTGGCGTATGACAGACGTCGTAAGCAGAAAATGGTTTGGCAGTCAACAGTGACACCACAGAGCTCAAAGCAGTGTTTGTGTATATCGGTATGTGCAAAGTTGACATTGTGTGCAGGGTTGTATGTTTTTTTTTTGTGCCTTTGGTCTAGAGGTATGACTGAAGTCTATCTGGAGGTGATGCACCTCAATATCACTTGCTCTATGCAAGGAAAACGGCTTACGACCTAGCTGTTCCAGCATCATGAATGTTCGTGACTGATCTGAGCTTTCAATCCTTTCATCTTGGTTATTACTTCATTTATGTGTACGGCAGTAAATCCTAAGCACTGTGGCCTTGTACCTCATTAGATGTGGTGTAGCGTATATGGACTAGTCCGCATTGTGACCCTTCTTTTATGACACTGAAACTGTTGGAAGATATTACATGACCATAACCTTGTTGTCATGTTTAATTTTGAAACTTAACTTGGACACAGGAAAAGAGTTTTTTCAGCTGGTAATTTACCCCCCCCCCCCCCCCCACCCCCCATCATGTAGACAATTTTATCTACATCAGCCTCTGTCTCAAAGTTGTCCAGAGCTTGTGATGTGTTAGATGTCCAATATTCTTCATTTTTCAATGGTGGTACTGCGGGGGGAGGGGGTTGGGGGTGAAGGTGGGTTGGGTGTTGCCTCTTCCTTTAAAAGTCTTGATCTGTCACTTGATCTTGCAAACAGAGGGTGCACAGAACAGTAAGACTTTTTTTTTTTTTGCCGCCATTGCATGACCAGAAGGGGGAGGAACAGTACACCATTGCAAAGCTGCAGGGTTAACACCACGACTGGATCTAAACTACCCCCCTTCTCCTCCTTCCCCCCACCCCCCCAGCCCCACTGCTTTGCTCTGCTACAACCCATTTTTGTGTATGAAGATGCATCTTGTGCTGAGATACTGACAGCACCACTCTTGTCCTCTGTGAGGATTAGAGTACTGGGTGATGATGCTGGAGGAAAAGGTCCATCAGACCTGTGATACTGGGTCAGAGGACCAAGAGGAACTGGGTGGAAGGGCACCTGCTGTGCACACAACCTTACAGGCACTGTGGACTGCAGAGAGAGCACAGTGCATACTGCACACTACACTGTGAGACTGTGGACAGAGCACAGTGCATACTGCACACTACACTGTGAGACTGTGGACAGAGCACAGTGCATACTGTACACTACACTGTGAGACTGTGGACAGAGCACAGCGCATACTGCACAATATACTGTTAGACTGTGGACAGAGCACAGCGCATACTGCACACTACACTGTGAGACTGTGGACAGAGCACAGTGCATACTGCACACTACACTGTGAGACTGTGGACAGAGCACAGTGCATACTGCACACTACACTGTGAGACTGTGGACAGAGCACAGTGCATACTGCACACTACACTGTGAGACTGTGGACAGAGCACAGCGCATACTGCACACTACACTGTGAGACTGTGGACAGAGCACAGCGCATACTGCACACTACACTGTGAGACTGTGGACAGAGCACAGCGCATACTGCACACTACACTGTGAGACTGTGGAGACAGGCTGTGTCTACAGCACGCTACACTGTTAGACACTGTGGACGATGGACCATGTATACTGTACACCAGATTATCGGATCGTGGTGAAAGGATTGTAAATACTGCGCATACGATTGAATTGTACAGAGGGCGTTATACTTCAGGCAAAAGTTGCTGGACTGTGGTGAGACTAGTGTGGAGATGATTAAAGGCGTGAAGGGGGAAGAGGGGAGAGAGAGCGGGTGACCTTTCCACCAAGCTCTCTACCCTTACAAAATCGCCAAGGTGTTGTTCTTGTACCCGGCCACCCACACGGTGCTAATCCACTAACAACATGGCTACACTCTAGACTGCCTCTCCAAGCTACGGGTCAAAACACCATTTCCAGTGGCCGACACACAGGGTGAACATGACACAGAACCAGTAACCACGGACAACAATGTACAAGGCATGCTAGAAGCACTGAAGACACTGCTGGAGGCGCTGGCAGGTGCTCGAGGTGCTGCTGACAACAACGATGTGATGGTGGTGGTGGTGGTGGAACCCTTCACTTGGCGCTGGCAGCGCAGCCTTGAGAGTAGGAGCAGCAGATGTGGCCCGCCTGCAACACGCAGCAGACACGCCCACCTCGCTTCAGGACACACACTTCACGACACTGTATATGTATGGACGCTCTCTATGCACCCATCGGAAAAGGTTGTGTGCGGTACCTTAACAGGAAATCGGGGCTATAAAGGAACGCTACCACGTTGGTTTACCGGACAAAGTCTCTGTTAGCACACTACAAAGACAGCTGGAATCCACGGCAATGTGAACAAAGGGGTTTACTCTGAGCAGTCTGTTTTAGCCATTCTCAAGGGCTGCTGGAGTTGCAGCATTGGACAACAACTGACACATCCAATTTCCTTCCCAAAAGCGTTCCTGAAAATGTCTGATGATAGTCTCTCCATGTTTGTCGTAAAGGCATGTCAGAAGATGAAGCAACAGCAAAGGACAGTGATCCCACCCACAGACAAACAGGAGTCACCTTCTCTGAAAGTTTCAAACTGACCACAAACCACTGTGCACACACCTCTCGTTCTAACCCCCCCCCCCCCCCCCCCCCCCCCGGCCCCACTCCTCACCTTGCATTCACAGCTGGTGCAGGGGTCGGACTCCAGGGCCCAGGAGTCCCCGTGCCCGTAGGTGGCGCCCATATAGATGCAGGTGTCGCTGGACTCGTCGCGGCCGCCGGCCTGCAGGGAGAGGGGGTTGGCGCAGGGGTTGGACTCCACGCAGCGTGGGCAGCAGTCTCCGGGCTCCTGCACGGCGTTCTGGCACGTCAGCTGGGGGCAGTCCAGCGGCCAGCAGTCCGTCTCTCCGTGCTGCAACACACACACACGGCACAGCTGTGGGCAGTCTGGACACTGTCCTGGACACACACAGGGGTCATGAAATGACCTCTCACACACATGACGACAATCACACTTTCTTCCTTACTTAAACCTATTTTAAAAGTAATTGTTATGACTCCACCAAACAACCTGGACAAACGAATCACAAGACAAAACATGACGTGTTTTGACCTCTTGCATCTTTTTCAAGCAAGATAGACAACACTCGGGACAAGGACAATGAAGCAGGAGCAGTCACTTATCTCTGTCGAATTCGGCACAAATGGGCGCTGAATCAAATGAGGCTGTCGGGAATAAGACAACGGGAGTTGAAGTTGTAACACAGAGCGTCATCGTGTGTGTGTATTTAAGTCCTTTGTTAAACTTTGTGAAATCCTTACTTAAACCCATCTTAAAAAGTAATTGTTATGACCTCACATCCTGATATATCCTGCACCTAAAGTTAATCACACCCTGATATATCCTGCACTGAACACTGATCACATCCTGATATATCCTGCACTCAACGCTAACCACACCCCGATATATCCTGCACTCAACGCTAATCACACCCTGATATATCCTGCACTGAACACTAATCACACCCTGATATATCCTGCACCTAAAGTTAATCACACCCTGATATATCCTGCACTCAACGCTAATCACACCCTGATATTCCTGCACTGAACACTAATCACACCCTGATATATCCTGCACCTAAAGTTAATCACACCCTGATATATCCTGCACTCAAACGCTAATCACACCCTGATATATCCTGCACCTAAAGTTAATCACACCCTGATATATTCTGCACTCAACGCTAATCACACCCTGATATATCCTGCACTCAACGCTAATCACACCCTGATATATCCTGCACTGAAGACCAACCACACCCTGATATATCATGCACTGACCGTTAACCACACCCTGATATATCCTGCACTGAACGTTAACCACACCTGATATATCCTGCACTGAACGTTAACCACAACCCTGATATATCCTGCACTGAACGTTAACCACACCCTGATATATCCTGCACTAAACGTTAACCACACCATGATATATCCTGCACTGAACACTAATCCCACCCTGATATATCCTGCACTGAAAGTTAATCCCACCCTGATATATCCTGCACTGAACGTTAATCCCACCCTGATATATCCTGCACTGAACGTTAACCACACCATGATATATCCTGCACTGAACATTAATCCCACCCTGATATATCCTGCACTGAACACTAACCACACCCTGATATATCCTGCACTGAACGTTAACCACACCCTGATATATCCTGCACTGAACGTTAACCACACCATGATATATCCTGCACTGAACGTTAACCACACCCTGATATATCCTGCACTGAACGTTAACCACACCATGATATATCCTGCACTGAACGTTAGCCACACCCTGATATATCCTGCACTGAAAGTTAACCACACCCTGATATATCCTGCACTGAACGTTAACCACACCCTGATATATCCTGCACTGAACGTTAACCACACCCTGATATATCCTGCACTGAACACTAACCACACCCTGATATATCCTGCAATGAACGTTAACCACACCATGATATATCCTGCACTGAACACTAACCACACCCTGATATATCCTGCACTGAACGTTAACCACACCCTGATATATCCTGCACTGAACACTAATCCCACCCTGATATATCCTGCACTGAACGTTAACCACACCCTGATATATCATGCACTGAACGTTAACCACACCCTGATATATCCTGCACTGAACGTTAACCACACCCTGATATATCCTGCACTGAACGTTAACCACACCATGATATATCCTGCACTGAAAGTTAATCCACCCTGATATATCCTGCACTGAACACTAACCACACCCTGATATATCCTGCACTCAACGCTAATCCCACCCTGAAGAGGGTGAGCTGTTCCGGGGCACTGACCAGACATTCACAGAGCTGGCACTGGTAGAGCCAGGTCTCGCCGTGCTGCATGGCCACGGAGAAGTCCTGGTGGGGGCACGAGGTGGACACGTCACAGCGGGGACAGCAGGCCAGGTCCACGTCCTCCTCCGAGCAGTCACAGGGCGGGCGGTGACACGTCGCCACCCCGGACTGAAACACGTGGAAACAGGGCGTCACCAGTCCGTTCATTCTCTCCTTCATGCAATTCACAACGGAACCGGAGCTAACGTAAATTAGCACAACTACCCATGAAACATTTCGTCAGGAGTCCATTACTTCTTTTCTTCATCCATGTCACAATGGAACCCGAACTAACATAAATCAACACCACTGCACATCATTCACATTCCATGAATGATGTGAACGTCACCACTACAAAATATCAGGTACCAGCATCACAATGACTAAATTCTAATGCGTTTATTCACCTTTCAAACTTACATGGAATTGACGTGAACAAATTGGATTATAATTCTACTGAGGCTACATACAAACAAGCTGGTTAAGATAAGATAAGATAATGTTGCTTATAGCCCAGCCGAACAAGCTGGTTCCATCCAGACATACAGAAGACATGCTGAAAGAAGAAAGTGAAATGAAACAGTTAATTACATCTGTCAGGTGCTTTTTCAATAAAGTCTCTGGCTTCAGTACAGCTTGTGGACAGGAAGGAGAAGGGCTGAATTCTACTGCTACTTCCATGCATGTTACAGGCATTAGCATGGATTTTTAACGCAGCTCATAGTACGTTCTCTATCTTAAGCAGACAATCAGTGACTTGGGGACAATAAGTGATTGACCTGAGAAGTACACCTCATACACCTGTCCACTGAGGACAATTAATGACTCACCTCACAGGAACACTTCATACACCTGTCCACTGAGGACAATTAATGACTCACCTCACAGGAACACTTCATGCACCTGTCCACTGAGGACAATTAATGACTCACCTCACAGGAACACCTCATACACCTGTCCACTGAGGACAATTAATGACTCAACTCACAGGAACACTTCATACACTGTTGATTGAGGACAATTAATGACTCACCTCACAGGAACACTTCATACACCTGTCCACTGAGGACAATTAATGACTCACCTCACAGGAACACTTCATGCACCTGTCCACTGAGGACAACTAATGACTCACCTCACAGGAGCACTTCATACACCTGTCAACTGAGGACAATGACTCACCTCACAGGAGCACTTCATACACCTGTCGACTGAGGACAATTAATGACTCACCTCACAGGAACACTTCATACACCTGTCCACTGAGGACAATTAATGACTCACCTCACAGGAACACTTCATACACCTGTCCACTGAGGACAATTAATGACTCACCTCACAGGAACACTTCATACACCTGTCCACTGAGGACAATTAATGACTCACCTCACAGGAACACCTCATACACCTGTCCACTGAGAACAATTAATGACTCACCTCACAGGAACACTTCATACACTTGTTGATTGAGGACAATTAATGACTCACCTCACAGGAACACTTCAGACACCTGTCCACTGAGGACAATTAATGACTCACCTCACAGGAACACTTATACACCTGTCCACTGAGGACAATTAATGACTCACCTCACAGGAACACTTCATGCACCTGTCCACTGAGGACAATTAATGACTCACCTCACAGGAGCACTTCATACACCTGTCGACTGAGGACAATGACTCACCTCACAGGAGCACTTCATACACCTGTCCACTGAGGACAATGACTCACCTCACAGGAACACTTCATACACCTGTCGACTGAGGACAATTAATGACTCACCTCACAGGAACACTTCATACACCTGTTGACTGAGGACAATTATAGACTCACCTCACAGAACACTTCATACACCTGTCCACTGAGGACAATTAATGACTCACCTCACTGGAACACTTCATACACCTGTCCACTGAGGACAATTAATGACTCACCTCACAGGAACACTTCATACACCTGTCCACTGAGGACAATTAATGACTCACCTCACAGGAACACTTCATACACCTGTCCACTGAGGACAATTAATGATTCGCCTCACAGGAACACTTCATGCACCTGTCCACTGAAGACAATTAATGACTCACCTCACAGGAACACTTCATACACCTGTTGACCCAGGACAATTAATGACTCACCTCACAGGAGCACTTCATACACCTGTCGACTGAGGACAATTAATGACTCGCCTCACAGGAGCACTTCATACACCTGTCGACTGAGGACAATTAATGACTCACCTCACAGGAACACTTCATGCACCTGTCCACTGAGGACAATGACTCACCTCACAGGAACACTTCATACACCTGTCCACTGAGGACAATTAATGACTCACCTCACAGGAACACTTCATACACCTGTCCACTGAGGACAATTAATGACTCACCTTACAGGAACACTTCATGCACCTGTCCACTGAGGACAATTAATGACTCACCTCACAGGAACACTTCATACACCTGTTGACCGAGGACAATTAATGACTCACCTCACAGAACACTTCATACACCGTCCTCTGAGGACAATTAATGACTCACCCTCACAGGAACACTTCATGCACCTGTCCACTGAGGACAATTAATGACTCACCTTACAGGAGCACTTCATACACCTGTCGACTGAGGACAATGACTCACCTCACAGGAGCACTTCATACACCTGTCGACTGAGGACAATTAATGACTCACCTCACAGAACACTTCATACACCTGTTGACAATTATAGACTCACCTCACAGGAACACTTCATACACCTGTCCACTGAGGACAATTAATGACTCACCTCACAGGAACACTTCATACACCTGTCCACTGAGGACAATTAATGACTCACCTCACAGGAACACTTCATACACCTGTCCACTGAGGACAATTAATGACTCACCTCACAGGAACACTTCATACACCTGTCCACTAAGGACAATTAATGACTCACCTCACAGGAACACTTCATACACCTGTCCACTGAGGACAATTAATGACTCACCTCACAGGAACACTTCATACACCTGTCCACTGAGGACAATTAATGACTCACCTCACAGGAACACTTCATACACCTGTCCACTGAGGACAATGATTCGTCTCACAGGAACACTTCATGCATCTGTCCACTGAAGACATTAATGACTCACCTCACAGGAACACTTCATACACCTGTTGACCGAGGACAATTAATGACTCACCTCACAGGAGCACTTCATACACCTGTCGATTGAGGACAATTAATGACTCGCCTCACAGGAGCACTTCATACACCTGTCCACTGAGGACAATTAATGACTCACCTCACAGGAACACTTCATGCACCTGTCCACTGAGGACAATGACTCACCTCACAGGAACACTTCATACACCAGTCAACTGAGGACAATTAATGACTCACCTCACAGGAACACTTCATACACCTGTTGACTGAGGACAATTAATGACTCACCTCACAGGAACACTTCATGCACCTGTCCACTGAGGACAATTAATGACTCACCTCACAGGACACTTCATACACCTGTCCACTGAGGACAATTAATGACTCACCTCAAAGGAACACTTCATACACCTGTCCACTGAGGACAATTAATGACTCACCTCACAGGAACACTTCATTCATCTGTCAATTTAGGACAATTAATGACTCACCTCACAGGAACACTTCATGCATCTGTCCACTGAGGACAATGAATGACTCACCTCACAGGAACACTTCATGCACTTGTCGACTGAGGACAATGAATGACTCACCTCACAGGAACACTTCATACACCTGTCCACTGAGGACAATGACTCACCTCACAGGAACACTTCATAGATCTGTCGACTGAGGACAATGAATGACTCACCTCACAGGAACACTTCATGCACTTGTCGACTGAGGACAACCAATGACTGCCGTTCTTGTGCTCTGCTCCTTGGAAAATGCAACCTGTAGACAGACCACAGTACAGATGTCACAGACTTGTTTTACACAGGACTTGATGACTTGCAATGGAACACAAATTGATTATTTAAGACCATTTAAAAAAAACAACAAAATAGTTAGTTTCACTTAGGCGAAAGAACCGTCAACACACACTCACAAAAAAGAAACAGCGATAGCTTTGTTCCTTCCAATATTTTTTCATAATGTACCGTACGTTACAGTTGGACAGGCAAAATCTGCAGAAGGTTCTGAAACATTACAGCTGGAAACTTGCAGTTTGCATGGTACTTCTCTCACCCCCCCCCCTGCCCCCCTTCCCCACATCTTTGTCATGAATCTCAGTTGACAACTATTACATAAACATCTGAATAAACTGCATATATATGTTTTCTTTCTGTACGAACAACCTACGTGGCTGCTTTAAGGGTTTTTTTTTTTTTTTTTTTTTTTTTTCAATTTGATAACTACACCATGTGATCATTTCCCATTATTCAGTATTGATGTTAAAAAGAAGTTTTGATCATTACGGAATGATCCAGCTGAGACCATATTTGACCTAAGATTCTGTCCAAGTGTCACCGCCAGTGGGCTAGTCCAAAACCCTGTACCACTTGTGAAACCAGAGAATGTGTCAAACATTCAAAGAGATCTTACACACACACACACACACACATGCACACACGCATGCACGCACACACACACACGCATGCACACACGCACACATACACACAAAGACGGGACAGGCAGCATGCTTATGAAAGTTAGCTAAGAAACTGACAACCAACGGCCCCACATTGAAATGTCAACGACGGGCCCCATTCAGGGGAACTCACTGTGCAGGCAGTTGTCTTTGACTCCGCACTGGCAGGAGTAGCCTCCCTCTTTGTTGACGCAGCGCGTGCTGGGATGGCAGGTGTGGCCCTCCCCCTCCGCCGCACACTCGTTCACATCTGCACACAGCATGTGCTGTCGTACATATATACACATGATATGTACTGTGTTGTACGTGTACACATACTATGTACTGTCAGTAAAAGGAAAAAAAACTCCAAAAGAGTGTTTGACTGCGGGTCTACTGAGAAGAAACTCCCCACAAAATAGTGTTTCAGCACTGAACTCTTTACGCTTTATGGGAACGGGCTTCGTCCAGGTCCTACAGTATCATGATCATGTACATGTCACATCTACACACACCTTGTACCGTGACATACACCTACACACATTTACTGTGTCGAAACATCTACATTAATAAATCTAAGACACTACTCATCATGAACTGTTACACATGTCGCATCTCATGCACATCTTGCACTGGGATTACACCCCTGGCGCAAAGATAGGGTCATGGGCAAGTGCAAAGACCTGAAATGTGTTGTCAACTAAGGGGAAGGTCGTGTATTAGAAGATTGTAATTGCATCGGTGAAACTCTCCCCAAAACAAGGGAAATGTTGGATATGGAGTTGTTCTTTTGATCAATTATCAGTTTCACATTAAATGCTGGCTCAAATCTATGGCAAGCCTCAAAACGCTTACATGGATTATATAGTGTTTTAGTGAAAAATCCTAGCTTACATGGATTACATCGTGTTTTAGTTCAAAATCCTAGCTTAAATGGATTACATAGTGTTTTAGTGCAAAATCCTAACTTACATGGATTACATAGTGTTTTAGTGCAAAATCCTAACTTACATGGATTACATAGTGTTTTAGTGCAAAATCCTATGTTACATGGATTTTATCGTATTTTACTGCAAAAAGAAAATCCTAACTTAAATGGATTACATAGATCTAGTTGCAAAGTGAGACGACTGCAGGCGGAAATCTAAACAAATCTTAAATAAATGTTAGCGAACCGCCAAGAGAAACGTGGACAAACGAGTCACAAGACAAAACACGACGTGTTTCGACTTCTTAGATCTTCTTCAGGCAAGACACAAACAAATAGGACAATTTTATTCAACGCCTGCCTACCCCGCGCTGAAATCTAAGCTAAGTGAAAAATTCGTTCATTTTCATTGTCCCATTTGTTTGTGTCTTGCCTGAAGAAGACCTAAGAGGTCGAAACACGTCGTGTTTTGTCTTGTGACTCGTTTGTCCACGTTTCTCTTGGCGGTTCGCTAACATTTATTTAGGATTACATAGTGTTTCAGCGCAAAATCCTATGTGACATGGATTACACTGTCTTTGAGCTCAAAATCCTAGCTTACATAGATGACACAGTGTTTTAGCGCAAAATCCTATGTTACATGGATTACACAGTGTTTGAGCTCAAAATCCTAGCTTACATAGATGACACAGTGTTTCAGTGCAACATCCTAACAGTGGTGGAGTGAGGCCTGCCAGTGCGGATGTCTCCGTGCTGTGGCTCACTCACCCAGACACAGGCTGCCGTAGTGGTTGTCCGGCCAGATGGAGTGGAAGCCCTGCAGACAGTCGCAGTGGTACCAGCCCGGCTCGTTGATGCACACCGAGTTGCCCCGGCAGGAGGACACGCCCAGGGCACACTCGTCGATGTCTGTCACAACAGGGGCAACGACTGACTGACAACATGAAGCTGTGCCGTTTGTGGATCGCCGGGACAGTGTTTAGCGTAAGAGAGTAGCATCAGATGTTGCTGTCTTCAATTAAGAAATGTGAGCTTTTCTTCGGTTTATGTACGTTTTGGTCCGACGAAGACACTACGTCTTTTTTTTTTGAAAAAAGAAAATTCAGTCTTTTTTCTACACACACACACACACACACACACACACACACACACACACACACGCACACACACACACACATACACACACACACACACACACACACACACACACACACACACACACACACACACACACACACACGCACGCACGCACACATACACACTAACGCACACACACACACACACACACACACACACACACACACACACACACTAACGCACAAGCACACACACACACACACACACACACACACACACACACACACACACACACACACACACACACACGGCCTACACATCCACTCACCCAGTTCACAGTTGGGGCCGATGTAACCATGGCGACACTGACATGTGTTGGGGCCGATACACTTTCCTCCGTTCAAACAATCTCCGTGACAAACCGCTGTAACCCACACGTCATCATCGTCATGACAACCCCCATGACATACCGCTGTAACCCACACGTCATCATCGTCATGACAACCCCCGTGACATACCGCTGTAACCCACACGTCATCATCGTCATGACAACCCCCGTGACATACCGCTGTAACACACACGTCATCATCGTCATGACAACCCCCGTGACATACTGCTGTAACCCACACGTCATCACTGTCATGACAATGCCCATGACATTATGCTGTAACTTACCCGTCATCATTGACATGACTATTCCCGTGACATACTACTGTAACCCACACGTCATCACTGCCGTGACAACGCCCATGACACTGTTCTGTAACCCACATGTCACGACAGTCATGACAATCCCCATGACACTATGCTGTAACCCTCGTGTCATGATTGTCACGACAATCCCAATGACATAGCACGTGAACCCACGCGTCATCACTGCCACCGACAGTACCCATGGCGCTGTGCTGTCACCCCCCCCCCCCCCCCCCCCACGTCGTCAATGTCATGGCATGCCCTGTCTAGTACAATAGCGAACTGGGAACAGGCGAATGGGGATCGGCCACAGGGGCACTGGCACACAGGGCACAGGCGAATGGAAATCGCCCACAGGGCACTGGCACACAGGGCACAGGCAAATGGGGATCGGCCACAGGGCACTGGTACACAGGGCACAGGCGAATGGAAATCGCCCACAGGGGCACTGGCACACAGGGAACAGGCGAATGGAAATCGCCCACAGATGCACTGGCACACAGGGCACAGGCGAATGGAAATCGCCCACAGGGGCACTGGCACACAGGGCACTGGCACACAGGGCACAGGTGAATGGGGATCGCCCACAGGGGCACTGGCACACAGGGCACAGGCGAATGGGGATCGCCCACAGGGGCACTGACACACAGGGCACTGACACACAGGGCACTGGCACACAGGGCACAGGCGAATGGGGATCGGCCACAGGGCACTGGTACACAGGGCACAGGCGAATGGAAATCGCCCACAGGGCACTGGCACACAGGGAACAGGCGAATGGAAATCGCCCACAGATGCACTGGCACACAGGGCACAGGCGAATGGAAATCGCCCACAGGGGCACTGGCACACAGGGCACAGGCGAATGGAAATCGCCCACAGGGGCACTGGCACACAGGGCACAGGCGAATGGGATCGCCCACAGGGCACTGGCACACAGGGCACGGGCGAATGGAAATCGCCCACAGGAGCACTGGCACACAGGGCACTGGCACACAGGGCACAGGTGAATGGGGATCGCCCACAGGGCACTGGCACACAGGGCACTGGCACACAGGGCACAGGCGAATGGGGATCGCCCACAGGGGCACTGACACACAGGGCACTGACACACAGGGCACTGGCACACAGGGCACAGGTGAATGGGGATCGCCCACAGGGGCACTGGCACACAGGGCACTGGCCGATCAGGATGACGTCGTCTTGTCAGCCGTGAGAGGTGGCGCGTGGCATCTTTCCCAAGGCTGTGACGCTGCTGGGACTATCATCACACACTGCTGTGTGTCTGTGAAGCAGGCTTTGACTGGCGACCTTCACCACTAGCACACCCCAAGTCTGACACACTCCCAAGTCTGCATTGTCTGAGGGGAATAGCCCTATGCACGGAAGTTGGTAGGGTCCTAAAAAGGGAGGCAATCATGCCCAGCCTTGCACATTTAGAGAAGTTTGCCTTGTTCTGACAGAACAGCGGCAGAGTTGAGAGGGTTGAGAAGGAACCATCCGATGGCGAGGTTGTTCCCACAGTGTGAGGATTCTCCTCCCCATGCTTTTTTT